>CM043871.1:50000-795000 GCA_023846275.1 Vanilla planifolia | reverse complement strand
TTCTTCTTCTTCCTTGTCTTCTTCTTCTACTACTACTACTTCTTCTTCTTTTTCTCCTTCTTCTTCTTCTTCCTCTTCTACATCTTCTTTTGCTTCCTCTACATCTTCTTCTTCGTCTTCTTCTTCCCCTTCTTCTTCATCATCTCCTTCTTCTTCTCCTTCTTCTGTTGGTTCTTCCTCTGCTTCTTCTTCTACTTCTTCTTCTTCTTCCTTGCGTTCTTCTTCTTCTTCTACTTCTAATTCTTCTCCCTCTTCTTCATCTTCTTCATCCACTTCTTCTTCCTCTTCTTTTTCTCTTCTTCTTCCTCTCCTTCTTCTTCTTTTTCTTCTTCTTCTTCCTCCTCTTCGTCTTCTTCTTCTTCTTCTTCCTCTTCTTCTTCTTTTTCTTCCACTTCTTCTGCTTCTTCTTCATCTTCGTCTTTTTCTTCTTCTTCTTCATCTTCTTCTTCTTCTTCTTCTACTTCATCCTCTTCTACTTCTTCTTCTTCTTCTTCCTTCTCCTCATCTTCCTCTTCTTCTTCCTCATCTTCTTCTTCCTACTCATCTTCCTCCTCATCTTCTTCTTCTTCCTCTCCTACTTCTTCTTCTTCTTCTTCTTCTTCTTCTTCCTCCACCTTTTCTTCTTCTTCTTCTTCTTCTTCTTCCGCTTCTTCGTCTTCTTCTTCCTCTTCTTCTTCATCGTCTTCTTCTTCTTCTTCTTCCGCTTCTTCTTCTTCCTCTTGTTCTTCTTGCTCATCTTCTTCCTCTTCTTCTTTTTATTCTTCTTCATCTTCTCTTTCTTCTTCTTCATCTTCCTCTTCTTCTTTCTCTTCTTCGTCTTCTTCTTCTTGCTCTACTTCTTCCTCTTCTTCTTCTTTCTCTTCTTGTTCTTCTTCCTCTTCTTCTTGTTTCTCTTCTTGTTCTTCTTCCTCTTCCTCTTCTTCTTCTTCTTCTTGTTCTTCTTCTTTGTCTTCTTCTTCTTCATCTTTTTCGTCTTCTTCTTCTTCTTCTTCTTCGTCTTCTTCGTCTTCTTCTTCTTCTTCATCTTCTTATTCTTCTTCGTCTTCTTCCTCTTATTCGTCTTCTTCGCCTTCTTCTTCTTATTTTTCTTCTTCTTCATCTTCTTCTTCTTCTTCTTCCCCTTCTTCTCCTTCGTCTTCTTGTTTGTCTGCTTCTTCTTCTCCTTCTCCTTCTTCTTCAACTGCTTCTCCTTCTCCTTCTTCTTCTTCTTCTTCTGCTTCTTCTTCTTCTTTTTCTTCGTCTGCTTCTGCTTCGTGTTCTTCTTCGTCTTCTTCTTCATCTTCTTCTCTTCTTCTTCTTCTTCTTCTTCCTCTTGTTCTTCTTCCTCTTCTTCTTCCTCTTATTCTTCTTCCTCTTCTTCTTCTTCTTCTTCATCTTCTTCCTTATCCTCTTCTTCTTCTTCTTCTTCATGTTCCTCTTCTTCTTCGACTTCTTCTTCTTCTTCTTTTTCTTATTCTTCCTCTTCCTCTTCTTCTTCTTCTTCTTCATCATCTTCTTCTTCTTTTTCTTCTTCTTCTTCTTCTTCATCATCATCATCAACATGATCATCATCATCATCTTCTTCTTCTTCTTTTTCGTCATGTTCTTATTCTTCTTCTTCATCATCATCTTCTTCTTCTTCTTCTTTCTCTTTTTCTTCTTCTTCTTCAACTTTTTCTTCTTCTTCATCTTCTTCTTCTTCTTCATCATCATCATCATCTTCTTCTTCTTATTCCCCTTCTTCTTCTTATTATTATTGTTTTTTCTTCTTCTTCTTCTTCTTCTGCCTTTCCTTGTTCGTCTTCTCCTTCTAT
Organism: Vanilla planifolia; assembly: GCA_023846275.1. NCBI lineage: Eukaryota > Viridiplantae > Streptophyta > Magnoliopsida > Asparagales > Orchidaceae > Vanilla > Vanilla planifolia. Next base: position 793,207 of record CM043871.1, on the reverse strand, counting down.
TTCTTCTTCTTCTACTTCTTTATCATCTTCTTCTTCTTCTTCATCATCTTCTTCTTCTTCTTCATCATCATCTATCATTTTATTGGATAGCTAGAATATTGTAGCATAAGTTGGCCAATTGAGAGGATTTAATGTCTCAGAATTTATGACTAAGTATTTTTCTTACATTTATATTTAGCTAAAGATAAAATTGTTTTGTTGGGACGACCATAAAAGGTTGTTGGCCATGCACTATGGTTGGACATATGAAAACGAGAATTTAAACCTTGTAAATAAGCAATTATGTGTACTCTAGTCTAGATTCATATTTTGGCACTCCTATTTGTTTTAGGACTTGGAGAATAATTGTGCATTACCAAAGTTGTATGGAATCCCACACAGATTAATGGTTCGATGTTAGATATGCAAAGGTCTTCCTTTACTAGGGTGTGTTTTGGAGTGGACCTTTCAAAATCAATTAGAATAGGAAAATGGACTAATAAAAGCTTTGGTTAATCTTTTCAATGGTTTGAGTAAGAGGGATTACCCAAAATATGCTTCACTTGTGCTAAGGTGGGTCTTCCTTTTGGATCATATATACGTAGTGAGTCGATTCTCATAGTTATGATAGTTGAGAGCTGTTACCTTTCAAATACGAGACTAGAATAGGCTGCATATAAAGGAGTTATTTTGACATAGACAGGTTTAGGTGATCAAGTAATGATGAGCTAAAGTAGGGAATGATATAGTTAGGCAAGAGGTGGGAAAGCAATACAAATATTGGAATGCGATGGATGTAAAGTAAAAGTAAAGGTGCTATGCTAACCAAGAGTGGTGTGGTAAAGTAACACTCTAGTTGCAAAGGGTATCAAAGTAGAAAAGTCAAAGAGAAGGCCATCTTATTACTAATAAAAATTTTAGTACATTAATTAACTAAGAATTAAGGAAAGGTTCTTCCATTTATAAAATGCTATAGCACTTCATGTGCCATTGTTTATCAAGGAAACAAAAGACTTTCATTTAATATTGTTTGAGTCTAATATTGTGCCCTTCAATCGCTCCTAGACATGCTCTTACCTCAATTCTTGGACATGCTTTTCATTACTAGAGTAATCTAGATTCATTTTCTAACACTCCCACTTATTTATTAGGACATGGAGAATAATTGTGCATTGCTAAAGTTATGAGGGATCCCATACAGATTTATGGCTGGATGGTAGACATGCAAAAGTCTTCCTTTGTTGTTATACAACTTATTCAAACATCTCAGCTACCTTATCATGTCAACCAATGATTTCCAATTTATCTTATCATAGGCCTGGTCCATGTCTAGGTTGAGTGCGATTAACCCTTCTTTAGAAGTAAATGTGTGCATGTAGGTTGCCATCTTCTATGTCAAAAATATGTTGTCTTATATATTATGGCCAGGCACCAAAGCTGTTAGTTCCTTTACAATGATATCAGGAAGTAGCAACCTTAATATACTAACCAAGATCTTTGTCACAATGCTGTAAATCATATTACATTCACTGATCGATCTTAACTATTCAATTTTTGTGACACCCCTATACTTTGTGAATAAGAATAACCAATGCATGTTTCTAACTTTTGGTCATATAGAAATATGACAAAACATTTTTTATAATAGAGACAATATCCACTAATTAATTTCCCAATAACGATGCACAAACTGCACTAATATGCCATCCTTACTTGGGGCTTTATTCTGATTAATCAACATAGTAACCCACCAAATCTCGTCATCTATAATTAGGATGAAAAGCCCATTTGCATTCTCACTACTATTACTCTTCAAAGTCCATGGGCCCTTGGGATGTCCTCATCAAGCAAGTGAAACGCAGCTGAACCAGAAGTGATTGATCAACAAATTTGGGAGACAAATCACACCAAATAGTTTTTCTCATTTTAAGTTGAAGCCTTAATGAGAAATCGATTAGCCAGTACGTTGGAGTGCATGATCATGAAATGTGGTACACTAAAATTTGGGAGTTTAACATTGGGAAATGATATTACAATGACCAAAAAGTGCACCCATTATAGCTCCTAATGGTCTCTTAATTCTTGGGATTCTAAACCGTTTTGTCCATTACATCATAGACTTATGCAACAATCCATGGGCTCATGCAAATTTCATGTTAGGATTCTATTATTTTTTCTTTATACTGATTTTGAAGGATGGTTGCTAAATACACCAACCAATCAAATACATTAAGAAAAAATAAAAATGCACTGTAGCCAAGAATTTAAGATTACCTTGGGTGACATGTTAAACATTGATTTGTGTTTCTAAAGTGAAACTGAGTTTTCCTTAAAAAACCACTAAGCTATTTTGGGTATTCCAGGCTTCTCATATTTCAAATACATGAATAGCCTTTACCATTATACTATGTTTAGAAAATCACTAAGATCTATTTAAATGTTAGCTTGAGATCTTAGTCATATCCTTGGAGTTGGCTTTAACCCTTAGTTACTAATCTTGTTCATGGCAATTCCTTTCAAAACCATGGTTCACAAGTGTGCCACCAATGACTCTTCATGCCATTTAAGCTAACCTCAGCCACTATTCTCTTCCTAAATGTTGGACTTGGTCTATCCACAACCCTAAACTATCACCTAAGGTATCCAACCTATGGCCTATTTGCCTAAATCGATCATTCATGAACGTTGTAATATATTTTGGCCACGCGTAGTGGTCAGTACAAACTTGGGAAAATAACTATGTTTTTTGTCCAAGCACTTTCTCTTATCCTTATGCTATGAAAAAGCAACCTCTAAAAAATCATCATCTAAGGTCTAAATCAAGATCCTCTCAAGGCAAATGTTACATCTAAAACCGGCTCAAGGACTCAAAGTGCATCAATGTTGTTGATGGTACACTCATGTCATTCTTATGGTTTTCACATACAAAATTTGAATCCTAAGCATTATTATAAACAAAACTTGATGGCAACAATAACTTAATATTTGCTTACGTAAGAGCTACCCAATTGAAGGTCTTTATTCTTATAGTTACCCATGGCTTCTTTGACTTTGAAATTCAAATCTAAGGATTCTATTGAGTCCATAAATGACTTAGAACATCAAGATAACTATTGCAAAGCCACTATTCCTAAACCAAATTTCTTTTCTTATGTAATTCAAAACATCTTATATCAATTCTTTTCTTTCTTTTAAGGCTTATATCTATGAATCTAAATCTTCCAACATAGAATTTTTATAGTCCAGAAGGGCCATGAATCAAGCCATGAGGTCTACTTGTGGTAATAAAGTATTTTTGTAGCAAATCATATATTATGGTTCAACAAAAGTAGAAGAAAAATACGATTACAAATTAAAAGCACAACACATAATTTAAAAAATTAAAACATTTGCTATATTAATGTGGTTAGAATTTTTTGACCTTTGAAAAGTTGGATTGTTGATTGCATCAAAAACATTTAATCAAATTTTGTTTGCTACAACTAACCCTAATAGGGTACTTTCCATAGAGGTGTCCTCTCATGCATGAGCTACTAGTCTTTATTCTTCAAGAAAGTGGGTTGACAAGGTTTAGATTTTGCATGTATCATTGCTTGAAAATTTTCTTATTCCAATAATTAGAAAAATATCTTCGAATATATGACTTTATATAGCAAACTAAATTATATTGGCATGGTTTTGATCGTTCTCTTAACAACAAAAGCAATAGTGTTTCTATCTGGCATGCCACATCCTTAGACAAAGGCAATTACTAATTTAATTTGTTTTGATATGGAGTTGTTACTGTTCACTATTTTTGCTCATCATCACTAGACAAACTACCTACCTCATGGATTAAATAAATATGCCTATATACAACCCATTTGGCAAGATCACATTGATATGTCTCAACACTAGAATTAAATAAACTGTTATGACCTCCAAACTAGGTAAGTGTTGCAGGCCATGCAATGTAGATGGCATGCCATACACTAGCATTTAATTGTAATTTTTAATATAAGGATATCTAATGGATTAAGAAAGGAATTAGGATTTCCATTGATTATACCAGATTTAATCTTGACTAAAAAATCATCACGTTTAGATGTTATTCATGGAGTCATAAATTCAACTCATTTATTCGTTAAAGGTAGCATTTTATGTGGAAAACTAATAACAATAATTGTTTTTAAAATAATCAAAATCTAGCGTCATGCATGCCATTAAAAAATAAGAAATTTTAATGTGGCAAGTATCTTGTTTAGGCACATAGTGATAAGGTTCATTCAACCTCTTAAAATGTGTTGTGCTTTAATGGACAAGTGTTCTTTTTTACTTTAGGCAGTCAGGTTTCTCCTCTATTTTGTTGTTCATGGCTAAGATTACTTTCCCTAGTTCCTAATGGTTGGGTTGCTCATTTATCTCCCTTATAACTAGAGTTTCTCGATGCTTTCTTATTTCTATTCATTCACAACCCCTATGGGAAAATACAACATAAAGTCAATATCTTTTGTGCACAAAAGTTGGAAAGCTGCTCAAGAATTTTTTTAGAAGCTTGATTTCTACACAAAATATCTTGCTAAAAGAGTGCATGGAGGAAAGGCAATATTTTTTGTGGACACTCTAGGATCTGATCAACAAGAGCAATCTTCAAGACTCAAAAAAATGGAGACCTTTTTGAAAAATACCAAGATTAGACAAATTGATGTTCAAGTTAAAGAAGAATTTTTTAGCATTTAAAATAATTCTTATATGGGAAATAATTCTGATAATGATCTTGATGAAGATACAATGGAAGCCCTTGATCTCACTGATTAGAAGCAAGGTGGGTCCCAAAGCAGCAATGCACTCAAAATAGTAGTAGAGCTCTCACAAAAGTAGCAGGGCAATCCAAAAAGTAGTAGTGCACTCAAAAAGCAGCAACGCACTACCTAACGTTGGCACGCTCAGGTTTGTTGGCTCAATAACTATACTAGCAATAATGGTGCACTAAAGAAAGTAATGGTGTGCTAAGGAAAAGATGCTTCCTACTCAAGCAAACTCTCTTACAAATAGCCCAAAACTCCAAGGCAAAAAGCATTGAAGAATAGAGCTCTCTATTCTCTCTTCTGTTCCCTAGTTCTTTCTAGTTCCCTATAGTTCCTAGTTTTCTAAGCTTGTCTGTAAAAGTGGTATCAGAGCCAAAGTGCTCTTTTTATGTACGTACATTTGTACTATAATTGTACTTTTCAATGAATAAATTTATGATTAGTTAAACTTTTGTTTGTGTTCTCTTAGTAACAATTTTTTGGTACAATGGATTAAATTAGATTACATAATTTATTTCTATTCAATATTGTATTTTCTTTTAGGCTTTGGAGTAGGAAACAAACCATAGATATGCTCCTAATAAATGTAGTAGTCTACTATGGATGGGGTCAAGGTAGAATCCCTAAATTCTCCCAGAAAACAAAGACAATCCCTAAGTGTTTTTTGAAGGGTAGATGTTGTCGTATATTAGTGGGTCAAAAAAAGAAAGTACTACATAAACCCAAATGAAGTATTTAAGTAATAAAAACCTTTTTTACAAACTTATTCAGTGCTAAGAAAACACAAATAGTTATAAAATTGTAATCATTAAAAATTTATTGGTACTTGATGACACTAGCAAGTGTCAAATCATTTAGAATATGATGGATTATGAACACATAATCCATTTATCAAACATAGAGAACACTACCACAATAGTAAAACAAGTTAACCCTTTTATATCAGGTAGTTTGAACTTTATCGATTATCAACTCAAAGAGATCAAATATAAAATTCAGAATCTTGAACAAAAACAAAATTTCCATTACACAAGAACTAAATTAACCAAACATTAATGGTTAAGTTACAATCATCAAATTAGATTATGGAATTAAGCAAATTAGACAAATCCATTTGTAAATAGTTCGAAGAACTCCATCAAAAGGTACTTCTTGGCCAAATTCCTTGTGAAACAATTTATGACTTCTATGAAAAAAATCAAGTTATCGATTTTTCCCAAAAACAAAGATAAAATGATAATAACAGCCAAATACAAACAAATGAATAGGGGGAAAGTAGTCGTAGTACATTATATCTTCCTGGTCCATCTAGTTATGTCCTACAACCTCCTACACTAGAAGTTGACATGAGAGAACCTCATGGGAATAACATTGATCATACAGCTCAAGTACCTATTCCTCCATCATATTCCACGATGTAAAATTATGGTAAATGCTTCGACTAGAAAAGTTACCATAAAAATCGAAATAGACACCTAGAATGTAGTGGTAAAGACACTAAATGGGGTCTAAGATTCAATATTGACAAAATTCCTTAAAACACACTTAAGGGACATTGCATTGATTGGGCACAAAAAAATTAAGGAAACCATCTTTATGCTTCCAGCAATAGTGAATGTTGGTGAATACATTCAATTTGACACTTCTTACTTTGAAGGACAGGCCTTATCTTGGTTAAAATTTTAATTAAATAATCCTTCAAAACTTGTACAAATACTGAATTTTAAAACAAACAAAGGACAGTAGAACTGCTTCTGAAAACTTTGGTCATAGACTTCACAGGTCTCGATTATGGTGAACTAAAAAACTACAAAGAAAAACTTCACACAATGAAGTTACATGACATATGTATGACAAATGAATTTGTCACTACATACATAGGTCTTATATATCAACACACTGAAACGCAATAATAAGACTTTTGGATCTAAGGATTCTTTTCAAAAATACAATTTTGTTGGAATGACATTATATCTCATGAATATAGAAATCACCTATCTAATAATATAGGAATCCCTAATAAGCATAATAAAAGAATGCTTAGAAGGGCATGCGCAGAGATGATGGAACAAATCTATGAAAATACATCTACTCATAAATAAATGAGTAAAAATCTTAAAGAATTAAGAATGGACTACAATTATTGCTCAAAATTTTTAGAAGATAAAAATTACATCTATAGATGCCCTTTTGTACACAAATGGAGATCCTATCCTTTTTCAAAAGGAAAGAAATAACGTTATTAAATTTCCAAAAAATTGTGGAATCAGGAATTCAAAAAGGAACAATGTTCCTATAAAAAGAAATTTGTTTAATAATATAATAAAAAGAAAGGCAAAAAACATTTCTGTTGTTTTAAATGTAATAAAGAAGTATATTATGCAAATGATTGTGCAGTCAATATTAAAAGCGTAGCATGTCTAATATGGTAACAATTAAGGAAATTTTATCAGACAACACCTCTATCTATGGAATCACCTTGTATTATGACTCTACAGAATCATAATTTGAGCAAAATTTTATGCAAGATTTTGAAAAATTCAAAATCAATATGATAACTATCAAAAAAACACTTACACAAATTATCATTATTCTCTTAAAAAATTCTTTAAAGCATTCTAAAAAAGAGCATATATCTTCCCCTAGATATACAATCTTTGCTGGAAGAATGCTAAGGTTAAAACATTATCAAAATGATAGAGATAACATTAGATCTCATATTAAAACAATTTTAATACTATGGCATAATATATAATAGGTTGCACAGCACAAAGGAAAATATATTTATTACCTATGAGATAAATCAACCCATGGTAGGACAAGCACCAATAATACTAATTAAAAATATGAGTCTATAAGACTAGGACTATTTAATCAGACCCAATGACGCAATTGGTTTATTAGTCATACATAAATACAAAGATTTTCTAATATTTCCCAAGAATCAGAATTAGTGAAAAGCTCTGAAAAACATCAAGAATTTAGATATCAAGAATTCATAGTTAATATGAACACTATCTAGTCTGAAGAAGTATCTCCAACTGAACTACATGATAATATAGGTGAACAGTTTACAATTATAGGCGAAGAGATTGAAAGATTAGAAGAGGCAATTCCTCATGGTGAGAAAATGAGATTTCTAAGGTACCTTCCTTTAAATCTCAATTTCTTAATTAAAACACATACATTATCAAGCAAATGTAAGGAAATATAGAATTAAAAGGAGATGAGGATTGAACCTCCATCAGTCTCCATTATAATACTAAAATTCAAAAAAAAGGATATCAAAACTCTATCAAATTAACAGCTTTTAACAGTCGACAAGTGCATTTTGAATGGTTAGTAATGCCATTTGGATTAAAAAATTCTCTACAAGTATTTCAAAAATTGATGAATTTTATTTTTGGACATTTACCATATGTTGTAGTCTATATTTTCGACATACTAGTCTTCTATCACACAAAAGAGGAACACAAAGATCATCTTTTACATATTATAATAATATTGCTAAATCATGGCATTGTTTGAGTCCAAAGAAAATTGAGTTGTTTAAAACAAAATCAAATTTTTAGGAAAATAGATAAATAATGGACAAATACAATTATAAGAACATAATTAAAAAAAATAAAAGAATTTTCCAAAAACTTTTACCACTTTAAAACAACTCCAATGTTTCTTTGGACTCTTAAATTATGGTATAGAAAATTTATACCAAAACATTCTACAAAAATAAAATTATTACAAGCCAAGTTAGAAAATGAACAAGCTATATATAAAATAACAACTGGCAATATAGACTACAAAAATACAATACCAAAAAGAATTTGTTATGACAAAACATATTCTTAATTTTTCTATAGAAAAAACATCATAGCATTACAAATTATTGCCTCTGAATTATACTGCTCTAGCCACCTCATCGCAAACACATCAAAAATATTTGCATACGCTTCAGGCAAATTTACCAAAACCCAAAACACATATGCTACATCTAATAAAGAATTACTAGCTATCAAGTTAGCTTTCAAATATATTTGTTTCACAGAATTTTTATGTTAGAAACTGATAAAAAGTCAGTTACACAATTTTTACAAACAAAATCCTAAATAATCCAAAAGGGAATCTAAGATCCATATGTCTTGCTTTATATTTAGAAAATTTTTATGATGTTAAATACATTCCTGGTTTCACTAATATTATTACTGACTTTCTTCCCAAGTATGAATGATGATGATTTACAATTTTTAAAGGTGATGGCTGACAAAATGAAATGTTCCAAAGAATTTATTGATGTTTCTCCTTAGTCGACTCCTCCTACAAGACTCAACAAGCTGAGTTTTCAAACAAAGCTCAGCAGGCTGAACAAGAAATCACAAAAGCCCAACAATCAATAACAAAAATGTTGAGAATACCCCACAAACTAAAATCATAATAGGAAAAAAAGCATGCTTGGGATTATTAAAAAAGTTAAAACTTTTGTTTCCTGCATTGCAAAAGACTTGTATAATAAAGACCTAAAAATACAAACCCATAGTTTTTGATAAACTTAATGGGTGTTTTTGGGCAGTGTAGAGAAATGACTTCAGATCAGCCATTCATTGGCTAACAAAAATAAAAAATGTAATTAGTAATGAAGCAAAAGGCTACACAACAAACAAACAAAGTTGATAGCTACAAAAAGGCCTTAGAAGTATTACTTTCCAGATCCTCTACAACTCAGTCAACTACTCTAAAAACACTAGAACAACTATTACATATGACAAACACACTAGCGGACATCTTTGCCAAAATGCAAATGGCAGATTAAATCCATTTTTGAATTAAAGACTTTTTGCTTTATTGTAATAGTTTAATATTCAAATAGAGTAAACATGAAAGTTAGAAGCCAAAGTCATGGTACAAGAAATGCTCCAACAGTACAAGCAAAATATTCTTGTTGAGGATAAGTTATTATTATTCTTCAAACAGCTAGAAGAAACGAAAATAAATCTATTTTTATAAAGAAAAGGTGTTTTATGTTCGAGATTCAAGTCCAAGACTAATAGTCTGCTTTAATGAGATTCCATATTATCAACAACATATTAGAAAAGGGATGGTGGATGAGGTTTACATAAATTCTACACAACCTGATGATTACACTGGCTATATTCTCGACATCTATTAGAATAGTTTAAAGGCTTACTCAAGCAAATTCTCTAAAGTATTCCTATTTCGAATATTGTGCATTTGGAAGGAGTGGGAAAATATCAACTGCTACGCAGCTATCAAACTATAGATGTTATTAAAAATTCCTAACACTCCCAAAGTAGAGGAATTTAAAATTGGCATTTTTAATTAAGAATATGAAAGATGGAAAGCTACTGAAGACTTTTTTAGAAGCTTGATTTTTGCACAAAATATATTGCTGAAAGAGTGCATGGAGAAAAGACAATATTTTTTGTGGGCACTCTAGCATCTGATCAAGAAGAGGAATCTTCCATACTTAAATGAAGACCCTTTTGAAAAATATCATGAATTGATGAATTGCTTTCAGGCTAAAGAAAAATGTTTTAGCATTGAAAATAATTCCTATATTGGAAATAATTCAGATAATGAACTTGAGGAAGATACGTAAGCCCTTGCTCTCACCAATTAGAAGCACGGTGGGTCCCAAGTAGCAGAGCACTCACAAAGTAGCAGTGCACTCCAAAAAGTAGCAACACACTAAAAAAAGTAGCAATGTGTAGTGTCACATGCTTATTAAGGATACTTGAGGACCACAGAATTCTTGTCTCATGTAATTTGTGTTCCAGTTGTGGAGTACTTAATTACTTGATCATAGACTCCAAGTATGACTAAGGAGTGCAAATGTTTATGCTAAGATTGTTAGGTCTAGAGCAAATTCTAAATTGATGGTAGGAAGTTTAACTATTTCACAAGAACATGAGATTGTAAGGGCTAGAGAGCTCATAAAAGATATTAATATGTCATGATATTAAAAAATATATAATGAGACAAGTGATTACTATAGATCTTCTTTGGTTGTATCGTAAGTAATGTATTAATTTAGCTTGGTAAGATATGATGCTTATGCAATATTCTAATTTATTATATATGCTTTTTTGTTAAACTTTTCTTATGCAAGATAGGTCTATTTTCATGTAACTACTGATTACTTTTATGGAATTACTTGAGAATTGGGTATTCAGCTTCCCACCTCAACAATTCCATTATATGGAAGTCCAAAGTATTAGGAGCTCATATTTGGAGCTTGGTTTAGGAATAAAAAAGTCAATAAAAGTTAGTTGTTTTATCTCATGACGTCTTAGTCTATACTATTATGTTTCTTTTAACATACTAACATTTTTTCTTGCATGTTGTCCTTGTCGTATTAAACATTGCTTTTTCACAAACATATTTTACTTGATGTATATTTTAATGTGGAGAAAATGTTATTCATGATGTTATATTAGCACCATGGATTATGTAAAACTTTTATCACAATTATTTTAATTTTTTGGCAAGTACTACATTCAAATTGATGTTTGTTGATGCACCATTCCAAAACACTTTGGACCCATCCATCAATTAGTTGGGTGATTAATTAGTAGAGGATCACATTTCACCTAGGTTAATAAACCAAGATATGATAATCATATTGGTGGATGAGGATGGATAATTTGAACATCAAGAAAAAGAAATGAATGGTGGACAACAAAATACATTTTTTAGCTTTTTGTTTCACCATGAGATATTGAAAGCAAAATGTTGCAAAAAGTCTTCGACTCATAGACTAGATAGCAGAGTTCATGTTATGTTCGAAGAAATGTCGTCGTATGAAGTTCAAAATCATGTGGGCTTTGTAAAGTATGGTGATAATTGTCTCAATATATGAAACATTCATGCATAAATAAAAATCTCCAATTTGATTTCATTGTATCTCGACTAGTCCTCTTAGATGATGCACCAAACCATGTTAGAAATATAATTGCATAGGAATTAGATATCATCTAGATTGGCTAGTTCCTTGCATAATTAGGCAATATTTTGTATGTCTTAGGTACCTACTTTTTTAGATTTTGTTTCTATTTTTGCACTATGGTTCACCACTTCATTAACCTCTTTTGAAACGTAAGAAAACTATTTCATTACTTACCACATTATTCCTTTTATTGAATAATGTTTAAAATATTCATAACTTTTGTGCCTCAAAAGTGAATACGGAGAAACAAAATTAAGTTGAACAAATTCAAGGTCTTCCTAGGGCTTTTGTGTTAAGAAAGTAATTAAACATGTTATAGCCATTGAAAATGACATATTGATCATGCTATTTGTTACTTAATGAAATTTCATATGGATTCTTGGTTTCATGCCTTCTATATGTTTTAACAAGTAATCAATTGATGGTTGAGAATGATTTGTCCTCTACTTGAGTAGTTATTTCCTTTCTTCCACTAATGACGTTAAATTAGTTATTCAAGTCGACTTGTTTTATTAAATGTGTAAACTATTATGTTACCCTTGTGTCTGATGAGTCAGGTCATAAACGTTTAGCATTTTATTTGGCCCTATTTAACATGAATTGGTTCTTTGTGAAGAACAAGCCAGGTACATTTGAAGATAGTGAATTAGTGGTCTTCAAAATATCATATACTATTCAATATGCTTCAAGGATTGAAGATATGCATATGAAATTTAAGAAGTTTTTTTGTTATGAAATATAATATTTGCTTGTTAATTATTAATCGTAATGCACATCTCTCCATTCAAATTCTACTTTGGCATCCAAACCATTCAACTTTTCCCTTGAATTTAGAAAAATCTTAGATTTCAATTGTTCAATCACTTAATCTTTTCTTTTGTTAAATCATTCTTATACATTGTTGCCAAATTTTGTGGTTAGTCTATTATTAAACTTTGGTTAAATTACAAACATAATAGTATTAAATTTCAAAATAAAAAAAAGAGAAAAAATATTTTATGCCACACACCAAGTACAAAGCAATCGAGTCGATCAAGTAAGAGATAGCAAGCGAAGCCTCGCGTTAGGAGGCACGTAAAAACTAAGCAGTGTTGAATGAAACATAGGTCATCATGCATTCTTAAAGTTAGTTTGATTAAGACAAAAGAAGCATTAAATAAGGCAAGATTCATGTCAATTATATAACATGTAGGCGAGGACCTAAAATATTGCTTCTAATGGTATAAGAATTCCCATTGACATGGAGATAAATTGCAAGCACACAAGGAGGGAGCCACTCCTATTTTTTAAGTTAGATTATAAGCATATGGGACTAAAGACTTTTTCCATTCCAACACCAACCCATACTAGTAGCACCAATGTACAATATTTCACCATTTTAATTTTCGATTGGATGGAGGAGATTTCATTTAACATGAGCACTTGATCAAGGAACAAAATTTGATGACCAAGATCTTGTCAAAATTAATTAAACAACCTTGAGTGATTCTTTTTCATTAGATAATCTATCCTAAAATTGCATGGCATAGATCTCTTCATTTTTCATTCCTACATCTAGGATCTATTCCAATCTTTACTCTTGATTTTTCAAATGATCCAAATGTCATCTAATGAGATTAGATGTTCTTGATTTAATTTTCTTGATCTAATCATATATAACTCATCTACTTTTATGATGTATAGCCTAAAGGTCAAGATCCTCTCTAGTTGGATCCAATACTACTAGTTTATCCTACCTAAATAATACTTTTGTAGCTATTACTTAGGCCATTTTGTAGCTAGTTTGCAAGAAAACATTTTCAATGAAAGATTGTTTCATAAACTTTTTAATAGTTTTGACAAAAATATTTTTAAAAATCCAAACCATTATGAATAAAATAGCTAATAAGCAAGACTAGTACTTTATGATCATAAAGAAGTATTCCATCATATTCTACTAGCGTAAAATCTCTTGGCAGCATACTTAGGCTTAGTAATTCTCTAAACCAAAAATACTTTTAGCTATGCCTGGAACTTTTATGACTTCATTTTATAACTTCTCTTCATAATTTTGTGCTCTTTATGACTTGCCTTATTTTTAAACAGGCATAACAAACATTGAACACCTTATCAAAAATTTGTTATTACATTTTCCTTTACTTTTAGGTTGTAACCTAAAATTTTTAAAAGATCAAGTTTTATTCGAACTTATGAAAAATTGAGTTGGGGTTGACCTCTGAAAATGTTGGATTATACTTGAACCTATAAAATCTCATAGGATGGAAAAGAACTACAATAAAAAATATCAAGCAGGTTGGAGGTGAGAAAAAAGGAAACTTAAATTGTGATTTTCTTAAAAGTGTTGTATTTGTTAACGTCAGTTTAGGGTTCACATAGGTTTTGAAATCTTTAGGTATATGATTTTGAATTTTTTTACTTTTATCTTTTTAATAATATATATATATATAATAAAATACTTATTTATAGAAATAATTTTATGTTTATCAAAATCTTTATTATATATATATATAATAAAGATTTTGATAAACATAAAATTATTTCTATAAATAAGTTATGAATAATAAATGTTACCCAAAAAAGGTTAAAATATTTCAAAACTAAAAATTCACCCTCAAATTATAGGATTAGCACACACTCACTATAATATGACTAATCTCAAACTAGGTTCCCTACAAAATGTGAGTTAAACTATCATAGCAATCATTTATTGGTGAGAGCAACTTAATTAGATTATTATTCTTAGCTATTTACTATGTTTATACTTTTATTAATATTAATTATTATCTAAACATTTTGCCTTATTATTACACTAATTGATTTTCTAATGTCCTCATTTTATTTTTTTAACAATTTCTCCACCCATATTTAACATTTGAGAAACTTGAAATGAAGGAATTTCATCATATTGTCCCATAATGTTTAGGGGTGGAAACTCTCTTATTTTGAGAAATAGTTTTAATACAATTATTTTAGAGATTGATAATTATTTTCGAAAATTTTGTTTGTTTATTTTTTTTAATTCACAAAGGTATAAATAACAAACCAATAATATTGGATTAATTAGGTGCTAAATAAATGAATTACTTATTTTGTTTATTATCTCAAGAACTCTTCCAAGAGTATCCATGGCTTCAACTAATTTTAAGATGTGGAAATGAAATAGGTTGTTTTGTGAGAACGATTCTAATGATATTGGTGATGACAAGAAGGAAATGTAACAAAAGAGGAAAGTTAAGAAGGAAATGAACCAAAAGGGGAAACACAAGAAGAAGAAGAAGAAACTCATCATATAGATGAATTACTGAGACAAATTTGTATCAATTACTTCAAATTCTACTCATCAATCTACTAGTGATGAAATATCAAATTTTTTTAGTGAATTCGTTGTTGAGCATAAAAGATTAATTAACATTTATGGAGATCATAAGATAGTTTATTCCAAACATGAATGTTGACATTTGAATACCATGAACAATGCGATGCACTTAAGGAGGAGAATATTTCCTTAACTAACAAGTTCATCCCCATATGTTTAGTCTTTAGTGTTTGAAAGCATCAAAAAATGAATGTGGAAAATAATTTCTAAGCATATTACATGTAATGATACATTAAAATTAGAAAACAATAATTAAATAAAGGAAAAATATTTGTTTGAAGGAGAACTCGTAAAATTTGATTTACTTGAAAATGAATTACAACATTTGAAAACAAGATATTTTGGCATATTTTCTCATTCATCTACTTGTAATAATTCGCATATACCTCTATATGCTACTTCATTCGATCTTGTGAAAAATGGTGGTGTTTAATTGAATGCTACACTTGTACTTAAGCTTGCTTCATCTTATAACCATGTGGCAAGGAAAAAGGTAAGTTCACATTTAAATAAAGATTGAAAACATCATATATCCATGTTTTCATTATATCATTTATTCTTTCATTTCATAAATCTAATTATCATGTGAAATCTAATATTTTATGCAGTTACTATTATAAATTTGAATATCTAAAATTTAATTGCCTAATTAAAAAATTCATAAATCTAAAGTATAATAGACATGAGTTGATTCATAAGGAAATAAACATTAGACATTTTTTTTTCAAAATCACAACATCCATGCCTTACGAAGAAAAATCCTTTATTGTATGTAAATGGAGGTTTATTTATCAACGAAATCATTTAGGTATTGAGATATTCTATAGGTGTTAAACTTATCCTTTTTCTAGTATTTTATGCTTTTGCATTGCTACAACTATGACCATCAACATTATGTCATTGTGACTGGTACATCATGCATAGTATTCACTTGGAAGTATATTAGTCTTTTTCAATGTAAGAGTCATGCCACGATGAGCCCATCTACTTCTTATTAATCTCCTTTATCATTGATATTTTTCATTCAGTCATTTGAAGAGTAATTGATAGCTTATTGAAAATTTACTTCATTAAATTTACTATTAGTCAACCATTTTGTAGTATCATAATTCCTTTGAAAACATATTTGTTTAATAAATGACTTCAAAAGAGCTAAAAATTTAGTATGGGTTCATTTTGCCACCATCTAATACCTCCATCATCATTTGTTCATGTAACATTGTCGTTAGCTATGGTGTCGCAACCCGTACTAACCCATGTGCCATCCACAACGAGGAAGCAGACATGCCAGTTTGTGATAACCTAAGTCATCAACTCAACTCACATTGACCTATCAACTCAAGTAGACTTAATCCATGAATGAGCCTATTCCAAAACACATATGTCTAACCATTAACTTATGCTAATTCACTTCACCTTACATTATACAAATAATCAACATAAGGCATCATCCACCTCTCCACTTGCACCACTATCCATTGCCACCACATGAAATGAATTTGCTATTTGGGAACTTAATTTAATCGATTTTGTAACTTTTAAATCAATTTAAATTTTCATTTTGATTATTTATTTTGTGGTTTGTGGTGTCCTTTAAAATTCCAAAACATCTTGTAGAATTCAAAAATTATTTCTCTTAATATTCTAAAATATCCATTTCCATTCCTAGATTAACAATTTATTGTTGCACCCTTGATCTCTTCAAAAATAGGGCAACTCATCTTGTATTGAGGCATGAACTTTTAAATGTAGTTAAAAAGTGTTGTCAACAAGCTTACATGATACAAGTGTATTGTGTGTAAACAATCAAATGATGCGATTCACGTGGTGCCTTAGGAAAGTCTAGACCCATTACCCAAAGTTAACAAAAAGCACCAAATCACTAGAAAAGTCTTTAGATAATTTATTTCATAATTCAAAAGTTTTATTTATCATATCCAACCCTCTTATTAGTGCATGTGAATATGTGATTCCTTCTTTGACATTTTACAAATTCTACTATGTGTACCAAGTCGCTTCACCCCATTTGTGAGTACTCTAGTTTGATTTGTTCATATCACTATTCCATAGGTTGAGATCTCATATGTTAAAAGTTAATACAACTTCTTACCTTATGAGAAAGTTCTTGCTTTTAGATCCTATGAATTCTAATTCAAAAAATATAACACCTTTGTATATTCCTTTGTATGGATATAGTGCTTCAATCTAATCCTTTCTTAATTTTTTAAGAGCTAAAATACGTCTGATCATATTATGTTACAACAGTATGGAGCTATAATTCTCCTCTCACATGACGTTCATATCATTTTGATTTGGTCTTGTTAATTTGCTTTAATTTTTCTCACTTTAACTTTATTATATTTATTTTTAATTGTTAAAAAAACTTATTATTTTTGCATATTTATTTTGTTAATTCATAGAAATTAAAAATAAGGTATTGTTTAGAAAAAACAAATGTCATTGGACTCATCTTGATGAGTTTTATTTAATTAAATGTTTATTTCTATATGTTTAAATATTTTTTTAGTTATTGTGGCATACATTATAATAAATGTTTACCTGATTTGATGATAGAGAAAGTTATATTCTCTTTTCTTAGTACCTTTGAAGAAATATAACATAGCAAACATCATGATGACATAAAGATCACATAATGACAAAATTTTTGATGACATTGCAATATCAAGAAATCAATGTGAAAATGTTGACAAAATGAGATAAATTATATCGAATGATTACATTCCAAGGCACTGAGGAGATCAAGCATAATATCATCGATTGTCAAATAATGTACGAATCAAGAAAATCTGTTAGACCCTTCCAAAACCCCAACAATGCTTGTTTTGAAATTAAAAAATGTTAAATAATGAAGAAACAATTATTTTAACATTTATTGTGCTAGAATGTGACATGTTGAAGCAATGTAATTAAACCAATTCAAGCCATCACAAATGTTGCGTGAGAGGTCATTTTAAGTTAGATATTAAATTAAGCAAATAAATGCAAATAAGTTCAGTAAAGTGATAAATTGTAGAATAAAATTAAATTCCATAATACAAAAGAGATTAATAATAGAATTTTTTATCATCAAATAAAGTACAAATTGAAATATAACATAAAGTAACGCAAAGCCATAATAAGAAAAGTATATTAAAAAAATATAAAACTAAATATTTAACTAATAATGCCTTTTACAAAAGTCCAGTGCTTATTCATTCTCCGTTGGACTCTGTTTTGAATTACCATGAATTACAAAAATAAATAAAAATGAATAATTCAAATTATTATTAAAATATTCGGTAAATACATATGAAGGCTAAAATAAGATAAATTGAAGTTATGTAATATTAAAAATCAAATTGATGTAAAAGTTTAATACACAAAGATATTGAGTTCTATATTAATTTAACCTATAACAAACACTTCATGCAATTTTATAAATTTTGCTTGAAACATTCTTTCCAAAAAACTTAAGAGATCAAGTTTGAAATTGTCAATAATTAAATAAAATATGAATCAAAACATAATATAAAATACTCAAAAATGCTCTCAAATAAATATTAAGTAAATCAAATATTCATTTTTATTAAAAATTTGAGTAAGTTTACAATAAATCTAAGATGATTTAAAGATCAAAGCAGTGCAAAGATCACATGAGTGGATAATAAGATTTTAAAAGTATCACAACAAATTTAAAGCTAAAACTTTTAGAAAATGAGATACATTATGTAGGAAAGCTGTATTGAAAAATAATAACAGGATCATGCATCTCCATTGCTAAATTAGTTAATAATTGAAATAGCTCAAAAAACCATGTAAACATCTAAGAAAATAAAACATTTAAAAATATAAACCTAATTAAATAAAGGCCATCATGATGGGTCTAATGACATTTTTTAATCTGGATAATTAAATAAAGGCCATCCTTGATCATCAAATCATTTATAAATCAAAATATCTCTAAAGATAATTAGAAGAGAAAAAAATGAAATATTTAAAAAATGAATATTTAATTTGATAAAGCAAGTCAAAAGTAGCCCAACAATGTTGAGATCATCTTCAACACATTTGGCTTTAAATTACTCTAAATTATAAATATAAATAAGTAGAAATAAAAATTATTATTTTAATATTAAATATATATATATCTATATATATATATATATATATATCTGTGTGTGTGTGTGTATGTATGTTTGCATGTATGTATATATATATAATTGAAATCTTTAATTAGGTAATTGGAACACAACAATAGAACCAAATTAACGTAATGTTAAAATACAATATTAAGTGTTCCATTACAACATAAGAAAGTCAAACTAAAACATTTTAATCAATGAGATAAATTATACAAGAAATTTACACCCTAATATACAAAGGATGATTCAAAATGCCTAGAAAATATGCAAAACAGTAAAAAATAAAATTTCTAAAAATATAGAATAAATGTTAAATATGTTAGAAGTCATTGACACTAGTACAACACTTTTTGTTCTGTCAAATTTGCACCACTACGGGAACTACTACAAATTACCAAAGTAAATAGGCTTAAATAAAAAATATATTATTTTTTATTAAGTAAATAATATCAAACATAAAATATGATAAATTGAGCCAAAGTAATACAACTAAATCAAAGTAATCAAAAGTCCACATGGTAGAACATTAGTGTTACATAGTAATTCAATCAAATCAAAATGAGAAATTTTAAGAAATAAGGTAAATGATTTGGAAAATTTTTATTAAATGATTCTAAGGTGAGCTAAAGCAACATAGTTGATTATCAAGTTTCACATCAATCAAAATGTTTCGTAAAATGTCCCAAAATAATAGAAAAAATAATATATAAAATTATACAAATTAATATTTAATTAGATAAAGATGATCGAGATGATTCCAACCATATATTTTTTCTTGATTAGACCTAATTTTTACTTACTAAAAATTACCTTACCAAAGAAAAAACTTATAAAAATAATTTCTAACAATGTAAGCAAAAAAAGTGGAGCAATAAGGTAATTTGAATCAATATAACAAGAAAAAAATAAAAAATAAGTAAAGGTTAAATGAGATGAGATATAGAGTTACAATGTAATATAGTGAATTCTATAAAATATTAGAAATGAAAAATTATATTAGAAATTTTTATTCCATCATATTGAAGAAATATATGAAAATATCCTCTATTATCAACAATCTACAAATAAAAAATTCTAATAAAACATGTTAAAAACAAAGAAAATAAGTTATTTTAAAAATAAATATTTAATTATATTAAGCTAGTCTAGATGAATGTAACGACATTTGTTTCATCTCCATCCAACGCTACATAAAACTATTACTAATTACTAAAATAAAAAATAAATAATAATAATAATAAATTATTAATTTAATATTAAAAATATATACCTATTACTGTTGAAATGAGATAAATTTATCTAATATAATGTACTAAAATAAAATTAGAAAAATTTGAAGAAAAGAGGTAAATTGTAATAAAAAGCTCTAGTATAGGCTACTAAGGGGATTGAGTGCAGAATCATTAGTCATAAAAACTATGCACAAATCAATGTGTGTCATAATCATACCAAAAGACATGAATATAAAATATTTAAAAAATATATAAATTAGTATATCTAATGTAATAGACCTCATTAAGATAATTCCAATGATGTTTTTCATTTTGATTTGACCTAATTTTGAGATATGAAAAATTACAAAAACAAAAAATCACAAATAAAGGAGTTTATTTTTTTACATTAAGTAAATTAATATTAAAGTGGAAATAAGAAAAATATAAACAATGTACATAAAAAATGAAATATATTTAAGGTCGTATGAGAGGAGATTTAGAGTCATATATTAATAAAATAAATTAAATAAATAAAAATAATAACAAATTTTATTCTACAATTAAGAAAGCCTATATAAAAACTTAAATAAGTTAAACTAAGACTTTTTAAGATGACCAAATCAAAATGATAATTAGAGTTTCAAAATAACATATCCAAATCTATGTATAAAATTTGATGAAATTAGATAAATTATACAAAAAAACTTTATTCCAAGTAAGAAGATCGAGTGTAACATCCCTTATAATAAAATTATGTATAAATCGAAGTGATTAACAAATAATTTAATAATTATTTAAAATAAATATTTCAAAAATTACAAAAGGAACACTTAAATTGATCAATCTAATTGAGGTAAATAAAATAAATTTTGTTTTATATTTTTTTAGATCTCCTTTAGAATTAAATTGAAATATGAATTTAAACAAGAAAAGTTCAAAACAAATATTATTTAAACACAAAATAGACATATATTAAGCAAAAAATTAGGTAAGCTAAACCAATGTTATATAGGATAATCAAAGTGACATAAAGGTCTTGCAAGATGTGAATTGGAGTTTAATAGTAATATATTCAAATGAAAGAAAAAGTTTTGAAAAATGAAATAAAATTTATGGGAAAGTTGAACTCGACAATATTATGGAGATTGAGAGCAATATTCTAAATTATAAAATCAAGAATGAATAAAATCTCTTACAAATTGATCAAAATTTTAAGAAAAAAATAGTTTAAAATATATAAATGCACATTTAATTTCAAGAGGTATTTGAGATAATTCTAATGATATTTCTTTTCTTTTCAAGTTGGTCTCATTTGAAATCACTAAAAATTACCAAAAAAAAATCTATATATAATTCCAAAAATTTCTTTAGTTATTAAGTAAATAAATATCAATATTAAAACAAGATCTATTGAAGAAATGCGAAATAATAAAATTAAAAACAAGTCAAGGTCAAATGGTGGGGGATTTGCAGCTATATATATTGATTGAAAAAGTTGCATTTAAAGATATTCAGAGGCTCGATTGTGACATTCCCAATCAATAAATTAGGTATGAATAGAAAAATCGCTCAATGCATACCAAAACATGAGAAAATAAAGTATTTAAAGAATTATTTTAATTTCATATAGCTCATCAAAATGAGAACCATAATGTTTCTTTTGACCTAATTAGACCTTTTTTAGGATTCCTACGATTTTGCAAATAAATCAAGCATTAATAATAATAAAAATAAAATTTTAATATTAATTAAATATATTCCAAAGTTTAAATGAATTAGTTTGAAATATTTAAATACAACAAAATCAATGATACGCATACAAAAAAAGAGAAAAACTAGAGATTCATAGTTATGTAACGAAACTCAAGTAAAGAAATTAAACTGAGGCAAATTATACAAAGTACTTACATGCCAAGATACTAAGAATATCATGTGTAACATGCTTGATCATCAACTATGGAATGAATCATAATATTTTATAAATCTTGTCAAAACACTACAACAAAAAATTTTTAAAAAATTTATACATAAGAAAATACTTGTCCAAAAAGAGCTTAACAAAATAAGTCCAATGATGTTTTCTTTCTCTCGATTAAATATCACTGGGAACTCTAATGAATTAGAAAATTATATAAGCATAAATTATAAAAAGTTATTATTTTAATCCTAATGAAATATATATTGAAAAAAAAATAAGGTAAATAGAAGTTATGTAATATAATGAAATCATGCGATGTAAAGATCACATCAAAACATACTTTGAGTGACATAGTAGTATAGCCAAATCAAAGTAAAAGGTTGATCAAATGAGATAAATTATATGGGAATATTTGCTTTCGAAGGTACTAAGTCGATCGAGATCAATATCCTCGATTATCAAATAATATATGAATAAAAGAATAACTTCAAATATTCTATAACCCAATTGATGTTTGTTTTGAAATTAAAAAAATGCATAGATAATAAAAACTTATTATATTAATAGGTAATAAGCTAAAACAAAAAAAAATTAAGCAATGTATTCTAACCAATTTAAGGTGTCATAAATGCCACACTAGTGATATTTGTAGTAATATAGTAATTTAACCAAAAAAGGAATATATTGTACAAAATAGATAGTTGTATGGAAAAATTCTATTCCATAATACTAAGAAGATTTAGTTTAATATTCCATATTGTTAAATTAAGTGGAAATTGTAGTATAATGTAAAACATTCTAAAGTATCTTGAAAATAAAGTATTTGAAAAATATAAAATTGATTGTTTCACTGATAGCACTCTTTGAGCCAAATCCAACAACATTAATTTCTTTTGCATCAAATTGTATTTGGAATTAATATGAATCAACCAATTAAATAAGAATAAAAAAAATAAATTGCTATTTAAGTATTAACTAAGAATATATTATAAAAGAAATGTGATGATTTGAAGTAATGTAATACAACCAAATCAAAGTCATACAAAAGTGAGATGATAAGATATTTTATGTTACATTGCAATACAACCAAATCAACACAAAAGAGTTGAAGAAATAAGATAAGTTTTAGGAGAACGTGCTTTCCAACAAATTAATGAGCTGAAGTTTAATATCCTTAGTCATGAAATAACATACAATTGAAAATATCTCATAAAGTGATCTTAAACACTAGAAAACAAAATTTGTAAAATATAAAAAAAGAGTACATAACACAAAGAGCTGATCAAGTCAAACAACATTTGCTTTTTTTGTCATGCATGAAATGGAAATATACAAATTAGCAAATAAAAGAAAGAAATAATTTTTTTTATTTTAATATTATGTAAATATATATCAAAGCACAAATGATTTAAGTTGAAGCAATGTGATATAATGAAATCAAAGCTATGTAAAGGTGATGCAATTGGATAATATGACTTTCAAAATAATATAACAAAATCAAAGCAAAATAATTTCAGAACGAAGAAGATTGAGTGTAATATTCTTGGTTTTCGATTTAAGTACGAATTAAACTATCTTGTAAATTGTGTAAAAATCTTACGAAGTAAAATATCTTAAAATTGAAAATGAATATATAATTAGAGAACAATCATCAAGTAGTGTCTAATGACGATTGTTTCAACTAAATTGTACATCATATGGAATTACTATGAATTACTTAAGTAAATCAGCATCAATAATAATATATTATTATTGTAATAATAAATAAAAATATATTAATTCTAAAATGAGTTCTTTGAATTCATATAATATAATAAAATCATGACATTATTAAGCTTGCTTGAGAAGTGAATGAGAACTTTATATTTGTACAAAAAAATTAAAGCAAAACCTTTAAAGAAATGTGATAAATTCACTAGTGAAGTTGGATTCCAAGATATTATGGAGACCTGAGTATAATATTCTTGATCATAAAATCATATTAAAGAAACATCTCACAAAAAATTAAAAAAAAAGTGAAAAATGAAATATTTAAGGAAAAATGAATATTTAATTTTGTGGAGCTCATTGAAGAGAGTCCAATGATGTTTGTTTCAGTTCTACTTGATGTTATTTGGAATTGATCTTAATTACTAAAGTAGTTAAGTGTTAATAGTAAATTATTATTCAAGTACTAGATATATATATACATTTAAAAGTTTAAATAAGATAAATTAGAACACAATAATAGAACCATATCCAAGTACTGTGAGGGTCACATGATACAAAATTTTGTGATAGATAATAATATAAAAAACTCAAAACAAATTAATTTAATTATTAAGGAAAAACATATTGGAAAGTTTCACCCGAAGATATAAAGGAGACCATGTATAACATACTCGGCCATAAAATAAGTTATGATTTAAAACATTTCTAAAATCATAAAAAAATTAGAAAATAAGTATTTTAAAATATAAAAAATCAATATTTAATTGGATATAAGACTTAGAGATTATTCCAGAGATGTTTGTTTTTTCACAGTCAAACAACATTCAAAGTTACAATGAATTAAAACTTGAGACAAGATCAAATAATAATAAATCACAACTTAAATGTTAAGTAAATAATAGTAGTGCTAAAATGAGATAAATTAAAGTAATATAGTAAAGGTAAATCAAAGCGATGTGGAGGCCACATAATATGACACTTAGAGTTAAATGTTAATGTAATCAAATTCCAAAAGAAATTCGTACGAATGAGCAAAATATTTCAAGAAAATTTAGTTCTATGTTACTAAGGAGATCTTAAGTGACACAGTCAATAATTAAATTTAACATTAATTAAAATATCTCATAAAATATGTCAAAATCATAGAACAATACATTTAAAAGTACACTAATGAATACTTAATTTACTAGAGGTCATCGTGATGAGCTAATGATATTTGTTTGTCTCGTTAGATGTCATTTGGGATTGTTGTCAATTGGGCAAATAAATAAACGATACTTATAATGAGATTTTTAAAATGAAGTAAATAAATAATAAAGATTAATTCGATAATTTCATTCAATTTAACAAATAGAACCAAAGATAAGTAAATGTTAAATAAGATGACATATAAAGTAACATAGTAATATAAACAATTCAAAGAAAAAATTAACTAATGTGATAAACTGTGTTGGAAAACTGGATTGCATAATGCTAAGGAAATGGAGCACCACAACCATTATCATCAAATTAGGAATGAGTTGAAAAATCATATAAAACATAAGGGAAAACAAAAATATTATTTATTTTAAAAATAAATATTTAATATTATATATCTTATTGAGACTAATCACATGATATTTGTTTCATCTCTATCAAAAATCATTAAGAGTTACAACAATTTACTAAATAAAGTAAAAGAAATTATTAATTTATTAGTAAAAATATATATTAAAGGTGAAATTAGATAAATTAAAGTAATATAATACAACGAAAATAATAAAAAATTTTTGAAGATATTAGATAATCTCTAAAAAAAAGTTACAATATAAATTAATAAGCACATTGGGAGTTGTATTGTTGATAATGAAAATTAGGTCCGAATTGAAATGTAATAGAAACCATACAAAAAGGCATGAATATCTAAAAAAATGTAGGCATGATAATTTAATTGATTTGACCACATTTAAGATTACTACTAATTACCACAAAAAGAAATAAAAAGATTGTACTTTTCTAATATCAAGTAAATAAATACTAAAGCTAAAATGAGGAAATTTTAGTAATATATAAGCAAATAAAGGACTTATAATTATCATATAAGAGAAGATACAAAGTCATACATTAATATACAAAAAGAATAGAAAAAAATTCAATTAATGAGATAACTTGAGTTGGAAAGTTTCATTACATGATACCAAGGAGATATATTTTAGCATTTTATATCAACAAACGTGGCATGTATCAAAATATATTGTTAAGCATGCCGAACCATTGAAATAAAATATTTGGAAATGCAAAACTTACTATTTAATTATATTGACATCATCAAGATGAGTCCATTAATGTTTCTTTCCTCAATTAGACTACATTTGAAATTACTTAGAATGTCTTTATTTAACACTTATATATAGTAATATATTTCTTTTAAATTTTAAGTAATCTTGTGCCACAACTTAAATGAGATAAATTTATGCATTTTAATATGGTTAAATAAAAATAATATCAAATTCATATGAATGGTGTATTAAAGTTTCAAATTTATGGAACCAAATATGAGTTTAAAATTTAAACAATTGAGAGTGTAAAAAACTGATGCAGACCTAGTTAATAAGGACATCTACTATAACTTCCTCAATGATCAAATCATGTACAAATAAAAATATTTAATAACTATTTAAAAATAATATTAGATAAAATAATTAAAAAATTAAAAATGAATCTTTACTTAGATAAATCTTGTCCAGACGAGTCTAACAAAGTTTGTTTCATATGTATTGTGTCACAACTTGAATTACATTGATTAAGAAAATAAATAAGTTAAATTGTAATATTATATGATGAAATCAGGATGATGTAAACTCCTAAAAGAAGATCATAAGAGGATTATATGACTATCGTTCTCATATAATAAAATGAAAGAAAAATTTTAGAAAAAAAGTTAAATTGTACAGGTCAGTTACATTTGACAATCTTAAGGATATCATGTTTGGCATCCTCAATTATCAAATCAAGTATAGAATGAAATCTCTTGTAAACTATAAAACATTTTGAGAAAAATTAAATACATAAAAACATATAAAAGAGTACTCAATTTCCTAGTACTCATTAAGATGAAACTAACGATATTTATTTTTGAAGAAATATTTTTAATTACAATTTTAAAATGAATAAATAACCCTAAAAAATATTTTACTATAAAGTAAATAATAATAATACTAAAATAAGGTTAATTGAAGAAATTAATAGTAAAAAAAAAGATAGATGAAGGACACATGATGAGGGATTTAGAGTCGCATAAATTTTATGGAAAAAGTATGCTCGAAGATACAAAGATATTCGAGTAGAACACTCTAAATCATTAAATGTGTAAAATAACAGTGTAATTTGAATAACAGTGGAACACTCCAAATTATCTCATTTCTTATAAAATAATAGTGGAACACTTCAAATTACATTGTTTCATTCAATTAAGGTACAAATTCATATATCTTGTAAGGTATGCCAAATCATAAAAAACTTAAATCCATAAAATAACAAAAAATAAATAAATATTTAATTAGGTGGATATCATCAAGAAGAACATAAGGAAGTTTCATTTGTCTCCATCAACGAATGTTGGGAACTATAACGAATTACCAAACTAAATAAAAAATATTAAAAAATTATTAATTAAAAATAAATGAATTTATATTAAATTTGAAAATACATAAATTAAAACAATGTAATTTACCCAAATCAAACTAATGTAAAGCCCCTTTCCAAGAAACTAATGTGATTGAATGAAATATTATCGATTGTCAAAATAAAATAAAAAAATATATCTCATAAAGTATGTTAAAACAAAAGAAAATAAATTTTTAAAAAAATATAAAAATAAATTGCCATGGTAAATTAGCATAAATATTAACAAATTATTTTGCAATGTATAATAAATTATTATTGAATCTGGAATGTCATAAATTTAAGCAATGCAATAGAACTAAAATAGTGAAATGCAAACATAATAGAAGAGGAGATTTATAATTATTTAACACAAAAAAGCAGATAAATTTTACAAGAATTTTGCATTCCATGATGCTAAATAAATCTAGTGTAAGGTCCTTGATTATTAAATGGGGTACATACCATATATCTTACAATTTATTCCAATGTCCTCAAAAATAAAGTATTAAATAATATAAAAATAAATATTTAGCAAGATAAATGTTTCTGAGATAGGTCAAAAGACATTTATTTCATCTAGATAAAACCTTATTTGGAAATTTGGTGAATTAAAAAACTTCAATAATCATCAATAAAATTAAATTAATAATTTTTTACTTGGTGAATATATGTCAAAATTGAAACGACTTTTATTTAAGCAATTTGATATAGCCAAATAAAAACTTTTTTAAGGTCATAGATGTGGAGATTTGAAGTTATGCAGTAACACATACAAATGAAAGTAAAGTTTTTATTATGGATAAATTAATTGGAGAAATTTGAATTCTAAGATATTAAGGAGATCGAGTGTAACATTATTGATCATTAATTAATGCAAGATCAAAATGTGATATAAAATATATTAAATTCCTAGATAATTCAATATTTAACATTATCAAAATCAATATTTAATTTGATAGATCTCAGAGAGACTACTCCAACAATATTTATTTTGGTTTTGTTCACACCACATTTAAAATAACTATGAGTTATCAAATTAAGTAAGCATAAATGATAATAAACTTTTACTTTATTATTAAGTAAATAATATTAAAGGTGAAACATGATAAATTAAAGCAATTTAATATAACCAAACCAACGACATGTAAAGGCCACATAGGAGGAGATTTAGAGTTCCACTACAGTATAAAAAATTATAGCAAAAAATTTTGAAAGAATGAGATAACTAAAATGGATTGATGCACGCCAAATTACTAAGGGGATCAAGCATAGCATCATCGATTGTAAACAATGCCAAAATAATAAAAATAAAAATTTGTAATAAAGATACAATAATGAATATTTTTTTGGGAAAACGTTAGCAGATGAGCAAAAACAAAGTGTTTTGCAATCGAAGAACTCATTGTAAATTACTATAAATTATGAAAAAAATATAATTACAAGTAATAATATATTTCTATTTCAACAATAAGAAGCATATATTAGATCTAAAATAATGTACTTTGAAACAATGTTATAAAACCGAAACAATGTAATGTAAATTTCCAACAAGAGTGGATTTAGAGAACAATTTAATATAATGGCATAGAAAAGAAACTTTCAAAGATGTGACATAAATTCTATTGAAAATGTTCTTTCTAAGATACTTTGGAGATCATGTGTAACATCATAGATCATCAAATTGTATAAGAATCAAAATTTTTAGTAAAGCTTTCCAAAAATAATTAATTATATTACAAAAAATAAAAATAGAAATTTAGTTTGATATCGGTCATTGAGATGAGTCGAAAAATATTTATTTTATCCTCGTATGACAACATTTTGAATTACTACAAATTATCAAATTAAATAAGCGTAAATAGTAGTAAATTATTACTTTAATATTAAGTAGAAATCTATTAATACTAAAAGAAAATAAATTCAAAAATTATAACGTAACAAAAAACAATGTAAAGGCCATTTGGGAGTGGAGATAGAGTTACGAAGGAATATAACTAATTCAAAGGAAAAAATTCAAGAAATTCGATATATTGTTCTTAAAAGTTGCACTACTTGGTACTAAGGAGATTGAGCATGACATTCTTGATTGGATCTCACTTGAAATTACTTCAAATTACTAATCCAAATAAGCATAAATTGTAATCAAATAGTAGTTTAATTTTAAGTAAATAAATATAAAAGCTAAAGTAATATAAATTGAAATAATGTAGTAAATCAAATGAAGATATAGTAAAAAATCACACAAGAGGAGAATTAAATTTAAGCACTAATATAACCAATTCAAAGTAAAATTTTTTAAGAACTAAAATAAATTTTGTGGGAAAGTTGCATTCTATGATATTGAGGAGATAAAGTAAAATATCCTTAATCTTCAAATTAGCTGTCTCAAAATCCAAATAAAGCTTGCCAAATCATATAAAATTAAAAAAATTAAAATATAAAAATTACATAAATTAATGAACTTAACATATTGAAACAAGTCTAATGGCCACTATTACATATTAATTAGACATCATTTGCAATTCGAATGAAATACTCCAATGAATATGCTTAAAAAATAAATAATAATAATAATAAAAATAACAAAAAGTATGTTTATGTGAAGGACACAAAAAGATAAATTCAACCAATGATTCAATAAAATCAATGCAAGTTGTAGGTCACAAAATAGGAAAATTAGAACAACATAGTAATATAACTAAACTAATGAGAAATATTTATAGAAGTCAAATGAGTTAAATTGAACTAAAATATTGAATACCTAAAGATTCGTAAATTAAATGTAACAATATCGATTATCAAATCAGGTATGAATGAAAATCTCTCATAAAGTATGCAAATCCCTAAAAAAAAAATTTTATTAATGTGAAAATTAATATTCAATTCTTTGTAATTCAGTGACAAAACTGTAATGGTGTTTGTTTTGTCTCAATAGAAACTCATTTAGAATTATAGTAAATTGCTAAATTAAATAATTATAAATTTTAAAAAAATATTATTTTAATTTTGAATGAATATAATAGAAAGGTGAAGGAAGTAAAATGGATGTATTGTAGTAAAAATAAAACAAAGTGATGTTCATGTAACATGAGAGGAAAATTTTTGTTTTGTAATATTTTCACCAAATCAAAGTGAAAGAATTGAAGAAACGAGATAAATCATATGAGATGATTCATTCCAAATTATTAAAAAGATCAACTATAATATCCAAGATCCTCAAACAAGTTATGTTTCAAAATATCATATAAATCTTAATAAAACAAAAAAATATATGATATTTAAAAATGGAAAAATAAATAGTGAATTACATAGACATTTATGCGATGAATGCAATGACATTTCTTTCCAATATATATCAATAAGAATTACTACAAATTACTATTTTAAATAATCATAAATACCAAAAAATTACAATTTTAAAATTTAGATGAAAAGACTTTGAAGCTGAAATAAGTGAAACAAAAGCAACATAAAAATGGGATCTAGAGCACAGAAGAAAGAAGATTTAGCATTACATAGTTATATAACCAAATGAAAGCAAAACTTTTGAAAAGCAAGATAAATCACATAGAAAATAACTTTCCATGATATTTAAGAGATAGAAAGTAACATCGATGATCATCAAAGTAAGTACAAATAAAAAATGTTTCATGGAGCATGTAACCATAAAAATAAAATATTTGGAATTATAAAATTTGAAAATTTATTTGATTAAGGTCGTTATGTGAGTCTGACTACATTTCATTTCTTAGTATTGGACCTTATTTCAAATTACTACGAATTACCAAAGTGAATATGAATAAAGATTAAATTTTTCTAATATTTAATAAATATAACTCTTAAAGCTTAAATAAGTTAAATTGTATTATTATAATATAAATAAATTAAAGTAATGTAAAGGTGACATTAGAAGAGAATTATAGTTTCATAACATCATAACCAAAAAAAAGAAAAACTTTGACGAAATTGAAATAAATTGTAAGGGGAGAATGACTTAAAGATACTAAGGAGCTCGAATGTTTCATTCTTGATCATGAAAAAAGAGGCGAAGCATAATGTCTCATAAAATATAATAAACAATAAAATATATTGTGAAATAAGCATAAATAATGATAAATTCTTTCATTTATATTAAGTAAATATTTATGAAAGCTAAAATAAGAGAAATTAAATAAATGTATTTTAACTAATTCAAAGTGATGTAAAGGTTACAAAAGATGAGATTTAGGATTTTGTACTCATATAAATAAATTAAATAAAAAATTAGAAGAAATGAGATAAATTATTTAGAGAAGTTGTTTTGAATGTCACTAATGAGATCGACTGTAACATCTTTGATCATCAAATCAAGTACAAAAAAAATTCTCATAATGCATAAAAAAATCTTTAAAATTATTAGAAATTATAAAGTTGAATAATTAATTAGATAGAGTTTGTTTAGATGATTCCAATGACATTTGTATTGTTTATCGAACCACATTTTCAATTACTATGAATTACCTACTTATATAAAAAAATTGAAATAAATTATTATTTCAAAATGAAGTAGATATATATTAAAGCTTAATTAAGTATATTCGATGTAAAGTAACCCAACTAAATAAAAAATTATGTAAAGCATACATTAGGGTATATTTTTATTTATATTTATATAGAAAAATAACCAAATCAAAGTGAAAAACATGAAGAAATAAGAAAACTTTTATAAGGAGGTTGCATTCCATGATGCTAAGAGGGTCATGTGTAATGTGCTCAATCGTTATATATGGAACAAATCAAACTGTCTTGTAATCCATACAAAAATCTTATAAAGAAATTTTTTTAAAAAAATATAAAAATGAATATTTAATTACATAAAGCATATCGAGGCAAGGCCAGTGATGTTTATTATTTTTCCATTTGATGTCATTTGGAATTCTATGAATTATTAAATTAAATAATGAAAAATAATAACTAATTGTGATTTAAATATTATGAGAACATATATATTAATGCTAAAAAAGATAAATTGAAGCATTTTAATATTACAAAATGTAACAGATCTAAACATCACATCGAAGGAGTATTAAAGTTTCTCAATAAAACGACCAAGTAAACAAGAAAAGTTTGAAGAAATGAGATAATTTGAGGATCAAAGTTGTTACACCTGATCTCCTTAGCATATTGGAATGCAACATTCCAACAAACTTTATCACATTTCTTCCAATTGTGTTCCTTGATTTTGTTGTATTATGACATTACTCTAAATTTTTTTGTAGCAATACCATTAAATTAAATCAATTTATCTTAATTCAACTTTAATATTTACTTAAAGTAAATATAATAATTTATAATTTTTTAAATATATTTTCTTTTGTAACTGATAATAGTTCCAAATGAGAAAGGATCAAGGAAAAGTAAACATTATTGAGCTTACATAAATGAGCTCTATAAAATAAAATTTTACTTTTAAAAATTTAATAAATATTTTTCTTTCTTATGTTTTGACAAGCTTTATGAGAACTTTGGATTCTTACATGATAATATAATCAATGCTACTTCAAATGATGTAATTGTTATCATGGACTACAACTTCCTGAACAATTTATCTTATTTTTTAACATTTTTTCCTTTGATTTAGTTTTATTACTTTGTAAATCTAAATGTCTCCTATTTTGACCTCTTCATTACCTTCGTTTGGGTATATTAGATCACTTTAATTTGTCTTATTTAAAATTTAATATATATTTACTTAATATTAAAATAATAATTTATTATAATTTATGGTTATTTAATCTGGTAATTTGGCATAATTCCAAGTAAGATTTGATCAACACAAAACAAACATCATTAGAGGCATCTTGGCAAGCTCTATCAAACTTAATATTCATTTTATACCTATAGATATTTTATTTTCTATGAATTTTTCCTACCTTATGAAATATTTTGTTACATAAATGATTTGAGGATTAGAGATGTTAAACACAATCTCATTCTCATCTTGGATAATAACTTTTCAACATAATTTATCAAATTTCTTCAAAATGTTTTGCTTCAATTTCATTATAATACTAAGAAACTCTTGTTATCTTACATTGTTACTTTTACATCTCTTTGATTTGGTTATGTTACCCTACTTAATTTATCTTATTTCAACTTTATAAATATTTTTGTAATCACAAAACACAAATTGACTATTATTAATTCTCATTTAATTAGTAATTTATAATAATTATAAATGAGATCTCACATAACAAACTAATCATTATTAGATGCACCTCAATGAGCATTATCCATGAAAATATTTTTTATTTTTATAAATTTATTTCTAGCATTTTGACATTATTTTTGAGAAATTTTAATTTCTACTTGATTTGACATTCGAGTTTGTTATACTAAATCTCTTTTATATTTTATAATGAAAACTTCACATACAATTTATCTCAATTTTAAAAATTTTTAACTTCGCTTTTTTTTGTATTGCTTTGTAAATCTAAATTATTGTTATTATGGCTTTTGAATTTACTCAATTTGTCTATATTTATTTAATTTGGTTATTTGTAATAATTCTAAAGAAAGTCTGATCAAAACAAAACAAAAGTCATTAGACCTATCTTGACAAGTATTATCAAATTGAATATTCCTTTGTTCTTTTTTATTTTTTTAGATTTTTAATTTGTTTTAAAAAATACTTCAAATTATAAATGATTTAGTGGTAGATGATGTTACACATAATTTCCCAAGTATCTTGAAATAAAATTTTC
This sequence comes from Vanilla planifolia, assembly GCA_023846275.1. Lineage (NCBI taxonomy): Eukaryota > Viridiplantae > Streptophyta > Magnoliopsida > Asparagales > Orchidaceae > Vanilla > Vanilla planifolia. Next base: position 758,732 of record CM043871.1, on the reverse strand, counting down.
TTGCACCAATTTTCTCATTTCTTCAAAGATTTCCTTTTGATTACTTTGGCCTCAATTTCTATCATTTTAGCTTTGTTATGTTATTTACATGACTTAAAATAGAAATTTACCATTATTTATTAATTATTTATTTTTTAATTATAAAAAATTCTATTACATTTCTAATTGTAATAGTACAAATTTCAACACATCTCAATAACCTCTATAGAAATCACTTTTACTTTGTATCTCATTTTAGCTTTAATAATTATATTATTTATTGTTTACAAAACAATTTATTATTATTTATGCTTGTTTATTTTTATAGTTCTAAAAAATTTTAGATGATGCCAATTTGAGACGAAACAAATATCATTAGATTCACTTTGTCAAGCACGATAAAATTTAAATATAATTTTTATGTTTAAAAATATTTTCTTTTCAAGGGTTTTGGCGTGTTTCATTAGACAATTTGAGTTATACATGATTTGATAATTGATGATGTTACCCTCAATTTTCTCATTATCTTAGAATACAACATCCAAAATAATTTAACATATTTTTCTTAAATAGTTTCACATTTATTTGAAAAAATTACATAGTTTAAATTTCTCTCACACAGCATTAAACTATATTTACTTAGTATAAAATGACTAATTTTGTAATGTTTAATTGATAGTAATTTCAAATGTAGTTTCATGATGACAAATTAAAAAGGACTAGACTTGCCCTAATGAGCTCTATTTATTTAAAAATTCATTTTTATATTTTTTATGTTTTATATTTTCTATGATTTTTACACACTTTATGAGATATTTATATTTTATCATAATTTGATGTTTGGAGAGATTGCAATTATCTCTTTTGTGTCTTAGAATGTAACTTTCCCATAAGATTTATATCATTTAGTCAAATATTATTCTTTGACATTGTTATATTATTGCAAACTCTAACTCTCCTCTTATATAACTTTTACACCTTCATCATTTGGTTACATTATATTGCATTCATTTATCTCATTTTTGCTTTAATATGTTTATATATATATTTATATATATATATATAAATTTTTTTAATATTACAATAACATTTCATTATTATTTATGCTTAACGACTTTGTTAATTTACAGTGGTAATAAAAAAATGTCTTAGGAATAACTAATAAACATTATTGCATTCATATTAATGTGCTTTATGCAATTAAATCTTGAATCACAACTTATTTGATTAACAAGAATATTATGCGTGGTCTCTTTGGCACTTTGGAAATCAACTCTCTCATTCATTTTATCTCATTTATTCAAATTTTTTGCTTTGACTAGTTTGTGCTATTATGAAGGTGTAATTCTCCTCTCATTTAACCATTACGCCACTATAATTTATTTATGTTGACTTGCTTCAAGTTATCTCATTTCAAATTTAGTATACTTTTTCATATAATATTAAAAAAAGTATTTACTATTTTTTGCTTATTTAATTTGATTATTAGTAAAAATTCCAAATGAGGTCCAATGAAGGCACAGAAATGTCATTAGAATTGCCTTAATGAGCATTATTAAATTAAAAATTCGTCCTTATATTTATAAATGTTTTGTTTTACATAGTTTTAGCATGTTAAATAAGTCATTTTAATTTTTACCTGATTTGAAAAATAAGAAAGTTAAGCTTTAACTCCTAAATATCTTACAATACAACTTTCTTATTCAATTTATGACATTTCTTTGGTTTTTATGCTTTAAATTTTTTATATTATTATAAAACTCTAAATCACTTCTCATGAAATCCTCATTTTCGTAATGTTCAAAAAAGTATTGTTATTTATCATTACTTACGTTGGTAATTAATAACAATTCTAAATGACATCATACTAAGATGAGGAAATTATCATTGGACTCATCTTATCAAGCTTGGTAAATTTAAATATTCTATTGTATATTTCTTAGTGCTTTATTTTCTAGATGCTTGAGCCTTTTTTAGGTGTTATTTTGGCTTGCAACTGAATTAATAATATTGGATGTTACACATGATCTCCTTAGTATTTTAGAATTCAACTTACCTATAACATCCATCACTTTTTTTCAAATTTTGTGCTTTAGCTTTTTTAGGTTACCCAAAAACTCAAGTTCTACTCACATGAGATCTTTAGATCACCTTAGTTTAGCTTTATTGCATTTATAAAATTTATTTAATTTCACTTTTAGAAAAATTATTTGATAATTAAATAGTGATTTATTATTTTTTATGCTTATTTACTTCAGTAAATCATAAAAATTTCAAATGTGTTCTAATATATAAGAAAAAAACATTATCGGACTCATCTAAATGAGTTCTTTCAAATGAAGTAATCATTTTTATAATTTAGAAATTTCATCTAAAGATTAACATAATTAAACCAACATTTTGATTTGTACCCAATTTATCAATTAAAGATGTTATATTATTTCTCCTTAATATCTTAGAATACAACTTTCTCATATAATTTATCTATTTTATTCAAATATTTCATATTGAGTTGGTTAAATTACTATGTAACTCTAATCCTTTTCCTATGTGACATTTAAATTACATGATATGGTAAAATAATATTCCTTCAAATTATATTTTTCCAACTTTAATATATATTTTCGTGACATTAAAATTATATTTAATGACTTTTTTGCCTACTTAATTTAATAATCTTATAAAATCCAAACATGGTATGTTCGAGATGTATTAAATGTTCTAAAACTAGTCTCAACGAGCATAATGCAATTAAATTTTCATATTTTATATTTTTAAATGATTCATTTTTGCGAATTTTGGCATGATTTATATGGCATTTCAACTCCATTTTTTTATTTTTTAGATATTAAAATGAGACTTATTGGTATCTAGAAAAGTAGCTTTGTCATGCAATTTATCTCATTTATTTAAATTCTTCACTTTGATTTCGTATGTATTTATGAATATGAAATTATTCTCTCTATGACTATTACATCGCAGTGATTTGGTCATATTGTAGTAGTTTAACTTATTATGTTTTAGAAAATTTATAATTTTCTTAAAATTAAAATAATATTATTTTTTATTATTATTTTTGCTTAGCCTTAGTCGAGATAAAAGAAACGTAGTTGGAATTGTTTTAATGACTTCAATGTAACTAAATTAACATTTTAATTGTTTTAAATATTTTATTTTCTTGATTTAAAGATGAGTATATTACACTTCTCCACTTTAGTATCCTTTAATAAAACTTTCTTGTATGATTTATAGCATTTGTTAGAATTTTTCATTTAGATTTGCATAAGATACTATGAAACTCTAATTCTCCATTCATGTTACCTTTACTTCATATATACTGGCTATATTATATTGCTTCAATTTATCTAATATCATCAGTGCTTTTTTCACATAAAATAAAAATAATAATTTACTATAATTTATTTTTATTAAGTTTGTTAATTTTATGTTATTCCAAATGAGATACAATTGAGATGAAACAAATATTGATGGATTCATCTTGATGAACTCTATGTAATTAAATCTTAATTTTTATGTTATTAATTTTTTTATTGTCATTAGTTTTGGCATGTTTTACTTGCCATTTAGGCTAGTAAATGATTTAACAATCAAGGATGTTATGATCTTTCCATTTAATATTTTAGAATGCTACATTTCCATAAAATCTTTTACATTTTTTCAATTTTTTTACTTTTATTTTGTTATATTATATCTAACTCTTAATCTATTCTCATTGGAGGATTTTATTGTTTTTATTTGTTAAGATTACATGACCTCAATTTAAGTCATTTTTACTCTAATATATATTTTCTTCTTTTAAAAATAAATATATCTTACTACTTATGCTCATTTACTATGGTGATTAGTGGTATTCTAAAGAAGATTTGATCATGTTAAGCTGTTATATTTTTGTGAATTATTTCTTATAATGTTGAAGTTTATGATATATCCTAAATAATAGGTCTAGTCTTATCTCCAATAATTACTTCATTTTCATATTGTTTATTTTTTGAGTACATATTTAGCTCTAGTATGTTATTAGTCAATAGGCATTAGAATTAAATCTTATACAAAATTTTTAAAGTGTTTTTTGAACTATTGATTCATGACATGAACCTACACACTTGAGAGTGTCTTCATCAAATATACTTTCTATGAAAATTATAAATGTGCCATAGAAACTCATGTTCAAACTCCTTAGCATGCCATCTATCTGATTCCTATAGATATTGACACTAGTAATCTTCTAGTACTTGTTGATAAGCTTCTTTTAATTATTAATTGAAGTCTAATTTATTTTTCTCAATTTTTTCAATAATAGGTACATAAATAACTCCATCAAATCATTCAATTTTTTATTAATTATTTTTGAAATTCACTAATCAAACATAGCATGTATAGTATTACCAATCTAATGTACAAATTAAATTATCAAACTTTTTTGTTATCTCTTCTCTATCAAAATAAAATTACAAATGTAAATCTAAAAAATCATATCAATATAAAATTTTATTAAATTTTAAAATTCAAGTAAATTAACTCCAAGCTTATAAAATTTATTATTTTTCCTTATACAGTGTTACATGTAATCGTAAGTGAGGGTTATAAATTATTCACATATTTTCCACTCCTCATAATAATCAAATAGATATTTGTTTTAAAATTTTTTTTGACTAAAATTATTTTTGTCTTTTTAATCTTCTAATTAATTCAAGAAAGGTTGTGATTGTCATATTTTTATTATTATAAAATTTAACTCCACTAAATTTAAAAAACATAATATTAATCACAAATCCAAGTTTCTTTTCACCTAAACTTAAGCTTCTTGAGTCCAAAATAAATTATCTCTAAAAGTCCACTCACTCAAAGGTCATTTAAATTTGATGTCCCACATAACTTAGTTTTTCTTTCTCATCTTTTTTATATTGAATTCTTAAGTCAACTTATTTAACTAGGCACTCATAGATTTAACTTTTAAAAAAAAATAATATGTCATTCAATCAAATTTCATTAAAATATGTCAAGTAAAAAATATGACAATGACTTGCTTGCCATATTTGAATTCATCATGTGACAACTGTATTCTTTGACTAACAAGTTATAAATGGTTAATATTTATCAATATTGAGCTAGGACCTCAAATTTTTTGTTAATGACCTACACAAACTAAGAAAGCATGGCTTTTCTTCATAGGCATTAAAATTTGGAGACACACTTACAAAACTATCTTAGCATTAAATTTAAGAACCTAAACCATCTTGGGCTTAATGGTGGTAAATTATGCATCTTGTGCATTTGTATAGAAATTTATAGAAATTGCTTCCTATAGAATCCAATCATATATATTATGCTTTAGACTTTTTGATTCCCTAATTTGATAATCAAATGTATGATGTCCTAATTTAGAACAATAATTGCATACAATATCTAATTTTGCTAGGTAATTAGATGTATGGAAAGAAGAAATAATTGACGTGTTGAATACATCAATGTATGATTTTTTCAATCTATAACTGTCATGCAAACATAAATTATTTGTTGTCACGTCGTTGAAAGTAATGCATTTTTAAACACTTATCAATCATTCAAGTAAAAATTAATCATTTTCATAAGAATGAATGAAGCAGCACATGCAGGTCAATGATAATGTTACAACTATATACATGAGAAAAAAACCTATTAAAGTTTGACTTTAGATAAAATATTTCCTTTTCAATTGATTCAAAATTTTCTGATTGTTTTTTAAGAAAAGAATTTTCATTGCTTAACATATCATTCCCTAACTTTAAAGCCTTATTTCGTGTAATATATGTGCATAATTCAATTTCACATTCTTTATTTGAAACTTTCAAACATGAAATATTAAAAATATAAGAATGAACTTGATTAGTTAAATATATATTTTCTTCTATAAGTCCATCATGTTGTTCTAGCAATTCAACTATTATAGATTCATGTTTTGCGCAACCTTTCTTAAGATCGTCATGCATGTTAATTAATTTGTTATGCTCAAAATCGAATTTACAAAAGGAATTTGGTATTTTAGCATAGGATTCTAAGGTAAACTCATGGCTAGAATAACAAATACCTAGTATAAGTTTACCATCATTATTCATCTCTAAATTAAGTTTCTAGGTTTTTCACTTCTCCTTCTCTTCTTTCTTCTTTTGGTTCATCTACTTCTTGTTATCACTAATACCTTGAGATTTGATCTACCATTCAACCTATCTAATCCTTACATAAACTTAAAAGAATTTGTAACCATACACACTCTCCCACTAATTTCTTGAGCCAATGTTTGAAAAAAGTAACTTAATCTTTGACCATCTAATTGAGTTAACATTACTAACTTATTACCTCTATCTTTTTGAAGTATGAAAGAAAAAGAATTTCACTCTTAAAATATGGAAGATCACTAGATGAAAATTCCGCATGAAAAGCTTCACAAATATCAACCATTAGTGAAGTTAAATGTAAATAAATAAGGAAATTAATAAACATAGCTATTTGGCAAGCATAAAAAATGATAATATAGAAATTTAAAATTAATGTTCATCAAAAATAAAAAATAATTAAATTTTTAAAAAATAAAGCACATGATGGATCACCTAGGTGATTTAACCCAAATTTTATAAGGAACCCTCTCTAAAACTAATTTAGCCAAAATGAGTGCGAATCTTATAAGATGGTGATGAATTATGGGTTTTAAAATATTTTTAATCATTCTACAGTTCAATTACTTTTTTAGTGTTCTTTGCAAAAATAATTTTATGTTTAAAAAAAGATAATTTATAAAAATATTAATTTATAAATTTTATGATTAAGAAAAATACAAAAAAATTAAAAACTGCATAAAATGTGTAAGTGATTTGATTCATACAAAAACCTACATCCACCCCTAACTGAGATCGAAAAAAATGCCACTAAGGAAATAGTTACGACTTAAGATTTTTTCTTATGGTTCACTCTCAACTTATTACTTTTTGTAAGATCAACTATATCCTGGGCTTTTATGAGCTCAACTCCAACTCAATTTTTTGCCTCAAAAAAAAAAGACCTTGCCTTTTGCAAATGTTAGGTAGACCAGCCAAAAAAAATATAACAAAAAATAACTTTTTTATAAAAACATACAAATTTTCCAATTTTTATTGATAAATGTACAAAGGCACAAAGTGAAATTAAAAGAATAAATGAAATAAGCATACCTAGAAAAATTAGGAATTTAAACCTATCGCAAGATGTAGGTGCTATAATGAGAAATTTGAGCCATTAGAATATGCTACGACACTACATTAAGATTTCAAAATGTTGTTAACAATTATTAATCACTTCATTTTACATTGTTAGGTATTTATAAAAAATATTTAATATAACCATTACAAAGTAGAAGAAAAGCTTTTTTAAAAGCAATTAATATAAAACATAAAAACCTTTTCCAAATGCTTAAATAATTCTTTTGAAATCCTTACAAAATGACACAAGTAATGACTTGTGAAATTGCCATTCGATGTGGTGAATAGAAGTAGCATTATCTTCATAGAGGAAATCGTGGCCATATGATAAAAAAGGTTTAAAAGCAAATTAGTTATGGACGGTTGGATGAAGTCAAATGACACCATGATCTTTCAATTAATCAATAATAAAATTAAAAAAAGATTGCATCCATAGAATTCAAAATGGATAAATTAGAGCATCATGATTCAAGAAAAAATAGTTGATAAGGACTGTTATAGCGTGAAGTCGGACAAGGTGACAAGCTCACATTTTGAGCATGAAGTAATCGCATTATAAAGGATGAAAATTTTATAATCCATTCGAAGGTCAGATGGTGAGGAATCCCACAAGCTTTACATGTGGAATGTTGGACATTATCACCATAGTGAGATTGTAGAAATGAACAATCAGATAGTACTCATTGTTTTGAAAGCAGATGGGCACGAAGGATTAGTCCCACATTTTAGTATATGCAAACGTTTTGCACTTTATATGTGTTCACATCAGTGTTATGTTCAAGTCTAATTAGCGTTGGCTTCCACCTTATGTGCTTAAGATTTCATCACCTACTTCACTCATATGATTATTAGATTAAAGGATAATTTTAGGTCATATCCTACCTTTAAAACCCAATATACCTTATCAAAACTAGATTCAGGACTACACCAGACCATGATTGGGCCTCGCCTTGGAAAGGTTCCAATCTCTAGCCCTCAAGCCCACAAATGCCTTTTGAGGCTTGCTCAGCTCAAGAGCTTTGTAATTGTTCATAGCTTAAGATGTTGACTAATTATTTTTTTTAATTATGAAAATAATAAAAACTTAATTTTTTATTAATTAGTGTTTGATAATCAACTTATTATAGAATTTAGCAAATACACATGAGTAGGATTTAACAAAGAAAAGAATTATTAAAAAAAAGAATCATATGTTTCTTAAACCAATTGTTTAAAGAGGATTTGATCAAAGAAAATAAAGAAAAAATTGAATCCTATAAATTTTATAAATCATGAACATCTTTAAACAAGAAGATCCTTGAGATGAATGGAGTTGTGTCAGTTTAATCAACAATATAAAATTCCATTTCATAATAAAAAGAAAATCTTTTAAAATTTGATGTGCAAGCCTTCAATCTTTGAAGATTTTGGAACACTCTATTGTGCTTTGAAGACTACAAGTTCACCATCTTCAAAAGTACAAGGTTTGCTCTTTACATTTAAACCTCTTTCATTTTAAACAAGCTCACTATGATAAAATACTAAACATTAGAAGCTTCACTCACCAAACACAAAGGTGGCCCAGCAATTTTAACGATCGATTATTTTACACTCGACCTCCTTAGTATATTGAAATGAAATTTTTTTACACAATTTATCTCAATTCCTCTGAATTATCGTTTTGATTTGGTTATGTTGGTGTGTAAATTTGAAAATCCTCTCAAATGGCCTTTACATCACTTAACTTTTGTTGGATTACATTCCTTTAATTTATCTCTTGTAAACTTTAATATATACTTAATTAATATTAAAATATTAATTTTTTCTTTTTTAGTCTGTTAATTAATAGTAATTCTAAATGTGGTCTGATTAAGTTAAAAACAAAAATCATCTAACTCATTTTGATGATCTCTACCTAACTAAATTTTTATTTCTAAAATTTTTATTATTTATTCATGTCTTTTGGTATGATTTAAAAGTGTTTTCCATTGAAACCCAAATTGATGATCGAAGATGTTACACTCGATCACTTTAGTACATTAGCATGCCATTTTTCTTATGTAATTTATCTCATTTCATTACATCATTTAGATTTTTTTATATTACATTAATGAAATTTATCTTTTTTCTTTTTAATATATATTTACTTAATTATAAAATGATAATCTAAATTATTTATGCTTCATTACTTTAAAAATTTTTACTAATTCAAAACAAGATCTGGTCGTGATGAAACAATGTCAGTAGATTTCTCCATGTTTGCTATTTGAAATCAAATATTTTCTTTTATGTTTTTAAAAATTTTATTTTATAAGGTTTTTGCAAGACTTACACGATATTTTGATTCATGGTTGATTTAATAATAAAAGAAATTACAAATGATCTCTTTAGTACCATGTAGCATAACTTTTCCATTGAATTGATCTCATTTTTTTCATTTTTTTATTTTGTTATATTATTATGTAACTATAAATCTTCTCTTGTGTTACCTTCGCAATTCTTTCCCCTTAATTTGTTACTTGGCTTTAATTTGTCTCAATTTAAGTTTAATAAATATTTTTTAATATGAAAATAATAATTTATAATTTTTAATGTTTATTTCTTTTTATTAATTCATAATATTTCAAATGTGGTCTAATTGACACAACACAAACATCATGGGGCTTATTTCTACGAGATTTACCAAATTAAATAATTATTTATATATTTCTTCAATGTTTTATATTCTATTTCCTTGGTATTATTTTCATGGGCTTTTGTCTTTTACCTAATTTGATGATCAAGGTTTTTATTCTTGTTTTTCATCGTATCTTTGAATTCAGCTATCTCAAAAAAATTTTCTTATGTTGGAAAGTTTTTGCATTAATTTAGTATATTACAATGTATCTAAAATTCTTATCTTTTGTGACATTTAAATTGCATTCATTTATATCTTTTGAATTTCAATATTTGTTTACTTAAAATAAAAATAATAATTTTTTATTACTTGCAAACTTTTGCCTGTTATAATTTGTAGCAATTTTAAAAGGGTCCTTATCAAAATGAAGTAAATGTCATTAGACTCATATGAGGTGAGCTTTTTCTAATATAATATTCATTTTGATATATTTTTTAATACTTTATTTTCTCTAATTTTAGCAAGATTTATGAAACATATGCACCCGTACTTTCTTTGGTAGTTAACAATGTTACACTCGACCTTCTTAATATCTTTGAAAGCAACTTCTTGGTATAATTTACCTCAATTTTTCTAATTTTTTTCTTTGATAGAGTTAGATTACTCTGTAACTCAAAATAACTTTTGCTATGAACTTTATGTCAGTTTCATAAGCTTATAGTACACAACTTCAATTCATATCATTTCAACTTTAATATATGTTTACTTTTTATGAAGATAATAATTAATTATTTTTTTATTTTCTTTCATATTTCATAGAAATTAGAATTGTTGTCCATTCAAGTTAAATCATTCATCTTTACATACATCTCAAAGACCACAATACTATTATATATTTAATTTGGAATTTTTACTTATCATATTTTCTATGGATATTCCATGATTTGTAAGACATTTTGATTCTTTCTAGATTTCATGATAAAAGATTCTCCTTTTGCTTCCTTTAGTGCCAAGGAGTGCAACTTTTCCACATGAGTCTTCTCAGTGCTTCATATTTTTCCAATCTATTTGGTTATATTAATATGTTACTTTAAATCACCTTCATTCTAACCTTCACATCACTTTAATTTTGATATATTACATGGCCACCATTTATCTCATTTTAGCTTTAATTTATTGTTTTTTTCTTTTTTACATAGTAATTCATAGAAATTCTAAAAGATGTTTACTAGAGAAGGGAGAGATGTCATTTTTCTACTCTCAACTCACTTTATTCATGCAAATATTTGTTTCTATTTTTGAAAACTTTTAGAATGTTGGAATGCATCTTTCATATAAATTTACCTCGTTTATTGTAGTTTTTTTCTTTGGCATTATGTTATTTGTATGTAAATCTAAATCTCTTCTCATCTGACATTTCATAAATTCTATTTTTTATATTACTTTGATTTGTTTTTCTCATTTTAGCTTTATATATTAAGTTATTGTTAAAAAATTACATGTTATTATTATACATATTTATTTTAGTAATTCATAGTATTCAATCCAAGAAATAATTGAGTTTAAACAAAAATCATTGGATACAACTTGTTGAGCTCTCTAAAATTAATCATAAGAATTTTTATAATTTTAAATATTTTATGTTATATTTTTTTGCCCTCAATATTTTTTGTGTCTCGGAATGGAACTTTCATTTACAATTTATCTCATGTTTTATATGTTTTCACTGTGATTTTGTTGTATTATTATATAATTCTAAATCTACTCTTCATAACCTTAATATTGCTTTAACTTGTGATTGCTATATTACTTTAATTTATCTCATTTCAATTTGAATTTACATTTACTTAAAACTAGAACAGTACTATTTTATTTCTTATACTTATTTAATTTGGTAATTAATATAAATTCCAAATGCAGTCTAATCGATATGAAAAAACAATATTCAACTCGTAACTGTGAGCTCTATCCACTTAAGTATTACTTTTTATTATTAAAATATGTATTTTCTTTTTTTTTTTCATCCTTTACAAAATATTTTTCTTTGTAGCTTATTTGATGATTAAGGATATTACACTCAGCATCCTTAATATCTTGAAGTGCAAGTTTCTCACGCAATTTATCTTAGCTTTCTTTTTTTGTATTTGTTATATTAATTTGTAACTCATACTTTCCATTAAAGTGACCTTTACAATGCTTCGATTTTGTCATATTTGATTTCTTCAAGTTACATCACTTCAACATTATATATATGCACAAAATATTAAAATAATAATTAATTTTTATTTACTCTAGTTTAATTTGGTAACTCATAGTAATTCTAAATAATCTAAATTTTTTATATTTTTATTTTCTTTGGCTTTGGCATGCTGTATGAGATAATTTGATTCTTAATTGACTTGACTTTCAAGGATGCTACTCTTGATCTCCTCAATAATTTATAATGCATCTTTTTGGTGTAATTTTTTTCATTTCTTCAAATTTTTTTATTTTGGTTTCTTTTATTACATTGAAACTTGAATTCTACTCTCGTATGAACTTTACATGTCTTTTATTTGGTTTTATTGCGTTGCATAAATTTTTTAATTTTAGCTTTGATATATCTTTACTTAATATTAAAATAACAATTTGTTATTATTTTTTATTAAATTTGATAATTTATAGTAGTTCTAAACTATGTCTGACTGAGACAAAATAAACATCATTCAACATACCTTGATGGGCTCAATTAATTAAATAATTATTTTCATAAATTTATATGTTATATTTTTTATTAGTATATGTCGCTTTACAAGATAATCTATTTTCAATCATATTTGATGATGGAATTGATTACATTTAATCCCATTACTATCTTATAATTCCACTTTCCCAAGATAATTAACACATTTCTTCAAATGTCTTGCATTTATTTTGTTATATTACTTTGTAACAAGAAATCACCTTTTATGTGATATTCACGATACTTTTATTGAATAATATGATATTAATCTAATCTATCTCACTTCGTTTTTAATAAATATTTTATAAATATTAAATTTTATTTTTTATTATTATTTATCCTTATTAAATTTGATAATTCTTAGTAATTCCAAAAAAACAATATTGGAGTCAGAGAAAAGGTTATTGTATTCATCTTTATTAGCTTTATCTAATTAAAATTCATTTTACAATTTTTAATATTTTATGCAAGGTTTTTTATTTTTTTTATAAGATATTTTTTCTCATGCCTGCTTTGACAATTTAGGATGTCATGCTTGATCTCTTTATTGTCATATAATGTAATTTTCTCACATAATTTATCTCATTTTGTCAAATATTTTTGTTTTTATTTTGTTATATCATTATGTTTGATTTACTCTCATTTGACATTTATATTGCTTTGATTTGATTATACTACAACACCTTCATTTATTTGATTTTTACAATAATATATAGTTTCTAAATATTTTAATAGAACATTGTTCTAATTTATGCTTATTTACTTTAATAATGTATAGTAATTAAAAATGAGGTTCAATTTAGCATAAATAGACTACATTCAACTAATCTATATGAGTTTTACCTTATTGAATATTCACTTTGAAATTTTTGGATATTTTATTTACTATGCAATTGGTATGCTTTATGAGACATTTTTATTTGCACTTGCTACAGTATATCTCTTTTTTATCTGGAATATAACTTTCACATAAAATTTAGCTCATTTCTACAAATGTTTCACTCTAATATTCTTAAATTACTATGTTACCCAAAATATGTTCTGCAATTTATCTAAGTTTGGCTTTGATATGTATTTCTATATTAATTTAATATTTTGAAAATATTTTTTAACTAACATTGCTTTTTTACCATGGTATTTTAGATTATTTCCAAACAAGGTCCAATTTAAATGAAACAATTGTCGATCAAATCATCTCAACGGGCATTATCTCAGTAAATATTAATTTTCAAATTTGAAAATATTTTGTTTTTATTTTTTTCTTCTTTTGTAAGCCCTTTCTACATTTACCAAATTAGATTATCAAGGATGTCATGGTCGCTCTCTAGACTACCTTCGAATGCAATATTTTTGCACAATTTAAATTATTTCTTCTATTTTTTTCCTTCTATTTCAATGTATTTCTACAAAAATCTTCTCTCATGTGACTTTTATATTGCTTTGATTTTCTTATGCTACATTGCTTCAATTTCTATTAATTTACCTTTAAAATGCATTTACTTAATGTTAAAGTAATAATTTTCTATTACTTATGGCTATTTACTTATCTAAACTGTAATACTTCGAAAATTTTCCATATTTTTCATGCTTTATGAGATTTCTCCATTTGTACTTCATTTGGCAATCATAAATGCTTAGATTCACTCTCTTTAACAACATGGAATGCTAATTTCTAATTTAATGCATCTTATTTTCTCGGTGTTTTTCTTTGATTTTTTAGTTACTATATAGCTATAGATAAATTCTAGTGTGACCATACGTTACTTTTATTTTGTTATATTAGAATTCTTCAATTTATCAAATTTTAGTAATGATATATATTTACTTAAAATTAAAAAATAATGTATTATCATTATTTTTTATTTAAATTGATATTTTTTAATAAATCAAAATTACATTTAATTGACACGGAAGAAACATCATTGGACTCATCTCTTTGAGCATAAACGATTTAAATACTAATTTCTAAATTTTTTAAATATTTCATTTTTTTTTAAAATCTTTTTTGAGGCATTTGATTCACGAAGGAATTGATGATTAGGGAACTTATCATCGAAATAGTTAGTATCTTAGAATGCAGCTTTCTCATTCACTTTATCATAATTTTACAAACAATTTTTTTGTCTTAGTTATATTATGATGTAACTATAAATCTACTATCATGTAAACTTTATATTACCTTAATTTTGTTATACCATATTACCTCAATTTATCTCTTTCTATTTTTAACAAATATTTATTTAATATTAAAATAACAACATATTATTATTTGTGCTTATTTTTGTTTTGTAATTTATGGTAACTGTAAATGGGGTCTCATGGTGACCAAATAGTGTACATGGACTCATCTCATTAAGCTTTAATAAATCAAAAAATCATTTTTTATATTTTTAAATATTAGAATTTCTAGAGTTTTAGCATGCTTTAGATTTCATTTTGATTCGTAGAAGATTTGATGATCAAGTATGTCATGCTTGATCACCTTAATATCTTACAAGTCAATTTTTCCAAACATAATAACTCATATTTCTAAGTTTTTTTATTTTTCTATACTACTTTGTAATTCTAAATCTCAACCCTATGACCCTTACATTGCTTTGATTTTGTTATGCTACATTGCTTCAATTTATGTCGTTTTAGCTTTAACATATATTTACTTAACATTAAAATATAAATTTAACATTGTTTAAACTTATTTGTTTTGATAATTTTAAGTAATTCTTATTATGGTCTGAAAAGTTTCAAACTTTTAACTTTTGACTCATCTCGATGAGTTCAATTAACTTTATGTATTTTTATATTTTAAAATGTTACAACTTTTTTATTTTGATATGTTTTATGAGATATTTTGATTTGCACCTAAGTTGATGATAGAGGATATTAAAGTCAACCACATTAGTGTCTCGAGATGCCAGATTCTTATACATTGTTTCTCACCTTTTCTAGTACTTTATTTTTATTTAGTAATATTATTATGTAAGTCTAAATCTCTTATCATTTCACATTTACATCACTTTTATTTAGTTAAATTACATTTCTTCAATTTATATAATTTCAACATTAATATATGTTTAATTAATTTTTGAATGACAATTTTTTATTATTTATGCTATTTACATTGATAGCTCACTTTAAATCTAGAAATGGTTTATTCAAGCTAAAACAAATATTGTTACACTAGTCTTGAAGATCTCAATAAAATCTAAATCAAATCTCAATCAAATCAATTATTCAATTTAAATCTTTTTATGTGCTTTATTTTATTTGGCTTTTGTACATTTCACAAGATATTTTGATTCTTAGTTGTTTTGATGTTGAATGATGCTACACCAGATGTCCTTAATGTCTTGGGATGCAACAGTGTCATAC
Source organism: Vanilla planifolia (assembly GCA_023846275.1). Classification (NCBI taxonomy): domain Eukaryota; kingdom Viridiplantae; phylum Streptophyta; class Magnoliopsida; order Asparagales; family Orchidaceae; genus Vanilla; species Vanilla planifolia. The sequence goes on along the minus strand of CM043871.1, from coordinate 742,834 downwards.
ATTTGATCAAACTTTTTTATTTTTTATATTCTATTATATTTATACAAAACTCTGATTCTATTCTCATTTAACCTTCACAAAGCCTTAGTTCGATTATGTTATGTTGCATCAATTTATTTTATTTCTTCTCTAGTATATATTTGCATAACATTAAAATTATAATATGTTATAATTTTGTTTATGGAATTTTTTTGACATAGTAATTCTAAAGATAGTTTCATTGAGACAGATATTCATCAATCCACATTACTTAATTATTTTACACAAGCTCTTTAGTTTCTTGTAATGCCACTTTCCTATGTAATTTGTCATATTTCTTCAAATTTCTTGATTTAATTTTATTATATTACCTTATAATTCTTTATCTCCCCATATATGATCCTTGTATCACTTTAATTTAATTATATTACATTTCTCAAGTTTATCTTATGTCAATTTTAATATAACTTTTGCAACAATAAAATTATAATAGTATATTATTATTTATTTTTATTTAGTATGGCAATTTGTAGTAACTCTAAACAATGACTTATCGAGACTATCCAAATATAATTAAACACGTCTTAATTAGCTCTATCTTACTAAATATTCAATTCTATATTTTTAAACATTTTATTGATTATTTTGGCATTTTATGGGATATTTTGATTCACAACTTATTTAGAAACTTGGGATGGCACACTTAGTCGCCTGAAAATCTTGGAATATAATTTTCTCATGTAATTTATCTTATTTCATTAAATTCTTGTGGTTAAATTTTTTATATCACTATATATCTCAAAAATCTTCTTGTGTTATATTTCCATCAATTTGAATTTTGAATATTATATTAATTTAATTTACTTCATTTTAGCTTTGATATATATTTACAAAACATTAAAATAACAAATTTTATTATTTAAGCTACTTTGCTATGTTGATTAAAATTAATTCCAAATGACGGTCAATCGAGATGAAACAAAGTTTGTTCTACTAATCTAAACGAGCTCTACCTTATTAAAAATTAAATTTAAACATTTTAAATATTTTCTTTTTCATCGCTTTCTTAATGTTTCAGAGTCATTTCTTCAAATGTTTTGCACTAATTTTGTTGTATTGTGATATAGCCCTAAATCTTTTCTCTCATGGTCTTAATATTGTTTTCTATTTTTCTATATTACATTACTTTGTCTCAACTTATTTTGGCTTTCATTTATAATTACTTAACACTAAAAATAATTTATTATTATTTTTCCTTATTTTCTTTACAAATTAAAATTTCTTAAAGGTGATGTACAATTGAGGAAATGACACTTGTCTCCATAATATCTTAAAATGAAACTTTACCTTATAATTTATATTATTTTATCAAAACATTTTCTTTTATTTTGTTAAATTACTACATAACTCTATACCTCCTATCTCTCAGGCTTCACATTTTGATTAATTTGATTAACTACATTTCTTAAATTTTTCTTAATTTAGCTTTATTAAATATTTAGTTAATATTGAAGTAATAACTTATAATTATTTATCATTTTTTCAATTTGGTAATTCACAGTAATTCAAAATATGTGATGATAAAGAAAATACAAATGTCATTAGACTCATGTTGATAATGTTTTGCTATTAAATATTCATTTATATATTTTGAAAATGTATATTTTCTCTAACTTTACCCTTTACAAGATATTTTGGTTTATAACTTATTTGATTATCAAGGATGTTATATTTAATCTTTTTAGTGCCTTGGAATGCAATTTTATAGTGATTGTCAATTTAACTCATTTAAATTTTAAATAATATTAAATCAATAATTTATCATTATTTTTGCTTATTTAGTTTTGTCATTTATTATAATTTTAAAGGATGTCTGACTAAGATGAAAAAATTGTTATCACACTCATCTAGATGATTCAATTAGTGCTTTTACTTCTCTATATTATATTACTTCAATTTATCTCGTTTCATCTTTAATATTTGTTTACTTATCAGTAAAATTTAAATTTTGTTGTTGTTTATGTTTAATGTTTTTGTTAATTTATGAAATTTACAAATAATATCCCATCAATATGAAGTAGACATCATTAGACACATCTTGAAATGTTGAATCAAACTACTATTCAAATTTATATTTTATAAATATTTATTTTCTAATGTTTTGCACTTTAATTCTGATTTTATACATTGCTTGATGATCGAGGACATTACAATAAATCTGCTCAATATTTTAGAATTCAACTTTCCCATAAAATGTAAGTAATTTCATCAATGGTTTTGAATTAATTTTATTATATTGTTATGTAACTCTAATTTCACTCTCACGTATATTCGATATTGTTTTGATTTTTTTATGTTACATTACGTGAATTTATCTCATTTAGGATTTATATTACATTTGGTTAATATTAAAATAATAACTTATTATTATTTATGCTTATCAATTAGATGAATTCATGGTAATTAAAAATAAGGTCCAATTGAGATGAAAGAAATTTTATTGTACTCATCCCGATGAGTTTTATCATATTAATATCATTTTTTTTTATTCTAAATATGTTATTTTCTCAGGTTTTGGCATGCTTTATGAGAAACTTTTATTTTTATCAGAATTAACGATTGAGATTAGTACACTTGACACATTAGGGAGTTGAAATGTAACATTACCATGCAATTTGTCTCTTTTATTTGAATTTTTCTCTTCAATTTTGTTATGTCTTTATGTTACTCTAAATCTCCTCTATTATGACAAATCATTTTTGTTAATGCTTAATAATTTTTGTAGTTTGCAACAATCTTAAATGAGATCCATCTAAGATGATGTAATGTTGTTGGATTTATATCAAAGAGATTTTCAAAGTAAAAACTTTATTTTTATACATTTAAATATTTTATTTTCTAAGGATTCAAAAAGTTTACAAAAAATTTTTGTCCATACCTCATTTGAGGACTGAGGATATTACATTGGATATTCCTAATATCTTGCACTAAAACATTCCAATGTTATTAATCTCATTTTCTCAAAATTTTCACTATGATTTAGCTAAATTACAATGAAAAGATATTTCTCCTCTCTTGTGACTTTTACATGTCTTTCAATTCGTTATATTAAGTTGCATTAATTTATCTCATTCTAGATTTTATATAAATTTAATTAATGTTAAAAAATAAGTTATTATTTTTTGCCTCATTAGTTTGGAAATTTAGAATAATTGAACTTCAGAACTGATTTAGGTGAAACAAATATTATCAAACTCATTAGGATGAGCTCAATTAATTAAACTTAAATTGAGGACTCGTTTTCCAACCAAGGATCTCACTTTCCTTGTTATCATGGAATGTAAATATCATGTACAATTTATTTCATTTCTCCAAACACATTACTTTGACATGATTATATAATTTTGTAAATCAAAAGCACCTCTTGTGTTACAATTACATTACTTTGATTTGCTTGTATTTTATTACATTGATTTATTGCATTTTTAATTATAAATTATCAAAAAATAAAATTTTTGTTATTTATGTTTTTTCTTTTTTTAATTAACATTAATTTTACAAGATGTTCAATCATTATGAACAAATGTCATTGGACTCAACTCAATAATTTGTTTGTAGTTAAGTATCTTTTTTTAATAATTTTTACTATTTTATTTTCTAGAGTTTGTACACCTTTTCGAAGTGTTATGATTCACACCAAATTTGATGATCAAGGTTAACACACTCAATCTCCTCAATTTCTTCGAATCTTTCACATTAAACTTATCCTATTTTTTCAATTTTTTTACATTCATTGCATATATTACTAAAAAATCTACCTCTCATTTGGTGTATCATTGTCAATGTTTTCCTGTTGTTATATTACATTGCTTAACTTTATCTCCTTTTTTTCTTTAATATATGTTTATTTGTTATTGAAGTAATAATTTTTTTCTATGTTTATTTATTTTGGTACTAAGCAATAACTTCAAATGAGTTTTAATGGTAATCAAAAAATTTAAGTATAACATTACACTAATAAATCTAAACAATATTTTTTATTGTTATATAATGTTACCTTAACGTTTATAATTTTAACAATAATATGTTTTTAGGATAAAAGTAATTTTTTTTATTTTTTATTATTTATGTCTAATTTATTTATTTAATTGTGATGATTCATATAGAGATTCATTTTTTATATTTGTAAATATTTTTTTATAATACTTTTGCATAGATTATGAAACATTTTAATTTGCAACTAATTTTATGATTCAAGATGTTATGCTTGATCACCTTTTTATCTTTGAATACATCTTTCCCTCTTAATAAATATAGTTTCTTAATATCTTTTGCTTTGATTTTTTTATAATACAACAAAATGTCATTAGAAAATACAAGATGAGTAATCATTTGGAAGATAGAGACAACCCAAATCAAAATTAAGACATCTTGCCTTACATGGCAGTTGATAAGCTAAGAGAGATACTCAGACACAAAGGTAAAAAGGTATGATGCAAATAAACACCCCTATCTAAGTCCCATGATAACTTCAATTGAATAAGGATTGATCCCATTATACATGATCCCAAATCTTGATGTAGTTATACAATGCTCAACCAATCACACCAAATCTTTTTGAAGTACAAATTTTTTAACGTTTCAAATATAAATTTTTAATTGTCCTAATCATAAGCCTTATCGATGTCCAACATTCTTGCCAAAAACCCTCTTTTCTTCATTTAGGTATATTTTATTGCTCAAATTTATCTTACTTTAGCCTTATTATTTATTTAAATAATAAATGAAAAATATTTAATATTTTTTAAATATTAACTTTTGTAAATAGAAATACTTTCAAATATGGTCCAATTGAGATGAATTAAAACATGCTCGACTCCTCTCGATGAGCTCTTTTGAATTAAATATTGCATTTATATTTTCCAAATTTTCATTTTATTTCTATGGTTTTTACACAGTTTATGAAATTTTTGATTGCTACTATATTTGATGATTAAAGATTTTATACTCAAGCTCTTTTTCTTGGAAAGCAACAATTTCATTCTAATTTTCTAAACTATTCAATTTTTTTTATTTCATTATATAACCATGTACTTTACATTCTCAAGTGGACCTAACATAACTTTTATTTAAATATAACACATTGTTTTAATTTATCTTATTTTAAGTTTCAAATATATTAAATTTATATTAAAAATATTTTGATTTATGCATATTTATTTTGTAATTTATATTAGTTTAAGTTGTGTTAGAACTAGATGAAACTAACATCATTAAACTCATCTTGATAAGCTTTGTCAAATTAAATATTAATTTTTATATATTTTTAATTTTTTTTTATGATTTTTTCCTATTTTACAATTTTTTTTCATTTTTATCTTTTTTAATGAACAAGGATTTTAAATTTGCTCTCTGTAGTTTCTTGGAACGGAACATCCCTATAAATTTTGTCATATTTATTCAAACTTTTTATTTTCTTTTGGTTGTATTACTATATGACTGTAATTCACCTCTATTGTGATCCTTATATTGCTTTGATTTGGCTATATTTCATTATTTCAATTTATCTCATTTCATCTTTAATAATATTTAATTAATATTTCAATAATAATTCATTATAATATTATTTACTATGATTGATAATTAATTTGATGATAGAGAATGCTACACTCAACCAACTTAGTGTCTTGGAATATAATTTTCCGTCATAATTTATCTCATTTCTTCAATTTTTTTTTGTTTCATTAGGTTATTTTACTAGGAAACTCTAATTCTTTTATCATGTGCCCTTCACATTGCTTTGAATTAGATATATTACATCAAAATAATTTATCTCATTTGAGCTTTATTATATTTTTATTAAAACTAAAAAACAAGTAATTTATTATTATTTATGCTTATTTATTTTGTTAATTTATAGTAATTCCAAATGAGATAGAGAGAGAATATGTCGTTAGAATCAACTTATTGAGCTCTATCTAATTTAATATTATTTTTCAAAATTTTTAGATTTTTAAATTGTTTATTTTATTGTGTTTTGGCATACTCTATAAGAAATTTATTTGTACCTGATTTGATGATCGAGGATGGTAAGGTCAATGTTCTTATTATGTTGGAATGCAACTTTCCTATACAACTTATCACTTATCTTGATATGTTTTCATTTTGATTAGGTTATGTTATTTAGGTGCCCTTAATCTCTTCTTATGTGAGCTTTGCATTATTTTAATTTGGTTATATTATATTGCACCAATTTAAGTCATTATAAGTTAAATACATATATTAACTTAAGAATTAATTTTTAGTTTGTCATGATTTTGATTTTTTACTTTTGTAATTAATCATAAATCAAAAAGAAGTTTGATGGATACAAGGCAAACATTATTGGAGGTGTCTTGAAGAGCCATATCAAATTAAGTACTCCTTTCATTTTTTTTAATATTGTGTTTTCTATTTTTTATTTGCTTCACAAAATATTTTGATTGTATATGATTTAATGGTCGATGGCATTACACTTTTTGTCCTTGTTATCTTAGAATGTGACTTTTGATTATAATTCTTTTTTCATTTTTACAAATTTTGTTTTCTTTGATTTAGCAAAATTTCAAAATAGAACTAAATCTCCTACCACATGATCTTTGCATCATTTCGTTATATTGCATTGCTTTAGTTTATACAATTTCAATTTACAAATGTGTTCATTCAGTATTAGATTAGAAATTTATTGTTACTATTTTTATTTACATTGGTAATTCTATGAGACTATAAACATCCTATCATGATGAAACATACATCATTTACTTGTGGATGAGTTGTTTGTCATTAATGAGTCATTTTTGTATTTTTTTAATTTTTTTTTTAAATTTTGTCATATGTCTGAGAAATTTTGATTCGTACCTGATTTGATAGTCAATAATGTTATGCTTAATATCCTTATAATCTTGGAATGCTAATTTTTCTTATAATTAAACTCATTTCTTAAATTTTTTAACTTTTATTTTTTTAAATTACTATGTTACACTGAATCTTATCTCTTGTGACCTTTACATATTTTTATTTTGCCATATTGTATCAACTAAGTTTATATCATATGAGCTTTAATATATATTCACTTAACATTACAAAACTAATTTGTTATTGTTTATTGTTGTTTACTTTGTTAAATTTGTTTAATTCCAATCGATGTTCAATCAGGATGAAATAAATGTCACTAGAGTTTTCCAAATAAATTATATCCAAATAACAATTAATTTTTTGTATATTTAATGAGTTTTTTCTAGTGCTTTTGCACACGTTAAGATTCATTCGTAATTGACAATCACAGATGTCACACTCATTCTATTTATTATAATCAAAAGCAATTTTATCAATGAATTTATAGCTTTTCTTCAAACTTTTTCCTTTAACTTAGCAGTATTACTATGTAACTTTAGTTCTTTTCCAATGTAAACCCTACCTATCTTTGATTTGGATAATTACTTCACTTTAATTTATCTTATTTCAACCTTAATATACATTTGCTTAAAAAATATTAAAATCTTAATACGTTATTATTTAATCTTATTTGCTTTTGTGATTAAAAGTAATTCAAAACTCAGTCAAATCTAGAATACATAAACATCGTTAGACACATCTCGATGAGTTTTATGTAATTAAAAATTCATTTTTTTATATTTTTAGTTTGTGTTTCAAGGTTTTTTGAATGCCTTACAAGGCATTTTGATTCATGCTTTAATTGAAGATGTTAAACTCATTCTCTATAGTACCATAGAATGTAACTTTCTTGTGTGATTTATCTAATTTTTAGAGGTTTTCGCTTTGATTTTTTTATATTACTATGTAACTTCAATTCTCCTCTCATATGACCCATATGTATCTGACATTAACGAACATTAACTAAAATTAGAGTAATAATATACTAAATTTAATGTTTTTAATTATGTAATTCATAGAAATTATAAACGAAGCTTGATTGAGACTAAACCAATATCATTGGACGTGTCTTCACGAGCTTTCACTAAAAAATAATTGTTTTTCTTTTTTAAAACTCTATTTTCAAAGAAATTGGTAGGCTTCATAAGGCTTTTAGATTAGTGCCTAACATGTTGTTTGAGAATGCCACTCTTGATATCCATTGTATTTTGTGACATACACTTCTCATAAATTTTAGCTCATTTTTTCAATTGTTACATTTTTATTTGGTTATATTACAATGAAATCCTGAATTTCCTCACAAATCTTTGCATCACTTTGATTTAGTTATGTCACAATTCTTTAATTTCTCTTTTCTCAGATTTAAATTATAATAATAGTAAATTATTATTTATTCCTATTTAATTTTATAAGTTGGTTTAACTCCAAACTAGTGCAATCAAGACAAAATGAAAACGTCAGAGTCATCTTGATGAGTTTGTAGAAATAAATATCCATCTTTATATTTTTAAATAAATTAAGGGTTTTTTAATACCTTATACGATTGTTCGATGCATACTTGATTTGGTGATCTAGGATGTTATAAGTGATCAACTTAATATCTTGTAATGAAATGTTTTTGAATAATTTGCATTATTTTGTTAATTTATTCCTTGATTTGATTTTATTATTGTGTGGCTCTTAATCTTAACTTGTGTGACATTTACTTGTCTTTGAATTGGATACATTACATTTCTTTAATTTGTCACCTTTTACAATTAATATATATTAACATAAGATTAACACAATACTTTATTATTGTTTATGATTATTTAATTTTGTAAGTCCTGCTAATTCTATGTGAGGTTCAATCAAGTTGAAACAAATGTTATTAGACATTTATAAATTTATTTTATCTAATTAAATTTTTAATTTTATATTCTTAAATATATATATTTTTATTCTAGTCACATTAATAGATATTTTTATTCATGCCTAATTTTACAATTAAAGATGTCGCACTGAAACACGTATCATATAACATAACTTTGTCATATAGTTTATCTTGTTTTTTATTTATTTATTTTATTTGATAATATAATTGTGTTATTCTAAATCAACTGTTATGTGACCTTTAAATTATTTTTATTTTGTTATGTTATATTACTTTTGTTTTTCTCATTTCAAATTTAATATTTAATTACTTAATATAAAAATATTCACTTTTTATTAATTATGTTTATTTTTATTTTGTGATTTGTAATAATTCTAACTAACAATTAATGAAGACGAAACAAATGTGATGGCACACATCATGATGAGCTCTTGGAAGTTAAATATTTATTTTATATCTTTAAATATTCTATTCTTTAAGGTTCTTCCCTGCTTTAAGAGATATTTTTATTCTTACTCAATTTGAATTTTCATGATATTTGACTCTATAACCTTAGTAACTTGGATGCAACTTTCACATATATTTTATCCCATTTTTTTATTTTTTTAAATTATGTTATTTTACAATGTAACTCTTAATGTCTACTTATTGACCTTTACGTCACATTTATTTTGCTACATTACATTGCATCCACTTATCTCAATTCTACTTCGATATAGTTTACTTAATAATAAAATAGTAATTTAATATTATTGATATTTAATTACGAAATTCGTAGTATTCCAAAATAAGGTCAAATATAGAAAGATAGATGTCCTTGGCGTCATCTCGAGATGCTCTATTCATTTCAACAATCTTTTTTATACCTTTTAGGTATTTTATTTTTTTATGATTTTTGCAATTTTTATCAGAAATCTTTTTCATACGTTATTTAACGATTTATGATATTGCACCCGATTACCTTAGTTCCTTGGAAAGCAACTTTCCCATATAATATATTATAATGCAAGAATTTATTCCATTTTAGCTTTATTACATTTTCACTTGATATTAAAGTGATAACATATAGTAATTCTAAACAAGATCTGATGGATATGAAAAATGTCATTGGATGCTTCTCAAATGACATCTATGAAAAAACATTTTTTACATGTTTAAATATATCATTTTTGAACGTTTTGGCATGCTTTACATTGAATTTCAATTCAATCCTGATTTTATGAACGACTAAGTTACACATAATCTCCTTACTATCTGTAAAAGTAATTTTCCAATAAATGTTTTTTCATTTGTTTGAAACTTTTATGCTTTGATTTGGTTTTATTACTATATTGCTCTACATATCTTCTCATATAGCTTCTACATCAATTTGATTTTAGTTTATTATATTTCTTTAATTTACCTCATTCAAGCGAGAAAATATGTTCACTTAACATTTAAAAAAAATTTGTAAGTAATTATAATTTATAGTTATTCTAAAAAATGGTTTATCAAAATGAATAGACATTTCAGATTTATCTCGATCAACACAATATAATCAATAATTTTTTTTTTTTTTTTAACTATCTTAACGGTTTTGGCTCAGTTGACATGATAATACTTTTCCTTCATGTTTTCATGATAATATTTCACACTAGGTCTCCTTAATATCATGGAATGTATCTTTCCAAAAAATTAATATCATTTCTTTGATTTTTTGCATTAAATTTTTTACACTAAAACAATAAATCTCTAGTCATGTGTCATTTAGGCCATTTTGAGTTGGTTGCATTATATTGCATCATTTTATCACATTTTAGCCTTAATATATTTTTCTTAAAATGATAAATTTTTTATTAATTTTTATTTATGACAAATTATTATAGTAATTCATAGTTGATTTAAATAAGGTCCAACAAAAACGAAGCAAATTAGGTTGGATTTGTTCTATAAGCACCATCTAATTAAATACTTTTTTTTTATATTTTTTTAAAAATATTAGTAATAGAGATTTTGCACTCTTTATGAGACATTTTGTTTCATAACTTATTTAACTATTTTACACTTGAATTCATATCCTCAAAAAACATTTTGCTATGATTTGTTTATAATACAAAGAAATTCTTCTTTTGCCCTTATGTTATGTTACCATCACTTTAATTTTGTTATATTACATTATTTTAACATACCTCATTTCAACTTTATTATATATTTAATTAATATTAAAATAATAATTTTGTATTATTTATTTGTTTATTTGGTAATTCATAATAATTATAAACGTGATCAAATCGAGACAAAATAAACATCATTGGAATAACTTTAAAGAGCTTTATCCAACTAGATATTCATTTTAATAAATTTTTAGCATTTTATGTTTAATCTACTCAATATATTGTAATGTAGCTTCGTCATATAATTTATATCATTTCTTCCACTTTTTCTCTTTCAATTGGTTATATTACTTCTAACTCTAAATCTTCACTCACTAACTTTATGTTTTCGATATGGTTTAATTACATGGCATTAATTTTTCTCATTTATTCTTTAACAAACATTTTCTTAACATTAAAAGAATAACTAGTTATTGTTTACATTAATGTTGTTGGACTCATCTCAATGAGCTTTATGTAATTAAATAACGAGTTTTTTTAATATTTAATCTTTTTAGTTTTGGCAAGTTTTATGTGGTACTTTGATTCGTTTATAATTTAATGATTGTTGATGTTATTCTTTATCTCCGTAATGTCTTCGAATGCATTTCCTTATAAAATTATTTTATTTCTTCAAATATTTTGCTTTGATTTGTTTATAATACTTTTAACGTTAAATCTTCTCTCGTGTCACCATTATATGTATTTGATTTAGTAATACAACATTGTTTCAATTTATCTACTTTTAGTTTTAATATCTATTTACTTTAGATTTAAAATAAAGCTTAATATTATTGATGTATTATGTTTTGAAATTAGTAACAAAGGTAAAGGTGGTTTCCTCTAAATAAAATATATCTCATTGACTCATCTCAACAAGATCTATGTAATTGAATATTTAATTATTTTAAATTTAAATATTCTTTCTAGGGTTTTAACAAGTTTTACTTCACATTTTTTTGGTAAATAATTTTGGCGATTGAGGATATTATGCTAGATCTTCTTAGTGTCATTTAATGGAAGTTTCTTATGTAATTTTTCTCAATTCTTGAAATATTCTTCTTTTATTTGTTTATATTATTATTAAACTCTAATTCTCCTCTCACGTGACCATAAAATTACTTTGATTTAGTTACATTACATTTGTTTAGTTTATCTCATCAAAGTTTTGTTTTATATTTTCTTAATATTAAAATATATGTGAATTTTTTAATATCATAAAAGGGAACTTTCATGTATAATTTTTGTCATTTCCTTAAATGTATTGCTCTAGGATGGTAATATTACTATACAACTCTAAATGTTCTCTCATGCAACCTTCACTATTCTTTGAATTGGTTGTTTAGAATTGCTTTAAATTATCTCATTTTAGCTTTATTATGTATTTACATATTATTAAAATAACAATTTATTCTTAGTTAGGTTAATTTTTTCATTGATTCATAGTAATTCAAAAATTTCTGATGGAGGTGGAATAAACATTGTTGGGCTAGTCTTGATATGTTTTATCAAATTTTGTATTTATTTTAATATCTGTCTTATCTTATTTTTGTTATTTTTTTCATATTTTAGGAGAGATTTCAATTCATACGTCATATGACATTCAAGGATGTTACACTTGACCTCCTTATTATTTGACACCTCAAAATTTCTATAAAATTTAGCTTATTTCTTAAATATATTATACATTTATTTTTTTTATATTATTACATAACCGATAGCCTCCTCTCTTGCAGCCTATACATTACAACGATTTGGTTTTATTATAATGCTTCAACTAATCTCATTCCATTTTAATATATACTATCTTAAAATTAAAATAATAATTTATTATTTTTAAAGCTTCTTAATTTTTGTAATTTGTTGTAATTAAAAATGTTGTCTATTGGAGAGCAAAAAAATTGTTCGACTAATCTAATGGAGCTCAATCTAGATAAAAATTAATTTTTTAAAAATTAATAAGTTAGTTTCAATTTTGTTTGTTACGCATTATAGATATTTTGAATCAAATATGTTTTGAAGATTAAGGGCATTGAACTCTATCTCTTTAGTGTCATGGAATGTGTCTTTCTTTTATAATTTGTCATTCCTTCAAATTCTTCATCATGATTTGGTTACATTTCTATGAAACTATAAACCTTCTCTAATTTGACCTTTATATTGCTTTAGTTCTTTTATATTACATTTCTTCATTTTACATCATTTTAGCTTTAATATATGCTTACTTAATATTAAAATGATAGTTTTTTACTATTTTTTCAATTTTTTTAATTTGTGTTCATTACTAAATAAGTTTGATCTAGATGAAACAAACATCGTTCAACTCCTCTATATGAGGTCAATCCAATTCAATATTCATATTTTTTAGATATTTTATTTTCTAAGATTTTTGAACTCTTTATAAAGAATGTTTTGATTTGTACATTGTTTGATGATCATGGATGTTCCCCTTGATCTCCTTAATATCTTAGAAATTTATTTTTCATGCAATTTATATAATTTTTTTGGAAGTATCATTTTTATTTTCTTATAGAGTTACGTAACTTTAATTTTACTCTGGTGTAACATTTTGAACCATTTGATTTACTTGTAATACACTAATATAATTTATATCATTTTAGCTTTGACATATACCAACTTACTATTAAAACAATAATATATTATTATTTATAATTATTTATTATAATAATTTCGAGTAATTCAAAAAAAATCTAATATTGATGAATAAGTGATTTCACTTATCATAACAAGCTCTTTCTAATTAAACATTTATTTTAATATTTTAACTACGTTATTTTTTAAAGTGTTCCCCAGCTTTGTTAGACATTTTAATTAATACAAAAATTGACCTTTGAGGATATTATGCTCAACCTACTTGTTATCTTGGCATGCAACTTTCTTGTATAATTTATGACTTTTAATCAAGTTTTTTTTTGTTCGATTTTGTTGTAATTCTATTGTAGACTAGCTTCTCTTATGACTTTCATATTACTTTGATTTTTTTTATTACATAGCTTCTATTTATATAAAAACAACTATAATTTGTGTTTACTTAGTATTGACTAATAATTTAATATTATTTATTCTTATTTACATTAATTAATCATTGTAATTCCAAAAAAGGTCTAATTATGATACAACCAACATCATGATACTCACCTCAATAAAGTCCATCCTATCTAATATTCATTTTTATATATTTCAAATATTTTCTTTTAAAGTTTTTCTTATTTGTTAGAAGGACATTTGTTTCCTACAACATTTTAATTAATTAGGTTATTTTACTATATAACTTTGTGGCTCCTCATATGTGACATTTACATTTCATTGATGTCATTATATCATATGCAACAACTAATCTCATTTTAGCTCTAATATTTATTTAATGAAAGTTGAAAAAAATTATTTTTTACAATTATTTAGTTTTGTAGTTCGTTGTAAATCTAAATGAGGTCTGATTTATGTGAATGCGTGTAATTCAAGTCAGGCTCATGAGCTCCATCAAATAAAATATTAATTTCTTATAATTTTAATTTTTTTATTTTTTAGGATATCAACACACTTTATGACATGTTTCAATTCAAATCTAATTTAATGATTAAAGATGTTATGCTCAATCACCTTAGTATCTTGAAATGTTATTATCTCATAAATTTATTAGATTTGCTCTAATTTTTTCCTTTAATATGGTTTTCTTTCTTCAAATTAACATATCTTAGTTTTAATGTATTTGTTCTTAGTTTTGAAATAGTACTTTAACAGTATTTATGCTTATTTACTTATGAAATTTGCAATTATTTTAAATGAGTCATAATTCAGATGAAATAAATATTATTGCTCTCATCACGATAAGATCAGTCAAACAAAATACATATTTCCATACTTTTTTTTAATTTTTTTATTTTATATAATTTGTACACATTATAAGGGAAATTTTAGTTAGAACCTGATTTGGCAATCATAGATGTTACACTTGATATGCTTAGTATGTTATAATGAAGGTTTCATATTTAATTTATCTTATTTCATAAACATTTTAGCATCTATATGGTTACACTCCTATGAAACTATAAATCTCCACTTTTTTCACATTGTTAACACTTTATTATTATTTATGAATATTTAATTTGGTAAATAGTAGTAATTCTAATAAAGATTTATTGAAAAAAACACAAACATCATTTTACTCATCGCAATCTGATTTATCGAATTGATTGTTCATTTTTTACCTTTAGGTATTTTTCTATCTATATTTTTTTCATGTTGTATGAGACATTTCAATTTACACATTTCACTATCAAGGATAATCTCCTTAGTATCTTCAAATGCAAAATTTATCATGTCATTTTTCTCATTCCTTCAAATGTTTTACTTTTAGTTGGTTATATTTCTTTGAAAACTTTATTCTACACTAATGTAATGTTTATAACCCAATCATTTGAATATATTACATTACTTTAATCTAACTTATTTCAATGTTTAACAAACATTTTTTGTCATGAAATAAGTATTTTGTTATTATTTGATATAATTTAACTGAGACTTTCATGGTAATTCCAAACAAGTTTCAAACGAGATAAAATAAGTATTGTTTGACTAATCTTGACAACTTCTTTCACTAAATTTTTAACATCTATATTTTTAATTATTGTTTTCTTGCTTTTGGCATAATTTACGAGACATTTCAATTCCTATCTAATTTAGTGATCAAGAATGTTGCACTCGTTCTCCTTTGTATCTTGGAATATGACTTTCCTAAGTAATTTATCCCATTTCTAAAAAATTTTTCCATTTTTAATTTATTATATTAGTATCTAACTTAAAATGTCATCTTATTTTTTATAACTATTTGGTTTGGTTATATTGCATTAATTTAATTGAACTGTCTCTAAATTTAATATATATTTACTTAACTTTTAAATTTTTTTATAATTTATAATTATTTAGTTTAATAATTCATAATAAATCATCAATAGATTTGATTTTGATTAAATATAATCATTACGATAATCTAGATAAGTTCTATCTAATTAACTAATTATTTTTATTTTTAAATATTTTACTTTTTATGTTTTTTGCCATAATGAAATATTTTTATTTATAACTAATTAGACTTTCAAAATGATAACTTTTTTTTGTTTACATTTATTTAAGATGATAAACTTTACTAATTCAAAATAATTCTTAATGTACATGAAACAAATTCCTTATGACTCATCTCAATGAATTTCATCCAAATAAATATTCATTTCTGTGTTTTTAAATATTTTATTTCTAGGGTCTTGATAAGCTATATGAGATGCTTTTATTTTTATCTTATTTCATAGTCATGGATGTTACACTTGATTTTCTTAGTGCTTTATCCTATAAATTTATTGCATTTCATTAAAATTTTTGTATTTCTTTGGGCATGTTATTATTAAACTCTAAATATTATGTGACATTTAAATCATTTCAATTTGGTTATATTCCATTGCTTTGGCTTCTCTTTTTTAAACTTGAAAAAATATTAAATTAATATTAAAATAACAATTTAATTTTATATATGTTTATATACTTCCAAAATTCATTGTGATACAAAAAGAGGGATGAATGAGACAAAAAAACTCATCATTGGATAGTTCTCAATGGGCATTATCAAATTTAAAATTTATTTAAATGTTTTTAAACAATTTTTCTAGGATTTTCTCATACATTGTCAGACATTTCAATTTGTAACTTGTTTGACATTTGATGGTGATATCCTCAATATCTTTGGTATCTTGGAATACAACAATCCTACATTATTTATCTCATGTCTTCAAGTTTGTGCTTATTGTTTGGTTATATTACTATGCAATAATAACTCACTTCTCATATGACCATTAAGTTTTTTTACCATACATTGCTTCAATTTATCTCATTCTAACTTTACAATATACTTTCCTAGTTTTAAAAAGTTTTTTATTATTTGTACTTATTTACATTCTATATCGAATGAGGTGCAATTAAGATGAAACAAACGTTGTAGGACTCATGCTAACTAGTTCTACCAAATTAAATATATATTTTTATATTTTGAAATATTTTAGTATGAAAGGTTTTTGACTTGTTTGCTTTGCATTTTGATTCGTATATTTTTTACAATTAAGGATATCATATAAAATTAGCTTTGTGTCTTTGATTACACCTTTCTTTTTTTATTTACCTAATTTATACAAATTGTGTTTTATTGATTTAGTTATATTAGTATAGAACTCTAATTCTACTCTCTACATACCTTTACATTTCATTGATTTGGTTATATTATAATTTTTAAATTTATCTTATTTTACTTTTATTTTATTTTTCCTTAGTAAAAAATAATTTTATATTATTTATTGTTATTTATTTGGTCATTCATAATAATTATATATGAGGTTTGATCGACATGGAACAAAAATTGTTGGAGTTGCCTTAACCTAATCCATACAACTTCATATTTATTTTGATATTTTTAAATATTTTACATTGTAATTTTTATCATACTTTATGACACGATTT
This sequence comes from Vanilla planifolia, assembly GCA_023846275.1. NCBI lineage: Eukaryota > Viridiplantae > Streptophyta > Magnoliopsida > Asparagales > Orchidaceae > Vanilla > Vanilla planifolia. The sequence continues at coordinate 725,395 of CM043871.1, read as the reverse complement.
GATTCATGCCTAATTTCAATATTAAGTATACTATGTTGAATCCCCTAAGTATCTTACATTACCACTTCCTCACACCATTTATGTTATTTTTTCAAATGTTATTCTTTTCATGACCACCAAGGCTTGTTAAAAATTTCTAGGAATTGCCAAATTAAAATTCGATAAATTATAATAATTATTAATTTAGTATAAAGTAAATAAACATTAAAGATAAAGTAAGAAAATGGAAAGTTGTGTTATATAACCAAATCAAAATGATATACAATTTTGAAGTGAGGTTATTTAATTGTACATAATATTATAACAAAATGAAATAGAAAAATATGAAGAAATAAGATAGATTTCATGGAAAATATGCATTCGAAGATAGCAAAGGGATCAAGTGTAGCTAGCTGATCGTCAAATTTTGTAAGAATCAAATTTCTTGCAAACGATGCCAAAGTCATCAAAAACAAAATAAGTAAAAAATTTCACATTAAATATGTAACAAAGTAGAGTTTGTTAAAATGAGTGAATGACATTCATTTCATTTTGATCAAAGGAGTTCAAAGTTATAAAAATTTACCAAAGTTAATGGGCATAAATAACAATTCATTTTCATTTCAAGGTTATGTAAAAACATATATTTATACTCAAATGACATAAATTTAAATAATATATAAAACAAAAACAAACAAATGAAATGGTTAAATGAGAGGACATTAAGAGTTCCATGACAATATTAAAAAAGTTAAAGAAAAAAGTTTGAAGATATAAAATAAATAGTGAGGAAAAGATCACAAAGGAGATCAAGTTCAAAATCCTCAATCATCAAAAATGGTATGAATTAAAACATCACAAAAAAATTTAAATAAAAAAAGTGTACATTTAATTAAATAGAGCTCATTAAAAAATGTCCAATGATGTTTATTTTTTTATATCTAAACATATTTGGAACTTCTGTGAATAACTAATGTGAAATGAGCATAGTAATAATAGATCGTTATTTTATTATTAAATAAATATATATTAAAAAATAAAATCGAGAAATTGTGATATGAAATAAAGAAATACTATGTAACTTCCCCAACTATTAGGGGGCATGAATTAAAATGTCTCATAAATTATTTTGACTCACTAGAAATTACAATATGTAAAAATTTGAAAATGAAACATTTAAATGATAATAGTCATCAAGTCGAATCCAATGATTCTTTTTTTAAGATTATCAAGCTTAATTTGAAATAATTGCATTTACAAAACAAAATTAGAATAAATAATAAGAACCTATTTTTTAATATTATGTAAATATTTTTTAAAGTTATAACAAGATAAATTAAAGTGAAGAAATATGATTTGTATAAAGCAATGTAAATGCCATATGAGATGACATTAAGAGTTATATATTAGTTTAAGCAAATCAAAGCACAACCTTTTAAAAAGTAGGATTAATAATGTGAGAAAGTTGCATTGCAAGACATTATGGAGATTAAATGTACCATCCTCAATCATCAAATCAAGTAGATATTAAAATGTGTTATAAAAGTGTCAAATCCCAACAAAATGAAAAATTTATATTAAAACTAAAATGACATAAATTTGAGTATTGCAATATAAGAAAACAAAAGTGATGTTGGCAATAGGGAAGGAAAATTGGAGTTACATAGTATTATAATGAAATATAAAAACAGTTTGAAGAAATGAGAAATTACATGAAAAAGTTGAATTCTATGATACATAGAAGATCATGTGTAGCATCATAATTCATGAAGTCTAGTATGAAATGAAATTTCTAAAAAGGTGTTCCAAAATCCTAAAAATTAAAATTTTAAAAGATAAAATTATATTTAATTGAATTGCGCTCATCTAGTCGAGTAGATTGAGGTTTCTTTTTTCATGGTCTTAACTCGTTTGGAAATTCTACTAAACACCAAAGAACGTAAGAACAAATTTTAATGAATTATTATTTTATCATTAAAAGCTGATTTGCAAAAGCTAAAAGAGTTAAATTAAAGCATTTTAATATGACCAAATCAAAGATTTTAAAATGTCTCAAGGATGGTGATTTTAAGATACTATAATAAACCATTATCAAAGTAAAAGATTGTTAGAAATAAAGTAAATTTTACTTGAAAGTTTCATTTTATGATACAAAGAAGATCAAACGACACATCCTCAATTATGAAATCTTGTAGAAACTAAAATGTCTCAAAAGAAAAGCAAAAACATATAAAGTAAATCATTTAAAATATAGAAATCATTACATAGTTGGACAGAGGTCATCGAAATGAGTTTAATGATTTTTTTCTCCTTGATTGGAGCAATTTTAGAATTAATGTGAATTAATACAATAAAAAATAGAAATAAAAATAAATTAATCTTTTTAATATTTAGCAAAAATATATTATTTTTAAAAAGAGATAAAGTGAAGAAAGATAATTGAATCAATTAAAAATGATGTAAAGACAACAATAGAGTAAATTTAGAGTAATTGAGTAATATAACAAGGCTAAACCAAAGAATCATAGGAAATAAGATAAATTGCGTAGGAAAGTTGTATTCCAAATTATGAAAGAGATAAAGTGTAACATCCTTGAAAATAAAATCATGTTCAAATTAAAATGTATTAAAAATCTTGCAAAAGCCATGAAAAATAAAGTATGTAAAAGTTTCACACTAAGTATTCGATTGGATAGAAAAGTGTGTTTATTTGGTGAGAGGCCATGAGAATACTCCAAAGATGTTTTTTCCTTATGAACCTAGTTTACAATTATTACTATTTGAAAAATAATAACAATTCACAAATGATACATTAATATATTAATATTTATTTAATATATAATAAAATTTTAATAAAATAATTTGAAATAATATAATATGATAAATTTAAAGCAATATAACAACTATCACATATGAAGAGAATTCTAGTTTCATAAGAGTATAACAAAATAAAAGAAAAAATTAAAATAAATGAGAAAAATAATGCAAAAGTTTCTGCTACAACTTGCTAAGAAGATCGATCGTAATATCCTATATAGATAATTCATATATGAATGGAAATGTCTTATAAAGAGTATTGAAATCCTTGATAAAGATATTTAAAATCAAAGAAATCAATATTTATTCAAACAAAGCATTCCAAGAGGAGTCCATCAATTGTTTTTCCCCTTGATTAAACCTCATTTATCAATTACCAAATTAAATAAATAAAAAAATAAATTATCATTCTATTATTAAATAAGAAAAATTCAAACAATGCAATATAATAAATTCAAAGCCATGTAATGGTAATAGGAGATGAGATTTGGAGTTAAATTTTCATTTAACCAAATCAAAGAAAAAAATTTAAACAAATAAAATAAATATTATGCAAAAGTTGTCTTCCATGATACTATAGTGATCAAGCATAATATTCTCAATTATAAAATCATTTGTGAAACAAAATATCTCATAAAACATGTAATAACCTTAGAAAATAAATTAGTTTACATTTTAAAAGTAAAGTTTTAATTAGATAGAACCAATCTGGATGAGTCAAACAAAAACAACTTTCATTGTTTGGGCTTCATTATGAATTACTTAAAATTATTAAACTAAATAACCATAGATAATAATAAATTATTATATTAATTTTAAGTATATATATATATATATATATGTATATATTTTTATCAAAGCTTAGATTTGAAGGTGTATGAAATGTAAAATAGCCAAATAATGGCAATGTAAAGGAAGGTGTTTTAGCATTACATTGCTATATAACTAAATTAAAGCAAGGAATTTGAAGTAATGATATAAAGTCTACTAGAAAGTTACATTGCAAGGTCTATGAAGATCAAGTGTAACATCTTTGACTGATAAAGTTTGAATTAATTGAATTACGTCATAAAAAAGCCAAAATAATGGGAAATATATTTAAAATATAAAAAAGAATGTTTAATTGTCTAGAACTCACCATGATGAATTCCACAACATTAGTTTCATCGTCATTGAACTCTATTTTGAGTTACTTTGAAAAACTAAAACAAATAAGTGTAAATAATAATAAATTATTATTTGAATTGTAACTAAATATATATTAAGATTCTAGTGATATAAATTAATGTAATATAGTATAACCAAGTGAAATTATTATAAAGTGCATATAAGAGAAGAGTAAGAATTAAGCAAAAACTTGAAAATAAATGATAAATTTTGTGGTAAAATTTCTTTCCAAGATATTAACAATATTGAGTGTAATGTACTTAATGGCCAAATGAATCACAAATCAAAGTGTCTCCTAAAAATTGTTAGTGTAACAGAAAGTAAAATATTTGAAAATATAAAAATTAATATTTGAATGGATTTTGTTAACAGCGATGTCTCCAACAATGTTTACTTCAAATTGGTCAAACCCCATTCAGAATTATAATAAATTATAAATGTAAAAAATAAGCACAGATTAAAAAAAAATATTATTTTAATTTTAACTAAATATATACTAAAGCATAAATGAGAAAAATCGAAGAAACCTAGTACATTAGAATAAAAGGAATAAGCTTGAATATTTTTTAAATTATAGAAATGAAAATTTAATTGGATAAGGCTCAATGAAAAGTGTGGAATGACATTTTTTTGTTCCAATTGAACATTGTTGGAGTTACTATAAACTACCAAAGTACATAAGTGTAAATATTAATAAATTATTATTTTAATACAAAGTACGTATAAATTAAAGCTAAAAATAAGGTAAATTTAATCAGTATAGTATAACGAGATCATGGTAATTGAATCAACACCTGAGAAAAGCTTTGGACTTTCATAGTAATATAATTAACTCAAAATAAGATTTTTAAAATGAAAAGATAAATTAAATAAGAAATTTGTATTCCAAGATACAGAGGAGTTCACATGTGACATCCTTAATCATCAAATTGATTGAGAATTAAAAAACCTACAACTTGCCAAAGTAGTAATAAATAAAATTTTCAAAATACAAAATAATTATTTAATTAAATTGAGCTTGTTAATCCAAGTATAATGGCCTTCCTTTCATCTCGATTGGACCTCAGTTAGAAAAATATAAATTAAGAAAATATAATATAACAAAATCAAATGGATGTGAAAGTTACATGAGAAGAGACTTGGAGTTAGAAAGTGATATGATCAAATAAAAGAAAATATTTTGAAAAAATAAGATAAATAGTAGGGAAAAGTTGCTTTTCAAGATACTAAGGAGATTGTTGTAACACCCTAATCACCAAATTTTTTACAAATTTGATGTCTCCTAAATTCTTCATAAAATAGAGTCCACTATGTTTACATAGATAAAAAAATATAGTATGATAGAGCATACTAAAATGAATTAAAAGTCATCTTTTTCATCTTGATTAGAATTCAATTTTTTATTTCTATGAATTATTTAAGCAAACACTTAAATAATTAAAATTATTCTTTTTGATGTTAACTAAATATTTACTAAAATAAAAATATAATAAATTTAAACAATGTAATATTATTATACAAGTTAATGTAAAAGTTAGAAAAAATAAACCTTAGTGTTGAATAGTGATATTACAAAGTCAAAGCAAAAATAAAAAATCTTTCAATCAAATTATGTAAAAAAATTGCACTTCATTATATTAAAGAGATCATCAATTTAGGTATGAATAAAACTTTCTCATAAAATGTGACAAATTTATAGAGGAACAATACTAAAAACAATAGAAATGATGACTTAATTGGATAAAGGTCATCAAGTTGAGTGAATAATGTTTCTTTCATCTTAATCAGAAATTATTTTAAAGTACTAAGAATTACCAAAGTAAAAAACAAAAAATAATAGTTTTTTATTATTTTAGAATTAATTAAAAATTTATTGAAGTTAAAATATTAAAAATTAAAGCATTTTAATATAACAAAATCAAAGAGATGCAGTCATCACAATAGAGGAAAATTAAATTTCATAGTAAAAGAACAATAATAAGGTGAAGCATTTTAAACCACAAGATAAATTTTATTAAAAATTTTATTCCAAGATATTAAGTAGAAAAGTGTACCATCTTTGATGGAAAAATTTTGTTTAAAAGAAAATGCCTCATAAAAATGCCAAAATGATAGAAAATAAAAAAAATTAAAATGTAGAAATAAATATTTAGTTGGATCGAGGTCATTGATTTCAGCCTAATTGACCTTTGTTTCATCTCGATCAACCTCAATTACATTCAATAGAAACTATAAAATTAAACAGTCCAAAATAATAAAAAAAGTTAATTAGTTAAAAATTAGATAATATATATTAAATTTTAAATAAAATAAATTTATTAACTATAATATAACAAAATTAAAGTGATTTAATGGCCACACAAGAAAAGATTTAGAGTTACATAGCAAATTTTATAGGAAAGTTACTTTCTAAGAGGCTTCAAACATATAGAGTAATATCCACATTCTTGAAATCTAGTATGCATTAAAATGACTCATAAAACTACAAAAACTAGAGAACGTAACACATGAAAATTTTAAATTGAAAATTTAATTGATGGAGCTCTTGGAGATGATTCTAATAGTGTTTCATAAGAAGAAAAATTCATTTAATGTTAGCTAAATATATATTAGAACTTAAGTAAGAAAAGTTTGAATAATATAATATAACAAAATCAAAGTGATGAAAATGTTTGGGAGTATATTTAGAGTTTCAAGGTAATATAATGATATAAAAATTAAAAGATCAAAGAGATGTGATAAAGCATATAAGAAAGTTGCATTCTATGATACTAAGAAATTGAAAGTATCATTATTGATCAATAAATCAAGAAAGTGTCAAAATGACCTATAAAGCACGCAAGGTTTCACAAAATAAATTGACTAAAAATTGGAAGTTACATAATTAATTGGATAGAGCTCATGGAGATGTGTGTAATGACATTTTTCCATCTAGATGGGTACTCATTTTGAACTATATAAAAATATGAAAGTAATTAAGCATTAATAATTATGAATTGCTATGTAAATATTAAGTTTCTTTATGTAATAATTGAGAAGTAAAAATCAAAGCATTGTAACATAACTAAATAATGGTGACAAAAAGGTCACACGAGTGGAGACTTAGAAGTCCATAATAATATGATAAAATTATAGTGAACTGTTGAAAGAATTCAGTTAAATGGTATGATAAAGTTTCTTACTAAGATACGAAAGGTATCGAGTGCAACATCTTTGATAATCGAATGAGATACTAGCAAAAACATCTCTTATGACACAAAAAAATGAAAGAAAATAAAATATTTAAAATGTGGAATTCAATATTTGAATGGACAGACCTCGTTGGCACGAATTGAGTTATAATTTGTTTTGTCTTAATCGTAACCCATTTGGAATTATTGTGAATTACAAAAAAAATATTAAAAAATAATGATAAAATTATTTTTAAAACTAAGTAAATACATATTAAAGAAAAAAAAAGATAAATTTATGCCATTTAATATATCCAACTCAAAAAAATATAATGGTTATTTAAGAGGAGAATGATAGTTCTGTTATAAAATAAGAAAATTAAAGAAACATAATTGAGGAAATAACAAAATTTTTTAGGCTACGTTGAGTTCTTATATCATTCAATCCTATATGAATCAAAATTTCTAATAAAAAATGCCAAAATAATAATAAATAAAATATTCAGAAATATTAAAAAGAATATTTAATTAGATAGACCTCATCTAGATGAATTCAATAATATTTGTTAAATTTCAATCTAATCTTAATTAGAATTGATATAAATAACTAAATTAAGTATCAAAATTATAACAAATTATTACTTTAATATTAGCTAAATATATATTAATTGAAATGAGAAAATCTTTAGAAATGTAATTAATCATTTTCAAAGAAATATAAAGGTCACAAAGGTAAAGATTTAGAGTTACATAGTAATCTAGCAAATCAAACAAAAAAATCAAATAAATGAGATCAATTGCACAAGATTATTGTAATTCCATAAACTAAGTAGGTCTAGTTTCACAACCATGATCATTAAAGTAGATATGAATGAAAATGATTAGAATCAAAATGATTCTTAAACAATGCAAAAACGCCCACAAAATAAAATTCATAAAATATAGAAATGAATATTTTATAGTACATTAGAAAAAAAAATACGACTTTATTTTGTCTCAGTTAGATCTCCTTTGTAAATACTATGAATCATTAAAATAGGCACAAAAAAATTATTTTTAAAAATTCAATAATTATATATTAAAAATGAGATTAATGAAAATATGCAATATAAGTAAATTCATGTAATGCAAAGGTTAAAAGAGAGGAGATTTAGAGTTATATAATATTATAACCAAATAAAAGAGAAAAATTTTAAGAAATAAGATAAATTATTTAGTTATGTTACATTTTAAGATATAACAAACATCAAGTACAACTTCTCGATCATCAAATATGACATGAGTTAAAATGTCTCACAAAACCTGCCAAAGCCATATAAAATAAAATTTTTAAAAATATAGAAACAAATATTTGGTTGTTAAGAATTCATATAGATGAGCCAAGTAACATTTATTTCTTCTTGATCAAATATCAATTTGAAATGCTTTGAATTACAAAATTAAAAAAAGTTATAAACAATAATAAATAATTATTTTAATATTTAGTTGTTATAAATTAATTCTAAAATATGATAAGTTAAACAAATAGAATGTAACCCAATTAAAGAAAAATAATTTGAAGAGATATTATATAAGAATGTTTTATTTCAATATATTAAGGACACTAATCATAACATGCTTGTTCACTAAATCAAGTTTTAATTCAAATGCCTCTTGAGGCATGCAAAAGTTTTAGTAAATAATTTATTACAAAAATTTAAAAAAAGAATAACTTAATAAGATAGAACTAGTCAAGAAAAGTTGATGACATTTGTTTTATCTATATTACATCTCATTGAGAATTATTACAAATTACTACAATAAGTAAAATAAATAATAGTAAATTATTGCTTTAATAATAAGCAAATAAATGTTAAACTTCAAATAAAAATAATTGGATAACATAATATATCCAAACAAAAAGAATATAAGGGTCACATGGTAACAGATAAAGATTTTTGTCGTAACATTACCAAATAAAAAAAATAATTTGAAGAAGAGTGATTAATTATGGAGGGAAGTAGAATTATATGTTACTATGGAGATCAAACATAACATCATCCATTGCCAAATCAAGTATTAATAAAAATGTCTATTAAAGTGCGTCGAGATGTGCCATGTGATTTTTATTACATTTCAATTGGAACTTGTTTCGAATTACTCAATTTAAAAAATTAACTTATAATAAATAATAATTCATTATAATTTTAATATTAAATAGATAAAGTATGAAGTACAAATTAGACTAATTGAATAAAAGAAATTAAAATAAAATTAAAGGTAAAGGTCATATGTTAGGAGAATTAGTGATTCATCATAATAAAAAAAAATCAAACAAAAACTATTTAAGAAATGAGAAATTGTATAAAAATGTTGCAATATAACATAATAAAGAGATTGATTATAGATTCTTGGATCATGAAATCAACCATGATTGTACTAGTCTTGTAAAGTGTTTTAAAACATTAGAATTTAAAATGATTAAAAGTTTAAAAATTGATATTTAAATACTTAGAGCACATTTAGATTAGGCCAAAAACTTTCTTTTATTTTTATCATACCTTATTCAGGATTACCACAACTTAATCAAGTAAATGACTACAAATAATAGTACGTTGTTATTTTTAATATGAAGTAAATGTTATTAAAGTAACATGGCATAAATTAAGCTAATGTAATATAAATAACTTAAAGTGGTATAAAGGGTAGATGAGAGAAGAATTAGAGTGTAATAGCAATACAATAAACTTAAAAAACAATTTTCAAGAAAAGTGAAAAATTAAATGATAAGGTGCATCCCAAGTTGTTAAAGTGATCAAGTGTGATATACTTAATGGCCAAACAAGGTATGAATCAAAATTTCTCCTAAAGCATAAAAAAATATAAGAAAAAAACTTGTAGGAATGAATATTTAATTACCTAAATCTCATCAAGATTTGTCGAATGACGCTTGTTTTATCTTGTGCAGATCTTCATTGGAATTATTATGAATTGCCAAAAACAATAATCATAAATAATAATAAAGTTTTTTAATATTAAGTAAATATATTTTAAAAAAACTAAGATAAATTTAAGCAATGTAATATATCCAAATTAAAGCGATGTTAATGTCACACAAATATGTGTTATGATTATATAATAATATAACCAAATGAAAGTAAAAAATCTAAAAAGTGGGACAAATTGTACAAGAGAGTTGCATTAAAAAATGCTAAGTGTTTTGAATATAAATTTTTTATTATCAAATCATGAACTAATTAAGATATCTCATAAAGCTTGCCCAAATTATAAAGAATAATATATTTAAAAATTTAAAACATTAATTTGACAGAGCCTAGTAAGCCAAGTCCACTATGTTTACTTTCTTTGGTCAAATTTTGTTTGGAATGGCTATGAATTACAAAAAATCAATTAGAATAAACAATAGTAAATTATATATTAAAGTTGAAATAATATAAATTAAAACAATGTAATATAAGAAATTCAAGGTGATTTAATTGTTACGTGGGAGGAAATGTTTTCTTTTATAGTAATAGAACAAAATCATAGAGAAACATTTGAAAAAAATGTGATAAAATGCACGTGAAAGTTGCAATCAAAGAAAGTAATGTGTTCAAGTGTGACGTGGTCAAATGTCAAGTTAAGTACAAATAATATTTTATAGTAAAGCATGCAAAAATCTTTGAAAATAGAATATTTAGAAATTTAAAATGAATAGGTAATGGATAGAACACGTCACGTTGAGTCTAACAATGCTTATTTCTTCTTAATAGAACCTCGATGGGATTTGATATAAGGTACTAAAGAAAATAATCATAAACAATAAAATTTTACTATTTTAACATTAATTTAGTAAATACTAATGCTAAATTGATATATTAAATAAAAATGTATTTTGACAAAATAGAAGCAAAGTAAGGGTGGCATTAGATAAAATTCAATGCTACATAATAACATAACAAAAGTTAAAATAAGATAAATTGAAGTAATGCAATAAAACAAAATAAAAGCTACATAAATTAACAAAAGAGGACATTTAGAGTCACATAATAACATAATGAAATAAAAGTAAAAAATTTTAAGTAGATAAAATATATAAGAAAGTAGTATTCTATGACATTAAGGGGACAAAATGTAACATTCGAGAAAAAACATTGATGAAATGAGATAAATTATGAGGGAGAGTTGAATTTCAAGATACTAAAAAGGTTGAGTATAACATCCATAATCATTAAATTCAATGCCAATCTAAGATGAATTATTGAAAAATATAGAAATAAAAAATTAATTGGATAGAGCTAGTTGAGACAAGCATAATGACTTTTATTTCATCTTTATCAGACCACGTTCAAAATTACTATGAATTACCAAGATAAATAAGCTTAAAGAAATTAATTATTATTTTAGTATTAGGAAAATATATGTTTGAAGCAAAAGTAAGGCATGTTTAAGCAATATAATGTAACCAAATAAAATAAATAAAATCACAAATTAGAGGAGATTATGACAAACATAATAAAATAAAAAAATTAAAGAAAAATATTTGATTATTTATGATAAAGTATGTGAAAAATGGCGTTCCAAGATACTAATTGCTTGAGTGTAACATCCTTGATCAATAAATTAGTTATGGGTCAAAATATCCTAAAAAGTGTTCCAAAAACATAGAAAATAAATAAGACAAATTTTATTAAGCTCATTAAGATTACATAAACAATATTTGCTTTGTCTTAATTAGTCTATTTAAGTAATTACTAAGAACATCAATATTAATTAAGCAAAAAATAATTAGATTATTATTTTAATAATAATTTTAAATTTATTAATGCTAAAATAAAATAAATTGAATCAATTTAATGTAAATAAATCAAAGCAAGATGAAGGTCAAACAATATGAGTTTGATTAGCATAGTAAATCTAACCAATTGAAAGCAAAATGTTTTAAAAATGAATAAACCATGCAAAAAAAATTACACTCAAAGAAACTAAGAAGATTTCATATTACATCCCTAATCATCAAATCACATAGGTATCAAAATGTCTCAAAACAATATGCCAAATGATTTGAGAAATACGACATTTAAAAATTTTGAAATGAATTTTTAATTAGATAAAGCTCATTGTAATGAGTTCAATAATGTTTATATCGTATCGGTAAGACCTCATTTGGAATTAATACTAATTACCAAAGTAAATCAGTAAAATAATATTAAATTATAATTTTAATATAAAAATAAATTTGTTTTAAAGTTGAAACTACATAAATTGAGGAAATATAGTATGAACTAATAAAAATTATGTGAAGGAGACACTAGAGGAGATGTAGATTAATATAACAAAATCAAAGTAAAAAATTTGAGTAAATGACATAAATTGTGTCGCAAAGTACAATTTTAAGTTATTAACAAAATCAATTGTAGCTTTCTCAATTATCATATCATGTATGAATCAAAATATCTTATAAATCATGAGATTACCCATAAAAAAAAGTATTTAGAGATATTAACAAAAATTAATATTTGATTAGAAAGAGCAAAACAAGATGAGCCAAATGAAGTTTGAGTTGTGTTAATCACACCTTATTTATAGTTAGTATGAATTATGAATATAAAAATTATAAATAATAATAAATTATTATTTCAATGCAAAGTAAACAAATATTAATGTTTAAATGAGAAAAATTATAATATTATAAATATTAAAAATCAAAAAAAAAATATAAATACCAAATGAGATGAGATTTATTACTATATAGTAAGATAACCAAATCAAAGTGAAAATTTTGAAAAGATAAATAAGTAGCCTGAGAAAGATGCCTTCCATCATGCTAAGGTGATTAAGCATATCTTAATCATCACATAAAGAACAAATTAAAATAACTTTTGAGGTATCCCAAAGACAAACCAACCTATACTCAAAAATATAAAAATAAAAGTTTTGTTTGCTAGAGATAATGATGACTTGTTCAATAATATTTGTTTTGCCTTGTTTTACCATCGTTAAGAATTTCAATGAATTAACAAATTAAATATGCAAAAATTAAAAAATATATTTTTAATTATAAATAAATATATAATAATTCAAAAATTATATAAATTGAAGGAATGGAATATAACAAAAATAATGTAATGCAAGAAAAACATGAGAAAGTTTGCGTTTCTTAGTAATAAACTAAATCAAAGATAAACCTTTAAAAAATGACATAAATTTATATGAAAGCTACATTCTAAGAAACTAAGATAAGAATTAAAATATCATCTTAGAATTGAGTGTAAAGTCTTTGAAAATCCAATTAGCTAAAAATAAAAATATATAAGTAAATGTTATATAGTATAAAGTTCATCGAGATAAGTGCAACTAATTTTGTTTTATCCTAATCGAACAATATTTTGTATTATTATTAATTACCATCTTAAATAAATGTAAATAATACTATAATATTCTTTAAATATTTAGTAGCTTTATGTTAAAGTTGTAATAAAATAGTTCGAGCGCTTTAGTATTACAAAATTAAAGAAAAATTGAATAAATGTGATAAAATTTTTAAGAATTTACATTGCAAGATACAAAGGAGATTGACCGCAACGTCATTGATCATCAAATTTGGTACAAATTTGATTGTCTCGTAAGACATGCCAAAACATTAGAAAGAAAAAATTTCAAAACATAAAAATGGTCTTTAAAGTTTATAGAGCTTTTTAAGTAAGGTCCCTTGATGTTTCATTCATCTCGATTGGACATTTTACCAAATTACCATGAATTAGAGAACTAAATCAGAAGAAATAATAATGAATTAATATTTTAGTATATATGTATTTGTTTGAGATGAAATGAGATAAATTGAAATAAAGCAGTATAGCAAAATTTATGACCTGTAAAAGTTACATGAGAGATGATTATTGGTTCCATGCTAATAGAAATAAATGTTAGGAAAAAATTGAAGAAATGAGAACAACTTTACAAGAGAGTTCCTTTTTAATAAATGATAGATATCAAGCATGACATCATCGATCTTCAAATTAGGTATGAAACAAAATATCTTATAAATATTCTAAATTATTGTGAATAAAATTTGTAAAGTAATAAAATAAATATTTCATTTCATAAAGCTTGTCAATGTTTCTAATAACCTTTGTTCTATCTTGATTAGAAATCATTTATAATTATTATGAATTATGAAATTAAGAAAAAAAAAATTGAGGAATGTAATAAAACCAAATCAAAGTATTGTCCTAATCACAATTGAGAAGAATTAGAGTTTCATAGTAAAAAAAATCAAATAAAATAATTTGTTTGAAGAAATGAAATAAATTATATGAGAAAGTGGGAATTCAATATACTAAGTGTATCAAAGTGAAACATTCTCAATCATAAAATCTAGTATGAATCAAAATGACTTGTAAAACTTCATAAAACCATAAAGAAAATATGTGAAATTATAAAAAAATAAAATTTAATTATATACAGCTCATCGAGGCAAGTGCAAGAACGTTAATTTCATCCCAATAACAAATAATTATCAATTACTACTAATTAAAAAATAAAATAAGCATAAATAATAGTAAATAGTTTTATGACAATATATATTAAAGTTGAAATGTCATAAATTATGGCATTGTAAGAAAACAAAATAATATCAATATAAAGGTCACATAAGAGTTGAATAAGTGTTTTATTGTAACATCCTTAACAGTCAAATCAAGTTTGCACCAAATGTCTCGCAAAGAATGCAAAAAAATTAAACCAAACTATTTAAAAAAAAGCTATTTAAAATGTTCACATCAATTGGACCTTGTTCAGAATTATTAAGAATTACCAAACTAAGAAAACGTAAATAAAAATAAAATATTATTTTAATGTTATGTGAATATATATTATAGTTGAAATAGGATAAATTAAACCAATATAATTTAATCAAATAAAAAAAATACGAAGGCCACTTAAGTGGGAAATAAGGATTACATTGCAGTATAATAAAATCAAAGTAAAAAATTTGAAGAATTTGACAAATTATAAAACAAAATTACATTTTAAGATGTAAAGGAGATCTTGCATAGCATCCCCGATCATCTTCTTAGGCAAGAGTTGAAATATCTTATAAATCTAATTAAATAATAAGAAAATAAAATATTTAAAAATATGAAAAAACAACATCTAAATGTATATAGTTTAATGATGTTAGTTTTGATTATATTAGAACTCATCTTGAGTACTATAAATTACAAAATTAAAAAACATACAAAATTATAAATCATTATTTGAATAATAAGTAATAATAATAAAAAAAAATGGATTAACTTGAAGTAGTTCAATAAAACAAATTCAATTGAATGTAATGGCCATGTAAAATTAAATTTAGGGTTACATAGTTGTATAACCAATGAAAATTAAAAAATTAGATGAAATGAGATAAATTTTTTAAGAAAATTGCATTGCAAGATAATGAAAAGATTGCATCTTGAATCTTCAAATTAGGCACAAGTCAAAATTCCTTATAAAGCATTCAAAAGCCCTCAAAAATAAAATATCAGAAAGAAGATAAAAAAATGAATATTTAATTTGATAGAGACTTTGGAGAAAAGTTTAGTGACATTTATTTTACCTCATTGAACATCATTTGCAAGTACTAAAACTAAAATATGATAAACTAAAGCATTGTAATATAACCAAATAAAAGTAATGTAAAGGTCACATAAGAGGAGAATTATATTTTCATAGTAATATTGTTAAATACCAGATAAACAGTTCATTAAAAGGTATGAATTATATCTGAATGTTTCTTTTTAAGAATCTAAGAAGATAAAGCTTATCATCCTTGAACATCAAGTCTGGTACGAATCAAAATATCTCTAAAAGTAAGGCAAACTTATAAAAATCTAAACATTGAAAAATAATAAAGTGAATAATTAGTGAGACAAAGCCCATCATGCCAAATGCAATAATGTCAATTTTGTCTACATAGGACCTCATTCAGAATTAACAAAGTAAAATGAGATGAATTGAAGCAATGAAATATAACAAAATCATAATGAAAAGTAAAATAAACGCAAATTTATAGTTTAATACTAATATAACGAAATAAAGATGATACATTTAAAGAAATTAGATGAATTCTATGACGAATTTGCAAAGGGATGAAAGCCAACAACTTTCCTTATCAAATCACATAAAAATAAAAAAGTTTCATGTAACAAGCAAAGAGCATAAAAATAATTAAAAACTATGAAAATAAATATTTAAATGGATAGTACATATCAAGATTGTCAAAAATTTCTACAAATTATACATGTTAATAAAACAAAGAAGAAACATATTATGTTTTTAATATTTTTTAATTTATTCTGAAGATTAAAATTGATAAATAAAAGTACTATAATATAACCAAATCAAAGACATTTAAAGTTAAACGAGAGAAGATTTTTAGTTAGTTAATAAAATCAAGCAAAAAAGAAGAAGAAATTAAATAAATTGTATTAAAATGTTGCATTCCAAGATATTAAATTGATCAAGAGTAGCATCCTCCATCTTCAAATCAGATATTAATCAAAATATTTTTTGAAGCATTCCAAGTCTTTAAAAAATAAGAAATTTAAAAATATAAAAATTAATACTTAGTTTAATAGGGCTTTTCAAAATACATCCATTTGTCATTTGTCTCATCTTAACTAGGCATTCTTTAGAATTACATGAACTTAACAAATAAAAAAATTCTTAAATAATAACATTTCATTATTTTAATATTAAGAAAACATATAATAAAATAAAAATTAGACTGATTGAATAATGAAATGTAATTGAAATAAAGTGATTTTAAAGTCACATAAGAGGAGAATTTGTGTTTTATACTCCATAAATAAATAAAGTAAAAACAATTAACAAATGACATTAATTGCATCACAAAGCTTCATTCCAAGAAATTACATGATTAAGTAAAAAATCCTTGATAATAAAAGAGGTATGATCTTAATTATCACACAAAATATGTAGAAGTATTTTTAAAAATATTAATATAAATATCTAATTGGATGGTCTTGTCATGAATGGCCTAATGATGCCTTTTACATCATGATTGAGCTCATTTTGAGTAAAAAAACTACAAAATAGAATAAACATAAATAGTAATAAATTTTTTTATTAAAGAAAAATATATATTTAAGATCAAATATGATAAATTTAAGTAATTTAATATAACTAAATCAAATTGATATAATGGTACTTGAGATGAGATTTTGGGTTACATGAGGAAATAATAAAATGAAAAAAAAAATTGAAGAAATGACCTAACCTTTATGGGAAAGTTACTTTTCAAATTGCTATGGAGATTGAGCAAAACATCCTCAATTGTAAAAATAAGCATGAATCAAAATATCTTGTAAATAACTCACAACCATTTAAAAAAAATTATTGAAAATAATCAAAATAAATATTAATTAGAAAAAGCTCATTAATACCAGTTTAATGATGATTCTTTCATCTAAAAAGTACTTAAACATAATTAACAACTTATTAATTTAATATTAAAAAAGTATTTATCTCAAAAAGAATAGGACATTACTTGGAATTCTTGTGAATTACCAAAACAAATAAATAAAATAAATAAAAAGTTTCACTTTAATATTAAGAAAATATACATGAAACCTATAATTAGGAAAATAGAAGTGATGTGATGTAGCAAAATCAAAATGATGAGATCACAAAGCGACAAATTAGAGTTTGTAGCAATATAATCGAATCAAACAAAACTCTTTGATGAACTTTGATAGATTGTATGAAATCTTTGCATTATAAGATACTAAACAAATCAAATACAGCATCGTTAATCAATAAATTTATTATGAACAAAAACTCTAATAAAACATTCCAAGATCGTAGAAAAAACATTTTAAAAATTAAAAATTAACATTTAGATATATAAAGCTGATTGAGATGAATCCAATAACATTTTTTTCATCTTGATCAAGCCTTATTTAGAATTATAAAAATTAAAGAATTAAAAATCACAAGTAATAATAAAATATTATTAATATATACTATGTATATTTATTCAATCTAAAAATAATAAATTTAAGTTCTGTAACACACAAAATTCAATACAATATAAAGGTCACATGAGAGTAGATTTTCAGTTACACAGAAATATAACACAATTAAAGCACATACTTTTTACAAATGAGATAAAACTTTTGCATAAGTTGCATTCCAAAATACTAAGGCGATCAAGTGTAATACCTCTGAACATCAAATGTGATACAAACCAAAATGTCTTGTAAAGTGTGTTAATTTTATAGGAAGTAAAATATTCTAAAAAATCAATATTTGAACATAAATAGATAATTATTTAATCATTTCATAAGGTACAGACTAAAAAGATCCATTTCATTTAGATTAGAGCTCCATTAAAATTTCTCTGCAAAATAAAAATAAATAAATAAAAATAATAATAAATTATTATTCAAAGATTAAGTGAATATATAAGAAAGTGGAGAAGAAATCAATTGAATAAATATAATGCAACCAAATCAAAGATATTTAAAAGTCACATGAGTAAAGATTTAGAGTTGGAAGGAAATATAACCACTTAAGGTTTATGAGAAAATTACATTCCAAGATATTAAGGAGATCAAGAATATCATCATTAATCATCACAGATCAAATTAAAATGTCTATTAAATCATGTTAAATTCTTCAAAAAAGAAATATTTAAAAATATAAAAAATGAACAGCATGTTTGATATAAGTCATCGAGTTAAGCCAAATATGTTTGTTTCATCTGGATCAAACCTCACTCAGAATTTCTAAAACTAAGTTAAAAAAACCACAAATAATAATAAACTATTATTTAAAATTAATTAAAAGTATAATAATGTTGTGATTGGATCAAGTCAAAGCAATGTTAAGGCTACATTTGAGATGAATTATAGTTTCCTAGTCCTATTATAACAAAGTTAAAGAAAAACATTTTAAAAATTAAAAATAAATTTTATAATAATCCTGTATTATAAGATATTAAAAGATCAAGTGTAATATCTTAAATCATCGAATTAAGAATGAATCAAAATATCTCATAAATAGAACAGAAATCACAAACAAAAATAGTTTAAAATAAATAAATGAATTTTTAAATGTACAAAGCTCATCAAGACAAGTGCAATAATGCCTCTTTCATCTAAATAGGTTTTGAAAAAGTGTTTAATATGAGCGAAAATAAATTTATGTGAAAATTATTTTTAAAAAATCAATGTTTTGAGTTTGGTAAAAGACTTTTAAAAAAATAAGAAATATTTTGGGAAGACAACCTAAAGTTGAAAAGCAAATCGAAGGGTGCCGCATGGCACCCACGCAACTCCATAGTGCGAAAAGTCGTTTTTGACATTAAACATCGAATTCCATTTTTGTTTTAAGAAAAGTCTTGTAATAAATAAATTAATAAACTTTGCATTATAGGTTAATAAAAAAAATGTTTGAATTTTTTAAGTAACTATTTACAAATAAAAATCTTACACAGATAATTTTCTTTTCTATAATATATTTTATGAATAATATTTAATGGAACCGCTAATAAAACTTTTTTCAAATATTGTTAAATTTTGAGTAGGTTAAACCTGTTAGTGGAGCTAAAGGCGAGCAAAGAAGCAAGCCAAAAAAGTACCTATTTGAAAGAAGGGATTATTCTTTCTCTGCAAGTTTTTTGGTCAAGTCAAGAATATATTTGACGAATTAGTTATTCACGGTAAGTCAAACATGAAAAAAAGCAAGGAAATCTCATATCAAATTACAAAAGCACAACTGAAGGTTACATGATTCATACTTGTAATAAATCTAAAACAATCTCAAAAGAAGAGGGAACTTTCATTTCAGATGTAATGTTAAATTAGAAACTGAAGACATTACTTTTGCATTTGAAACATAACCCCACTATTTTTCTAAGGTTGGGCAATATAACCTCAACAATCTCTCAAATATAAAGAACAAGGAATAAGTTGCATTTAAGATTGACATGAACAAACCATCATCTATTTAACTTTTTATTGAATATGCCTTGTTGTTGGGTTGGGGTGGAACGTACAACAACGGTTTTCAATCGACATTTGCAATTAACTTTGTTTAGAAAGACTTACTAAACAACTGGATTGAAAAATAAATTTAGAAAAAGGAAGGAATGGTTTAAAGTGAGAGAGAAGAGGGGAGAGACGGGCAAATAGGAGAAAGAGAGAGAGAGTAAAGATGGAATTAACAAGCATGTTCAAAGCAGTGTCTAGATCACCTAAAAAAGGAGCATGTTCAAAAAAACACTTCTTCAAAACTCCTATAAAGCTTTATAAATAATAGCTAACTTTTCAAATAGATGATTAATAGATCTACCATTTGTTTCACCCTATTGAGGTGATAACAGCCAACTTTACAAATTACAATAATGAAAAACATACATGAATAGTTTAGAAGACAATTTCACATTCAAATTCCAAATTCAAAAGAATACAAAAACTCATTTTCATACTTACAAAAATCTTCATTAGAACTCTAGTAGATAGTTGTAAAAAGAAACATCACTTTTATCGCTTCTGCTCTATGCTTTCCCTCCTAAGTTACTTAAGACAAATTGCATGTCCATAATCATTCAATATAATAAAAATAAAATTTTTCCTTTCCTCTTAATAGATTATTTAAATAATGTACTCTCTTTACATGCCTTTGAGAAGATGAGGTTTGGAATTTAGTTGTGACGAGAGCCACATATTCTAAAGTTGAGGCATTTGGCTAAGTACTGCTACACAACCAATATATGTATCCAAAGGTAATCTTCTAAATATCAATATCACATTTTGATCTACAATTTATGTAACATTAGAGTACTATGACATTACTTCATATACATATGAACCTATTCATTCCTTTGCCAATGTTTTTGATATGGGTAACAAAATAAACTATATATTTAAGGTCAAGCCTTACACATAAAATGATATGCATAAGATTCTTATCATAGGTGGGTATGATATGTTCGACAAGTATTTCCACTCTTGAAAATTTCATCATCACACTTTGCCTAATTTAAAATGACTCCTAAGTGAAGTATATAATCCATCTATACTCCAACTTGTTCATAGTAGATTTGTATTAGCTAATAGAAGACAAGAACAAAATAGTTTTATGTATTTTTTGATGTTTTACTCAATGTAAAATAATGGCACCCACTCACGCAATGGAGGCTTCATAGGCTTCAAGTGTTGGTGATATTTTATTCTTGGAATTCCCCCATTAGTAAAAGAAGGGTAAAGTAATGATTTCCTAGATAAAGAGAGTTGCAAGAAAAGAAAAAGTACTCATTAGCTAGTTGGCAAGGACTGATTCCTTTCAAAACATTTGATAAGTTTTTTAACTTCAATAAACATTACTTACAAAGTTAACTGGTGCACATTCGTAGCATTATTGACATGGAACAATGCATGACCATAACCATAATGACAATTGCCTCCATAAATATCGCTTGTAGGTTGACAAAATAAATATGAATTAAAATTGTAACCCAGTTAAGATCCAAGAGTTTCTATTGTTATAATATTTCATTGTTATATCCTAACCTTACTACTTCAAGATATTATTTCTCTTTCATAGTTTCATATCAATAAAATAATATTTTATCCCAAAAAGTATGTTGATACCTTAAAACTATGGTATTATATCTGTAATTTAGAATTTTTCTCTTCATTTGTTATGTGAGAATGAGAACTATTGTCTTCTTGCACCAAAAAGAAGATAAGAATAATGTTTTGTTCAGAGGTTCCACCTTTTAGGCATCACTCAATAATCATTCATTATCATCTTTAACCCTTGGTGCATAAGCACACCTAGTTTTGCTTGATTCGATGCATACCACATTGTATTATAAAAAGTATCATTACAGAACCACAATATCAGGAGACAATCATATTTTATAAAGGTAGTGTCTCTTTTTGGTTCTCTTATATTAGTCAAACAAAATTTTGTATTTAAAAGACGTATTTACATTATAAAACTATGTTTATATATATATATATAGCTTTCATACATTTTCTATCTTCCAAATGTAAGAATATTCATACACTTATCTATTTAGAAATATACTAGGAGTAACACCTTATCTAATAGTCCTCTATTTAAAATATCATCTAATGATCACTCACATTTTTCTATCAAGGATGTTTTAGGCTCATTAGGTTTAGCTTGGTTTTTCCTTCAACTACAAAGTATTATAGGATGTATCAATTTAATAACATAATGTCACAGCATAACGTATCATGTCGAGATATTATTGTTCTTTGGCTCATTCCATACTAACCAAAATGAGCTTTATCCCATAAGGTGCATACACATCTACATTCTTCTAAACTTAATTAGTATTCTTAGTTACAATAAAGGCTATAATTCTTTATTAAATTTGACACTAAAATTTTTGATTGTATAGAAAATTTTAGAAAAGATACTACCAAATTGTATTTTTTTATATTATTATTTAGAAAGCATTCTTTTTAAATTAGGACTAGAAAGAATAATCCGTAATAAATTATTTTGTAATCTTAATAATGAATAAATGAGAAAAATATGATTCTTCATTCCAAATACTGTCGTCACAATTACTTCTTTCAGCTCCTTTATCCTTCACTAGAACATCTTTTCAGGCCACGTCTGTGATATCCTTTGAGCTCTTCGACTCACATCCTTTCATAATTCATTAGTGTCAGCAATTAGTTTTGGACATGAAATGAAATTTCTAAAATGGGAATGCACTGCACTCGAACACAATGTTAAGAGGTTGCACCACTAGATTGCATTCAAATGTTATTTTTGAAGGTTTGACCACATCTATTTGATCTCCCAAAGCAAACTTCTAGATCGATCTCCATATATGGAGAAAGAATACGCAGGCAAACATTGTCTTTAGCCTTCTTAAAGAAAAAATGGCTCGTTCCACATTGCCCTTGAGGTTCCTTCCCCTGCCCATTAAGTGTTAATATTAATATGAAGCCATACAATGTCCCTAACCTTGAGACCATATTCCACTCAGTGCCTATTATACCTTTACTTATTAATGTTTTGTGGCTTTTTCGTCAACCTTTAAGTGTATCCTTCAAATCTTATTGAAACTATTGTGCTCTATGTTGCACTAATCCCTCAATACTTTTAATTGTGTCAATTTGGAACTTTGCTGCATTAAATGGTCTTTAAGGACTAAATCCAACATTATATATTGAATAGTCTTTAACTAATAGGAGCATGGCCTAACATGTTAAAAGAAAACTAGAAATAAAGGAGACTTTCATCCTATACTTTAAAATATCATGAATGTTCCTATTTATGATACTATAAACAACATATCATTGCACAAATTTCTTAAATTCTGATTTCTTATGAGAACAATACAAGTTCAATTTGTCAGATTAGGATAGTATTTTTTCATTCAAAAGCAACCAACCACCATTGAAATATGAGCCTCTTGATCCAATCTCAACTAATCCCCATTACAAGGCAAGCAAAGTTGTATCCCTTAATAGAGAAGGCCTTCACCTAAGTGAAAATTAGGTAGCTTTCATTGTTTACACATTTGACCAATCCCCATTAAATTCAATATCCTCATTATCTCTCAACACATACTCCTTGTTCTTTTTTAGTTAGACCCACATCATAAAACTTAAAAAAATGTTGCTTACTACATGTTTCAAATGAAATCCAGCCAACTTATTTTGAGCACCTTTCCTATATGTGATGATAATGTTTAATTGTTATGGATATGTCATGTTCTTAATGACTCATGCCCTTTGAAACTTGCTAGTTTCTACCAGTATTGGAATAGTTGTCTATCAAAGTGTGAGATGCTTCATTCCAAACAAAGATAACAACCAATGTTTCTTGGCTTGATGTAATGCTAAAATCTCCTTGTTGTATGACCAAGAGTTTCATTGAGCTTCTTGTAGTAGCACGAAATAATATGCTTGAAGGTGTCCTCAAACCATTAACACGATGCTAATTGCATGGCTTGACACATCTAATGCAATCTTAACAGAAACTCATAATCAAGGAAAATCAAACTTCTACTCATAATTTATTCTTTAATAGGGGGAAGGGTATGATTTTTTCTCTTAAACTTCAATTGCACTTCTGTTAGTACATGCAATGGTATGACAATCTCAATGAAGTTTTTAATGAATTGCAAAACTAGCAATGTGCCTCCATGAAGATCCTTACCTCAGTAACATTATTTAGTTTTGAACATTCTCCTATGACTATCACAAAAATTGCATCAATTCTTCAATATCCATTTTTGATATTATGCACAAGATAAATCAAGATCATATGCTTAAATTTATACTACGTTAAGTTGAGTTTCCATCTTTGGAATGACTTGCTAGAGAAACTAGTTTTTCTTCGTTCACGAGCTTTTTGCATGAACAAATTTTTGTCTCACTCCTCTCAATTTCTTTCTTTCTTCCTCCCTTTTTTTCTATCTTCCTATTATCCACCAAATAACTAGAACCATCCCACATGTACTTCCACTAGACTTGCTCATACAGTGCTCTTGATCACATCTTAGTGTTAATAGTATACATCTTCAACATATATCATACTCAGATTATGTAAGAATAATGCCAAAAATTAACCTTAAAGAACTATATACTGTTGAGGGGATCATCAGTTTCCTAATACAAAATTATGACCATAAAAATAAAGATAGTCATTAACATCAATCCTACTAGTTTGATGAAAAAAATTAAGAAATAATAGAAAATATTAATAAAAAAATAATCATTTGCAAAAACAAGATGCCTTCACTACACTTAATATAGTGGACATTCTTTTAGTAAAATCAATGTGCTGCATTTCCTTTAAGCCAGTTAAAAATCCTACAAAAATTCATACCAAATTTCTAGGCTACATATCATGGGTTCACTTTCGTAGATTTTTTCATGTTATATTTAGCTTGCAAAAGTATAAAACATAGTTGCACTCTGATTCACAAATACCTTGCACAAATTCTTTATAAGATGAACAATTTCAACATTTGATATCTTGAGTTTCTTAGTCAAAGTTTTCTCTTTAGAGTTTGTAGTGGATCTTATGACCTCAAGTCTTCAAAGAGCTTCTTTAAGTGGCTGATCCAATCAACAAACAAGTATATGAATTAAAAGAAATTTAGTGAAAGAAATAGCAAGTATATTAATTATTTGAATAATTATAGTACCAAGAGAATGTCTTCCTTTTGTCTTGATAGATAGTTGAGAGAATCTTTTGAACTTCTAGAACCAGCTTTTGAATCAGATAAAATTCATTCCTACAAGTTAAAATAGCTTAAAGTTCTAAAATAGGATATCAAAGCCAATAGATGGTTGAAGTACAACGACATAGAAGCATAGAAGCATTGATAAGTAATTAACACTATTTCAAAAATTAATTTTTCTATAATTATAGGGATTTATACCATTCTAAAAAGCTCCTCCTTCAGCAGTCCTGCATCAACTAATGTAGTTTTCAATTTGTTGGACATAGCATCCAATTCAGTTTCTAGAATTTCGTTTTTAACAACTGCTTCTTCCTTTTCTCGAATTATAATTTCCAAAGCCTCTTTCATCGAAGCAATATTAGCCTCAATCTCAAACGCACTGAATACAAGATTTTGATACTCATCCTAAAACAATACATGCGATAAACATAATGTACCAAACCAAATCAAATCTATTCACTTAATAGAAGGAATTGAATATCAACCGTAATTATAAATTAATGGACAAAGATCATGCAGAAAAAAAGCTTTGGAGTTCAAAAACCTTTTCCATATGCTCAGGCCTAGCTCAATAATGTTTATGATTTGGTGAAGCATACTAAAACATTAAGAAACAAACCTTTGTTCTTCTAGTTGCATCTCATATGACTACTATATTACATCATGCATTATGTCTATTTACTAACTAGTTGATAAAGAATCTAGCAATTGCTTAGGACTTAGTATAAATAGAACACAAGCAAACTTCCATAGCTAATATTTGCCTGCAAATTTTTTTCGGATACAACATTTGACTCATGCTTCAACATATTGCATTCTAATAAAGCTTATTGACCTAGCATGCTCTTAACTTCTTGTTCAATCTGAGCTTTCTCACTCTAAAAAAGGAAATGTTCACCTTTAACAAAGAAAATTAAATGAACTCGAATTAACACATCTGTGACAATAATAATTACCTCAAGCTTTACTTTTTCTTGGATTCTACCTTTAGTTTGCTTTTGATGTCTTGAATTTTTATTTTCTATTATCAAGTTCCTTTCTTAGAGATACTTTCTCTCCAACGAGAGAAGAAGATGATAACCAAGGCACTACTTTTTTGAAGAGAGTAAATCTGAGAAAGGAGTTCTTCCTTCGATGGATCAAAAATAGAATGGAAACATCATCCTAAAAAAATAAAAAGGGAAAGACATGATTTAGCTAACTACAATAGTCTTCTCCCTATTTTCAAAACAACACTTGCGCTCATGAATTTTTATGTGATGTTGACATAGTTGGTTACCTAATAGATTCTACATTTGAGTGATATGTTTAGATAATGAATTGTGGTGTATTTTTTCTAGAGAAATAAAAATAAAGATCATCATATCGCACCTTCTCAAACTTGAATTCCTCAATTTTCTTGATCATAAATCTATTGGCATAGTCATGGCCTAAAATGAGGGACTTAATTGTGCCACAAACACCATGGGAATCGTCGTAAGACACTTAAAATATAACATAACAAAATATGAAATTAAGCAGTTTATGGGAACAAAATTATTATCTCACAAAGAGAGAATTGAGCATGTATTCAAACTGATATTAATCAGTTTTTTCATTTAAGGATAATACAAATGTAATGATTAGCATGTAAGATTTTTTTTAACAACTATAATCATCAACATGTATTGCTTATTATATAGCCCATATGAAGAGAGTAATGAGTGGATATATATATGTGATGATAATTTGCTCTTCAAAAAAGCAAGATATGAATCACAATAAGATATAATAACTAAATAACATAAGAACCATAAGATATAATGAATATATATATTATGTAGAAGAGGTGGGGCCCATTGGTAGAGCACTCCTTAGGCAATCAAGAGGCATCAAATTTGATGACAAATCATTTGAACATACAAAAGACAAGTTTCTTAAAATCAAGTCATTTCCATCATACCTATTGGTAGAGCTTAAGCTAGAAAAATATGAAAGAGACTAATCTGAAAGTAGTTAATTAAGAATGTCAAAGCAGGGCAAGTAGGCTTCAATTATATGAAATTTTTTTCCCAACTTAAGCATTCACAAAGGGAAAGGAAAAAGACACATACACAAATCAAAATATATTATATTGTAGTTGTTTTTTGGGGTTGACTAATAATCAATCATATGTGAAACTGACCCTTCAAATTATATCTTCTTTCTTGGTTAAGCTCTCTTGGGCTTCCTTTGAACAAAAGGCATTTTAGTATTTAACAAAATCTAGTTAAGCAAATTAAGGTGGTGCAATATTGCTCATGGCACTTTATTCATTCTATTTATTTTTCAACTACATTTGATAATGGTACAAGCTATGGATGAATCATTTTGTATTGAAGCATCATCTTAGACATATATGGCCAAGACAAAGTTCACGAAAGGAAATGAACAAATAGCTATACATGATGGAGATTCCAACCGATCTTTGGAATAATAGGTAGCATAGCTAATACAAATTGTTCAAGAAATTGCATGGATAATTACAAAGCAATAACTTATTGTGATAAAAGCACCATAATATAGAACCAAAAAAATACATCACCACTAAAGTTGAACATAACCAATTCAAAGAGTGGAAGGTTAAGGCTGTCTAAGCCTAATGGGTAATATCAAAGAAGTTGATCTATGTCAATCTATGCCCTCAAAATTTAAAGAACAACAAATACTCTTAAAAGTTGAGGGCAAGGTCGATTTGGAAACTTATTTAGAAAAATGAATGCCAATGTAATATTTACAACAAAAGAAAGTAGAAAGTGATCATCAAACAATGCCTTAGAGTTCGAATCACTAAAAAATGAATAAATCCTAAAAGATTGCTAGATGGAGTGGTACAAAAATAAATTGGCCCAAATCAAAAATATCAGAAAAGATTTTGAACAACACAAACACAAAAGCTTTCTTCACCTTAGCAAGCTCCACCTTGAAACCCCTCAGAGACTCTCCTTTCTAAATTATCATCACAATCTCCACCTTTCCCTAATTTTATGTCAATCTCTCCCTCATCGCTTCTCTTTAAGCTATTACTTTTGTTTTTCTTTAGCACCCAATTGTACCACAACTCCTTAACTTACTGAATAATGATGCAAAACAACATCGAATATAGGACAATAGGTCTCTTACCATGTAACTTTAAAGAAATTTTTTTTCATTTAGCATTACATTATTATTTTAATATAAAGTTCATATATTGAGTTTAGTCCTCAACCCCCAAAAAATCTCCAATTCCCAATAAAACAATAGCCTTGGATTTGCCTTATTGAGATTTTCCAAATCTCAATTTTTAAACTCCAAGTCATTCATTATTGACTTAAAAATGTCACAAACTTGTCACCAACCAAAATGCATGCTTAAAACTAAACAGTTAATCTCAAATAACATACAAAATCATATTTAATCGTAGTATTTCATACAAATACATTGGACAAAAACATTTTCAGCAAGATTATTTTGAACCTACAAAGATAATATATTAGCCAAGTATGAAATCTGACATCGAGAAGTTCATTCAAGAGAGTACATTCTAAAGCATTACAAAACCAACCGATCTAAAGCAAGGTCTATACATTTCACTATCGATACCCAATCAACCCTAGAAGATGATCTTCATGGCTTTTCTTAGGGGCTTATTGATGATAAAATGATTTCACAATTTCTTGTTGTGACTAATAAAACCATTTTAAGATGATAGAGTGCAAAAAGGATATCAAGGGTTAAAAGTAACACATTTTTCCTAATTTATTTTGTGCCCAATTTTCATTAAATGAAACCGTCCATAGTTCAATTATTTAGAGCTCATTCAAGGTGGTGTGTCTAATATATCTACCTTAGAGCCCATTCAACTTAGATTTTGAAATAAGCCCAACAAATAGAGTCAAAGTATTAATATAATAGAAGGTATAAAATATTATCAAGAATATTTGAATATTTCAAACCACTTCAAGATGTAGTTGAAGCTCTTCCAGCATAAGTACAAAAAGAGACATGATATGCACAAAATCAGCGCATCCACAAATCAATTGTGTGGAGCCCATTTAAGGTGTGTCTAATATATCTACCATAGAACACACTCAACTTGGATTTTTCAATAAACACAACTAATAAAGACAAATAAAAGGTATAAAAAACTATCAAGAATATTTTTAAAATTCAAATTGCTATCAAGATGTGGTTGAACGTCTTGTAATAGTACAGAAGAGACACGATAAACATCATCAATAAGAGAATGTTAGGAGATCTAGGATGGTTTTATATAATAAAAGAATAACTAAGGGGCTAAGAAAGTTAAAACCAATTTGATATACATTATTTTGACTCCTAAAGAAAATCAATGATAACATTTATTGGATAAAATTATTTCCATAAAGAGAAATCAATACTGATAAGTTTAGAGAACTTAAAATTACTTGAGCATTTCATAATTAATAAGGAATTTCATGAGGCATTATCTCCTATGTCTGACCTTATTTTGCGAACAAAAATTCTACTATCAAAGTATATGATCTTTTAGAATTATTGAACCACCCCTAGATGAGGGACAGATGTCCCACTTTACATCATCTAAAATGCACAAATTCCATAGGCAACTAATTATGAATACTTTGGAAGAAGAAAAATATGAGTTTTGTTACCTCATGGTCCCTATTTCAAAATAACCAAAAGACTCTCCAACAAATGCATTTCTACCTAAAAAATATTCAAAGAGACTTAAATCATTTAAAAAAGGACAAATGATCAAGATAACAACAACAAAAGTAAACAAGACAGTCTTGACATGCCCTAACAACATTTGTCATTTGTTTAAGTGACCTTCAAGAAACATTCTACAAGCCACAACAGGTATTAACCCATGAGGAAGGGATACAAAGAAACCTTGAGAGAGTTTAGCACCTAATGAAGTTTGCCCAAAACTTGAGATTGTGAGCTCAAGCATAGAGCAACTTGAGATGATGAGCTTGAAAGGTTAAGACACCAAAGTAACAAGCATAAAGTTCCACCAATGGTTGTTAAAGATTTCCTCAAGAATTACACTCTAAGATTGGAGATTTCATAATAAGAGAAAAGAAGTTGAGCAATTTGACATGAGAAGCAAAACTACAAAACTTAAACAGAGGTAATAGAAAACCTCTAAGAGAAAGCCTTCAAAAAATCTAGCAAAGATTTGAGGATGAGGTCTTGAGGTATTTTTGCAATCCAAGTGCCAATCTAGAAAAAAGCAGACTCAAGAAATTCTATAAGATGTTTTCCTAGTTAATCATAAGAGTAATAACTAAATAAAAATGAATAACATTATTTTTAAACCAAGTCAAAGCATCCCATGAATTATAAAATATGATAAGATTTTTAAATAGATTGAACACCATTCTAATTTGAAGTGTTTCCTTACACAACTAATAAGAGTTGTACTGTAAAATATACTACGTAGTATTCTATGGAATCATTAGTGATTTTGATATTCTTGTGTTTTAAAACCAAGCAGTAGAAGTAAGGAAGCATAACCTTCAACTAACAATCTTTGTTCTGCTCTCCCTCTCTATATCTATCTATCTATCTATCTCTCCCCCACCCGCCTCACTTGCATGATTACTCTTGATTTATTCAAGGAAAATCCTATGAGTTTCCCCATATTGAGATTGATTTAAATAACTAGTATGTGTTGGGGATGGATCATGTAGATTAATCTAGTTATGGTAAGTGTCATCATTGCAAAGAATTGGACTAGAATGGTCATTGAATCTTGCGATGTGATACAATAAAAATTGTTGGAAGAAAAGGTTTATATAGTTTTCATTTACATTAAAGCAAAAGATAACCATTGAAAACATATTAATGTTAATCACAACAATTAGACAAGTCTCCAATCTTCCTAAAAAAATAAGAAAAAAACTTTATTGCACAAGTTGGAGGTAGAAGTACAAGCTAATATAAGAGCCATCTCCTTTCAAATAAGGTGTAAGAATTGATGTGAAAATAGGACTCACATCTCCATTACTATACAAGCAACCCATACTCATAATTGTGAAGTATCTTGATGATTTATTAAATCACCCTTAGCAGCTAAAGGGAAAACAAAGAAAATTTAGCTCAAGTCAAAATAAAATTTTATTAATCCAACAATATTGTTAATATTTCTTTGCAAAGTCACATCCCTAGAATAGATTATATCAAAATACCAAGTTAGGGATGATAACATGATAGTTTTTTAGTAAAAGAAATATTCACCAGTTTCCTTATCTATTGCACAACTTCTCTTCAAAGGTCGCCCAACAAGGTACTTCTCTTTTAACATTTTGTATTTTGAAAACAACCATGAATTGGACAATAATTGCAATGATGGCCTTGTTTTAACCAAAACCAACTTTTTCTTAAAAAGATAGGCCAAAATTAATCATTTCAAGGACAAAAAAAATTAGATAAAGCACTAAAGAGAACAACAATATAAGCCATATCTATTGCACAGATAACAAATAAGAACAAAAAGATGCAAGAATTACCTTTATTATTTCAAAAAAGAAGGAGAAAAGCTTCATGAAGTCTTTGGGAATGGCTAAAATATTATCAAATGAATCTTTTAAAAGGCCAAAGTGCAAAGCAATTTCTCCAACTTCATCAAAAAGCTTCTGAGTTTAGTCGCCGACTAACTCCTAAATATATGACAAACTAATTGTTATTTCTTTCCTTTTTTCACTCCGAAGAGAACCCCAAAAGATATTTTGAAAGCTAAGCATATTAGAATAGCTAGCATAAAAGTTTTTCCAAAATGAAGATTTCAAAGTTCGATTATAAAATAGAATAATAAAAAGATAACATCATTTCCCTAGAAAAAGAAGAGCAAACAACGTATCTAAAAATTATTGGAGAGAGGATGGAAAACCAGATCACCATAGAGTAGTCTAGCAACTTCTTCGTCATTCCTGACTTCTCATTGTAGCTAAAAGATAACCACAAAATACAAGGGAATTAATAATAGAAAATTCAACACAATTCAAAACACATTAATCGAGTTCAATTATTTTACACGTCATACAACTAAGAAAATTTTATTTAAAATTTTCAATTGGAAAAATTTAATGAAATGTCGCAATTAACATGACCAAAATGTTATTCTCTTATGAGAAAATATCCTCTAGAAGAAAGTAAACAATCCAAATGAAATGAAGGTCAACCTAAAGTTTCATCCTTATGCAATGCACAGTACTATTGAAATGCATTTCAAATGAGAAAATGTCATCTATGTAACAGCAAACACCATTAGAATATAAACATATAGTTAAGTTGGGTTGCATTCTGGCAGTGCACTATTTTAAAGCTGAAAGAGAAATTGCAATATTATTTAAAAACACAAATTTGTTGTTGAGGATTAGAAATGAAGGAAATGATTAGGAGAGATACATCTAGACTTATATAGAGGGATTTAAGAATAAAACAGGATGCTAAGCAAGTTCTACCCAAAAGCCATTGCATTGTTAAAAACATTATAAGCATACAACTTAATTCAAACATGCATATATATATATGAATAAAAAATAGGTTTTACAAGCCCCGAATTAGACCAGCCCACACACTAATAAGAGTAGGGATCATCTTCTCTACTCCCCAATGACTTACATTCTCGTATGTCAAAGGATATAACTCTTCTTTTAAAGGCTGGACATGCTATTTTATTTGTAACAAGTGCATATTAAATTGTCCTCTCGCCAACCTATACCCATAATTTTTCCTAAATCCAAGGTCTGCACATATAACTTCTTAGACACATTGTTGCTCTTTCTTTGTTCTCTAAATCTCAAAAAAATTAATAATCATATCTTCATGATTGTTTGTTAAATTTCTTATTTATTTAGGTACAACAATTAATTTAGCAATTTGTACCAAATTATGATTAGTGTTACCCATGCAAGTCAATATGTTAACTAGAACTCACACATATTTAGTTCACATCAAAATTTGTGCAAAATGATTTGCAAATTATAGTGCAATTTAGGATAGCACATTTTGAAATATGTGAGTTTTTCCTATTAGAGAAAAATTATGGCTTTTGTTGTAAACACTATCCTTAATTAAATGACACATGATAAATAAAGTTTAACATATACATTCTAAAAAATATTAAAATTCACGTATGGCCTTCTTTTGTTGCAATCATTTATCTGAACTATAAAGAAAATTTAGATGTAAAGTGTTATGTGACATGTATACTTGTGATTGGTGTATGATCTCCAAGGATAGCAAGCGATATGGAGTGTCACTTTCGTTATTTATGTTCTTACTTTATTCATATATCACTTGTTGATCATATTCAATGCATTTGACAATATAATTATTTTTTTACAATATTAACCAATTATATGAAGCTCATGATGCACAGTAATAGCACATCATTTAAAATAACTTCACCATTGATCATATGGCAATGATTGCATGTGGGACATAATCGTTAATGGTATCCTTATGTTGTATGAAGGTTGGTTAATCCAATAAAAAAGCCCAAGAAGTCGTGACTTTTGTTTTCATGATAGTGTTGAACATCCTTCTAACCCAAACCGACATGATAATTATATTACCTATGAGCTATTGTTATTGGATAGCAGGATGTGTGACTCCATATGTGAATATGCATGTATTATTCTTTGCATGAGTATAGTGGTTCATGATGCCAAATAGCTATATCATTTGTATGGTTGTAATTATTGTCTATTTGGCAAGTTTGACAATTACGTATTGGATAATATCGATGTACATAAATTTTATGAACATTTATGTTATATTAAATTAAGTTGATTAACATGATTAACCAAAAAATTAATTTTAAATACCATTTAAGAGTTGATGCACATCTTTATTTTTATTGTTCATGAAAAACGTACAAGATAGAATATTCCATACGTTTGGTTTTTAATCTTATTTAATTGCATATGGAAGAGCATTCATTCTCGAACACTTTAACATACATGTTATGACATGAAGTTTCATCTACTAATTGGTTAGAACCACAAACTTTTTTTTATAAAGTTTTTTAGACCAAATTTACTTGATTAGTAAATTGTCATCGAACTATTAATAATAAGCAATCTTTTCATATTGTTTTTTTCAAGTGTTTAATTATATTATTTTAATTACTTAACTAGTCATCTTCAAAATTTGGTTTATGAATAACATTATATTATTCACATTATAAGTGCTTATTATCAAATTTTTAGTTTAATGATATGTATACTTTTTAATTAAATAAGGCTTGTTTGCTCTAATTGCCAAATTCATCTCTAACATATATCTATTTTATTTTCATAATACAAAGTCAAATTACTTGGCCTTGATTTCCAGCTTGCTATCAAAGTCATAGATTTTTCTCATATTACCAAGATACGACACATAATGACACCACTGTGATTTAGCCTTTTATTTCGTCTCAAATAGAGAAAAACATGAGAGCAAACAAGCAACATTCACACAAATAATGCAAAAAATATTCAAAATGCAATAATAGCTCAATGGACTAATGTAGAGCAAAATGTAGAAATGACTAATATAGGCATGATATGAATTGTTGTGGAGGCATGAACGAGCATATCATGAATAGGTTTCTTTGTTTAAAATCAATTGAATAAATTACAAAAACTAGAACAATAAATTGAATCATTAAATATAATATTATTTAAATGTGTACAACATATGTTTAGTCTAGACATCAATTTTCATCAGTACAAATCAGCACTACTTGAAGTAGCTTTGCACATCTAAAAGAAGTTCGGACCCAACACATCTATTTTGCAATAAGTGACACCTAACAATTAGAAGAATGCATCCTTCAACTTAAGGAAGTTACATTGATTTCTTAGTTTAAGTCAAATCAATGTTTATATGTAATTCATTTTCATTTAATAATAAAAGTTATATGCACCTATAGCTAGTTCATTTCTTGAAATTGTTGCATGATCTCAATAAGAAATCACATAACATGTTATGACTAGTTTGTTATTTATATGTTAATTTTATTCATATGAAACTAATTAAGCAATTTACTATTGAACATAATACTTTTTCATAGACATTGCCAGCTCATGTGATACCTATAATACATATTCCTTTAAAGATCATGTTGCATAATATTATTACGTCATTGTTAAAAACTCTACGATTGATTATATATAAGTTAATTGCATGTTCAATGTGACAATTAATCATAACATTTTTATTATATGATTGGATAACTAGGTCATCAAGCTCTCAGAGAGACAACTCTGTTGTTCCAAGTTAGTGATAACGTCACTTTCTTTTTAGGTTGGCTATAACATTACTCCTATTCTATGGTGATCACATAATATCCACAAAGTGATTACATTATATGTGAGTTATTATAAGTAAATTGTGATGTACATGATTACTTATATATATGTATATGTATTGTGTAGATATATTAGAATATTGATGCATACTAACTCTATTTTTTGAATGATAAGCATAGTTGAAATTCAAACAAGCGATTTGATAAGCTAAAATTTTCTTATTCATAATGTTGATATTCACAACTTATGTGGGTATTTATGTTTTTGGCATTAGTTCAATTGACATGTCTAAAACATTTGACAACAAGAATTAACATTTAAACATTTATGCATGTCCTTTTCTTTCATTTATGAACATCATGCATGATAGACGTTATATATTAGTTTTATGTTTCATTTCACTTCTTATGTGCTACGATACCATATTCATGTAGCAATTGTTATTATGTGTTAAATAAACCCTTGATATTCCCTTGTGTATATCTACACCCGAATCTTTATTTCTCAAGCTTTATCAAGGTATTTCACCTAATAGTTTGCTTTGTAAATTTAGACGTTATTTCATATATTAACTTTTAAATCTATCTCAATAATCAATAGCAATCGTCACACGCCTCCAACACTAAACCATCTATAAGGATGAATATTTAAGAGTTCAGTTTTATTGATAGTCATGTTATCATTTAAATTTCGATAATCAGTAGTATATTATTATTTCAAATACTATTATATTAATAATATGTGTATTTTCCTTTCGAATAAATGAAATTAATTAAGCTTCTATTGTCAATTTGTCAATTTATTTTATCTATATAAATAATAATTCTTATTGTAATACAAAATCAAATAATTTAAACTTGATCCAAAATAGAAATTGTATAGATTGAGATTACTTCTCCCTTCATTATGCCTAGGTTATCAAGATGTAGTGCCTTCCAAACCTTGGATATGGCACTCACTTACAAAGTCTTACATCCACCTAAGGCTCAGTATGCCCTAGCTATTGTTCCCCTTTTTCTACCTATTCTTGGAATGCCTTCCATGCCCTAACATTGTGATACATCAATTCATATTACACAAAAAATCAGGAAAAAAAAATTTTGTGGAAAATGAAAAAAATAAGACTAACATTTTCCTTTCACATCCTTGAATTGTAACTCACCACCATTTACCTTAGTCTACTTTTATAGTAAAAATTTGAATCTTTGAAAAAAAACAACGAAAAAAAAGCATTAGGTTTTCAAAAAATGTGGATCAATTTTCAACAAAAAAAATTGAGATAATGTTTCAAAATGCTTATGTAGGTGTTGGTGCTCGTATTTCCCGTACTCAGCTTTAAACAAAATCATAGGGAACGAAAAAAATGTCCCGGGTGCTGCAAGCAGGCATCTAGGTATCCACGGAATCAAAATACAGACTTCCTCAAGCATTCTTGATTAAATCATTATGAAATCATACACAAGGAAAAAAAACATTGACATACTGTTAAATCCACTTACAATGAAAGCAACAATAACTTTTGCCCTAGCATCAAAAATTTCAACCATCTTGTAGTCTTCCCCCAAAACCCTATCTGGCGTTAAATAAAGAGGTTTAGGTCTTAACGATCATTAGAGCAACAATATTTCTTGAGGAGTGATGGTGATGGAGGACTTACCAAAATCAAACACGGCTGAACGATTAATTAGGAAGATGGAATTCTTGGAGATCCTCCAAGGTCTCGTTTGAGACACTTTAGGTGAAATTGATTTTTCACACACAGTGACATAGATCCTCTCCATCAGTTGTTGGAATAACATAAAGAGAGAAGAAAAAATTCATAGTGAGCTTTCCCACTCATCTGCAGCCAGTTCGCAGTGATGGCAGATGAACTTCAAGAGAATTGGTTTTTTTCCCTGTGGGTCCAGGTCTAACTCGATTCATTATTATTTTGACACATTCATTCTGACACCACATGACACAATCTGCCATATCATATGTTATGCTAATTTTTTATCGATAATTTAATGTTTTAAAAAATAAGTTAAATGTAAAATGTTTTTATTACTTTGTCTTTTAATATGTAAAAGACATTTATCTAAAAATGTAGAAATCTTTATCACTTGAAAATGGAGATTTATATGTGTTCAACATCCTGTGTGCATGAATAATGAAGATCACAAAGTGTAAATTTTTTTTAAAATTTTATAGTTGTAGGTTGCTAACACTTTGATAAGGTGATAGTTTATTGGGAGACTTTACTTCTTCATTGATAGAATTTTCATAACATACAATCCACTAAAGGAAAAATGCAACATAATGTGGTTAGTAGCAAAGTGAGAATTGGATAGTGCATTATGTAATTGGGTTTGTGCAAGCTTGGTTGTAGCCTTAGCCTCATGTTGTTGTATTCACATGTGTGGCCGAACACTTGGTGCACTACAACACTGATAGTGTACTATTTGCACATGTAGTAGCAAGTACGTGCACTTCTTATTACATCCAATGCATTTGTATTGGGGCCCATAAAGTGCAACTTCTTTTAGGATGTTTCCATTATCGACAACTAGTGCATTGACAAGGTGATGTCCTATTAGAAAACTTGTCTTCTACATTGATGGAATTATCACAACGTGCAATTTACAAGTGTTAACTTGTTGCATGACATCGTCTATGATGAAGAAAAAGTTGGATGATGCAAAATGTACTAGGGTTTGTGCATGTTATGCATTGTCCTTAGTCATGTGCAATTGTTCAAAGTTCTCTAGAGTGGTTTGCAACATGCTGTGCATGTGACTAGTGGTGTAACGTTTTTTTTGGATTTTTAGCACTGCCATGCATTGGTTCTTGTATAGGGTGTTGGCCAATTAAGAGATTTATCATTGTACATTTTCAAAGTGTCACTTCTTTTCCTCTATGTGGGGTTCTATGAAGTACAATTTTGCTTACTTTGTAGTGAAAGTATGATAGTGCCATCTACTTTTTGCAATACCTTTGTCATCGAAGTTCTTTCCATTTTGTTGTATGATGTATGGTAGCATCCCAGTATCCCATGTGTTGGAATTCTTCACATGCAACATTTTGTACTTGAATTGCATAACTTTTTATCACCATTACCATATCTCAAGATA
The DNA here is from genome assembly GCA_023846275.1 of Vanilla planifolia. Taxonomy (NCBI): domain Eukaryota; kingdom Viridiplantae; phylum Streptophyta; class Magnoliopsida; order Asparagales; family Orchidaceae; genus Vanilla; species Vanilla planifolia. Next base: position 686,613 of record CM043871.1, on the reverse strand, counting down.
GGTGAAAAGAAAGAATGAGGTGTCACTCTAATAGGGACCTGACATGGCATAATATGAAATTGTGACACTTTTCTTACTACTTGGAGCTTTATTTTGCATGATTTTTTACAAATGTCATAGTGAAACTTCTATGGTGCAAATTAGAAATGGCCATGTGTTGGTTGAGTGTGATATTACCTCTACATGGTATGATGCATGGTGGAAAGCCACACCGTCATGTTATGTATTCTTATGCAAGCAGTATGGTGGGGCCTTAGAAGTGTGACTTATTAGTTATGAAATTACAACTTTTAAAAGTGATTAACATGGTGTTGCTTCATGGCTAGCAAAATTTAGAGCACAGAGTGTGCCTACTATCATGTCATGGATCTTGAAAAAACATTTTATAATTACATGAGTTGTGCTCAACAACCTCGATTTGCAAGGTGCCATACCTTTTAGCCATTTTAATTGTTCGTTGATTGGTGTAGGCCATCATGGATAATTTGTAATAGTATGCTATTCTTCTAGATCTTATTGGTTGTCATGCTATGAGTATGTTAGCCAATGCCTTCATTCATAATTAGGCCCATTCTGCTTTTTTTTAAAAATCCTTGAATCTCTTTGGGCTAATGGGATTAGATTGGCTTTAACCCACTTTCGCACAAGAGTTGTTTTTTGTGGTGGTGCTTCCTATGGCTTGACTAACTCTTGATCTTGTCAATTATTATTTGCAGGGCTTTATCAGCTAACCAATGCTTTTTAAGTAGGGAGTTCATAGGTTTCCTTCTTTTCTATCAGATTTGTATGTTCTAATTCAGTAATCTTGTTGAAGCCGCATTCTCATGTATTGGAACTTTTGTTGTTTTGTAATGAAACTGGACATCTAATCATCCCTGCTCTAATGTTGACACAGCCATTATAACCATGTATTTTTTTCTTCATTCACTACCAAGGAGGGTTGTCATTGAAGAATCTTATTATTGAGTGGCAATGTTTCAAAACTTGAAGAATGGCCTCAAAACATGAAAGCATTCATTATTCCTTTGTGAAGTATCACCACAAATGATGAACATATCAACTATGACATGAGGTGCTACTTAGTGCTTTATCTTTGTGCTTCAATCTGGTTGATCATGTCAGAAGTCATCTTCTTATATGAAATACTAATCCATGCATGTGTATGTGTAAATAATTTTAAACTATGAAATAGTTAATGATTAATTAAAACAGCTATAGTTTTTTTGAAGGCACATGCTACTTTGAAAACCATATAATTTTAGAGCTAATACATGCATCGAATCCTAAATTCTTAACGGGATGCATTAATTAAGAAGAAGGTCGATGTGAGCTTTCACTTGGCTCCCTAACTTTTCATAATAAGTTATTGTATCACACAATATCTATGTATGTGTTACATCATTCAAATTTCCATCATATCAACTTTTAATGGTAATATAGGAGCCTACCATGGTAGTAATGGTTGATGGAGAATTAGGGTTTGATTCTAAAGAGGTAGCTTAAGAGATGGCTACCACATCCAAGGAAGGAAGTAAGCAAGAAAATTTCCTAATCATGCATGGTGAGGTATTGATAATAGATAATAATACATGCTCCATAAGTCTAGCAATTTGAAAAAGTATAATCTAAATCACCTAATAGGGATCCTTTGTCGGGAAAGTCTTGTTTAAGTAGCCACAATAATCTTAGCTCCAAAAGCTTATGTTTATGTTGCAGTTAAAAAGCTCATAGTAATACCATTGTTTAGGTTGATCGATCAACCTTTTTGTGTACACTACCCACCTTAGTCATTTTGTCAATGATGTAGTTTGGCTTAATCTAGCTTGATAGTGCCTCCAGCATCATGACTTTGTAGAAATTAAATCGCTTTTGGCAAGCCCATGCTTTGGATGCATTATCATGGTGTAACATTGTTTGATTTTGATCCTTTTATGATGGCCTTTGAGATTGAAGGAAAGATTAAGAGGGACAATCATGGGCACACATATCTCATTGTTAGAGTTAAAATTCTTGAATTTATGAAAAAACTCTTTACAAAAGAATTGTCTAAAGTTGTTTTAATTAAAAAGCAATGAGAGTTAGGAGCTTGAAGATGATAAGATACCACTGTAGTCCTAACCATAAATGATGCTAACAAGGGATTCGTGAATATCACTGTTTGGACTCCATTAGTACTATATGTGAAATCAAAGTCATTGAGTTCCTTGGTAAATTAATAGCCAAAGTCTACAACATACTATCTTTAACAAAGTTCATATATAAAATCATCAAAAACACAAAATTGAAGTGTTTTGGGAGAGGCATTAGTAGCTCTCAAATAAAATCATATAAAATGCTTGGTGAGAAACTTAGTCTTTAAATTATTGCCCTCTCTTTTTTTTGGGATAAGAACTATTGTTAGAACAACTATTTTCTATTGTCGAAAGTAATTGATTAACTACAATAATGACTATAATGTAATTTGATTAAAACACTGTTCCTTGGACATTAAAAAGTAGGGCTTTCAAAATTTCAATTGCTTTTAGAATAGCAACCATGTCTATGGTAGTAGTTGGCTATGAAACCAAAGTTTTTTTTGAGAATTATAGTAGATCTACTTATATAATCCCATCTAATGGTATGAAATCTAACATATATGTCATCCTGCAAAACTACATGTTTAAAATTAATCCAACTTTTTGGAGGAGTCTAATAAGAGATAACAAATAACTAGTCAAGACCAGTAGAGCTCCCATTAAACATGATCAAATAGTTGTAGAAAATAGAAACTATAATGTGATTTCTCTTTTGATGTGCAACTAAAATAAGTACTATTTTTTGCTTGCGCTTATAAATTCTTATTATTCAAGTGGTACAATAAAGATAAAATAGTACTTTTGGCTACATGAGATGTCATTGTCACCTGCACATTCATAGACATCCAACTAAGGAACTAAATAATAGAAGTCACATCCCATTACTTAATCCCACCAAGCATGAATTAGTCATTTATGAAGCTACTAAACCAGAGTTCTTTCATGATATACCACTCTCAGAAATAATGATTCACATCTTCAATAGTATGACATTACTAAGGACAAAGTTTAGATGTCTCAATCCCTCTTGCATGAATCCAGGTGTAAGTAGGAGGTAGATTTAATGCAAATCTCTAAAGAAAAATGATTACTTAAGGTTGCACCATCTCTTTCCAAGCCCACAAGACCTCCTCCCTAGATGTACATATACATGTCATTGTATATATAGTCTCTAAGTCCAACACCATAACCCAAACCAACGTGAAGCATAGAACATTCATTTGGTTGATTTAACCTAAAGGGAATGTAGGATCTAAAATTCCAAATTAGACGTTAACAACTTGTAAATCTTTTTCTAATCAACACCCCATGCTCTTTGATTAGCTCTACTACAAATATCAAATGCTCCACATCCATGTTAAAATAGTTTGTTTTAGCAGCAATAAGATGGATGCCAAGTAAATTAACCAAAAAAAAGGAAACAAAATTGTTTTCAACAATTCGTCAAAGCATATTGTTTTTGGTGCAAGGGGCTCCTATTATGAGTGAAATACATGTATGAGATGAACTACAAGGCATATGAAAAGTATTGTTATCATAATGTATTTTTGATCTAAAGAACTAAACTCGTAAATTATCTTCTCGAGTAACACCACATTTGCGATGTTTTGCAATCAGCCTTGACAACTTTGCTGAAAAACTCAAACTCCAAGTCCCAAACATTCATTTAGAGTAGTATTTCTTAATAGGAATAGTTTATTATACTACTATCATTTGAACTACTCCACAAATAATGACACAACAATAAGTTTTACTCTATAATAGTGTAGCTTGGAACTAAGGTGTAGACTAAGCAATAAGTAAGAATAATAGTTAATATCATGTTCATCATGTCATTATGACCCACCATTAACAATAATTTGATCATCCACCATGACACACAATTTGCTACTTGATTAAAAATGAATTTCAATTCTTTTATATAAAGTTTTTTTGTTATAATTCGTTTCCTGCATATTTTAATTAAGCATATGAATATTTCAAGAAATCAACTTTCTATACTTGTACTTCATCCCTATACTAAATAACACTCAAAATTTGTTTTGATTGATCACCTCACCAGAGTGATGCCGTTACTAGTCTATAATACTCTAAATATTCTTCATTATATCACAAGCTGATGGATCATAAATCTTGATCAAACTGATGCTAATAAGCCATAAGAGATAGTTAGACACTATAGCAAAGTGGTATGAATTGAGAGGACCACCCTATCTCAGTTACTTTGACAAATGATAGATAGAAAATATTAAATATAATCCTAAATCATGGTGTAGTGATATAGTGATTAATTCAACCACAGCAAACTGTAAGGGGTTACCAATGTTTAAGCATACCTAACAAAAAGTTCTAATTTTCCTTATCACAATTGTTATCCATATCAAATCTCCAAATTTCTTATCAATTCTTAAGCATATTCCTATCTAAAAGCCCCTATTACTTGCATCAATGATAGATAAAAAATGTTAAACATAATCCTAAATCTTTGTGTGGTCATATAAGCCTTAATCCAACCACAACAAAGTATAAAGAACTACCAATGCTTAAGCATATCCAATACAAATTTCTAATTTCCCTTACCATAAGCTAAATCCTTATCTAATTTTATTACCATCGAACTTTCTTTGAAAGAAGATAGGTGTAAATTGATTTTATTTTGTCAATCAAAAAAATATTATCAGATATAGCACAACATAACACAAAAGCAACTTGCTCCCTGACAAAGATATCTTGGAGCATTACCCTATGTCTAACCACCATAAATTTTGTCGCAACCTTGTTAATCAAATTGCAAAGGTTAATGTGCCTTAACTTCTTTTGTTTTGATGCTCCTTAAACTTTAAGGATCAACATGGCCTATGTGTCCTTTAAACTTTTTGATATAAAACCATATTTGAAGAATTATTTAACCACTATAACAATGTCCATCTGTGTGAACTTCTAATAACCATGTACAAACTCAACTGAGAAGCCACGCAAAAGATGAGATTTATTTTTTTTGTTGGACATCATTATAAATATGATCTTATCATCACTTATTAGAGACACAAGCATAATCTCCTCTTCATCATTAGTAATTATTAGACTATTTTATCTTTATTATCAGCTAAATTAATCTTTATATTTGACAACTAAAAAGTATACCACTCAATTAGGAAAGAAACTGGCCAAAGGAATATTCTAGTCAACTAAGAAATGTACTAATCATTACATTTGAAACTATTGATATAATTATCATAAATAATATTAAAATTTTAATAACTCCAAAATAATTCAAATTCAATCTTAATTTTTGTAATCAATCTTATAAGAAATAATAAATATTATTTATATACATGTATACATATATATACATACACACATGATTAAGATTAGATGAATGATTATTGAAAGATGTATATGTGTTGATAGATATATGTTATTCATGAATTATTAATGAACAAGTGTGCTAATTAGTTGAAAAATATAAGAAAAATATTCATATGAACTATAAGAATTATTATTTTAGATTCTTGAAGGATTAACTTGATAAAGTAGCTTAAATATATTAAATATTTATTAAAATTATTATTACATAGTTTTTAAAAATAAAATATCTATCACATTTTTAAAACAACATTTCATTAAAGGATTTTTAAAATTTTACATTTTTTATGCTTTTGAAAATTTAGCTAACTTAAATAATATGAAAAATAAAATTAATTGGCAAAAATATCTTTATTTAATAAAGAATTAAACATTTTACTAATTCTCTAATAGATATTAAACATTATTCATGAAATATTTGTTAGTTTAAACTCAACCATCACTTGTATATTCTATTAAAAAATCATTGAAACATTCGATAACTAACTGATGGCTAGTTCGTTAAAAATTGGATACTCTAATAGCTTAGTTTATTAATTGTCATATGGGGTTGCGAAAATGAACCTCTATAAAATTCCAATTAGTCCAATTAATAGACATTGAATAACTAGTTTAATAATTTTATGATAATAATAAGACCATCTAATAAATGTTAAATAAAAGTATTCTAAAAATTTAGTTCTATCAAGAAATTATCGAACTATTTGACGAATAATCTCATTGTTAGCAACTCAAAATTAAGTAATATCAAAAGGCTACAAAATGTTCGATGAACAATTTTGATCATCATAAAATGGTACAATGTTCAATTTGTTAAATAGTTTGTTAAATGTGGTAGATCGAAATTTTACAAATTATAGAACATTATCAGATCCTCTAATGGGTGGTAAAGTCTAGCTTGGCTAACTGGCTATTTATATTTTCTCATTGAAGCATTGCTAACAAGGATTAAGGCATTATGCAAAAATATGAAAATATCTTAGAAGACTTCGGAGTTTGGTAAGCTAAAATGATATTTTTTAAGAATTATAAACAGCCACATTAGTTTTATAAATAAATGGAAAAGCCCTTTGCATATAATAAATGCACTCACTATGTAAAAACTTTCATATTGCAATCAGAAGTTATATACCCAATTGGCATCATTTTTTAAAGTATATATATATATATATATATTATGTCAAATTTTTTAAAGTTATGTCAAATTTTTTTATCATTATTATTGAATTTGGCTTAATCCAACTATGATTTAGAGGTGTATTCTTTGAGCTTTATGTGAGAAGAGAGAGCCTATTTTACGAAGTATTTATAGAAAAGATTTCCACTTTTAACCTGGTGTGCGAAGGTGTTTACCTTTGGACCTTGTGTTAATGGAATTGAAGGCTTAATTTTTTTTTCTTTAGAAAAAAAAACTATTGTAATGATTCTTTGCCAACACTTACGATAAAAGAAAGGAGAAGTGATTGGCCCAAGAAAAATGTCTAATCGGTGTAGAAAAATTTAAGAATAAGAAATTAAATCATCTAAAAATTTAATTTGTTCTTATTATTTTTCTTTACTTTTATTTTACTAGAACTTTTTTAATTGTACCATTATTTGCCTACTTGTTAGAGACACATGTGTGGCAGATTTTGGCTTGAGAATAGTATTGATCTCTAAGAGTGAGTGTCAATAATGAAAAGAACATGTTAGATGAGTTGTCAAATCAATAAGTTTGAAGGCAGCTTGATGTTGGTGATGAGCAACAATTTTATTTTTTATAGAATGATATAATCATCAATTCATTATTCTTATTGTGTTCATGGACCTATTTTGAGAATATTCTTCAATCCTCCTTGTAATTGCACTATTATTAAATTAGAACTAGTTAATACAATATTTAAATATGATTTGTATGTTTGAATATATGGTTTTATAAAAGTATTTTGAATAATCAATTTTATTTGAGAATGGATAAAAATTTAATGAAAAGATCTTCTTAAATTACCAATTAGTTTTAGCTTAAAAAAGTTAAAAAAATGAACGACACAAATAAGACTCACCCATTATACAAAAAATCATATTATAATTTGTATTTTTGATATTCTCTCCCATCTAATTACATTCTTTTAATAACAAACTTAAAATATTTTCTTTTATATTTTACATGATTGATTAATTAAGAAAATGAACAAATTTTCTTTTTTAATTATTTACTAATTAAATTCGTACAAAAATGAATTACATTTTTGAAATCAATTTTAATAATATCCATTAATAATAAATGAATTACTATGTGGTTACATCATTTTACCACCAATCCTCCTAACTCCCAATCACTGTCCTATGTTTTGTGTAAATATTTTTCCAAAAAATAATCTTAAAAATATTAAAACATTGTCATTCATAATTTTTTTTTCTTTAATTTAAATGTTTTATGCATTTTTTAATCATTTAAATGAATCAACATAAAATAAATGTACCACATGTGAACCAATGTGTTTTGGAAAAGAAACATAAGACATCATGAGAGCTCATGCAGAAGACTCCTAACAATCGTTTTTATATTATTCACATGATTTTTTTTAATACCAAGCTAATATTACGAGATTAGTTTAACTTTGCTGTGGACTCGATATTTTTTAGTGTCAATTATAAATCAATTGTTTTGAGGTCAAGTATATTGTAAATTATTTTTCTTGTTATAAGTTGTGATATATTATTTTGTCACATATATTTTGTTATGTAGAATTGAAAACTTTTTCCCTTTTTTATGTAAAGCTAGCCTTTATCAAATAAAGCTAAAGTGGTATACCATTTAATTCGAAAAGAAATTGAGCAAAAACATATTCTATTCATTGTCCTACTCAAATATGCAAATTTGCTAAATTCTAAACTTTTGATATAATTATCCAAAATAATACTATTAATGTAATCAATATAAAATAATTCAAATTTAATTTTAACTATTACAATTAATCTTATAAAACTAATCATTATCTAATATATATGTACAAAATTATGACTAGATAAGTGATATATATATATATATATATATATATATATATATATATATATAATGGACAAGTCTACAAATTAGAGTAGAAAAATAAAAAATATGAGAAAAATATTAAGGTCATGAATAAGGGATGCTTGTCTTAGATTTTAAAATAGGTAATCTAATAGAGTTAGCTTGAATATATTAAGTATTTGCCAAAATTATCATTACATAATTTTTAAAACTAAAAATAATTTATCATATTTTTAAAACTACAATGCATTAAATGATTTTAAAAATTTATGCTTATCATGTAAATTATGATTTAAATAACTTAAATAACATGAGAAATTAAATTAATTGGCTAAAAGATTTCAATTGAATAAATATCTTTTACTAAAATGTTATAGTTTATTTGATGAACTCTAAGAATTAATGATATTTTTAAGATTGGTCAATGATTTGCTTGTCACCAATTGAAATTACAATATGGAAATATTTTTGAAGTTAATTTTTAAGCAAGACAAGAATATTATGTATTTTTAAAGTTATTATTTAGTAAAACAAATGTATCATTAGCACTCATTGATCCAATGAACTAAATATTTTATAATATTTTGATTAGTTTATAATTGTATTCATAGATGGTATTTTGATTTATTCAAAATTTTTAAATGAAAATATTATATATTTACTTATAGTATTATAAATTATGAGAGAGAACTAATTATATACTAAATATTCTAAGTGTGAATTTTGGAATATGTTGTTTTAATAATCATGAAATGGCTAAATCTCATACCAATATAAAAAAACCTATATGCAACATAAGGATACCATTGACCATTACGTCCCACAAACAATCCTGGCCATATTATCAATGGTGAAGTTACTTTAAATGATGTGCTATTACTATGCATCATGAGCTTCATATAAATCATTAATATTGTAAATAAATAATTTTAATTTTAAATGCATTGAATATGGCAACAAGTCATACGTGAATAAAGTAAGAAACTTAAAAAATCAATATGTCACTACATATCACTTGCTATCCTTAAAGATCATACACCAATCTTAAGTATGCAAATCACATAACAATTTACATCTAAATTTTCTTTATACTTAAGATAAATGATTACAATAAAACAAGGCCCTACATGATTTTTAATATTTTTTTAGAATGTATATGTTAAACTTTATTTATCATGTGTCATTGAATTAAGGATGGTGTTTACAAAAAGCCATAAATTTTCTCTAATAGGTAAAACTCACATATTGCAAAATGAGCTATCCTAAACAACACTATAATTTACAAATCAATTTGCACAAATTTTAATGCGAACTACATATGTGTGACATCTAGTTAACAACATATTTATTTGCTTGGGTAACACTAATAGTAATTTCATACCAATTGTTAAATTAATTGTTATACCTAAATAAATAAGAAATTTAATAAACAATAATGAAGAGATGATTGTTAATTTGTTTGAGATTTAGAGATCAAAGAAACAGCAAGCATGTGACCAAGAAGTTTTATGTGCAAACCTTGGATTGAGGAAAAATTATGCCTATGGGGCAGCAAGAGGATACTTTAATATGTAGTTGCTACAAATAAAAGAGGGTGTAGAACCTTTACAAGAAGAGTTATAACCTTAAACATAGGGGAATGGTAGTCATTGGGGAGCAAAAGAAGATGATCCCTACTATTATTAATGTAAATGCTTGTCAAGTTTGGGGACTGTACAACCTATTTGTTATTCATGTACATAATTTATGAATATTTAAATTAAGTATTATGCTTATAAAGTTTTTAACAATGCATGTAATTATACAATAATTGACTAAAACATTAGGTTTTGGAAACTGTGGAAATCTAGTTTCATTTATTGTACATGAATTGTTAAGTATAATATGCTGTTGCTTAATGTATGATATGTCACCCCTAAACATATTCTCTATAGAGTGTATAAGGACTAGATAGAGAATTATAAGTAATATGTCAAGGGTATAATGACAAAACAAAGAATTAAGTACAATACATTACTTTTTATAGACGATACATCGAGTTTATGAGGGCCAACTAGTGAATTACATACAATATGTGAATTATTATGTATGATAGGTTGATTCGATGTGCAATACAAGAAGAATAAGAATCGCACATAGTGGAGAGTAATACCTTATATGGACATATTATATGTCGAGGTGATATATAGCTCTTCAACCTGATGTACGTTCCTGAAAGAATTAAAAATTATTTGTGAAATTTTGAGATAATTAATTGATTGTGGAGAAACAAAGTTTTAAAAGAATTATTTTTGGAAGATATTTATGATTTAATATTTTTTTTTATTGTTAAGGTTTTTTGAGAATTAAATACATGATGAATCGAATTTTTAATTTTAGGGATTTATTTTTTATATATATGAATTGAAATTTTGTTGAATTTATTTAGAATATGACTTGAAATTTTAGTAAGTGCAACATGGAGTTCGGAAATCAAAAGATGTGTGAGGAAGAAGAGAACCATTCTAATAACAAATTTGCCATAATAGCTCAAGGGAAAGGTGATTAATTGAAGGGAGAGTATATCAGGTACATAGTTTAGGAGGGTAGTTATGCAAGCTAAAAAGAAAAGAATGTGAGAATGAATCAAGCAAATTGTCTTATGGAGCAATTCTTAAGCTTACCATCACCACACCTTGTAGGCACTATAGATCCTCTCCAGGTAGATGACTACTTAAATGAGATTGAAATTTTGTTTAATAATATGTCGTGTGTGGACCACAAGCGAGTTCTTTTGGTGGTATTGCCATTAAATAGTGTTGCTAGGCATTGGTGATAAGGCAATGTAGAACCTAATTTGGAGGAAGAGCACACTTTAAAATATCCTGAAGTGAATTTTATGTAGCTTTTTTGGAATTTTATGTCCTTGAGTTGGCTATAGAAAATGTAAGAGATGAGACTTGTCATGTATGCATTGTAATTGTTGGCTATGGAGAAAGATATGTAAATTATTTTCGAAGGGTTTATGAGAGAATTAATTCTTTATTTTATTTTTCTTAATTAACTCTAGTATGAAAATGTTTTCAATATTTTATTGCTTTTTAAGTTGGCACAATATTTTTAACATGCATGGCATTACATTTATCGCAAATTTGCATTATATAAGGACAAAAATAGCAAAGGATATTTTATTTTTAAGTAAATAAGATATTATTTTTATCAGTATGACAAAGAGATTATAAAAGTTAAACAAAGTTTTTTCTTAAGAATAAGGCTCTTATATTTAAAGAAGAAGTTATTTTGTTACCAAATGGTTTAATCACATTTTGAGGTATCATTCAGTGATGGAATCTAATAATAGAACCAACGATGTGTTGTATCTCACTCCTGGGTATTGTTTAGAGGTGAAACCAAATTTTAAAAGGATATCTAGCTTTTTTTTGAGGATTAAACTATAACTATTAATAGAAAGGAAAGAGAAAATTGTTGAATAAAGGAAAATATTGAATTAAAAGGGGGCTTGCATTCTAATGGAAATTTAAAATAAGGGTCAAAATAATCACAAAGCAAATTTAAAAGGATTTAATGTAAAGTATGGAAAGATTGCAAGGAAATATTTCTCTCATTTTACATAACTTACAATTGATATAATATATTTTTTATTAGGATCTAACATACGTCATGTCCTAATCTTGTAGTGCTTTGTATTTTTCTTAGATATCTTTTGTCTGTTCAGCTCGTGATTTCTGGCTTAGTTTGTTTTGGCCAAAAAATTTTACAAAATGAAGACATATCACTGGAAGATTGTTGGCTCATTATTTGTTGCTATGGTAGTCATACAAAAATCTCAAGTATATTTAACAACATGTTGAAGAAAAGAGATTATAATGAAACATGGCCTATTGATGATTTTAAGATATAATAAACATAAATAGCTTATAAAAATTTATTTCACATATATGAATAAACTAATGAGAGTCTTTAATAATGAGAGGTATACTTATCACAAGAATATAAGGGAGCAATGAGGGTGATATTAGCTTTATAGTTTCTTACTTTTGCTTATGTGGTTGTGTTAGAAATTTGTTGATATTTGATACATGAGATGTTGTGGCAATTATACGTATTAATTTGAAATTTCATGGAATTATTATTTTTATTTTCATTGTAAGAACTATTTAAATTATGTTAATCATGTCTTTGTGAAAGAGATTTAAATTGTATGTAAGTTGTTATAGACAATTCGTGAAAAGATTGTCAAATATGACCTCTCCATCACTAGATTATCTTAAAAAAGAATCAAATGTAAATGAGACTATATTTATGAAAATAGTTTTTAGATATTTAAAGATATTAAATTTAGTTACAAAATGACACTTCTAGAATTTATAGATGTGTGTTGTGTTTACAATGATGCATGTTTGCAATATCTATGTTATGGTTTGATGCAGAATAAAAAGTGATTATGTATACAGTCAAACAGCTAAAGCATTGTGAAAATAATTACTTTGTTCATGAGTTAGATTTGGAATTTATAATATTTTTATAAAAAAATAGATCCAATATTTAAGTGAAATTATGTATAATATTTTCAAAGATTATTGGTATACTTGCAAGGTATTTTCACATTGGCCCTTTGATAGTATACATTCCTTTTTTGAATTGCAACAATGAAATTGAAGCATAAGAACAGTGGGCAACAAAGGAAGAAATGGAGGAGTAGAGGGCTTCTGAAATTAGGAGATTAATTTCTCAAGAAGTTTCTTTCAAGGAGTTTTAAATTCACAAAGTTTTGAAATTTAAAAATCTTAAAATATTTTAGATAACACACTTATACATTTATATAGATGTTTGAATATTATATTTTACAAAGAAATATGTAATATTTTAATTTCTAAAGGAAACATGTAGATTTTGACCCAAAAAAAATTCTAGAAATTCTAAATTACAATTAGACCATCTATGCAAACATGAACTGGCACACGCAAGTGGGAGTAGCTTCTACAAGTGAAAAGCAATATATGAACTCATTGACCTATTGTGCACGTGGTAGGTGACTGACATGTGAGTATTTGATAAGTGGCTTGGAGTAAAAAAATGTGTTGAAGTGGTTTAAGAAGTTTAATCTATCAATAAATCAAAGATGAACAACAAAATTAAGAGAAATATTATTACCTTCACCCATTCATAAATAGAAATGAGAAGTAGTGATTATAGATATTGTGATAGAGTTATCTCAATTACCATTAGGTCTTGATTCAATATAAGTGATTGAAGATAGATTAACAAAACATATTTATCTTCTTGTTATTAAGGCAACTTATTTAACATAAATGCTAGCTCATATCTATATGAACCAAATTGTTAAATTACATGGTTCACAAAGATTATTATATTAGATATGAAACCTAACTTCACTTTGCATATTTTAAAAATAATAGTTATCAATATATTTTCGAAATTGCATCATATGAGGCTACATACAAAATTATGTATTTGTTAACTCTATGTTGGAATAAAAGAAAAGAAAAAGTTTTATTGGATCCTTAGACTTTTGAGAAAGCCACAAAAGCATAAGAATTATTCAAGATAAATTAAAGATAGCTCAAGATAAGAAGAAAAAATACTATGATGCAAAGCATTGATTAATAAACTTTTAAAAAGGAGATCATGTATTTATTAAAATTAGTTAAATCAAAGATATTACAAGAATTAAAAATAGAAATGAGTTAAAATCTAAATTTATTGGTTCCTACAAGTTCTAAAGGGAGTTGGACAAGTGGTATATTTGATTTTTTTTGACACTTTATATATTAGGAATTCATAATATATTTCATCTTTTATTTTCATCAAGATGCATTCTAGATCCTTGTTATGTTGTTAATTATATTGGTCTAGAAATCAAAATTTAATCAAACTTATTTGGAAATATAAGTGGAGATCTTAAACAAAATAGAGAAATCGCTAAGAAATAAAGCTATTCTAATGACAAAGAGGTTTTGAAAATGAGTTTAAGAGAAAATAAATTTTTTAGAAAATCATTTTTAAAATATCAATGTTTTTGTGTTTGGTAAAAGACTTTTAAAAAAAAAATAAGAAATATTTTGCGATTACAACATAAAGTTGAAAAGCAAATTGATGGTTCCCAGATGGCACCACCCAACACCATAGTGTGAAAAGTCATTTTTGGCATTAGCAATTTAATTCCTTTTTTTAAGAAAAGTAATATAACAAATAAATTAATATACTTTGAATGACAGATTAATAAAAAAAATCTTCATTTTTTTTACACAATTATTAACAAATAAAAATCTTACAAAAATAATTTTCTTTTCTGTAATATATTTTATGAATAATTTTTAATGGACACACTGATAAAAATTATTTCATGTATTGTTAAATTTAGAGTAGTTTAAACCTATTTGGGGAGCTAAAGGTGGGCAAAGAAGCAAGCAAGAAAAAGTACTTATTTGAAAAAAGGTCTCAATCTTTCTGTACAAGTTTTTTGTTTAAGTTAAGAATATATTGTGCGTAAGTGCCATGTTGGTTTTTTAACATAGTGGAAGCTTCCTTATATTATATCCATAAGCTTCATCTCATATACAGTCTCTTTCAACCTCCCACAGTAGCAATCCAGTTTTGCCTGCTTTGAGCTAAACATTGCTTGCAAGTTGTTGATCTCTTTATTGCATATTGAAGCTTCCTATAAGAGCATGCATCCACACTAATAATAGTTGAGGAATCAGTTATTCATGATAAGGAAAATACGAAAAAAAATTTAGAAAATCTCATATCAAAATTATAAAAGCACAACTGAAGGATACAAGATTCGTACTTGTATTAAATATAAAGCAGTCTCAAAAGAGAGGGAACTTTCATTTCAGATGCAATGTTAAATTAGAAATTGAAAACATTACATTTGCAATTGAAACATAACCCCCCCACCCCTTTTCTTTTCTATGGTTGGGGCAATATTACTTTAGCAATTTCTCAGAAATGAAGAACAGAAAATAAGTTGCATTTAAGATTGACAAGAACAAACCACCATCTATTTAACTAGTAACTAAATATGCCTTTTTGTTGGGTTCAAGTGGAAGGAATGGCAAGGATTTTGAATCGACATTTGCAATTAGCTTTGTTCAAAAAGACTTTCTAAACAAGTGGATTGAAAAATAAATTGATAAAGTCGAAGGAATTTTTTAAAGTTAGAGAAAAGAGGGGAGAGATTGGCAGACAAGAGAGAGAGTAAAGAAGGAATTAATGATCATGTTCAAAGTAGTGTCCGGGTCAGCTAAAAAAAAGAACTTGTTGAAAGCAACACTTCTATAAAACTTCTGACAAAACTTTATAAATAATAGCTAACTCCTCAAATTGATGGTTCACTGATCTACCATTTATTTCACCTTATCGAAGTGATAACAACCAACTTTACAAATTACAATATTAAAAACATACATGAATAGTAAAAAAGACAATTTCATATCAAAATCTTAAATTCAAAAGAAAAAACTCATTTTCATATAGACATCTTCGTTAGAATCAAATGGACATTTGTAAGAAGAAACATCACTTTTATTACTTATGCTCTAATGTTTCCCTCCTAATAAGTGACTCACATCCTTAATGTCATGGTAGCTTATATAGCAGAATATAGATTGCAAGTCACTTAAAATATTCCATTTGATTTTGCCAAAATAAACTAATGAAAACCATTATATGTATTCATAAACATATAATATACTATGAATTCCTTTAGCCATTTTGGAACACTAGAAGACAAATTAATGGTTACGAAAAATTAGATGCTCTAGCCCAAAAGGTTTTTGTAGCCTAACCATAAGCAAGTTTACAAATAAAGGGCAATTAGCAACAACCAACAAAAGGTCCATCAAACCATCACATACATAGTTAAAAAAAAATAGATTGAAAATCAACCAAAGGAAAAAAGCACAAAGCTTAAATGAATAACTTTTTTCATCCCTTTTGAAACATAATATCAGTGAGCTGAGATTCTCAATCTTTCTTTCTTATTCCAATAACTTTATCTCTCGATAAACTTTTGCTTTTTTTCTGAACACAAAACTTGAGTGTAGTCATGTAGAACAGTGTATAACCAAATTAAATGTCAAATTGAAAAACTAGTTGTAGAGCCATACACCAGACCTATTATAAATTATTATGCAGATTAAGAATTTCTTCTTCAAGATGTTGAAAGTGAGGGCTCTACAATATATATGCATAAAAAGATTACTCTTTTGGTGGCTGGGTAAAAAAAGAGGATAGAAGTCTAGAGTAAAAAAGAAGCACCAATAACATTGCCCAAAGCTCCTATGTTTTTCTTTTTTGCCACTTCAATCGCACAATATCAGTTACAACATTTTTGTTTAAAGAAACATCAGTTACAACATTTTTGTAAAGCATACCATAGTAACTTTTCAAGGGATTAAGAATGCGAGATAAAATAAGAAAAACTTTAGAGTGATATACGTCAAACTGTATAGGTTGCTAAGTGATTTGTTTGTTAATAGCAGGAAGCATTGCGGTCTTCATCTAAAACCTTAAAGAAAAGGGCTTCAGGTCAACATTACTCTTAAGAAAGAAAGTAATCTGCTATTTACAAGTTCTATAGAACCCACAAAATCCATCATAGCAAAGTTTGTTGTTGTTTTATCAACTACTTTAAACAAAAATAATAGCTATGTCCCTCTACTTTGTTTGTGTTAACACTTTCCTATTCCTAAACTGACGTTTACAAATAGTTATAAAAACCTCTATTGTCTATATAATTGTGCAAGTATTTTCATAAAACAAAAGATAATTTAAGAACAAAAAAATTAAAAACTACTCTATATATTGATGAACCATATGCTTTTTGAATATTTTGAAAACACTAATTTTTTTACACATAATACTAAATTAAATGAATCCCTTAGCAACATTGAAAGAACAACTTTGTGACTTTGACGATGCAACTTCGATGACATCGGAACATTAAGTAGTGTTCTGAATTGAAAAAGCTTGTATTATGACAAGTATTTCCCCCCTTTTTGCATTGCTTTTTCAATAATATGCCCTTGGGCCGCTTGGCCTTGAGAAGGTCCACCCATGATGAGACAAGGAGCATTGCCTTGTCGAAATTGCTCTTCAACCAAGGTGCTAAAGGAGGTAGAGATCGCTTCTTTGAAAAAATTGAAACCAGCATCTTTGTATAAAGAGGAACATGAAGTGGTGTTTGAAGGAGATGAAAAAAAAAAAGTTGCTCCTTTCAAATTCACATTAATTGTGATATTCTCGCATGGTCGTTCAATCATACAAATAGTATGATTGGAATTCAAGAAAATTAAGTTCAATGAACTATTCTCAGTGAGGTTTCCATATCACCAACACATTCTTATTTCGTTGTCATTGGAAGGGGATTAGTTTCACTACTAACTGCATAGAATGCAAACTACTATGTTGTTCCAAATATGAGTCTTTAAATGGCATTGAGATTTTCAACTTAATTCCAAACACTTGTGAACTCTGGTTTGGATCTCTTTTAAGTATTTTCTTAGTAGCAACTTCTCTAATTAAACTCCTATATCCTCCAAAAAATATATCAAATGTAAGTAATGCAAATCCAAAATTCAAACAAATATTTAATTATGGGCATCTAAAAAAAGTGCCCAAAAACCTATGCCTTAATTTATATTTGAGTTTATAGTTGCAAAGGTATTGTTATGAGGAATCCACCGATAAGTGCTTTGTAGTTTCAAGAGGTGAATTGAATTTTATATGAATTTACAAAGAAAATATAAATAAAAAGAAATCATTTTAGTCCTCTTCACTTCTCCCTTACCAAGGGCTTAGTGCATATGTTCGAAAAAATGTTGGGTGAGAAGAAAGAGAGCAAAAGCACGAAGAAAGAAAGAGAAGATTTGAAGAGGAAGAAGCAAAGAAAATAATATTTCCAATTGAAAAAAAGAATGAAAAAAGAAAAAGGAAGACTATAAGAAAGAAAGGGATTTTCAATTTTGTTTTGTAGACATAACATAGAATGATAAAGATCTGGCCTACACACTTTTCTTAAAACATGTATTAATTAATTTGAATGTCAAGAAAGGGATGTATATGAGTTCCTTAAGAATTTGAAATTGCTGGAGATCATTACAATTTTTTTAGTGTAAAAATCGCATGAGACAATCGTTTAGATCGTACTAGTACGACCTTAGCAACTAGAGTCGAGAAGCTTTTTGGCCTAAGTGTGAAAAGGGAAAATGATAAAAATTGTATTGATCTGATCAAATGAACACATAGTATGATGGTTTACTGAAAAATCTATTGCATTTGAAAATTTTGAGAGCTCAAGTCAATTTGATAATTTAAGGATATCATATTAGTACAACAAGATGATCATACCAATATAACACATGAGTAGATCTTAACGATCGTACTAATGCAAAATGAAAATCAAAGAATACATTAAGCTATGTACCACTTAATCAAGAGGCTGTCTTATCCAATTGCTCATCCAACCATCTTTACATATATGAGTATGGATTGTACTAGAAAAACATATATATATAATCGATACACCAATGCATTGCTATGTTTATCATGCTTTATACTTGTATGATGCCATTTTTGGCATCTTACAATTAACATTATGGTGTTGTGCATATATGTTACGGATCGTACAACTACGAAAGTTGTATTGGACCAATATAATTAGTTTTCAGAGATTTCTGATCATAATAAAAAGCCGAGGATCGAACCAGATCTATATGATCAATTCCCGGATTACTAAATAAAAATGGATTGTACGATACGTTGTCCAACCAATACATTAGGCATGTGTTGTGCAGTACGATATGAGATATTGTACCTTAAAATAGCTTTCACAAATCCATTTTCCCAATGAAAATGTGTTCATCAATAAGAACATAAAGACAAGACAAGTGATGTAAGTGTTTATACTTATAAGAGGGCAAAATCTATTCTCCCTAAATGTGTCATCAATCATGAGAACGCATACACAATGATACTAAAGACAAAGCGAGAAATAAGAAAATAATGACAAAGCCCTCTAGACTAAGTAAACAACCCAAAAAAAGAAACATATATTAGAGGTGCACATCTTCATCTAAGCAAGAAGCTTGCAGAAGAACTTATAATTTCTAGTCTTTAGTAAAAAAAGGTTGTTCTGGTTAATTGAGCCAAAAGCATTGGATATATCAATATTTATAAAAAGACCATTTTAGGTTATTTGGCACTAACTTTTTAAGCAAGTTTTTTGACGAACTTCATGTAATCATGAAGGTATTACCTTTGATAAAAGCTACTCACACTTACTAGATAATATTAGGAATGATGGGGAGGAATCTATTAGCCAAAATTTTGTTAATGATCTTATAAACAAAATACTAAATAGAGATTTGTTTATCCTCTAAGATTTAGTGGGTAATAATTGCCTTTGTAATAAGCATGATATCTACATGCAAACCTTGTTGTAAAAAAGGCCTAAGTGACAACCACAATGAAATTCCTCCAAATGATATCCAAACAAACCAAGAAGACCTCAACAATGAAACTAACTGATCAGTGTGTTGCAAATTGAAAAAAGGATTGATAGTTTCAAGAATCTCATGAATTTAAATGTATCAAAAGCCTATTGATTGTAGATCATCAACCCAATTGAGCACAAAGGGTAAATTAGAGCCCAAAGTAGTTTATGAGGATTTCAACAACAAAGGGTCGTATTCAACCATCAACACACCAATAAAATAAGTCATTATAAGAGAACTAGATTCCTTCTGACATTTTAATCACCATAAAATAAGTTCAAGTTGTTTTCTTCAGCATGCAACCAACAAAACTTTGCATGTTGAGTAATCAACAAGAGAAGATTCCCTTGGATTTAGACATATAAGAAATGATGCAAGTTAAGTAATCATTGAAGGGGTTAAAGGAGAAACACATGGAATTTGGGAAGACCATAATCAATCCTCATTGGACTGAGCCCAAGAAAGCTTAGAAAGGAATGGATTCCTTTAAAAAATTGTTGAACAAAATAAGTTGAGGCCCAAGCAAGGAACATCATCCACCATAATATCTATCAGGATAATTACTTTATTTCTCATTTGCTTCCTTCCCATTAGCTTCAATTAAAGGGGGTAAAGCCTTTAAATTTATACCAAGGTGCTATCTTAAAGTCCAGGTCATTGTAAGCATAAATAATTCAAAAACCTTGAGCAAAGGCCCAAGATCCAACCACCTAAGTAATAATTACAATTATGATAATAACCTTTATTATGAAACATGCTGTAGAATTCAACATGATCAAGTTGAATCCCATTTAAAGCCGTAATCGTACACTAAAAGACTTACGTTGATCTCTGTATTCATAGATCTAGGAGCTATAATGCCAACATCTAACATTCAAACTATGAACATCTGAGGGTTTATTCATTGGGCTAGAGAGGAGAATCAATAATTCTCGAGCAAACGAAGGGATGAGGAACCACCTCTTTTCAAGGGTGGGCTTAATTGTGTTAAATTGAGTCACAATCAACTTCAAGAGACAAATCTTATAATTAATGGCTATCACCATATGACAAACTCTGGGTTAGATGATCCCCCAACATAATTGATGGTATCTACAACAAGATGTTGCATGGTGGCCAATGGCATGGATTCATGTCGAGTATATTCACCACCAACTTAACTAAGTTAGGAGAATCCATTCCTCACATATCAACGGTGTCTTACTCTAGCTTTCCATGCCATGGCCTCAACAAGATGCATGTATGCTAAGAACTAGTATTTTAATACAATACCTAACAAGAGAACTAAACCATTCACCTCATATTCCAATGCCAACTCTAAGAAGATGTCAACACCACCATTTTAGCATATTTAAAGTGAAGTTGCTACAAAAGTTTGTTTGGAAAATGAATTAAGACTTTTAGACAATTGCAGATGGCTTTGTAATAAACTTTTATGTAATAATTTGTTAATGGAGAGGTTAAAGGGGTAGAGAAAACATGAGTCTTGCATGTATATGTTGGGAGGTAGTTGAAGTGATTGCAACATGAAGGGAAACTGAAGTGGATGCTAGTGCCATGTTTGTGGGAGGAGAGAGTGGGCACAACTTGTGCCTAATTCATTGATTTAGAAAGGTGAGTTCTAGCCTTCATCATGAGATGAAGTTATTAATAGGATGCTAGATGGGGGGAAAGAGCATTGTATAGAGGGCAAAGGAAAAACAAGACAATGAGGTAAGGATTAGAGTGGCAAATAAATGATGCATGGTACAACACCAAACAAATCGAAGGATGGTTGACGAGGACAAAGATCAACTAGATCGAACAATGATAGCTAGTGATGAATAAAAAAGGAAGCTTGCCCACCAAGGAGGCATTGCGAAGCTGATAGACACATCAAAAGATAAAGATGATGAGAAGAAAGAGAGGAAGCATATAGTGAAAGAACAACAAGGTGAAAAAAGATAGTGCAACACAAAAGGATGGAACGGTGTGCAAGTACACTATCAACAAATGGACATAGCTTTCAAAGCAGGACCATATAAGAATGACAATGATTTAAGCAAGAGGAGGTATGAACACTGACAATCTTAAGCAAGGGGGAGGTATGTACTCCAAGCCACTATGACAGAGAAGACACATTTTTAGTTGTACTGATATTTGGGAAGCAACAATTAACTTAAATTTTTTTTTTAATGGAGAAAGATCATTATGAGGTTTTTTACTAGTACCTCCACAATGTTTTTGTTATTATGAAAGGTAGTATAAATTATTTTCCAAAAATCCAGGAAATATGCAACTAAAGAAATGGCATTTCATAAAGTTTTTATCATTGAACAAATAAATTTATAGCATCAGAGTAATTTGTTGTTAATTTCTAACAACTATGAAGCATGAACAAAATCCAAAAGTAGATAATCAAAAGGATTTGGAAGCCCTAACTAATTTCTAAATATTCACCATACTGATCAGGAGATCACATTCAAACTCATTGAATCCAAAATTAATGAAAAAAATCAACGGAGAGATAAGACGATGAAAATGAATGAAACAACACGAAGCAACAAGACCAATTTCTAAGTCATACCTGAAGACATGCTAGAAGCTATCGAAGCACACATTGCAGTGCACTGGCTAAGCACTACATGAGAAGATGAATGAGCACACGCAAAAGAGCACAACACACCCGACAAGTGCGCTTGCATGGGGCGAGCACACATGTAATGTCCAACTACATGCACGTTTTGCGGGCAAGAATAGTTACTAGTTTCCTAGGCAGTCCACTGACATAGGTGTACAAATGTAGGGTGTGGGGTGCACGTGACTAGATAGAATAGAATATGTGTTGAATTTTAAATTTTTTATAAAAATTACATCATTTTGGTTTTATAATTAAATATTACACTCAAACCTCTATAAAAAGGGATGATGAGGATGTATGAAATAAATTAGAACTTTTAAAAAGTAAAAACTTGAAAATTTTAGGAAATTCTAAGAATCAAAAGTTCATGAATTCAAAACCACTTGAATTGATGCTTATAGAATACAATCTTTTTATGAAAAAAATCGTCCACTCCCTTTACCTTGTTCCTTTTTCTCATCATTTTCACACTTTCACTTCCACTATTGTTATTCTGAAAAAAAAGTCTACTAATGAGGGCTCAAGATGAAAATACCTCACAGACAAAACAAGTACTTCATTAAATTAAACATGAGTTCATTGTATATGTGAAACTAATTTTTGTCCCTTGAACACATAGAATTGGATATGGATAGCATAAAATGTTTTAAGGCTACACAAGTCAGTGGCTTAACCTTGACAATACTTTTAGCCAAAGCTTATGAGGTCCTAATTAATTTTAATTTACATCAACTTTTTTAGGCATCTTTGATGATATTAATAGTCCACAACCTTATATTTTAACTATTGTTTGGTCAATTACACGGGTTGTATGGGAATTCATGTCATAAATTCCTCGAAAAAAGTTTTATCCAAAAAATTCAATAAGGAACCTGTAAGAGGGTGATGTTACAAATATAGAAGTAATTGCATTTCCACCAAGAGAAGGCTACAAAATTTGAGTTAACTTGCTGTCCTGATATGGTACATGACCATTATATCACAATTTTCCATGAGAAACAACATGCTAGCAATATAATTCACAAGTCAAAATATAATGATGCAACATGCCCTTCACTTTCAACACCATCGCTTAGTTTTATACTTATGGTACAAAGGGTCATCAAGCACTTATTTATATATGATCCTTCTCTCAAGCGCATACCTTCTACACTGGTTTTAACAGCACGTTCTGATCTAGTAAGATCCACCATATTCTATGAAAAAGAAAAAGAAAACATTCTGTAGGCCATCAAGAATTATTTCAAAAAGAAGCATAAGAGATGACAAACAAACAAAACAAAAGCATGATTATTTTGCCGCCTAAACAACATACCAGAACAAATACATGAATAGCATCAAAACAATTAATTGAATAGCCTTATCCACTTCTCTTCCTACATTCAATAATTTGGAATTAAATTAAATTAGTTGAGATACTTAAAAAAGTTTGGCAGAAAGCACGAGAATAAACAAATTTGCATGCCATGCAAAATATTGTTTGGATGCAGCTACTGTAAAGGTTCATGTTTGTCTCCCCAATATGTCGATGAACTGTAAAAAAAAGGAAATTGTACCGTTAAGTTGCAATGCTACAACGATATAACTGAAATGAGGAAATGACGTTTTGCCCTTACATTGGCGGATTTCCAAGAGTTGAATTACTTGCTTGGGCGAGGTAACAATCTCCTCATTCAAACCAGCAAGATATATGCTCTCTTCATAAATGAGGTAGAACATATAATTCAAATATAAATAAATAAAGTTTATAATGTTGCAACATAGAATTATATTGAACAAACTAGAACCAACAAGTCATTGATCTCCTCATTGTATATCTCCATGTAAGACACTCAAACAAGGAACTCTCAACCCTCTTTCCAAATGACAAAAAAATTAAAGCAAAAAAGCTATGCAGATAGTACAAGATTAAACAAATTTTTACATAAACTTTGATTCCTTTTAGATATGAAACATTAATCTAATAATTACAAGCAAATCTATGTTTTGTAGATAAAAAATAATTTTAATATCAGGGACTTTTATGTAGTAAATGAGGACATGGATGTTAACCTATTTTATTAGTTAAAAAAGAAAAGTGTAATAAAAGCCAAAAATTAAGATAAAAATAATTTTCTAAAAGGATAACACTAGAAAAATAAAAAAAATAATGACAATAAGTTATGAAAAAATATTCATTAAAAAGACTGGAAGGATTTATAGTTATAGAGCTCAACCACCTCTTGAATAATTCTAAATAACTCACGAATAGAAAGTAGTATGATTCCCAGTTGACTGGTAAACCCACTCATGGTATAGACCTTATCGCTACTTGTTTGTCCATATGCAAAAACTGTACCTGTTTGCAAAACATTTTAATGATAAGAAAAAGCATGTAAAGAACTATTACTCAAAATGCTATTTGCAACATATACACTTTACCAAATTCAACCACTGGAAGAGAAGATAAACCACAAACTAAAATATAACTTTAAGAAAACTATACCTTTTTGAGTGCATCAAACAAGATGAACTTATATAAAAAATAAAAGAAACCAATTTGATAGCTTAAAATTCTTAAGTTCAAATAAAATAATGTCGAAGTTTGCAGGCTATTCTAAAGAAAAAGTTTGACATATTCTGCAATGCAAAGTACATATGATCTTATCTATAACCAAAAGTTCTTCCAAAACATCTCTATAAAATTGAAAATCAAAATATAATTTAGAGAGGACTCCCTTTTTATAATTTTATTAATTTAAGCTATAGTCCATATTCAAGAATGACCAAGAACTCAAAAAATATTTCCTGCACTTTTTTGTTGTGCCTTGAAAAATGTGAGCACTCAAAAGTAAAACATATATGCAAGAAAACTATAACAAAGAAGAAAAGTTGGCCAATCCATCTGGAATAAAGATCAACCATTGTTTGACCAAGTCACCTTATGGTTTGACCTTAACATCATAACATAGTATACTTCATTCTTCCATTGAGCCATCCAAACAACTTTTCCAAGGCTCCATTTTAAAAGCTTGATTGCATTCCTCATCAAAGGAATTGTTTTCATCAAACATTGTTTCTGAATATCTCTTTGATTTTATAATCTCAAAAGAAAAGTTACAGCATAAAATAATTTGATTCCTAAATATAATAGTTGTTTATGATTTTCTTTCACTATACACCTAACATTAATATTTCCAAGAACCAATGTCAAATATACTCCACTATAACTAACATAAATTATACATGACATTATTCCAATGTTAAAATGCCAAATACTTACAATTAATCTGGACAACAACAAAGAATTTAGCAAACTAGTAAACACGTGTATATTTGCTTGTTGAGCTTATGTCCAATTACCTAAATTGAAACTACATAATATTATTATTGAATTGACACACTTTAAATGATTAAAGCTAGCAAACTAAATGAGATGAACTGGAAGCCTGAACAAAAGAGTTAGACAATGATCAAGACAACTATGTCCAGAAACTATGGATAGAACACTTCAGATGCTACGCCTAAGATCTCAAGTTGTGAATCCAAGTTTTGTTAAGTTTTGAATGCATATCAAGGAGTTGTGCAATTCAGTGACTCCAACATTATATTTCTAGTTTTCTTTGTCTCTTTCATTGTGCATGGATTTCCTTTAGAGTGCTATTCCATTTTTGCTATTTTCTTTCTTTGATTTATTTTTATTACAACGATCACCCCCATTGTTTTTGGACTTTCTTACATGTGGTAAATTAATGCTCCAAAGTATGGACTTCCTTCTATGAACATTTCTGGTCACAGTTATCGTTCACTGATGTTTTCTTGAATTTCCAAAAATCTCATGTGATCACTTAACTACAGGATATGGATTTTAGTGTGACTTGCTTAGTTCATTTTATGGATAGCCCATGTTTTTTTCCTTGTTGAAATAATGCCAAATAAATATAATTGTTTGTTATCTTCTTTAAAAATGCTTTCAGATTGATTAGTCACATTTTTGGACATGGATTGGCATGTAACAAAAGTTAAGTAGATTGTCCAATACAATTGCACCTTAATTTCATGGATAAAATACATGCCAATAAAAAAATTACTCCACTACACTTTTCAACCCATCAGTTCAAAATATCAGGCAATCAAACCATGGAATTGCACTTTCTAAAACTGTCCACTAGTACAATGGGTTTCATCGATGTCTAGATTTTGTTTAAACGTAGTGAAGGGTTGTGTGATGCAATTCAGAATCTATGTAAAAGTAACCAAAAAATGACATGAAGCCCTAGCAAAATTGCATTTATATTAATGCATCCCTAGGAAGGAATGCATTGTATTGTATGAATAAAGTGACAAGGGAGCACAAGCTCTACACACCCAGATGTCGCCTTAAATGAGCAAGAGCTACCACATTATCTTGGATGGCTGAATAAAAAAGTAACTCCAAGACACAAGAATTATTATAGGATATTAAACTATGTGTACTTTAGTTAGAAAGCTGATGGAATTTTTTAATATAATTATTCAATGAAAAACAAATGTTGTGTGTTCAAAATGCTAAGTAGATATGAGACAAGGCAAAAGAATTTAATACTTTAGGATTTAGGTTTTGACAATTATGTTATAAGAATAATAGAAATAGAATTATCATAATTTTGAATAAAAATTAAAATTGTGTAATAAATGTTATGAGGATTAGTGAATGGATCATAGCTTGAAAGATCATTATAACAAAGCAAGCTATAATTGTTGGAAATGACCACTTCTAAAAAAGGGCAAAATCTGTAAAGGAAAAGTTTAGAATGATTTGGAAAAGTTAACACTAAGAATCCATGAAAACATTTTGAATTTTAAGAGACATAAATAGTATATAAGTAAAAAGAAAAGAATTTAAACAATATCTTGGTGGTTATGCATTAGGAAAGCTAATAAAGATAATAAAATTATTTTCTAGTTCACTTTAGCAAATGATTTCATTATTGCTTGTAATTTTCTAAGAAACAAAAGGAGCATTAATTACTTGAAAAGAAAAGTCTCTTAAACACATTGATTGTTTCTTAAAAAGAAAAAAAAACTTATAGATTGCAAAGATTTTAAGGTGATACCATGAAATGTTTGACCATCGAACATCAACTAATGATCTAAGATGTCCACATTAAAAGTACAAGAGATAAAAAACAAAGGAATTGCCCAAGAATAGAAAATTTTAACTTATAGATAAAAAAATTTATTCAAGAATAAAAGTCTTTGATTTATGTTCTAGGAGATAAAACAAAACACAAATCATATGTAAGATAACATTATCAATTATATTGGTAGTACTACTGAGTTAGTGGGTAGAACATCCAAAAAGTGTGCCCAAAATTACAAATCATCTTCTTGGTAGAACAAGAAGTTGAAATTGAGGCTAAAAACACAGTTTCTTATAAAGCATGACTCAAGTTTATTAGTATGGAGAATTCAAAGAGATATGTACTAACAACACAAAAAGCCACAAAGTAATGATACAAATAAACCAGCTTTAAAAACTTGTATGAGAATTTGAAGGCCATAAAGAGATAAAGGTACATATATCGACCTACCAAAAAAAATGGAAAACCAAAAATCTATGTCAACCAAATTGGATCAAGATTGTTTATCAATAGTACTAATAGATGATGATGATATTAAATTCGACATGTACAAGCTTCGTTCATTGGCTTTTCAACAAAAATTTGACAAGACAATTGATCAAGGGAAGTACTGTGCACTTAGACCTCACTATATACCAACTTCCTATGTTGATAGCCACAAGTTAATCTTCAAGGACATCCTTTGATAGCTTATCTCTATCGCACAAGTATCAAAAACTTCCCACTAATGATTAGCATTCTTAATTGACAACTTTGACTAAAGTATTAATGGACTCTAACACTCTTTGATAACCAATCGACAAGCTTAGAAAGATCTCAAGATCATAGATAAGCTTCATCAATTAAGTTCAACTTTCTCTCAAAGCAAGCTCTACCCTGAGAGAGGTGATCATGCATTTTCTTCACACATGGCAAATTTTGTAAGATGCATTCATAATTATAAAATTTTTTAACTTCCTCAACACAATCCTATCATGTTAACCCCATATACACCCTCAATGATATCAATTATATCATAAACATCAAAGGCATGCCCATTTGGCACTTGAGACATCAAGTATGGCTTTATTATAATACCAAAAAAATTGAAATGAACCTAAACCGATAAGTCTAGACACTGCAATGTTCCTCTGCCTACCAACTAAGACGGCCTTCTAAGTTAAGAGGAATTTTGGTGAATAAATCTCCACTAATTTGCCTTCCATCCAAATACCCACTCTTCTATAGATCATAATATCCTTCATCTACAACACTTTCCACTTCCTTTGTTTGTTTCATCATTTCATAAAATTATGGCCTCCTCCTTATAACAAAGGAGCTCCATTAGTCACTACAATAAGAGGTCACAAATTTTCCACATTGCCATCGATTCCACCATTGTCGACGACTATGAGTTCAATTCCTTATCCCACACCTTGCCAGTCTTCCTTTTCTTCTTCACCTCTTCTTGTGAATCATTTCATATATTATCTTATGGTTTCTAATTTTTCTTTTTTTAGTTGATTCATTAATTAATACCAAATTTTTAGAGAGGAAACAAAAGAAATCTATGGTATTATTTTCCAAGTTCCGTATTTACAAGAAAAAAAATTAAAATAATTATTTAAATTAATTGTTTAGGCCTAATAATTAATTCATTATTTTGTAAAAAACAACTAATGGTGTTATTCATGTATTTTGAATATTTTCTTCACCAGAATGTTGTACTTAAGTAGTACAGGTCCAACTTTGCTCGAGTTACTTTGCAAATCATTAGGTGTACAAATTAGATTTGTACATTCCATGATAATGAGTTTTACCCAATTGTGCCTTTAATTATTTAAAGCCAAAGATGCATAATAGTATTGTATCGCAAATAGCAACACCTTGGTTGATTGTATATAAGTTGCATTGTATAGTACAACTACAAAAACTCAATGGACTTTCAAGTCAAACTTCTAATACCCACAACATCCCTAATTGTTTCCAAGTTTAAGACCAACTCATCACCCAACACAAATATGCCCAAGGAAATAAAGCATTTATATCATTCATTTGAGACAAGAAAAGATGAAGATGTTTCAACTAGCAACAAATGATAGTTTGATTCAAATAGAATCATCACCTTGGTGTATTTTATGCAATGAATGCACAACTCATTGATTGACAGTTGTCAACTTTTGCATTATAAACTACTAAAATACCATTATGCTGGTTATTAAGAAAGCATTTAAACAACTTCTTCATATCCATGATCAACATTGTTACAATTGATGTCAAAATAAGTGAACATAATTGTGACACTATTAAAAACTAAATAGTTTGCATTTATACAAAGCTTTGCATGGCCTTTTTTCAACCATTTACAAGAAGCCTAAGGCAATTATACTTATTAAGGTACTTTCACAGAATTTTCTCAATATTTCACAACTTAAACAAGTTAGAGCAAATAGATTAGTTTATTAGAAGATCTTAAATCCAATAAAAGTTGTAGTAAATAAAGTTCGAGATGTAATATTAGTCAAAAACCTTTCAATAAAATTAGACTCGACCTCGATGCTAATTAATTCTGGAGAAAAGACAATATTTATGATCAGAAATATCTCATCTCCAAGGAGAATATACACTTTCAATGGGTAAACTTGCTACAATATCGTGTGTCAATAAACAAGATCTTCTAAACAAAATGTTTTGCATGAAACCCACTAGAATTGACAATACCAGCACAATGTTGTATGACAATCTTAATCAACTTAGCCTAAGTACTTACACATTTTTGGTGATCAAGATGTTGGTTTCAGGTTGCATAACTAAAAAGGACAACATTTTTACAAATTGTGACGACATATTGTTAAAAAGTGGATTGTCACAATTTGTGAAAGAATGAAACTTTAGTTTACAAGAAAAGATATTGCATTAATTTTATGCATCGTTTATGCTAAATTGACCACTTGACTTATACATGGTGTGATACTTAATGTTGCTTGACTTAAGAAAGCTACTCTTATCTTAAGATGGAAAGATACTGTTTATCAATTGGTTGATGAATTTATAATTTTTTTTGCATGTTTTTGTATAGAAACTTTGCTTGCAAACTCACGCAATCTTGAGCATCAAACAAGTAGTACCACACTTAGGGGCCCCTTTATGACTATCAAAAATTTTGAACGATGGTTTTTGAGAAATAGAAAATCTTTATTTAGAAAAAAACATTTATTTTCAAAACCTTTTTATCATTTTTTAAACCAAGACGATGGCTCCTCTTTTGCAAAGACATGATTCGCATAATTTAAATAGTTCTTTCAATGAAAATAAAAATAATAATTCTATTCAATATCAAATTAATACATATAATTGTCACAATGTCTCATGCATCAAATATCAAAAAAATTCTAACACAACCATATAAGCAAAAGTATGAAACTATAAAGCTAATATCAGCCTCACTGCTCCATTATATTCTTGTGATAAGTATACCACTCATTAATAAAGATTCTCATTAGTTTATTCATATATGGTAAATAAATTTTTATAAGCTATTTATGTTTATTATATCTTAAAATCTTCAATAGGTCATGTTTCATTATAATCTCTTTTCTTAAACATGTTCAAATGTACTTGCAATTGTTGTATGATTACCATAGGAGCAAATAATGAGCCAACAATGTTGCCGTGATATATCTTCATTTTGTAAAATTTTTTAACCAAAAAAAACTAGGACAAAAATCTCAAGCTTAATAGATTAAAAATGTCTAAGAAAAATACAAGACACTACAAGATTGGGTAATGACATATGTTAGATCCCAATAACAAAATACATTACATCAACTATAAGTTATCTAAAATGAGACTAATATATCAATAAAATGTTTCCATACTTTACGTTAAACCCTTCAAAATTCTCTTTGCAATTATTTTTACCCTCATTTTAAACTTCCATTAGAAAGCAAGGCATCTTTTAATTCAATATTTTCCTTTATTCAACCCTTTACCCTTTCCTTTCTATTAAATATTATAGTTTAATCCTCAAAACAAAAGCTAGATACTCTTTTAAAATTAGTTTTCACCTCTAAACGATACCCTGTAGTGATATACAAGAAATCATTAGTTCTATTATTAAATTCCACCACTGAACGATACTGTAAAATGTGATAAAACCATTTCGCAACAAAATGATTTCTTCTTTTAATGTAAGAGCCTTATTCTTAAGACAAATCTTTGTTTAACTTTCATAATCTCTTTTTGATACCATTAAAAATAATATCTTATTTACTTAAATAAAATATCCTTTTCTATTTTTTTCCTAATGTAATGCAAATTAGTGACATATGTCATGCCATGCATGTTAAAAATATTGTGCCAACATAGAAAGCTAACATGTTCATACAAGAGTTAATTAAGAAAAAAATAAACAATTAATTGTTTCATAGACCCTTCCAAAATAATTCACATCTCTTTCTCTATAGCCAACAATTCCAATGCATACATGACCAGTCTCATCTCTCATATTTTCTACAGCTAACTCTTAGGATATAAAGTTCCAAAAAAGCTTGATAAAATTCTCTTCGAGATATTTTAAATGGTGCTTTTCCTCCAAATTAAATTCTACATTGCCTTATCGCCAATGCCTAGCAACACTATTTAGTACTAATACAACCAAAAAAACTCTCTTGTGGTCCACACATGCCATATTATTAAACAACAATTATATCTCATCTAAGCTATCTTCCACTTGGAAAGAAACCATAGTGCCTAGAAGTTGTGGTGAACGTAACCTTAAGAATTGCCCCATAAGACAATTTTCTTTTTTATTCATGAACGTAACCTTAAGAATTGCCCCATAAGACAATTTTCTTTATTCATTCTTACATTCTTCTCATTTTTAGCTTGTATAACTACCTTCATAAACTGTATCCCTGATATATTCTCCCTTCAGTTAATTTACTTTCCCTCTAGCTATTATGGCCATTTGTTTATTATAATGGTTCTCTTATTCCTCACACATCTTTTGATTTTCAAACTCCATGTTGCACTTACGCAAATTTCAAGTCATATTCTAAAATAAATTCAACAAAAGTTCAATTCATACATATAAAAAATAAAGCCTAAAACTTAAAATTCAATTCATCAAGTGTTTAATTCTCAAAAACTTTCTTAGTAAATATAAAAATTAAATCATAAACATCTTCTCATAATAATTATTTTAAAACTTTGTTTCTCCATAATCAATTAATTATCCCAAAATTTCCTAGACAATTTTTAATTCTTTCAAGAAACTTACATCAGGTTGAAGCGCTATGCATCGCCTCGACATATCGTATGTCAATATAAGATATTACTCTCTACTCTGTGAAATTCTTATTCTTCTTGTATTGTAAGTTGAATCAACCTATCATACATAATAATTCATGTATTGTATGCAATTCCCTAGTTGGCCCTTATAATCTCGAAGTATCGTGTAGAAAAAAATTTAAGTATTGTATGTAATTCTTTGTTTTTTCTTTAGACCCTTGACATATTACTTATAATTATCTATGTAATCCTTATACACTCTAAACACCATATGTCTAAGGGCGACGTATCGTACATTAAGCAACAACATATTATACTTAACAATTCATGTACAATACATTAAAGTAAAGTTCCAAAATTTCCAAGTCTTTTTGTTTTAGTCAATTATTATATAATTACATGCATTGTGAAAAAAGTTATATACATGAACAACAAATAGATTGTACAAGCTCTCAACTAGACCAGCCCTCACATTAATAATAGTAGGGATCATCTTCTCTACTCCCTAATGACTACCTTTCTCTTATGTTTAAGGTTATATCCCTTCTTGTGAAGGCTGGACACCCTCTTTTACTTGTAACAACAACATATTAAATTTTCCTCTTGCTGCCCCATAGCCATATTTTTTCCTAAATCCATGGTGTGTACATAAAACTTCTTGGTCACATGCTTGCTCTTTCTTTGATTACTAAATCTCAAACAAATTAACAGTCATCTCTTCATGATGGTTTATTAAAATACGTTGTGAACTAGATGTCACACATATGTAGTTCACATCAAAATTTGTGCAAATTGACTTGCAAATTATAGTGCTATTTATGAACATTGATAATCTTAAGCAAGGGTAAGGTATGTACTCCAAGCCATTGTGATTGAGAAAACTCATTTTTAGATGTATTGATTTTTGGGATACAATAATTATCTTAAAAATAATTTTTAAAATGGAGAAAGATCATTATGATGTTCGTAACAAGTACCTCCATAATGTTTTTGTTATTATGAAAATTAGTATAAATTATTTGTCAAAAATGTAGGAAATCTACAACTAAAGAAATGGCACTTCATAAAGTGCTTATCATTGAACAAATAAAGTTATAGCTCCATAGTAATTTGTTGTCAATTTCCAACAACTGTGAAGCATGAACAAAATCCAAAAGTAGACAATCAAAAGGATTTGGAAGCTCCAACTAATTTCCAAATATTGAAGATACTAATCAAGAAATCACTTTCAAACTCATTGAATCCAAAATTGATGAAAAAAATCAAGGGAGATAAAATGATGAAAATCAACGACGCATCATGAAGCAACAAGACCAATTTCTATGACGTACCTGGAGACATGCTACAAGCTATCGAAGTACACATTGCTATGCACTGACCAAGCATGGCATGTGAAGGTGCATGAGAGCACACAAATGGGCACAACACACCAGGCAAGTGCGATTTCATGGGGCATGCAAACGTGTAATGACCAACTGCATACATGTTTTGCACGTAAGAAAAGTAAGCACTCTCCTGGAGAAAAAAAACCAGAGAAAGGCTGTGAAATGCGAGTTAACTTGTTGTCCCGATGTGGTACAGGACCACAAGACCACAATCTTCCATGAGAAAAATCAAGCGAGCCATATAATTGACAAGCAAAAATATAATGATGCAACATACCCTTGGCTTTCAACACCATCGCTTAGTTTTATAATTACGGTACCAAGGGTCATCAAGCACATATTTATATATGAGCCTTCTCTCTGGCACACATCTTTTGCATCAGTTTTAACAGCACATTCTGATCCAGCAAGATCCACCAAATTCTATCAAAAAAAGAAAACATTATGCAGACCATCAAGAATTTTTCCAAAAAGAAGCATAAGAGATGACAAACAAACAAAACAAAAGCATGATTATTTTTCCACCAAAATAACATGCCAAAATAGATACACGAAGAACATTAAAACAATTAATTGAATCGCTTTCTCCACTTCTCTCCCTACTTTCAGCAATCTGGAATTAAATTTAATTAGTTGAGATACCTAAAAAAAGTTTGACAGAAAGCATGATAATGAACAAATATACTTGCCATGCCAAAAATTGTATGGGAACGACTATTGTAAAGGCCATGTTTGTCTCCCCATAGTGTGGATTAACTTTAAAACAAAAGAAATTGTGCCCTTATGTTGCAATGCTACTACAATATAATTGAAATAAGGAAATGATGTTTTGGCCTTACATTCACCAAATTCCATGAGTTGAAGGACTTGCTCAGGGGAGGTATCAACTCCTCTTTCAAACCAGCAACATATATGCCTCTCTTCATAAATAAGGTAGAACTTATAATTCAAATAGAAATAAATAAAGTTCATAGTGATGGCACATATAACGATATCGAAGAAATTTCTAAATATACCTCAAGTGATTTGTGAATTTGCAACATTCGATGCCAAGGAGCAAACAAGTCGGTTATCTTCTTATTGTATATCTCCATGTCAGACACTCAAACAAGGAAATCTCTATCCACTTTCTAAATGAAGAAAAAATAAAGTAAATTACCTATGTAGACAATACATGATTAAATTAATTTTTACATAAACTTTGATTCCCTTTTGAGATGAAACATTAAGCTAATAATTACAAGTTGATCTATGTCTAGTAGATGAAAAAAAGTTTTAATAATCAAGGACTTCAATGCTGTAAATGAGTACATGGATGTTAAACTATTTTGTTAGTTCAAAAAGACAAGTGCAATAAAAGTCAAAAATTAAGATAAAAATAATCCTCTAAAAGGAAGACACATGAAAAATATAAAAAATAATGCACTAAATTATTAAAAAATATTCATAAAAAAGGTTGGAAGGATTTATAGAGGTATACCATCTTTTGAATAATTATGAATAAATCTTGAACAGAAAGTGGTATGATTCCTAGTTGATCTGTAGATCCTCTCATGGTGTACGTCTTACCACTGGTTGTTTATCCATATGCAAAAATTGTACCTATTAGCAAAAAAATTTTTCCGATAAGAAATATCATGTAAAAGAATTATTACTCAAAATGTTATCTACAAGATATACACTTTGCGAAATACAACCACTAAAAGAGAAGTCAAACCATAAACTAAAATATAAGTTTCAGAAACCTATACCTTCTTGAGTGCATCAAACAAGAGGAACTTACATAAAAATCAAAGAATCGAATTTGATAGCATAAAATTCTTAAGTTCAGATAAAATAATGCCAAAGTTTGCAGGCTAATCCAATGAAAAATTTTGACATGTTTTGTAATGCAAAATACATATGACCTTATCTATAACAAAAAGTTCTTTCAAAACATCACTATTCAATTGAAAATGAAAATAGAATTTCGAGAGGACTACATTTATAGTATTTTTTTAGTTTAAGCTATAGTCGATATTCAAGAATGACCAGCAACTCAAAACATATTACCTCCTCTTTTCTTTTTTGCCTTGAAAAATATGAGCACTCAAAAGTAAAACATATTTCTAATAAAACTAAAACAAAAAAGAAAAGTTGTCTAATCCATGTGGAATAGAGATCAACCATTGTTTTACCAAGTGACCTTAAGATATGACAATAACATCATAATGTAGTACACTTCATTCTTCTCTTTAGCCATCCAATAAACTTTCCCAAGGCTCTATTTTAAAAGCTTCACTATGTTCCTCACTAAAGGGATTTTTTTCATCAAACATTGTTTCTAAATACCTCTTTGATTTTATTATGTGGAAAGAAAACATGCACAATAAAATAATTTGATTCCTCCATATAATTGTTGTTTATGATTTTCTTTCACTATACACCCAACATTAATATTTCCAAGAACCAATGTCAAATATACTGCTCTATAATTAACATAAATTATATATCACATTTTTCCAATGTTAACATACCAAATACTTATAATTAATGTGGACCACAACAAAGAATTTAATAAACTAGTAAACATATTCATATAGGCATGTTGAGCTTATATCCAATTTCCTGAATTCAAACTACATAATGTTATAACTGATCTGATACATTTTAAATGATTAAAGGTAGCAAACTAAATTAGATGAAATGGAAGCCTGAATGAAAGAGTTAGATAATGATCAAGGCAACCAAGCCTAGAAACAGTGGATAGAACTCTTTAGAAGCAACGACTAAGATCTCAAGTAGTGAATCCAAGGTTTGTTAAGTTTTGAATGCATATCAAGGATTTGTGGAGTTTAGTGACACTAGCATTCTATTTCTAGTTTTCTTTCCCTCGTTTAGTGATCATGGTTTTCATTTTTGCTACTATTCCATTTTTGCTACTTTCTTTCTTTGATCTATATTTTCATATAAAAGATCAACTCCATTGTTTTTGGAATTTCTTACATGTGGCAAATTCATGATCTAAAGGATGGACTTCCTTCTATGAAAATTTATTGTCACAGTTATGATTCACTTATTTTTTCTTGAATTTCTTGAGATCTCATGTGATCACTTCACTACATGTATGGATTCTAGTGCGGTGTGCTTACTTCATTTTATGGATGGCTCATGTTTACTTTCCTTGTTGAAAAAATTCCATATAAATTGAATTATTTGCTACCTTCTTTAAAAATGCTTTCAGATTGACTAGTGAAATTTTTGGACATGGATTGGCATGTAACAAAAGTTAACTAGATTGTCCAATATGATTGAACCTTAATTTCATGGATAAAATAAATGCTAGCCTTAGAACTACTCTACCACACTTTTCAAACTGTCAATTCAATAGATTAGGCAATCAAAACATTGAATTGCACCTTCTAAAACTGTTTACTAGTTCAACGGGTTTCTTCCAAGCCTACATTCTATTTAAATGAAGTGAAGGGCTATATTATGCAATTCAGAACCTATGCAAAACTAAACAAAAAAATGACATAAAGCCCAAAAATAATTGCATTAATGTTAATGCATCCCTTGGAAGGAATGAATTGTATTGTATGAATAAAGTGACAAGTGAGCACGAGCTCTACACACTCGGATGTTGTCTTAAATGTGCAAGAACTATCGCATTTTCTTGGATGATTGAATAAAAAAGTCTGTCCAAGACACAAGAGTTATTATAGGGTATTAAAATATATGTACTTTAGTTAGAATGATGATGGAATTTTTAAATATAAACATTCAATGAAATACAAATGTTGTGTGTCCAAAGGGCTAGGAAGATATGAGATAAGGCAAAAGAATTTAATACTTTAGGGTTTAAGTTTAGACAATTAGGTTAGAAACATGATAGAAATAGAACTTTCATAATTTTGAATAAAAATTTAAAAGGTGTAATAAATGCTATGAGGATTAGTTGAAGGACCATGGCATCAAAGATCATTATAACAAAGCAAGCCATAAATGTTGGCAATGACCACTCCTAAAAAAGGACTAAATGTGTTACGAAAAAGTTTAGATTGATTTGGAAAATTTAACACTAGGCATCCATGAAAAAAATTTTAATTTTAAAAGACTTAAATAGCATATATTTAAAAAGATAAAGAATTTCCACAATATCTTGGTGGTTATGGATTGGGAAAGTTAATAAAGATAATAAAATTATTTTCCAATTCACTTTAGCATATGATTTTATTATTGCTTGTTTTTTTTGAAACAAAAGGAGCATTAATTAATTGAAAAGAAAAGTCTCTTAAACACATTGATTGTTGCTTAAAGAAGAAAAAAACTATTAGACTGTAAAGATTTTAAGGTGACACCATGAAATGTTTGACCATCCAACATCAATTAATGATGTATGATGTCCACTTTGAAAAGTACAAGAGATAAAACAAATGAATTACCCAAGAATAGAAAATATTAACTTAATGATAAAAATAGAAATTTATTCAAGAATAAAAGTCTTAGATTTATGTTCCAGGAGATAAAGCAGAATAGAAAACATATGGAA
This sequence comes from Vanilla planifolia, assembly GCA_023846275.1. Lineage (NCBI taxonomy): Eukaryota > Viridiplantae > Streptophyta > Magnoliopsida > Asparagales > Orchidaceae > Vanilla > Vanilla planifolia. The sequence goes on along the minus strand of CM043871.1, from coordinate 647,731 downwards.
GATAACTTTGTTAATTATATTGGTAGTACAACTGAGTTAGTGCATAGAAGATCTAAAAAGTGTGCCCAAAATTACAAATCATTTTCTTGGTAGAAACAAGAAGTAGAAACTGAGGATAAAAACACATTTTCTTATAAAATATTGCTCAAGTGCATAAGCATGGAGAATTCAAAGAGATATGTACTAGCAAGACAAAACGCAACAAAGTAATGGTACAAAGAAACCAACTTTAAAAACTTATATAAGAATTTGAAGATTAAAAAGAGAGAAAGGTACATATATCGACCCACAAAAAAAATGGAAAACCAAATGCATATGTCAACTAAACTGGATCAAGATTGTCGATCAAAAAGTATAAATAGATGATGATGATATTAAAATTGACATGAACAAGCTACCTTCATTGTCTTTTCAACAAACATATGACAAGAAAATAGATTAAGGGAAGTATTGTGCACATAGACCTCAACTTAATATAAGTCGAGCTATATACCTACTTCGTATCTTGATAACTACAAGTTAATCCTCAAGGACATCCCTTGATAGCTTATCTCTATTGTAGGAGTGTCAACAACTTCCCACTAATGATTAGCATTCATAATCGACACCTTCAACTAAAGCATCAATGGACTCTAACACTCCTTGATAGCCAATCGACAAACTTAGAAAGATCTCAAGATCATACATAAGCTTCATCAACTAAATTCAACTATCTCTTGAAGGAAGCAAAAAAATAACAATTTAAATCTCTTTTATAAAGACATGATTCACATAATTTAAATAGTTCTTTCAACGAGAATAAAAATAATAATTCTATCAAATATCAAATTAATAACTATAATTTTCATAACATCTCATGCATCAAATATCAAAAAAATTCTAACCAACCATATAAGCAAATTTAAGAAACATAAAGCTAATATCACCCTCATTGCTCCTTTATATTATTGTGATAAGCATACCTCTCATTATTAAAGACTCTTATTAGTTTATTCATATATGCTAAATAAACTTTTATAAGCTATTAATGTTTATTACATCTTAAAATAATTAATAAGACATGTTTCATTATAATCTCTTTCTTGAACATGTTGTTTAAATATGCTTGCAATTGTTGTATGATTACCATAGGAGCAAATAATGAGCCAACAATCTTCTTCTGATGTCTTCGTTTTGTAAAATTTTTTAGCCAAAATAAGCTAAGCTAAAAATCACAAGCTCAACAGACAAAAAAAAATTTAGGAAAAATACAACGCACTACAAGATTGTGTCATGACGTATGTTAGCTCACGATAACAAAATATATTATATCAACTATAAGTTATCTGAAATGAGACTAATATATCAATGCAATGTTTCCATACTTTACATCAAATCCTTTTAAATTTGCTTTGTAATTATTTTTACTCTTATTTTAAACTTCCATTAGAATGCAAGCCCCCCTTTAATTCAATATTTTACTTTGTTCAACACTTTTCCCCTTTCCTTTCTTTTAATAGTTATAATTTAATCCTAAAAAAATCTTTATATTCTTTTAAAATTACGTGTCACCTCTAAATGATACCCAAGAGTGAGATAAAACACATCATTGGTTCTGTTATTAGATACTACCACTAAACGATACTTCAAAATGTGATAAAACAATTTTGTAACACAAAGACTTCTTCTTTTAATATAAGAGCCTGATTCTTAAGACAAATTATTGTTTAACTTTTATAATATCTTATTTATTAAAATAAAATGTCCCTTTCTGTTTTTTGGTACTATAGTGCAAATTAGTGACATATGTGATGCCATGCATGTTAAAAATATTGGGCCAACTTAAAAAGCCATAAAATGCTCCTAACATGTTCACACAAGAGTTAATTAAGAAAAATAAAATAAATAATTAATTCTCTCCTAGACCCTTCCAAAATAATTTACGTCTCTTTCACCATAGCCAATAATTCCAATGCATACATAACTAGTCCCATCTCTCATATTTTCTAAAGCCAACTATAGTATATAAAATTCTAAAAAAGCTTGATAAAATTCTCTTTGAGATATTTTAAAATGTGCTCTTCCTCCAAATTAGATTCTAAATTGCCTTATCACCAATGCCTAGTAACACTATTCAATACTAAAACCACTTGTGGTCCACACATGCCATACTATTAAACAACATTTCAATCTTATCTATGCAACCATCTACTCGGAAAGGATCTATAGTACCTACAAGGAGTGGTGAATGCAAGCTTAAGAATTGCTCCATAAGATAATTTTCTTGATTCATTCTCGCATTCTTCTCTTTTTTAGCTTGCATAACACCCCTCCTAAACTATAACCCTGATATACTCTCCCTTCAATTAATGTCGTTTCCCTGGAGCTATTATCGCCATTTTTTTTAGTAGAATGGTTCTCTTCTTCCTCACACTTCTTTTGACTTCCAAACTCCATGTTGCACTTACTAAAATTTCAACTCTTTCTAAAAAACAATTCAACAAAATTTCAGTTCATATATATAAAAAATAAATCCCAAAAGTTAAAATTCAATTCATCATGTATTTGATTATCAAAAAAATTTCACAATAAATATAAAAATTAAATCATAAATATCTGTGCATAATAATTCTTTTAAAACTTTCTTTCTCTATAATCAATTAATTACCAAAAATTTCACAGACAATTTTTAATTCTTTTAGGAAATGTACATTAGGTTGAAGTGCTATACATCACTTCGACATATATTCTGGCCACATAAGGTGTTGCTTTCTACTATGTGCAATTCTTATTCTTCTTGTATTGTACGTCAAATCAACATATCATACATAATAATTCATGCATTGTATGCAATTTTCTAGTTGGCCCATATAAGCTCGATGTATCATATATAAAATTCTTGTATTGTACATAATTCTTTGTTTTGTCTTTATAACCTTGAAAAATTACTTATAATTCTCAATCTAGTCCTTACATACTTTATACACCATATGTCTAGGGGTGACATGCCGTACATTAAGCAACAAGAAATTATCATTAACAATTCATGTACAACACATGAAACTAGATTTCCATAGTTTCCAAATCTTTATGTTTTAGTCAATTGTTATATAATTACATGAATTGTTGAAGACATTATAAGCATACAACTTAATTCAAATATGCATAAATTATATACATGAACAAAAAGTAGGTTGTATAAGCCACCAACTAGACCAGCCTTAACATTAATAATAATAGGGATCATCTTCTCTACTCCATAATGACTACCAATCTCCTATGTTTAAGGTTATAACTCTCCTTGTAATCACTGCACATCCTCTTTTATTTGTAACAACTAGATAATAAATTGTCCTTTTACTGCCCATTAGCCATATTTTTTCCTAAATCCAAGGTCTGCACATAAAACTAATTCATCACATGCTTGCCCTTTCTTTGATCCCTAAATCTCAAACAAATTAACAATCATCTCTTCATGATTGTTTATTAAATTTCTTATTTATTTAGGTACAATAATTAATTTAACAATTCGTACCAAATTACTATTAGTGTTATCCATGCAAGTAAATATGTTGTTAACTAGATGTCACATATAGGTTGTTCACATCAAAATTTGTGCAAATTGATTTGCAAATTAAAGTGTTATTTAGGGTAGGACATTTTGCAATATGCGAGTTTTACCTATTAGAGAAAAATTATAACTTTTGTTATAAACACTCTCCTTAATTCAATGACTCATGGTAAAGAAAGTTTAGCATATACATTCTAAAAAATATTAAAATTCATGTAAGGCCTTGTTTTGTTGTAATCATTTATCTTAGGTATAAAAAAATTTTAGATGTAAATTGTTATGTGATATGTATACTTGTGATTGGTGTGTGATCTCTAAGGATAGCAAATGATATGGAGTGACATATTGGTTATTTATATTCTTACTTTATTCACATATGACTTGTTATCCATATTCAATGCATTTGAAATTATAAATATTTATTTACAATATTAATAATTTATATGAAGCTCATGATGCATAGTAATAGCACATCATTTAAAATAACTTCACCATTGATCACATGACCAAGATTGCATGTGCAACATAATGGTTAATGGTATCCTTATGTTGTATAAATGTTGGTTAATCCAATCAAAAATCCCAAGAAGTCATGACTCTTCTATTTCAGGATAATGGTTAACATCCTTCCAACCCAAACCAACATGATAATTATATTACCTATGAGCTATTGTAATCGGATGGCAGGATGCACGATCCATATATGAATATACATATATCATTCTTTGCATGAATAATATTGATGTACATAAATTTTGTGAATATTTATGTTATATTAAATTTAGTTAATTAACATGATTAATCAAAATAAATAATTTTAAGTAGCATTTAAGGCTTGATTCACATCTTTACTTTCATTGTTCATGAATAACATAGATGATAAAATATTCCAAACTTTTGGTTTTTAAACTTTTTCAATTGCAAATGGGAGAGCCTTCATTCTACAACACCTTGTCGTACATGTTGTGACATAAAGTTCCATCTACTAATTGTTTAGAACCTCAAACATTGCTTTATATTTTTTCATACCCAATTTACTGGATTTGTAAATTGTCATTGGAGTGTTAGTAATAAACTATCTTTTGATATTGTTATATTTAGGTGTTTAATTATATTATCTTAATTACTTATTAGTCATCTTAAAAATTTTGTCTATGAATAACATTATATTATTCACATTATAAGTGCTTATTATCAAATTTAGTGTGATGTGTATATTTTTTAATTGAATAAGACTTGTTTGCTCTGATTTGCCAAATTGTCCTACGTATATCTCTTTTATTTTAATAATGCAAAGTCAAATTCCTTGGCCTTGATTTCCAGCTTGTTGTAAAGTCATGGATTTTTCTCATATTATCAAGATATGACACATATTGATGCCATAGCGATTTAGCCTTTTATTTCTTCTCTAATAGAGAAAAAATGAGAGCAGACATGCAACATTCACAAAAATGACACAAAATATTCAAAATGCAATAACAGGCGAATGGACTATTGTAGAGCTAATTGTAGGAATGGCTAATATATGCATGATACGAATTGTTATGATGGAATGAAGGAGCTTGTCATGAATAAGTTTCTTTGTTTAAAATCAATTGAATAAATCACAAAAACAAGAACAGTAAATTGAATCATTAAGTTTAATATTATTTACATGTGTAAGCATTTGTTTGGTTTAGGCATCACTTTTCAATACCACAAATCACCACTAGTTGAAGCAGCATTGCACACCTAAAAGAAGTTCGGACCCAACACGAATATTTTGCAATAAGTGACACCTAATAATTAGAAGAATGCATCCCTCAACTTGAGGAACTTACATTGATTTCTTTGTTTAAATTAAATCAATTTTTATATGTAATTCATTTTCATTAAATAATAAAGGTTATATGTACCTATAGCTAGTTCATTTCTTAAAATTATTGCATGATCTCAATAAGATAACACATAACATGTCATAACAAGTTGGTTATTTATATGTTAATTTTATTCATATGAAACAAGCTAAGCATATTTACTATTGAACATAATACGTTTTCATAAACATTGACAGCACATGTGATACCTACAATACATATTCCTCTAAAGATCATGTTGCATAATATTATTACATGATTATTTAATAACTCTATGATTGATTATATATAAGTGTAATTGAATGTTAAATGTGATAATTAATGCTACAATTTTATTATATGATTGGATAGCTAGGTCAACAAGCTCCTAGAGAAAGCTTTATTGTTTCATGTTTTTGATAACCTCACTTTCATTTTAGGTTGGCTATAACGTTCCTCCTATTTTAAGGTTACCACAATATATCCACAAAGTGATTATATTATATATGAGTTATGATAAGTGAATTGTGATGTACATGATTACTTATATATATGTATATGTATTTTGTAGATATATTAGAATATTAAAGCATACTAACTCTATTTTTTGTATTGTAAGTATAGTTGAAATTCAAAAGAGCTATTTGATAAGTTCAAATTTGGTTATTCATATAGTTGATGTTCATAACTTATGTGGGTATTTATGTTTTTTTCATTATTTCAATTGACATGTCTAAAACATTTAAGTAATTGGAAGTAACAATCGAACATTGATGCATGTCTTATTTTTTCATTTATGAACATCATGCAAGATAGACTTTATGCTAGTTTTATGATTCATTTCACTTCTTATGAGTAACGAGAGCATATTCATGTAGAAATTGTTATTATATATTCCATAAACCATTGATAATCCCTTGTTTATATCAACAGCCCAATCTTTATTGTTGAAGCTTTATCAATCAATTTCACCAATTAGTTTGCTTTGTAAACTTAGATGTTATTTCATATATTAACTTTTAAATCTATCTCAGTAATAAGTACCAATCGTCGCACACCTCCAACAGTAGACCATCTATTGGGATGAATATTTAAGAGTTTAGTTTTATTGATTGTGTTGTTATCATTTAGATTTGGAAAATCAATAATATATTATTATTTCAAATACTATTATATTAAAAATATGTATATTTTCTTATTCAATAAATGAAATTAATAAAGTTTATATTATCAATTTATCAATTTAACAATTTATTTTATCTATATAAATAATAATTCTTATTGTAATACAAAATCAAATCATTTAACCATGATCCTAAACATAAATCCTATAGATTAAGATTAAATCTCCCTTCATTATCCCTAGGTCATCAAGATGTAGTGTCTTCCAAATTTGGGATATGACACTCACTTATAAAGCCTTACATCCACCTAACGCTTAGTATGCCATAGTTGTTGGTTGTTCCCCTTTTTCTACCTATGCTTTGAATGCCTTCCATGCCCTAAGAATGCGATACATTGATTCACATACACAAAAAAATCAGAAAAAGGTTTTTTTAATGGAAATGAAAAAATAATACTAACATTGTCCTATCAAATCCATGAATTGTAGGTCACTGCCATTTACCTTGGTCTACTTTTTTGGTAAAAAATTTGATCTTTGAAAAAAAAAGCATTAGGCTTTCAAAAAATGAGGATCGATTTTAAACAAAAAAATTGACTTAGCGCTTCAAAATGCTTATGTTGTTGTTGGTGACTGTACTTCCCATACTCAACTTTTAACACAATCATAGGGTACAAAAAAAATTTCTTGGGTGCTACAATCAGGAGTCTAGGTATCCGTGATATCAATGTACTGACTTCCTCAAGCAATCCTTATTAAATTATACTAAAATCATACACAAGGAAAGCCAATCTTGACGTACCGTTAAATCCATGAACAACGAAGGCAACAGTATCTTTCGCCCGAGCATCAAAAATTTCAACCGTCTTGCAGACTTCCTCAAAAACCCTGTTTGAGGTTAAATAAAGAGGTTTACATCTCTACGATCATTGGAACAACAACATATTTAGAGGACTGGTGGTGGTGGGGACTTACCAAACTCAAACATGACTGATCGATTAACAAGGAACATGGAACTCTCTGAGATCCTCCAATGGCTCGTTTGAGACTCTTCAACAAAAACAGGGTGTCGATGCATAGCGACATAGATCCTCTCTATTGGTTGTTAGAATAACATAAGGAGAAAAGAAAAAATTCTTAGTGAGCTTTCCCACTCATCTGCAGCCAATTCATAATGATGACTGATGAACTTGTAGTTAATTGGGTTGTTGCCTGGTGGGTCTAGGTCTGACCCAATTCGTTATTATTCTGACACATTCGATCAGGCACAACGTGACACAATCTGCAAACCATATGTTATGCTCATTTGTGATCGATGATTTAACTTTTCAAAAAAATAAATTAAATGCAACATGTTTTTATTTCTTTTAGTCATTTATTGTGTAACATAAATTCATCTAAAAATGTAGAGATCTTTATTACTTGAAAAATGAGATTTACATGTGCCCAACACCCTGTGTACATGACTAATGAGGTTCACAAAGTGTAATTTTTTTAAAAATTTTAGTAGTTGTAGGTTGCTAACACTTTGATAAGATGATAGTTTGTTAGAGACAATACTTCTTTATTGATAGAATTTTCATAACATACAATCCACTAAAGGAAATATGAAACATAATAGAACAAGTAGTAAAGTGACAATTGGATGGTGCATTATGTAATAGGGTTTGTGCAAGCTTGGTTGTAGCCTTAGCCTCATGTTGTTGTACTTGCATGTGTGGCAGAACACTGGGTGCACTACAACATTCATAGTGTACTATTTGCACATGTAGTAGCAGGTACATGCATTCATTATTACATCCAATGCATGTGTGTATTGGGGCTCATAAAGTGCAACTTTGTTTAGGATGTTTCCATTATCGACTACTAATGCATTAACAAGGTGATGTCTTATTAGAAAACTTTCCTTCAACATTTATAGAATTATCATATCATGCAATTTGCTAGTGTTAATTTGTGGCACAGTGCCATCTATGATGAAGAAATACTTTGATGATGCAATATGCACAAGGGTTTGTGCATCTTATGCTTTATCATTAGTCAAGTGCAATTGCTCATAGTTCTCAAGTGTGGTTTGCGACTTGCTCTGCATGCGAGTGGTGGTGTAACAATTATTGGGATTTTTAACACTACCATGTGTTGGTTCTTGTATACCCTATTGCCCAATTAAGAGACTTATCATTGTGCATGTCATTATATATAGTCTATAAGTCAGCCACCATATCCTCACCCAATGTGAAGCATAGAATATTCATTTGATTTGATTTAACCTAAGGAGAATCTAGAATCTAAAATACCCAATTAGACATGAAAAACATCTGAATCATTTTGTGATCTGACACCCCATGCTTCTTGACTAGCTCTACTACAAATATCAAATGCTCCACATCTATGTTAAAATAGGTTGTTTTAGTAGCAATAGGATGGATGCCTAGCAAATTAAACAAAAAAGGAAACAAAATTGCTTGCAACAATTCATGAAACGATATTGTTTGTGGTATAAAGGAATCCAATTTTGAGTGACATACATGTATGAGATGATCTACAAAGGATATGAAAAGTATTATTATCATAATATAATTTTGATCTAAAGAACTAAACTCGTAAATTATCTTCTTGAGTAACACCACACCTACCATGTTTTGCAGTCAGCCTTGACTACTAGGTCGCAAAAGTGCAAACTCCAAGTCTAATGCATTCCTTAAGAGCTATATTTCTCAATAGGCATAGTTTATTGTACTATTATCATTTGAACTACTAAAAAAATAACATCCCAGCAATATGTTTTATTCTATAATAATGCAGCTTGGAATTAAGGACTAGTCTAAGCAATAAGTAAGAATAATAGTTAACATCGAGTTCGTCATGACATTGTGGCCCACCATTAATAAAGATTTGATCATCCACCTTAACACAATTTTCTACTTGATTAATAATGAATGTCAATTCTTTTCTCTAAAGTTTTGTTGCAATAAATGGTATCCTAGATATTTTTATTAAGCATCAAGAAATCAACTTTCTACACTTGTACTTCATCCCTTTACTAAATAACACTCTAAATTTGTTTAGATTGATCACCTCACCTGAGTGATGCCCTTACTTCTCTATAATATTCTAATATTATTCATTATGCCACAAGTTGATGTTCATAAATCATGATGCCATCAACATACAAGAGGTGTGTAATCATCAAGGAAGAAGGGAAATTCCTAAGATCAATCAAGAAAACATGATCAAACAGATACTAATAAGCCATAATAGATACTTAGACATTGTATTAAAGTGGTATGGATTAAGGGGATATCCCTGTCTTAGTTACTCGATCAATGATTGATAGAAAATATTGAACATAATCCTAAATCTGTGATATAAGGCTTAATCCAACCACAACAAAGTGTAAGAAACTACCAATATTTAAGCATATCCAATACAAATTTCTAATTTTCCTTAAAATAAGCATGATCCTAACCTAATTACCAATTTTCTTATCAATTCTTAAGCACATCCCTATCTAAAACCCTTAGTTAATTACATCAATGATAGATAATAAATGTTAAACATAATCCTAAATATTTGTGTGGTGATATAAGCCTTAATCTAACCGCAACGAAGTATATGGAACTACCAATGCTTAAGCATATCCAATACAAATTTTTAATTTTATTTATCATAAGCCTAATCCATAGCAAATTTTATTACCATCAAACCTTCTTTGAAAGAAGATAGGTGCAAATAGGTTTTTTTTCTAATTCAAAAAAAATATTATCAGATATAGAACAATATAACACAAAGCAACTTGCTTCCTAACAAAGATATCTAGAAGCTTTACCCTATGTCTAACAACAAAAATTTTGGTCACTACTTTGTTTATAAAATTACAAAGGCTAATGAGCCTAAACTTCTTTGGTTTTCATGCTCCTTAAACATTAAGGATGAATATGGCATGTGTGTCCTTTCAACACAATACTATCCATCTGTGAGATCTTCTAATAACTTTGTACAAACTCAACTAAGGAGCCATCCAAAAGATGTGATTTAAATCTTTTGTTGGACATCATTATAAATATGATCTTATCATCACTTATTAGAGTCACAAGTGTAATCTCCTGTTCATCATTAGTAATTATCGAACTATTTTATCTTTAATGATCGTCTAAATTGGTCTTCATCTTAGACAAGTAAAAGGTATACCACTCAATTAGGAAATAAACTAGCCAAAGGAAAATTCTATTCAACTAAGAAAGGTATTAATCATTACATTTGTAACTCTTCATATAATTATCACAAAAAATATTAAAATTTTAATCACTCTATAATAATTCAGATTCAATCTTAATTTTTGCAATCAATGTTATAAGAAATATTAAATATTATATATATATATACACATAATTATGATTAGATAAATGATTATTGAAAGTTGTATATATGTTCATAGATATATATTATTCAAGAGTTATGAAAAAAGAAGTGTACAAATTAGATAAAAAATATAAGAAAAATATTCATATGAATAATAGGAATGATTATTTTAGGTTCTTGAATGATTAACTTGATAAAGTAGCTTAAATATATTAAATATTTATTAAAACTATTATAATATAGTTTTAAAAACTAAAAAATCTATCATATCTTTAAAACAACATTTTGTTAATTGATTTTTAAAATTTTACACATTTATGCTTTTAAAATTTAGCTAACTTAAATAATAAGAGAAATAAAATTAATTGGCTAAAAGTTGTTTCTTTAATAAAGCATTAAACGTTTGACTAGTTCTTTAGTAGATATTCATCATTCTATCAAGAAATATTTGTTAGTTTAAATTCAGCCATCATTTGTATATTCTACTGAAAAATCATTGAAACATTCGATAATTAACTAATGGCTAGTCCATTACAAATTGGATAATCTAATAGTTTAGTTTATTTATGGTCATATGGGGTTGCAATAATAAACCTCTATAAAATTACAATTGGCCTATTCAATAGACATTGGCTAACTAGTTTAATATTGATATGATAATAATTAGATCATCTAATACATATTAAATAAAAATATCCTAAAAAGTGAGTTCTTTTAAGAAATTATCAAACTATTTGATGGATATTCTCATGTTTAGCAACTAATAATTTAGTAATATCAAAAGGCTATTGAAATGTTCGATGAAAAATTTTAATAATCATTAAATGGTATAATGCTCAATTTCATAAATAGGATGTTAAATTTGGTAGATCGAGAATGCACAAATTATAGAACATGTTCAGATTGTCTAATAGGCGGTAAAGTCTAGCTTGGCCAATTGGCAATTTATATTTTCTCATTAAGGCATTGCTAACATAAGGCATTAATCAAGAATATGAAAATATCTTAGAAGACTTGAGATGTTGGTAAGTTAAAATTGATATTTTTTAAGAATTGCAAACAACCACATTAGTTCTATAACTAGATGGAAAAACTCATTGCATTGAATGAATGCAATCACTATGGAGAAATCTTGATATTGCAATTAGAAGTTATATGCCCAATTGGTATCTTTTTTAAAGTATAAATATATATATATATATTTCACTGGATTATTTTTGGAGAGTTTATGTAAACTTTTGTTATTATTATTATTGAATTTGGCTTAATCCAACTAGGACTTAGAGGTATTTGCTTTGAGCCTTATGTGAGAAGAGAGAGCCTATTTTAAGAATTATTTATAGAAATGGTTTCCACTTTTAACTTTGTGTTGGAAGGTTTTTACTTTTGGACCGTGTGTGAAGGGAATTGAAGGCTTAATTTTTTTTCTTTGGAGAAAAAAAAAACCTATGGTAACGATTCTTTCCCCACACTTACGTTAAAAGAAAGGAGAAGTGATAAGCCCAAGAAAAATGTCTAAAGGGCAGATATAAATTTAAGAATAAGAAATGAAATCATCAAAAACTTCAATATATTCTAATTATTTTTCTTTATTTTTATTTTACTTAAACTTTTTTAATTTTACCATGATTTGCCTACTTGTTAGAGACACATGTCTATAGGTTGTTGGCTTGAGAATAGTATTCTTCTCTAAGAGTGAGTGTTAGTAATGAAATGAACATGTCACATGAGTTGTCAACTCAATAAGTTTGAAATCTACTTGGTGGTGATGAGCAACAATTTTATTATTTGGGAATGATATCATCAATCATCAATTCGTTATTCTTATCTTGTTCATGGACCCATTTCGGGAATATTCTTCAATCTTCCTTGTAATTGTGCTACCTTATAACTGTTAAACCCCATGGCCTAAATGATAATTTGATGATAACAAAACAGTGTATTGTTGTTTTAATTGTTTGCTTGAGTATTTGTTACAGTATTAGAGTGACATGAAGCTCAAATGACTTGGAAGATGATTGAAGGAAGTTACCAACAACTTTGATCGTGATGAGCAGCCCTTGGTACTCCAGATGGTGTGGTAGCCATTATGGAGGTGTATAAGTTTTTTTTAGGACACAATGTAAAACCTACAACTTTGTTTGTGTGGCACATTATAAATGTATTTTTCAAGTTTTAATTGCCTAAGGGTTGTACCATACGATTTTATATATCGTATTAGTGCAACTCTACGTATGAGGCTTACATTTAAGAAGGTGTTGTGGTTAAACAAGTCCTTGACTTGTATAATCAACATTTTACACCATATAAGCGTTTTCGACTATTTTCTCAAGTGTTAAAGCTTTCAAAATTTTATTTCCGATTTAATTAAAAATTTCGCTTTACGCCAAACCGGGGCAAAAAGGGTTCGGTTAACGCCGAACCGGAACCAAGCCGAACCGGCCAGGCGAGAACCTAAGGGGACGATTATAAGGGCGCAAACACAAGCCAGAGTTCCTAATTCGGGTTCGGGTCATACTTGACCCGTTATGCTCTAAACAGGTCGGGTTGGGTATTGACTTCCCAACCGCACCTGGGGGCAGCCAACCCCAATATTTTCGGCTGAAGGCAAAAGAAAGGTGAACTAATATATGCGCTACTTCTCCCTACCAACAGGAAATGTGGGACTAAAACTTAAAAGCGTTTTCTCTTTTTCGGCTTTCCTTTTTTTTGCTTTTCCGGCGCAATGGCTATATGTTTTAAAATTATTTTCTTCTCCTCTTCTAGCCATTGGAACTAACGTTCAATTGCTCGATCTCCTTCTATAAGAAGGACTGAATTCGAGGGATTTTTGTTAGAAAAAAGAACTGGAAAAATCCCTGCAAAGACGGACAAAAATCACTGGAATTACTGTTCATCGTCTTCCTCAGCCTTCTCGGATCGAAACGAAACGCGTTCCTTTCGCTTCAAATTTGCACGGTTTCATCCCTTTTCGTTTCTACTTTACAATTGCTTACTTAACTACATCTCATACTCTGCTTAGCTACTTAGATTGAGGTGGAAATTACTGCAAAACTTTTCCGTTAACCAAGCTTCGCGGATCTTGATTTTTCGATCAATCTTCACCAACTGTGATTCTCGTTTCAAGCCTTGGAGTCTCTATTAACTTTTCGGAATTCAACTTACCTGTTTCGAATTTTTGTTGAGTCGAATTTCAGACCAAATTTTCTCCGAAACACTTCTTCCACACGAAAACAGAACAACGCCTTCGCAAACGCGATTTGGGCTTTGTCCTGTTTGGAAAGCGCGGTCAGAAGTGCGTTTGGGTTATTTTAATTTTAATTTCGAAGAAATTTTTTTTGTGCCACTTTGTTTCACAAGTTGTAGGGTCTGTGGAATTTTCATTTTGTTTAAGAAAATTTGTTTGCCAAATAAAAATTGACGACGACGGTGTATTGTGGTCTTGGTTGTGAAAACCAAGCTGTTGTATTTGTGTGTGACCAATCTTGTGATTGGGTGCTTTGAGGGTTTTTGGTCTACCCGCCGGTTGGGCAAAAGGCATTGGATTGGTAGTGAAGCCCGGCTAGGTTAGCTGGGGGTGGATGTAGGCAAAGGTTTTGCCGAACCACTTGAAATCGTGCGCCTTGCTATTTTATTTCTTAAGCGCACAAATTCAAGATTAAATTTACTCTGTTACGTTTTATTATTGTGAACGGTTCAATTCACCCCCCCCTCTTGTAACCGGCATTTTCCAACAATTGGTATCAGAGCCAGTTAAAGTCTAAAGGAGAAATCCGAAAGACAAGATCATGGCTCAAAATTTTATTGATGCCGGTGCCAAACTTGGGGAAGGTGCTTCTTCCAACCGGCCACCCCTTTTCTGTGGCGAATATTATTTATATTGGAAGAACCGGATGGGAGCACATCTTCAATCTGTTGATATTGACCTTTGGGAAATTGTTCGTCGTCCTTTTACTTTTCCTACAAAAGTCATTAACAATGTTTCTATTTGGAAAGAAATTTCTGAGTTAACCCCTGAGGAGAAACAACGAGTCCAACTCAATGCACGCGCTGTCAACATTCTTCACTGTGGACTCGATGCACGCGAGGTCAACAGGATTATGAACCTTGATACAACGCATGAGATATGGACCAAGCTTGAAGTAACCTATGAAGGGACTTCTCTAGTTAAAGAAAACAAAATTAACACTCTTGTACATGATTATGAATTGTTTCGAATGTCTCCAGATGAATCTATTAAAAATATGTTTACGAGATTTACTAACATTACTAATGGTTTAGTTAGTCTTGGAAAAGTTTTGTCAAATGATGAACAGGTACGGAAGATTTTAAGAGTACTACCAAGGGAGTTTGATCCACTGGTGACAGCTATTAAAGCATCCAAGGATTTGTCTACATTGTCCTTGGATGATTTGCTTGGTGAACTAATGACCAATGAGATGGAAATGGAGAGAAGGAAATCTGAAGAAGATGCTGTGGAGAAAGCTAAAGGGAAAAAGAAGGAGGAGTCAATTGCATTAAAGATTAATGATGAATCTGCTACAGAAGAATCAGGTGAGGATGATGTTGCCATGGTTGTTAAAGGACTAACTCGTCTGTTGAGAAATCAAAATGCAGGAAAAGGAAGAAGAAATGATTGGAGAACCAAAAGGAGGAATAGGGGTGAACCCATTTGTCATGAATGTGGAAAAGTTGGCCATATTAGAGTCTATTGCCCCTCTTTGCAACAGAAAGGAGAAAAGTCAAGGATTGACAAAAAGATGAAGAAGAAGGTTTTGAAGGTGGCTTGGAGTGATTCTGAAGAATCTACTTCAAGTGATGATGACAAGAATGAAGGTCTTATCTGTCTTATGGCTAACCAAGAAGATCAACTTGAAGAAGAAGCTTCTTCATCACGATCTGAGGTATGTTCACTTTCATATTCAGAATTACAAGATAAATTGCTTTATGTTTGCAACAAGTATGAAAAATTGCTTAAGAAGTACAAAAATTTGAAGAATGAGCATGAAAACTATGTAGGTTTGTGTGAATATCTCAATGAAAAAATTACATCTCATTTACATGACCTACAAACTAAGGAAGATGAGCATGTTAAATTAATATCTTCACATGCTAGTTTAGTTAAAGAATTTTCAGATTTTAAAGACTTGCATATGAAGTGCACATCCCATGCTTTGCATAGTAATACACATGATTATAGAAATATTTCTAGAAATGCACATAATTCAAATTCTTATGAGCAATTTTATACTTGTCATTATTGCATGAAACCCGGACATATTTCTAAATTTTGTAAAATTCGAACAAATATTTTTTCTAGAAATAGTAGTTATATGTGTGTGAGAAAGGGGAGTTGTCCTACCTATCCTACTCATAACATTAGAAAACCCAAACCTAAACAAGTTTGGGTTCAAATTTCTAATCCTTGATTCTATTAATTTCAGGCATGCCTTCTTAATGGGACCTTGGAGGGCATGTGGTATTTAGATAGTGGATGCTCAAGACATATGACCGGTAATCCTAGTCTTTTCACATATCTTAAAGAATTTGATGGAGGAGATGTCACCTTAGGAGATAATACTAAAAAGAAGGTCATCGGAATAGGTACCATCGAAACCTTTTCTATTTCTATTTCTAAGGTATTTTTAGTTGATGGTTTAAAATACAACCTTTTAAGTATTAGTCAACTATGTGATTCTGGCTTTGATGTGTCTTTTAATTCTAGCTCGTGCATAATTGGTAGAGATCATAAACCTTTAGTAATGGCATCTAGGAGAAATAACACATATCTTTTAGATCTTAAGACTGTAGAAGGAAGTGGAATCAAATGTCTCACCTCATGTACCAATGATGGGTATCTTTGGCATAGGAGGTTATGTCATGCTAGCTCTTCCACCATTAGGAAAATATTTAAGTATAACTTAGTTAGAGGACTACCAAACTTTCAAATAGAAGAAAATCACACTTGTGGACCGTGCAAATTAGGAAAACAAACTAGAGTTTCTTTTAAAGCAAAGAAAGATGTCACAACTACAAAACCATTGGAGATTTTGCATTTGGACTTATTTGGTCCCATAGAACCCGAGAGCTTAGGACATAAAAAATATGGTTTTGTAATAGTAGATGATTATTCAATATATACATGGGTGATATTTCTTAGAAAGAAAAGTGAGGCATGTCACAATTTTGTAACTTTGGTTACTCGGTTAGAAAGGGAACTTGGTATAGGTTTGATAGCCATTAAGAGTGACCAAGGTGGAGAGTTTAAGAATGAAAATTTCACCAATTTTTGTGAAACTCATGGTGTATCACATACATTTTCATCTTCTAGAACACCACAACAAAATGGGGTAGTAGAGAGGAAGAATAGAAGCTTAGTTGAATTAGCAAGATCCATGTTGAGTGGATATGGTGTTGCTAAGTTCTTTTGGGCCGAAGCTGTTAGTACAGCTTGCTATGTATTAAATAGGATTTTAGCCAGGCCTTTGATTAATTTGACCCCTTATGAATTGATTTTTAGACAGAAACCAAAAGTAGCACACTTGCGTGCTTTGGATGCAAGTGTTACATCTTGAAAAATGGTAAGAGAGAATTGAGTAAATTTGATCCTAGATCGGATGAGGGGATCTTTTTGGGATATTCTTCTACTGGTAGATCATATAGAGTGTATAATAAAGTTACACACTTAGTGGAAGAATCAATTCATGTGACCTTTGATGAAGAACCACTTAAGCCAACAACTAGTGATCATCTTGATGATGACTTAGAAGTTTTAGGAAGATTAAATCTTGATGGAAATACGAATATAGAAAAAATTGAAAGTGAAAATCCATCAAGTTCCAATACCTTTAAGTATAAGAAGAGTCATCCAGTTGAGCAAATTATTGGAGATATGAAGGATAATGTTAGAACAAGGGGAAGTTTCAACCACTCCGCATTTGTTTCCACCCTTGAACCTCATACAATAGATGAGGCAATGAATGATGAGTTTTGGTTGATTGCCATGAATGAGGAACTAAATCAATTTGAAAGAAATCAAGTATGGGAATTGACCCCTAGACCTAGTGATCAATCAGTTATAGGAACTAAGTGGGTTTTCAAGAACAAGCTAGATGAGAATGGCAATGTGATTAGAAATAAAGCTAGATTAGTAGCCAAAGGATACTCACAAGTTGAAGGGATAGATGTAGATGAAACATATGCTCCTGTAGCCAGACTTGAAGCCATTAGGATTCTTTTGGCTTATACCTGTCATAAGAATTTCAAGTTATATCAAATGGATGTTAAGAGTGCTTTCTTGAATGGGTTTATTAATGAGGAGGTTTATGTAGAGCAACCTCCTGGCTTTGAGGATTTTGAAAAGCCCGATTATGTTTTCAAATTAAAGAAGGCTTTGTATGGTTTAAAACAAGCTCCTAGAGCATGGTATGATAGGCTATGTACATTTCTGACATCAAATGGTTTTAGAAGAGGCAAAATAGATAGTACTTTATTTTTCAAAAATTTTGAAGATGATCAATTAGTATGTCAAATTTATGTTGATGATATAGTTTTTGGTGCAACAAATGAAGATCTTTGTATGGAGTTTTCAAATATGATGAAAAATGAATTTGAAATGAGTTTGATGGGAGAGTTAACTTTTTTCTTAGGATTACAGATTAAGCAAGTAAGTCAAGGTATCTTTATCTCTCAAACTAAGTATACTTTAGAATTACTCAAAAAGTTTGGGTTAGATAAATGTAAATCTAGAGTAACCCCCATGGCCACATCAATTTCATTAGACAAGGATGAGAAGGGGAAGGAAGTTGATCAAAAGTTGTATAGAGGCATGATAGGTTCCCTTCTTTATTTGACAGCTAGTAGACCTTATATTATGCTTAGTGTTTGCTTGTGTGCTAGGTTTCAATCATGTCCTAAAGAATCACACTTGCAAGTTGTGAAGCATATTTTTAGATATCTTCTTGGAACATCTACTTTAGGACTATGGTTCCCCAAAAATGAAGAAAGCCTCAATTTAATTGCCTACTCAGATGCAGACTTTGCTGGAAGTAAAACTGATAGAAAAAGTACTTCAGGAATGTGTCAATTTCTGGGGAATTCACTGATTTCTTGGGCTAGTAGAAAACAAAACTGTGTTGCCCTTTCAACAACCGAGTCTGAATACATAGCGGCAGGGAGTTGTGTAGCCCAAGTACTTTGGATTAGGCAACAACTACTTGACTATGGTATTCATCTAAGTGAAATTCCTATATTGTGTGATAATGCTAGTGCTATATGTCTTACCAAAAATCCCGTTCATCATTCTCGCACTAAGCACATTGATCTTAGATTTCATTTCATTAGAGAGCAAGTACAAAATAAGCTTATCACACTTGATTTTGTTCCCTTTCAAGATCAATTTGTAGATATCTTCACTAAACCATTGCCCACATAACTTTTTATTAGACTTAGATTGTCCCTTGGAATCCTCAACCCTTTTGAGTGATACCAAAAAGGGGGAGAGAAAAGTGATTAGATTCAGGGGGAGTGATTGTTTATAATAATTGTTACCGTTTACTTTTATAATAAATTTGTGGGTTTTGTTATCATCAAAAGGGGGAGATTGTTAAACTCCATGGCCTAAATGATAATTTGATGATAACAAAACAGTGTATTGTTGTTCTAATTGTTTGTTTGAGTATTTGTTACAGTATTAGAGTGACATGAAGCTCAAATGACTTGGAAGATGATTGAAGGAAGTTACCAACAACTTTGATCGTGATGAGCAGCCCTTGGTACTCCAGATGGTGTGGCAGCCATTATGGAGGTGTATAAGTTTTTTTTTAGGACACAATGTAAAACCTACAACTTTGTTTGTGTGGCACATTATAAATGTATTTTTCAAGTTTTAATTGCCTAAGGGTTGTACCATACGATTTTATATATCGTATTAGTACAACTCTACGTATGAGGCTTACATTTAAGAAGGTGTTGTGATTAAACAAGTCCTTGACTTGTATAATCAACATTTTACACCATATAAGCGTTTTCGACTATTTTCGCAAGTGTTAAAGCTTTCAGAATTTTATTTCCGATTTAATTAAAAATTTCGCTTTACGCCAAACCGGGGCAAAAAGGGTTCGATTAACGCCGAACCGGAACCAAGCCGAACCGGCCAGGCGAGAACCTAAGGGGACGATTATAAGGGCGCAAACACAAGCCAGAGTTCCTAATTCGGGTTCGGGTCATACTTGACCCGTTATGCTCTAAACAGGTCGGGTTGGGTATTGACTTCCCAACCGCACCTGGGGGCAGCCAACCCCAATATTTTCGGCTGAAGGCAAAAGAAAGGTGAACTAATATATGTGCTACTTCTCCCTACCAACAGGAAATGTGGGACTAAAACTTAAAAGCGTTTTCTCTTTTTCGGCTTTCCTTTTTTTTGCTTTTCCGGCGCAATGGCTATATGTTTTAAAATTATTTTCTTCTCCTCTTCTAGCCATTGGAACTAACGTTCAATTGCTCGATCTCCTTCTATAAGAATGATTGAATTCGAGGGATTTTTGTTAGAAAAAGAACTGGAAAAATCCCTGCAAAGACGGACAAAAATCACTGGAATTACTGTTCATCGTCTTCCTCAGCCTTCTCGGATCGAAACGAAACGCGTTCCTTTCGCTTCAAATTTGCACGGTTTCATCCCTTTTCTTTTCTACTTTACAATTACTTACTTAACTACATCTCATACTCTGCTTAGCTACTTAGATTGAGGTGGAAATTACTGCAAAACTTTTCCGTTAACCAAGCTTCGCAGATCTTCATTTTTCGATCAATCTTCACCAACTGTGATTCTCTTTTCAAGCCTTGGAGTCTCTATTAACTTTTCGGAATTCAACTTACCTGTTTCGAATTTTTGTTGAGTCGAATTTCAGACCAAATTTTCTCCGAAACACTTCTTCCACACGAAAACAGAACAACGCCTTCGCAAACGCGATTTGGGCTTTGTCCTGTTTGGAAAGCGCGGTCAGAAGTGCGTTTGGGTTATTTTATTTTTAATTTCGAAGAAATTTTTTTTGTGCCACTTTGTTTCACAAGTTGTAGGGTCTGTGGAATTTTAATTTTGTTTAAGAAAATTTGTTTGCCAAATAAAAATTGACGACGACGGTGTATTGTGGTCTTGGTTGTGAAAACCAAGCTGTTGTATTTGTGTGTGACCAATCTTGTGATTGGGTGCTGTGAGGGATTTTAGTCTACCCGCCGGTTGGGCAAAAGGCATTGGATTGGTAGTGAAGCCCGGCTAGGTTAGCTGGGGGTGGATGTAGGCAAAGGTTTTGCCGAACCACTTGAAATCGTACGCCTTGCTATTTTATTTCTTAAGCGCACAAATTCAAGATTAAATTTACTCTGTTACGTTTTATTATTGTGAACGGTTCAATTCACCCCCCCTCTTCTAACCGGCATTTTCCAACAATAACTGCATTATTAAATAATAATCAGTTAATACTATATTTAATTATGATTTGTATGTATGAATATATTGATTTATAAAATTATTTTGAATAATAAATTTTATTTGAGAATGGATAAAAATTTAATGTAAAGTTTTTATTAAAAAAACAATTATTTTTAGCTTAAACAATTTAAAAAAAATGAAGGACACACACAAGATCAACCCTTCATATAAAAAATCATATTATAATATGTTTATTTTATTTTTTCTCCCATTTAATTACATTCTTTTAATAACAAACTTAAAATATTATCTTTTAAATTTACATTATTGATTAATTAAGAAAATGTACAATTTTTTTATTAATTATTTACTTTTTGAACTCGTACAAAAATTAAATATATTTTTATAATCCATTTTAACAATATCAATTAATAATAAATGAATTATAATGTGCTTGAATCATTTTACCACCAATCTTCCTAACTCCCAATCAGTCTCCTATATTCAGTATTATAATACATGATTTGACTTTGTCATTGCAAATATTATTAGTATCTTTCCTCTGTTTGATGTAAATTTTTTTCAAAAAAATAATCATAAAAATATTAAAAATTTGTCATTCAAAATTTTTATTTCATTAATTTAAATGGTTCTATTCATTTTTTAATCTTTTAAACGAATCAACAAAAAATAAACGTACCATATGTGAACCAATGAGTTTTGGAAAAGAAACGTAAGGCATCATGAGAGGCTATGCAAGAGACTTCTAACAACCGTTTTTATATTGTTCACACGATTTTTTTAATACCAAGCTAATATTACAAGATTAAGTTAACTAACTTTGCCAGGGACACGATATTTTTGTAATGTTAATGATAAATCAATTGTTTTGAAGTTGACTATATTGTATATTAGTTATCTTGCTATAACTTGTAATATATTATTTTGTCACATATATTTTGTTATGTAAATTGAAAACTTATTTTCCCTTTTTTTTATATAAACCTGGTCTCTATCATATAAAACTGAAGTGGTACACCATTCAATTGGAAAATAAATTAAGCCAAAAGATATTCTATTCATTGTCCTACTCAATTATGTAAATTTGTTAAATTCTAAACTTTTGATATAATTATCCAAAATAATACTATTAACATTATCATATAAAATGATTCAAATTTAATTTTAACTATTACTACTAATCTTGTAAAACTAATGATTATTTAATACATATATACAAAATTATGACTAGATAAGTGATGTAGGTATATATAATGAACAAGAGTACAAATTAGAAGAGCGAAATAAAAAAATATGAGAAAAATAATAATGTCATCAATGGGGCATGCTTATCTTAGATTCTTGAATAGTTTATCTAATAGAGTTAGCTTAAATTTATTAAGTTCTTACCAAAATTATCATTACATAATTTCTAAAACTATAATTAAGTTATCATATTTTTTAAATTACATTGCATTAAAGAATTTTAAAAATTTATGCTTATCATGCAAATTATGATTTAACTAACTTAAATAACATGAGAAATAAAATTAATTAGCTAAAAGTTTTGAATTAAATAAATATCTTTTACTAAAAATTTGTAGTCTATTCAATGAACTCTAAGAATTAATAATATTTTTTAAGATTGGTCAATGATTTGCTTATCTCCAATTAAAAATAAAATATGGAGATATTTTTAAGTTATTTTTTAAATAATGCAAGAATATTATATATTTTTAAAGTTATTATTTAGTAAAATAAATGTATCATTAGCTCTCATAGATCTAATGAAGTAAATATTTTATAATATTTAGATTCATTTATAATTGTATTTATAAATGATATTTTAATTTATTCAAAATTTTTAAAAAAACATAATATATATTTACTTATTGTATTACAAATTATGAGAGAGAATGAATTATATACTAAATACTCTAAGTGTGAATTTTGGAATATGTGGTTTTAGTAATCATGAATTGACCAAAACTCATACAAATATAAAATAAAAAGAAATTTGTTTGGTATGTAAGTTATTATAGACAATTTGTCAAAAGATTATTAAATAAAACATCTCCATCACTAGATTATCCTAAAAAGGAATCAAATATAAATGAGACTCGATTTATGAAAATAGTTTTTAGATATTTAAAACTATTGAATTTTGATGCAAAATGACACTTCTAGAATATATAGATGCGTATCGTTTGTAGAATGATTCATGTTTATAGTATCTATGCTATGGGTTGATGCAGAATAAAAATGTGATTATGTATACAATCAAATAACTAAAGCATTGTGAAAATAAATACTTTGTTCATGACTTAGACATGGCATTCATAATAGTTTATAAAAAAAAATAAATACATTATTTATGTACTATAATATTTTTACATATTATTGATTTGCTTGTAAGGTATTTTCATTTTAATCCCTTTTATAGTATACATTCCTTTTTTGAATTGTAATAAGGAATATGAAGCGTAAGAACAGTGGGCAACTAAGGAAGAACTAAAGGTGATGAGTGTTTTTGTAATTTGGAGATTAATTTCTCAAGAAGTTTCTTTTAAGGAGTTTTAAATTCATAATGTTTTGAAATTTAAAGAATCTTAAAATATTTTAGATAACATTCTTATACATTTATATAGATTTTTGGATATAATATTTTGTTAGAAAATATATAATATTTTAATTTAAAAAACAAACATATAAAGTTTCACGAAACAAAAAAAAATCTACCAATTCTACCTTACAATGCGACCATCTAAGCAAACATGAACTACTACATGCAAGTGGGTGTAGCTTCTACATGTGGAAGGCCATATACACACTCATTGACCTATTGTGCACGTGGTAGGTGGCTAACATGCGAGCATGTGATAGGTGGCTTGGAATACAAAAATGTGTTGAAGTGGTTTAAGAAGTTTAATTTATCAATAAATCAAAGTTGAAAAACAAAACTAAGAGAATATTGTTACCTTCACCAATTCCTAAATAGAAATGAGAAGAACTGATTATAGATATTGTGATAGAGTTCTCTCAATCGCCAATAGATCTTCATTCAATATAAGTGATTACAGATAGATTAACAAAATATATTTATTTTCTTATTATTAAAACAATTTATTTAACATAAATGTTGGCTAATATCTATATGAACCAAATTGTTAAATTACATGGTTCATGAAAACTATTATATTATATGTGAACCTAACTTTACTTTACATGTTTGAAAGATAATTGATCAAGACTTTAAAACATGTTTAAAATTTAGTAGTCATTCATCCTCAAACATATAAATAAATAAAGAAAATCATTAAGATTCTAAAAGATTTACTTAAGACATTGCATATTAGATCTTGGAGGATGTTAAGAAAGTCATTTATCATTAATAATTTTTTAAATAATAATAGTTATCAATATAATTTTGAAATTGCATCATATGAGGTTATATATGAAATGAAGTATTTATTAACACTATGTTTGGAATAAAAGAAAAGAAAAAGTTTTATTGGATCCCTAGATTATTTAGAAAGCCACAAAAGGATAAGAATTAGTCAAGGTCAATTAAAGCTAGCTCAAGATAAGAAGAAAAAGTACTTTGATGCAAAGCATTGATTAATAAAATTTCAAGAAAGACATCATGTATTTGTTATATTAGTTAAATGAAAGATGTTATACGAATTGAAAATAAAATCAGTTAAAATCTAAATATATTGGTCCCTTTAAGTTCTAAAGAGAGTTGGACAAGCGATATATTTGATTACTTTGAATCTTTATGTACCAGGAATTCTTAATGTATTTCATCTTTTATTTTTATGAAGATGCATTCTTGATCTTCATTATGTTGTTAATTATATCGATCTACATATGAAAATTTAATCAAACTTATTTAGAAATATAAATGAAGATCTTAAAAAAAATGGAGAAGCTGCTAAGAAATTGAGTTATTCTAATGATTAATGTTTTATAAAAATATCAAGCAGAAAGAAAAGCTACTTTGGAAGTGGAAGCATACATGATCGACTAAAAGCCAAAACTTTTCTAAATTTCAAGACAATTTTTATGGTGGGTAAGATTGCAAAACCCCAAATATAAATATATATATATATATATATATATCTGTGTGTGTGTGTATGTGTTTGTGTGTGTGTGTGTGTGTGTGTGTGTATGTATGTATATATATATTATACTATAAATGATTAATTAAATTAATAAAGTTTTTAAAATACGTGCTTGGATGTAATAAAGTCATCTATTTCAAATATGATATTTATTTTTCAAATTATTATCAAATTAATATACTATTGAAAAGTATGTCATGATTTTAAATGAATTCAAAAAAATTTTTAAGATAAATAAGCAAAAAGAGCTTCTCAAAAGTAATCAAAGGCAATGAGCTAATAAATTTTAAAAGTTTAGATAATTAGCATAGAAGTTTAAGATATATATACATATATTTATAAATTTGGAATAATATTTTAGTAATTTCATAAATTAATTCTTCACAGCTCAACATAGATTGAATTGAAGGTGATATTTGATTGTATTAAGAGAGTTACAGAAGAGAGAATAAATAAGGCCGATAAAGGATGCTCAAGTAGATTAAGAAAAGTGAGTTGAGTGTGAAGATGAAGGAAATAAGAATGTTTAACTTGGAGAAGCTTAGTAGGGAAAATAAGAAAAAGAATCAAGATGGATATTGAGAAGCTTTCATGCTGCTAAAAGGGGTGTGTGGAATGAAAAGAGAAAGTTTTAGAGTTGTGAGAAGCTGTTCATAGCTACCAAAGTATGGATCAACAATTAGTTGAGGTAAAGTATGGATTTAAGAATTATTATTTAAATTCAATTTTTTTTTATGCAATAGTAGAACTCTTCTAGGGAGAAAAAAACTTATGCCAAAGCATAGTTTGACATCATTAAGTGAAAATGTTCATTTTTCATCAATCAATTTTCAACATAATAATAATTCACTAACAATTAGATTATTAAAATAAGCAATTTAAATTATCTATTATTAAAAAAATCACATATCATCATGTCGACTAATGAATTTAATAATCTCTATCACTTGATAACGATAAATATTTTATTGTAAAAAATATTAATAAAAAATTATAATAATATAAGATATTCCCAAAAATATATGAATTTAAATAGGCATGAACTTGAAAAATAAATTTATATATTATGTTAATACTCTATTAGCTTATGACTTATAAATTTAGAAGGAGGGTTTAATAAAGAGGTTTTGAAAATGAGTTTAATATGACAGAAAAAAATTTTGTGAAAATTATTTTTAAAATATCAATGTTTGTGTGGACAGTAAAAGAGTTTTAAAAAAAAAAAAAAGAAATTTTTTGTGAATACAACATAAAGTTGAAAAGCAAATTGAAGGGGCCACATGGCACCAACCTAACACCATAGTGTGAACAGTAATTTTTGATATTAACCATTTATTTCCATTTTTTGCTTTAAGAAACGTCCTACAATAAATACATTAATACACTTTGCATGATACATTAATAAAAAAAATCTTCAAATTTTTTAACTAATTACTTACAAATAGAAACCTTGCAAAAATAATTCTCTTTTGTATAATATGTTTTATGAATAATTTTTAATGGACCTGCCAATTAAAGTTATTTCTAATATTTTTAAATTCAGAGTAGGTCAAACCCATTTGTGGAGCTAAAGGTGGGCAAAGAAGCTAGCTAGAAAAAGTACCTATTTGAAAGAAGTGCTCAATCTTTCTCTCCACGTTTCTTGGTCAAGTCAAGAATATACTCTGCATAAGTGCGAAGTTGGTTTTTTAACATAGTGGAAGGTTCCTTATATTTTTCCCATGAGCTTCATCTCATCTATAGTCTTTTTCAACCTCCCATGGTAGCAATCCAATTTTGCCTGCATTGAGCTAAGCTTTGCCCACAAGTCGTTTATCACTTTATTGCTTGTTGAAGCTTCCTACAAGAGTGTGCATCCACACTAGTAATAGTTGAGGAATCAGTTATTCGTGGTAAGTCAAATATGAAAAAAAAAATTGAGAAAATCTCATGTCAAAATGATAAAAGCACAACAAAAAGACACATGATTCGTACTTGTATTAAATCTAAAGCAGTCTCAAAAGAAGAGAACTTTTATTTTAGATACAATTTTAAATTAGAAAGTAAAAATATTACTTTTGTGTTTGAAACAAAACCCCCCTTTTTTTCTAAGGTTGGGGCAATATAACCTCAACAATTTCTTAGAAATGAAGAACAGGAAATAAGTTGCATTTACGATTGACATGAACAAATCACCATCTATTTAACTATTTACTAAATGTGCCTTTTTGTTGGGATGGGGTGGAAGGGATGACAATGGTTTTCAATCCTCAATTGCAATTAGCTTTTTTCATAAAGACTTACTAAACAACTAGATTGAAAAATAAATTTAGAAAAAGGAAGGAATGATTTAAGGTTAAGAGGAAGGAATGGTTTAAGGTAAGAGAGAAGAAGGGAGAGACAGGCAAAAAAGAGTGATAGAGAGAGTAAAGAAGGAATTAATGAGCATGGTTAAAGCAGTATCCAGGTCACCTAAAAAAGAAGTTTCTTCAAAGCAACACTTCTACAAAACTCCTAACGAAACTTTATAAAAAATAGCTAAGTCCTCAAATCGATGATTCACTTATCTACCATTTGTTTCACCCTACTGAAGTGATAACAACCAACTTTACAAATTACATTATTGAAAAACATACATGAATAGTGAAAAAGACAACTTCACATGAAAATCCCAAATTCAAAAGAAAAAAACACATTTTCATACTTGCAAACATCTTCATTAGAAATCAAATAGATAGATATAAACAGAAATATCACTTTTATCACTTCTACTCTAAGCATTCCCTCCCAACAAGTGACTCACATCCTCAACGTCATGGTAGCTTATAAAGCAAAATATAGATTGCGACTCATTTAAAATAATAGATTTGTATAGTTCACATTGATTTGACTTGTGATTTTGAAGTCCTATAGGTTCAAAAACAACTTAATACATATGAACTACTTAGCTTCATATGCATCAATAGTGGACATTACCAGATAGAAGATCTTAATAATCTTTTACTAGGATAATTGAGTCTTGGACATCTAAACAGGTAATTCTTCAATTTTTTAATTCTTTTTGTGCATCTTTCCTTCTCATCATTTTTCATGAAAACTCAATAGAGTAATGCATATTATCAGCTTGTTAATAGTGCTAACTTTGTTAACATGTGTCTATTTAAATATCTATACTAAGAATTTTGATAATACATCAGCAATAAATAGCCTGATGTCAAGAAACTTCAATTGTATGTGCAAAGTTCTTTACAAGACAAATTTTATTTTCAAAATCTGAATATAATAAAAATCATACTTTTCCTTTTCTCTTAGAAGATTTCTTAAATCATGTAGTGTCTTTACATGTCTTTGAGAGGATGAGGATTCAAATTTGGCTATGGAGAGTGCCACATATTTTGAAGTTGAGGCATTTGGCTAAGTACTGCTACACAACTAGTATATGTACCCTAAGGTACTCTTCTAAATATTAATATCACATTTTAAGCTATAATTTTTGTAACATTAGTGTACTATGACATTCCTTCATATACATAAGAACCTATTCAGTCCTTTGCAAATGTTTTTGACATGGGTAAAAAAACCCACTATATATTTAGGGTCATGCCTTATACATAAAATGATACGAATAACATTCCTATCGTAGGTGGGTATGATATCTTGGACAAGTATTTCCACTCTTGAAAACTTGGTGATCATTCTTTGCTTAGTTTAAAATGATTTCTAAGTGAAGTATATAATCCATCTATACTCCAACTTGTTCATTCTCTATTTGTATCAATTAATTGAAGAGAAGAACAAAATAGTTTTATGAATTTTTTTAATGTTTTACTCAAAGTAAAATAGTGGCACCGTTTACACAATGGAGGCTTCATAGGCTTCAAGTGTTGGTGTTATTTTATTTGTAGAATTCCCCCTTTAGTAAAGGAAGGGTAATGCTACACTTTCTTAGAGAAAGGGAGTTGTATGGAAAGATAAAATTTTGGCTATTTGTCTAGGACTGATTCCTTTTAATACTTTTCATAAGCTTTTTGACTTCAATAACCCTTAGAACGTTACTTACAAGATTAATTGGTGCACACTAGTGGCATTGTTAACATGGAATAATGTATGAATGTAACCATAATGATGACTGCCTCCATGAATATCATTGTAGTATGACAACAATAAATATGAATTAAAATTGTAACCCAACTAAGACCCAAGATTTTGTCATTATGAAATATTTTGTTGTTACAACTTAACCTTACTTCTTTAAGATATTATTTTTGTTTCATAGTTTCTATCAATAAAAAAATATTTCATCTTAAAAAGTATCTCGATATCTTAAAACCTTGGTATTATATATGCAATTTAGAATTTTTTTTTTCTTCATTTTTTATATGAGAATAAGAACTATTGTCTCCTTGCATCTAAAATTCCACATTTTAGACATCACTCAATAATCATTCATTATCATCTTTAACCCCTGGTGTGATAGGCCTATTATGTTTTTTGTGATTCAACTCGTTCCAGATTATATTATGAAAAGTATCATTCCAGCACCACAATATTAGGACACAATCATATTTTATAAAGGTAGTGTCCCTTTTTGGTTCTCTTATATTAGCCAAACAAAATTTTGTCTTTAAAAGACTTATTTACATTATAAAACTATGTTTTTATATGTTTAGCTTTGATACATTTTTTATCTTCTAAATGTAAGAATATTCATACACTTATCTACCTAGAAATATACTAGGAGTAACTCCTTATTTAATAATTCTTTTTCTAAAATATCATCTAATGACATGCACATTTTTTTATCGAGGATGTTATAGGCTCATTAGCTTTAGCTTGGTTTTCCTTGAACTACATAGTATTATATGAGGTATAAATTTGATACTATAATATCACAGCATAACATATCATGTTGAGATATTATTATTCTTTGAATAATTCTATACTAACCAAAATGAGTTTTATCCCATAAGATGCATAGACATCTACATTATTATAATTTTAATTAGCATTTTTAGTTTCAATGAAAGCTATAATTCTTAATTAAATTTGATACTAAAATTAATGATTGTAGAGAAAATTTTAGATAAGATACTACCAAATTATATTTTTTGATATTATTATTTAGAAAGCTTTCTTTTTAAATTAGGACTAGAAAGAATAATCCAAAATAAATTATTTTTTATTCTCAATAATGAATAAATGAGAAAAATATGATTCTTCATTACAAATACTATTGTTGTAATTGCTTCTTTTAGCTCCTTCATCCCTCACAAGAACAATTTCTTAGGCTACATCTGTGAAATTCTTTGAGCACTTCAACTAGCCACATCCTTTCATAATTCATTAGTCTCGGCAACTAGTTATGGTCATGAAATAAAATTTCTAAAATGGGATTGTACTATACTCCAACACAATGTTAAGAGGTTGCACCACTAGATTGCATTCAAATGCATTGTTGGATACTTTGGCCACAACTATTTGATCTCCCAAAAAAACTTCTAAATCGATCTCCAAATATGCAGAAAGAATACACAAGCAAACAATGTCTTCAACCTTCTTAAAGACAAATTGGGCCATTCCACATTGCCTTTAAGGTTCCTTCCCTCACCCTTTAAATGTCTAATAGATATGAAGTCATACAATGTCCTTAACCTTGAAACCATATTCCACTCAATGCCTATTATAACTTCACCTATTACTATTTTGTGGCTTTTCCATGAACTTTTAAGTGTTTCCTTCAAATCTTATTGAAACTATTGTGAGCTATGTTGCACTAATCCCTCGACACTTTTAATTGTGTCAATTTGGAACTCTGCATTGAATGGGCTTTAAGGACTAAATCCCAAATTACATATTGAATAGTCATGAACCAGTAGAAAGATTGCCTAACACGTTGAAAGAAAACTAGACATAGAAGAGACTTTCATCCTATACTTCAAAATATCATGAATTGTACCGTCATAAGAGTTGTCAGATGGTCCTATTTATGATACTATAAACAACATAACATTCCACAAATTTCTCAAATTCTAATTTCTTACAAGAACAATACACGTTAAATTTATCGAATCAAGATAGTATACCTTTTTCATTCCAAAGCAACCAACCACCATTGAAGTATGAGTTTCTTGAACCTATCTCAACTAATCCCTATTACAAGGCATGTAAAGTTGTACCCATATAGAGAAGGCCTTCACCTAAGTGAAAATTAGATAGCTTTCAATGTTTTTACGTTTGATCAATCCCCATTAAAGTCAATATCCTCATTATCTCTCAACACATACTCCTTGTGCATCTTCAATTAGAACCACTTCACAAAACTTAAACAAAAGTTCCATACTACGTGTTTCAAAAGAAAGCCAACCAAGTTATTTTGAGCTGCTTTCCTATATGTGATGACAATGTTGAATTGTCATGGATAGGTAATGTCCTTAATGTGTCATCACTTTTGAAACTTGCTATGTTCTACAAATATTGGAGTGGTTGTCTATCAAAGTGTGCATTATTTCACTCCCTATAAAGATGGCAACCAATGTTTCATGGCTTGATGTAATGTAGAAATCTTCTTATTGTATGACCATGAGTTTCTTTGAGCTTCCTGCAGTAGCATGAAATAATACGCTTGAAGATGTCCTCAAACCATCAACGTGATGCCAATTGCACAGCTTCACACATCTATTACAATCTTAAAAGAAAGTCATAACCTAGAAAAAAGCAAACGTGTGCCCATAATTTATTCTTTAACAAGGGGAAGAGTACGATTTTTTCTCTTAAACTTTAATTTCACTTTTGTTTGTACATGTAATGGTATGAGAATCTCAATGAATTTTTTAATGAATTATGAAACTAATAGAATGCCTCCATGAAGATCCTTACCTCAGTAACATTATTTTGTTATGAACATTCTCGTGTGACTTGCACCAAAATTGCATCAACTCTTCGTTTTTCCATTTCTAGCCTGGTGCACTAGAATAATTAAGATCATATGCTTTATTTTGTACTACTTTAGGGTAAGTTTCGACCTTTGGAATAACGTTTTAGAGAAACTAGTTTTTCTTCATTCATAGCCTTTTTGCATGAACAAGTTTTGGTCTCACTCTTATCAATTTCTTTCTTTCTTCCTCCCTTGTTTCTAACTCTCTGTTCTCCTCCAAATAACCTGAGCCATCCCACATGTACTTCCGTGCTCTTGACCACATTCTAGTATTAATAGCACACAAATTCAACATATAGCATACTTGAATTGTGCATGAATAATGCAGAAAATTAACCTTAAAGAATTATATACTTTTGAGGGGATCATCAACATCCTAATACAAAAATATGACCATAAAAATCAAGGTAGTGATTAACATCAATCCTAACTAGTTTCATGAAAAAATTAATAAATAATAGAAAATGTTAATAAAAATAATCATTTGCAAAAGCAAGATGCTTTCACTAAACTTAATATAATGGATATACTTTGAGTAGAATCAGTGTACTGCATTTCCTTTAAGCCAGTTAAAAATCTTACACAATTTCATACCAAATTTCTAGGCCACATATCATGGGTTCACTTTCATAGATTTTTCTTGTTATATTCACAATGCGAAAGTATAAACCACAGTTGTACTCTGATTCATGAATACCTTGGATAGTTTTTTTGCAGGAAGAACAATTTCATCATTTGATATTTTGAGTTTCTCAGTCTGAGATTACTCTTTAGAGTCTGTAGTGGATTTTACGACCTCAAGTTCTAAAGGAGCTTCTTACGTTGCTGATCCAATCAACGAAAAAGTATATGAATTAAAAACAATGTAATGAAAGAAAGAATAGTTTCAATGCCATATGCATTATTTGAGTAATTATAGTACCGAGACCTTGTCTTCCTTTTGTCTTGATTAATAGCTGAGAGAATCTTTTGAAATTCTTGAAGTAGCATTTGAACCAGATAAAATTTGTTCCTTCAAGATAAAACAGCTTCAAGTTCTAAAATAGGATGTCAAAACCAATAGACGGTTGAAGTACAATGGTAGACAAGCTTAGAAGCATTAATAAGAAATTAACACTAGTTAGAAAATTAATTGTTCTATAATTATACAGATTTATACCACTCTAACAAGTTCCTCCTTTAGCAGTTTTGCATCAAGTAATGTAGTATTCAATTTGTTGGACATAACATCAAATTCAGTTTCTAGAATTTCATTCTTAACAACTGTTTCTTCCTTTTCACCAATTCTAATTTTCAAAGCCTCTTTCATCAAAGTGATATCAGCCTCCTTCTCAAACAAACTGAAAACAAGCATTTGATACTTACCCTAAAAGAATACATGTGACAAACATAATATACCAAACAAAATAAAACCTACTCACTTAATATAAGGAATTGAATATCAACCATTAGTATAAATTAAATAGAATAAGATCATCGAGAAAATAAGCTTTGGAGTTCAAAAAACTTGTCCATATGCTCTGACCTTGCTCAATATTGTTCATGATTTTGTGAAGCATATTAGAACATTAAGAAACTAACTTTTGTTCTTCTATTTGCATCTCAAATGTTTACTTTTACATCTTGTAATGTTGCTAGTTATTAACTAGCTGATAAATTAACTAGCAATTGCTCAGGACCTGTATAAATAGAACACGAGTAGACTTCCATATCTGATATTTTCCAACAAATTTTTTGGGATACAATATTTGACTTATGCTTCAACATATTGTGTTTTAGTAAAGCTCATTGAGCTTGCAAGCTCTTAACTTCTCGTTGAATCTAAGCTTTTTCACTCTAAAAAAACGAAATGCTCACCTTTAGTAGAGCTTAGGCTAAAAAAATATGAAAGAGGCTAATTTCAAGGTAGTCAACTGAGAATGTCAAAGCAGGGCAAGCAGGCTTCAATTATATGCAATTATCTTCCCAACTTAAGCTTTTGTCGAAGGCAAGGAAAAAGACATACACAAATCATACTATATTATATTCTAGTTGTTTTTTGGGGGTGACTAACAATCAATCATATAGGAAATCGACCCTTCAAATTCTATCTTCTTTCTTGGTTGAGCTCTCATTATCTTCCTTTGAACTAAAGGAATTTTAGTATTTAACAAAATCCAGTTCAAAAGATTAAGATGGTGCAGTATTCTCAAGGCACTCTATTCATTCTGTCTATTTTTCAACTACATTTGGCAATGGTACAAGCTGTGGGTGAATCATTTGGTATTGAAGCATCCTGTTGGGCATATATGGCCAACCAAAAAGTTCATGAAAGGAAACGAACAAAAAGCTATACATGATGGAGATTCTAACCAATCTATGGAACGATAGGTAGCATACTTAATACAAACCATTCAAGGCTTTGCATAGATAGTTACAAAGCAATAACTTATCATGATAAAGCACAATAATATAGAACCCAAAAAATACATCACCACCAAAGTTGAATGCAACCAATTCAAATAGGGGAAGGTTAAGGTTGTGTAAGCCTAATTGAAAATATCAAAGAAGTTGATCTATGTTAATCTACGCCTCAAAATTTAAAGAATAATAAATAATCCTAAAAGTTGAGGCCAAGGTCAATTTGCAAACTTATGAATAAAAAAGAATGCCAATGTAATACGTAGGACTGAAGAAAGTAGAAAATGATCATAAAACAATGCCTTAGAGTTGGAATCACCAAGCAATAAACAAATCCTAAAAGATTGCTAGATTGAGTGGTACAAAAAAATTGTCCCAAATCAAAAATATCAGAAATGATTTTGAACTACAAACACACAAAAGCTTTCTTCATCTTAGCAAGCTCCTCCTTGAAACTCCTCATAGACACTCCTTTCTAAATTCTCATGACAATCTCCACCTTTTCCTAATTTCATTTCAATCTCTCCTCCATTGTTTCTCTTTAAGCTACTACTTAGTTTTTTCATTAGCACCCAACTGTATGACAACTCC
Organism: Vanilla planifolia; assembly: GCA_023846275.1. Lineage (NCBI taxonomy): Eukaryota > Viridiplantae > Streptophyta > Magnoliopsida > Asparagales > Orchidaceae > Vanilla > Vanilla planifolia. The sequence goes on along the minus strand of CM043871.1, from coordinate 612,404 downwards.
CCATCTTATTCGATATGGATGCAAAACAACATTAAGCAGAGGAGAATAGGCCTCTTACCATATAACTTAAAAGAAACAATTTTTCATTTAGCATTACATTATTATTTTACTATAAAGTTCATATATTGAGTTTCGTCCTCAACCCCTAAAAAATCTACAATTCCAATAAAATAATAGCCTTAAATTTGTCTTATTGAGACCCTTCCAAATCTACATTTTTAAAATCTAAGACATTCATTGTTGACATAAAAATGTCACACACTTGTCACCAACCAAAATTCCTACTTAAAACTAAACAATTAATCTCATATAACATACAAAATCATATTTAATCACTATATTGCATACAAAAACATTGGACAATAACATTTTGAACAAGATTATTTTGAACCTACAAAGAAAATATATTAGCCAAGTATGAAATCTAACATAAAGAAAGTTCATTCAAGAGATTAAATTCTAAAGCATTACAAAACCAACCGATCTAAAGTAATGCCCATACATACCACTACCGATACCTAATCAACCCTAGAAGACCATCTTGATGGATTTTCTTGGTGGCTGATCGATGATAAAATGATTTTACAATTTCTTGTTGAGATTAAGAAAACCATTCTAAGATGATAAGATGCAAATAGGATATCAAGGGTTAAAAGCAACACATTTTTCTTAACAAAGGTATGGATACATCTTGAGTTACCATCAAACAGTGTGTGGAATTGAAATACACATTTTATAAGCAAATTGATAACAAGATAATGGTCATTAACATAGTAATATGAATCCAATGAAAGGATATAACTCTCACCACTCAAAGTCATAAAATAAAAACCATATTTTGTGCCCAATTTTCATTAAATCAAACCATCCATAGTTCAATTATTTAGAGCACATTCAAGGTGGTGTGTCTATTATATCTACCATAGAGCCCATTCAACTTGGATTTTGAAATAATGCCAACCAATATAATCAAAGTATTAATATAATAGTGGGCATAAAAGATTATCAAGAATATTTGAATAGTTCAAACCACTCCAAGATGTTTTTGAAGCTCTTCCAACATAAGTACAAAAAGAGACATGATATGCACAAAATCAACACATCCACAAATCAATTTCTTGGAGCCCATTTAAGGTGTGTCTAGTATATCTACTATAGAACCAATTCAACTTGGATTTCTCAACAAACCCATCAAATAAAGACAAACAAAAGCTATAAATGATTATCAAGAGTATTTAAAAAATTGAAATTGCTATTAAGATGTGGTTGAAGCTCTAGCAATAGTACAAAAAGAGACATGATATGCATCATCAATAAGAGACTTTTACAAGATCTAGCATAGTTTTATGTAATAAAAGAATAACTAAGGGGCTAAGAAAGTTAAAACCAATTTGATATATATTATTTCAACACCAGAAGAAAATCAATGATAACATTTATTAGCTAAACCTATTGCCATAAAGAGAAATCAATACTGATAAATCTAGATAACTTAAAATTACTTGAGCATTTCATAATTATATGGAGTTTCATGAGGTATTATATCCTATGTATGACCTCGTCATGGAAATGAAAATTTTATTATCGAAATATATGATTTTTGAGAGTTATTGAACCACCCCAAGACGAGGGACATAAGTCCCACTTTTCATCATTTGAAATACACAAATTCCATAGGAGACTAATTAAGAATAATTTAGAACAAGAAAATAATGAGTTTTGATATCTCATGTTCTCTATTTAGAAATAACAAAAAGTCTCTCCAACAAATCCATTTCTACTTAAAAAAAATTCAAAGGGACTTAAATCCTTGAAAAAGGACAAATGATCAGGATAACAACAACAAAAGTAAACAAAACAGCCTTGACATGACCCAACAACATTTGTCGTATATTTAAATGACCTTGAAGAAAAGTTCTACTAGAAACAAGAGGTATTAACACATAAGGAAGGGATATGAAGAAACCTTGAGAGAGTATAGCAAAGATTTGATAGAGGTGATACAAAACCTTTAAGAGAAAGCATTCAGGAAATGTACCAAAGATTTAAGGACCAAGTTTTTCAGGTATTTCTACAATCCAAGTGCCAATACAGAGAAAAGTAGACTAAAAAAATTTTATAATGTGTTTTCCAAATTTATCATAAGAGCAATAACCAAATAAGAATGAGTAACACTATTTTTAAACCAAGAAGAATTATTACATTAATTATAGGATATGATAAGATTTTTAAATAAATTTAGCACCACTCTAATTTGAAGTTTTTCCTTATATAACTAATAAGAGTTGTACTACAAAATATACTAGGTAGTATTCTATGGAATCATTAGTGATTTTCATATGTTTGTGTTTTAAAACCAAGCAATAGAAGTAAGGAAGCATAACCTTCAACTAATAATCTTTGTTTTACTCTCTCTCTCTCTCCCCCTACACACCTCTCTTGCATGATTACTCTTGATTTGTTCAAGAAAAATCTAATGAAATTCCCCATATAGTGACTGAATAGAATAACGAGCATGGGTTGTGGATGGACAAATAGATTAATTTAGCTATGCCAAGTGCCATCTTTGCAAAGAATTGGACTAGAATTGCTATTCAATCTTGCCATGTGATATAATGGAAATTGTTGGAAGAACAGGTTTATATAATATTCATTTACATTAAACCAAAAGGTAACCATTGACATTATATTGATGTTAATCACAACAATTAGATAAGTCTCCAATCTTCCCAAGAAAAAAAGAAAAAAACATCAATCTACAAGTTGGAGGTAGAAGTACAAGCTAATATAAGAAGCCTTTCCCTTTCAAATATGGTGAGAATTGATGTAAAAAGTGGACTCACATCTCTCTTACTACACAAGCAACCCATACTCATAATTATGAAGTATGTTGATGATTTATGAAATCACCCTTAAAAGGTAAAGGGATAACAAGGAAAATGTAACTCAAGTCAAAATACAATTTCATTAATGCAAACATGTTGTAAATATTTCCATGCAACGGCACATCCCCAAAATAGACAATATCAAAATACAAAATTAGGAATGATAACTTGACATAGTTTTTGAGCAAAAAAATATACTCACTTGCTCTTTATCTACTTCGCAATTTCTCTTCAACGTTTGCTTAGCTAGGTATTCACTTTTAAAATATTTGTTTTTTGAAAACAACCACAAATAGGACAACTATTGCAATGGTGGTCTAGATTTAATAAAACCAACTTTTGCTTGAAAAGACATGCCAAAATTCATCATTTCAAGGGCAAAAAATTTAAACAAAGCACAAAAGAGAACAACAATATATGCCATATCTATTACACATATCACAAATACTCACAAAAAGTTGCAAGAATTACTAGTATTATTTTAGAAAAGAAGGAGAAAAGATGTGTGAAGTCTTTGGGAATGGCTAAAAGATTTTCAAATCAATCTTTTAAAAGGCCAAAGTGCAAATCAATTTCTCCAACTTCATCAAAAAGCATCTTCATTGAGTCACCGACTAACTACTAAAATTATGACAAACAAATTGTTATTTCTTTCCTTTTTTTCATTTTGAAGAGAACCCCAAAACAGGTCCTGAAAGCGAAGTGGATCAGAATAGCTAGCATAAAAGTTTTTTGAAAATGAAGATTTCATAGTTCCAATATAAAAAAGAAATAATAAAAAGGAAAGATCATTTCCCTAGCAAAAGTAGAGTAAACAATGCATCTAAAAATTCTTGGAGAGAGGATAAAAAACCAACCAGTTCAACATAAAATCTTCTTGCAACTTCTTGAGCATTCCTAACTTCTCGTTGTAGCTAAAAGAGAACCACAAAATACAAGGGAATTAATAATAGCACATTGAACACAACTTAAAAAATATTAATTAAGTTCAATTATTTTACACATTATTTAGCTAAGAAAATTTTATTTAAAATTTTCAATTGAAAAACATTGAATGAAATGTTGCAATTAACAGCACCAAAGCATTATTCTCTTATAAGAAAATAACGTCTAGAACAAAGTAAACAATCCAAATGAAATGAAGGTCAAGCTAAAGTATGATCTTTATGTAAAGCACAGTTCGCTTGAAATGTATTTAAAATAAAAGAAAACTTCATCTGCATAGCAACCAACACCATCGGAATATAAACTTGTGGTTAAGCTGTGCTGCAAGTTGGCAAAGCATTATTTTAATGCTGAAAGAGAAATTGCAATATTACTTAAAAACACAGATATGTGGTTGAGGATTAAAAATGAAGAAAACAATAAGCAGAGAGACATCCAGATGTATATAGAAGGATTTAGGAATAAAACAAGATGCTAAGAAAGTTCTACCCATAAGCCATTTGTTTGTTTTCTGCTTGTGTTGCCAACCACTGCTTTGCTGCTCCATTCTAACCATTGAAGTAAGTTAAAGATGTCTGATGCCTTCACCAAGTTCTACCATGCTTTCTTTTCTTTTCTAGTATAGTAGATGCTCCAAATTATTTAACATGTTTTACTAAACATCTTCTTAGTTGATTTATTTAATGTCAATTGTTTGGTAGTTTAAGATCATATTTTGTGGTTTTATGTCATTGCTCTTATTTATATGTATTGTTCCTATAATCAATTTGCATTTGCACATAATAGTTTTTAATGTTTATGTAATAGTACAAGATAAAGTATCATTATCAATGTTATTTATGTTAAGTTTATAGATGACTACTAGTGACTACATGATAAATTATGCTTTAGAGAAATCACATAGATCTAACACCACTACATTTGTAGTAATAACCTATCACAAATAATAATATTCAACTTTCAAATAATTAAAATGGATTCCAAACTTCAAAATAGGAATTCTTTATTTAGTTTTTAGATCTATATTCCCAGAACATATTAACCTAAATTAGTTCATTAAAAACAAGCAAAACATATAAAATAAAAAGGGATTTGATTGAATAGAACTATCACAAACATGTTAGAGACTTCAGTTAATTAAGCATTTTTCCTAACACTCATGGTATGAACCAGAGTCCAAGCATAAAGCCAAGCATAAACACATAAATAAATGAAGATATTCATTAAACAATGCACCTACTATATCAAATAGAACTACAACAACAAAAACAAACATCTTCACACTTCTCCCTAAAGCAAGCATTCTTTTCAGTTGCCACAGTAACGACATTGTCCAAGTTCATCTATAGTGAAGTCTTCCCTATTTCTAAAGATTCAATCTGCAAAAGAAGATTACTTTAATTCAATAATAATAAAAAAAACTATGTTCATTGGAACATTTTGATTGGTAAGAACCTACTCCTTGAGCTGTTTGATGACCAAAATTACTCCAGTTTCTCATTCAGTTAGATTGCAATCATCCAAAGACACATTCCTTCAAATGACATGTTGATGAAGCAGTAATGTTTATTGTAGGAATTGATTCTGATTCCATATAGTTATTTTTTAGAAATTTTCTGTTCACATCCTTCTAAATCATCAAAAAGAGACACGTTGCTATTTGTTCACAATAGGGCATAAGAAACAGCTTACAAGGGAGGCAATAGAAAGACTGACACATTGCTATCACTATTTAAGGAAAGGTCGCCAAATTTGGAAAGCTTTGCTAAAGATTGCTCCTATTTCTAAAAAGTAATAAAACCCATTATTTGCAAAACTTCTAGACATCTAAAAGAAAGAAAGGAGAGAGAGGGTGTTTGTGTGGGGGAAGGTAGAATACATATTGAATTTAGGTTATCTCTATTTTGATGAGTTTTTTTGGATAGGTAACATTCGGTAAAGCATGCTCATTAGGAAGAAAAAAGTCGTAGGCCTTACCAGCACCGTCACGAATCATAGGTTAACAGGTTCCCAAAGGTAGCCTATCCCCATTAAATGCACAAATTCCATGAATAGGATAGCTGAATGGAAGCGGAATGCAAATTCTGGCTTCCCATTAATTGCCTCCACACTGTCAGCTTCCTCATTTAACTTACAAGATAACTCTGGTTGGGGCACATTTCAGAAAGCTTGTGAAAAAGGTATTGGGTTTGTTTGTTGTGGTTGTTGCCATTTAAGAAAGGAACAAAAAGTTGTCTTTTAAATGAAATTTTCATTTTTTTTATGAAATGTGATTGAAAAAGTATTCTTGTAAAAGGTTTGAATATATTATGTGTAAAGATTAGACCTTTCCATAACATTTTTGAATGACATGAGTAAAAAAACACAAATATATCCATTTTTTACTACAAAAAGTAGATAACATTGGCCATAACATCAACTTTGAAAAATATTTCACAACATGCATTGGGATTTTAGCATATTCTTTTACCCAACTTCATAAAGGATAAGCTAACAAATGCAAAGTTCTATGAACAAAAATGCTCCACAAAATCATCAAGAAAGATATTACACTAATACCATCTATTATGTTTAAAATGCTTATAGCTTAATGAATAATTGCCACAACTAATAAATTATCTTGTGAGAAAAAAGTCATATTTATGATTTAAAGTATGCCTATATGATTGATATAACTTTGTAATGTTAAATGATCACAATGCAAGACAGTTAAATTTATCATAAATCAAATAAATACCATCAAGAACGAGTGACTACACTCCAGAATATGAGTACAAATAAGTACATTTAAGAGAAGGTTGGCTAGTGTTTTAGTAATTGAGAATAAGCTTAGAGAAAATAAGTTTTTTTGGTTTGGAAATATTTAACCCTTTTGAAGACATGCTATTAAATTTTTTCATATGAATAGAAAAATAGACAAACCAAACAAGACATATGAAAAAGATAATTTGAAAAGAGAAGAGGTAGGCTAAAAAATTACATTAAGGACTTGTAACGTAAAGCCAAATGTTTTTTAGCATATTGCTTTACAAGTTCGACTTAACTAGCTAGAAGATAACTAGTCTAATTTTTTATGCTTAAACTACACTTTCTTATTGAGATCTACTTAGCAATTATACAAACATCTAAGACTTATATTAGAATAATTGAATGATATTTAATGGGAAACAAGAGAGTCAAGAATCTAGTTATAACATTTAAAAAATTTATGTTCTTAGTGGTTAATTTTGAATCCTAAAAATTTTGAAAATTTGGCCAAATCTCAATGGCCGACATGCAATTCTTCATTTAAAGAAAGGATTTTTCTTAAGCATTAAGAAATCTCGATTGAGTTGTATAAGGTGAAACTATATATTGCTTTTGACCTTTAAAAAGAAGTTGTGCATAGTTCTTCACTAAGTTAATTACAATTTTTTAGTGTTCTCCATCTTTGGAATTGAAATTACAAAAACAAAGAAATGAGAATAGAACTCTATGTAGTTGAAGGCATTTACATTGCTAGTGCATAGAGGTGCTTAATGATTTGGGCTTCTATATAATCCAAGGGTTCACTCAATAATAGTGTATTTTAAACAAAGTCAAATAAATAAAGGCTAAATAGGAATGCCCTTACAAAATAAGATGCCCCTAAAGTTTATTTAATTTTTTTTACTTTAATCAATTTTGAAAATACTTAAATATAGAAAAAAATATCAATGGTCATACAATAATTAGCATTTTTTAGAAATTAGTCTTTTATTTGACATTAAATGGATAGTACATATATTTTCATCAAATAAATGCAATTACTTTTCAAAACCTTCGAAATATATTGGCCCTTTGAAAGAGAATTTAAATAAAGTTTCATCTCTAATCAATGCAACAAGCACATGCTCCGCCTTATTAATAAAGAAGAAAATTTCTTAATGGTAATAAGCACAACTCCAAATTGACTTGACCATTAAAGCTTATAAACCACCTTGCTCCAACATGGAAGAAATCGATAAAAAAATACCCAGTATCTATAACATCCACCCATTTTTGAAAGGAAAATGGAAAGTTTCCCAAGTAGCAATTAATCAACAAATCTTGCCAATGAAATTGAAACAGTTAGAAACCTAAAGAATGCAAAAATCAACTATGAAAGAGTAGCCAAGAAAAAATAACTATAACTATGTTAGTATCATAATTCTAAGGAAGAAAACATTACATCTTTTGAAGCATTTTTTCAAAATTGTTTTAATATGCATGACAATTGAGACCAATGACAATAGGGAGTGATCATCAGATTTAATTGTGGAATTGGTCGTGTAAGGAAAAACTCCTAGTAGACTTCTAAATAGAGAAATATAATGATCAATAGCCACACAAAAGAAATTTTTACTCTATAAATATAAACCTTAAATGATCAAAACCTTTCTAGAGACCAAACTAATCAGTACCTCAATGCTAAGGCAAGGTCATAAAATGATGGAACTAGAGTCATGCTTTCAACAATGCTTAAAGACGAATAAAGAAAAAACTAATGGATCCACTAGGTAAAAACTAGATGTTCAGGCCGAAAAGTGACAGGCACTAACCCTGATTGAATTAGAATATAAATCACTTGTGATAGGGAAGACAGCAATGGCTTGATTGGTATATGGATTTCAATCAATGTATTGTTAATGAAGAAATGGTTATTGAGTGGAACTTTAGCTTGCAATGCTCAAAGATAATCAACAATCATTATGAGGATGGTGCAAAAGAACTCCATTTGTTCTTATAAGAGTTGCAACAACCAATTCTAAATGTAGGGTTTAAACAAAACCAATTGATTCACAATTAGGATGAGGAAGTCTTGGTTTAAGAAAAGGGCATATTCTCCTAGTGCCCTTCAATCCTTCTATTATTTTTATAGATAATGCAAGAAAGATATTCAAGTCTTTTAGAATTTCTTTGATGCTAGTCAAAACTTAACAAAGATTTAACTACACTTGAGGCAATGGAAAATTGGTTAAAATGGGCTTAAGAATTAATCCAAAAAGATAATAGATGAAGGATATTTTTTTCTAAAAAGGATACTAGAATAAGAAAAAATCCATTGCACAAGTCAGCAAAGGTAAAACACATTATCTAAGTAGAGAAGGCATAAACCATTATAAGGGACCAAGTAATGGTGTTAAATGAGTTAAGGCATCTAATTAATCCCAAGACCAACTCAATCAAAGTCTATTTTAAATAAATTTAAATTAATAATGACTTGGATAAATTCTCATAAGATTATTAGTACTAGATATGTCCATTTAAGTTTATTTAGATCTTAATTAACAATTAAAATATTAAAAATATAAAGTAAAGATCACAAATGGCTATAACATGATTAGTTGTTTCTAAACATTGATGTGTTTGAATTGAATTAGATGGATAATTTTGCTATTCTAATCTAATAAATAGTACAACCTCCTTTAAAATATATAAGATTTCTAAAATGGCCATTAAACAAATACAAGTATCACAATGAACACACCCAAGGATATGGCCTAAAGTTCACAAGAAAATAATAGAAACATTATCGTGAAAAGATGAAAAGGATGGCTCCTATTCTTGAGAAGAATAATTAGAAAAATGCAAGAATGGCTTTAATGACTTAGAAACTCTTGAGAATGTATCTTCTAATGATCTTTATTTTCTCTATAAATAAGAAGCAATTGGGAAAAAGGGACCTTTCTTAAGCTTGGTGTTGGCTTCACAATCATTAGACATAGATAATGACTTGTTATATATTGATTTCACTAAATAAATGCATAATGAGAACTAAACAAATCAATATAAGGGGTGACATAAAGCATATACATTAGCAACTCATTAAATGGAAATTAGAACCAATATGGGTAGTAGATCACTACTAAAGAATAAAGCTACATGAAATGCAAGAAACAAAGTTTAGATGATATTACCAAGAGCTAATGGAAAAATAAAATATCAAAATGGCATTCGGTTAAACAATAATGGCATACACTATAATATTATTTAAATATATTATGTGCATTATTTGATTTCATTTTTAAATAATATTATTTAAAATTGTAATTGTATTTCACAAATATAAGCAACATCTAGATGATGAACAACTTCATATTAATAATAAGAGTAGTAGATTATTTAGATAACATTTAGCTAAACAATAAAAAAATATTGATAAACTTTAGGTAACATTAACTTTTATATAACACTATTATCTTAATGTCAATACTATCTAAATAATACTTAATCAAATGTCTCCTAAAATTAATGTGTGTTTATTAGTCATACTATTTCAAGATATGGCACCGCATGCCAAATTAAAAGCAACCTAAATAAACTCATCACACACTTTGCTTACCAAGTACAAGACAAGAAAGGACCCAATTAGCTGCAATGGATTAGTTATTTCCAATAAACATATCATACATTACATGGAAGCACAAATTGATATTCAAAGAAATCCCTCTTATATTCTTGTGTTCTTATATGATAAATGCAAGGCATATCTTTTTCTTACAAAAAAGAGGAAATGAAAGGATGTGAAATAATTAATAGAATTTATTACATAATATTAAAAATATTACAATCTATAATAAATAAATCATAAACAAGACAACATAAATGAAGGCTAAAATAATTGTAATGGATGCATCAAAAAGCATTACCTCATCAGTCATTCTCTTATGGAAAGGCCAATCTTATTTATGATCATCACCATCAAGAACTACAAAACATTTCATATTGCACATGTGACAAGGCTACTACAAGATCTTTGAAGCACAACTCCTAATTTAGTAGATTAAAGCCAATCCAATGCCATCCAATTTAGTCTCAAAGATGTTAATGACCAATTAATTTAACCATTAGATGTTCCATATACCATACAGAATAAAATACATGTATTTAAATGGTTTAGAGAAGTAAACATTAAACCTAAATTTTACAATATTCAGAAAGCCAATCAATAAGCCATACAAATAACATAATAAATGCCATTTTCTCTATTCAGAAACTAAACATATAATTTACTATGACTTCCTTTAGCCATTATAGGACACCAAAAGACAAATTAACGGTTAGGGGAAATTTGATGCTCTAGCCCAAAATGTTTTGGTAGGCTAACCATAAGCATGTTTACAAATAAAAGGCAATTAGCAACTACCAACAAAAAGTCTATCTAACCAGCACATAAACAGTGAAAATAATGAATTAGATTGCCAATCAACCAAAGGAAAAAGCACAAACCTTAAATGAATAACTTTTTTCATCCCAATCAGAACATAATATCAGTGAGTCAAGATTCTTAATTTTCCTTTCTTGCTCCAATAACCTTATCTCTCGACAAGCTCTTGCTTTCCTTTCCTCCTCCAACTGCAAAGATATTCGCTCCTTCTCAAGCTCACTCTGTAACAAAAAAATTGAATGCAATCATGAAGAACAGTGTCTCAGAAGATTAAATGTCAAATTGAAAAACAAACTTTAGAGCCATACACTAGAGTGATATACATCAAACTGTATAGGTTCCTAAGTGATTTGTTTGTTAATAGTAGGAAGCATTGTTGTCTTCATCTAAAACTTAAAATAAAAGGGCTTCAGGTCAACATTACACTTTAGAAATACAAGTATTCTGATATTGACAAGTTTTATACAGCCCACAAAATCCATCATATCAATGTTTGTTGTTGTTTTATCGACTTCTTTAAATAAAAAAAAATTGATATGTCCCTCTACTTAGTTTGTGTAAACACGTTTTCTATTCCTAAACTAACATTTACAAATAGTCATAATAACCTCTATTGTCTAAATAGTTGTGCAAGTATTTTCACAAAGCAAAAGTTAATTTAAGAACAAAAAAAATTAAAAACTACTCTATATATTGATGAACCATATGCTTTTTGACAATTTTGAAAACACAAATTTGTTCACACATAAGACTAAATTAAACGAATCCCTTGGCAACCTTGACAGGATAGCTTTGTTACTTTGATGGTGCAAGTTCAATGACGTCAGAACATTGAGTAGTGTTCTGGATTGCAAAAGCTTCTATTATGACAAGTATTTCCCCCTCTTTTAGTGCTGGATTTTTAGTAATATGCTCTTAGGCCACTTGGCCTTGAGAAGGTGCCCCCATGATGAGTCAAGGAGGGTTGCCTTCTCGAAATTGCTCGTCAATCGAGGTGCTAGAGGAGGTAGAGACCGCTTCTTTGATCAAAATCAACTTAGCATCTTTGTATAAAGAGGAACCTAAAGTGGTGTATGAAGGAGATGACATAAAGAAAAAGTTGCTCCTTTCAAATTAACATTAATTGGGACATTCTCTCGTGGTTGCCCAAGCATATAAATAGTATGATTTGAATTCAAGAAAATTAAGTTTAATGCACTATTCTCAATGAGGTTTCTTGATCACCAGCACATTCTTATTCAATTCTCATTGGAAGAGGATTAGTTTGACTACCAACTACATAGAATGCAAACTGTTGTGCAGCTGCAAATATGAGTCTTTAAATGGCGTTGAGATTTTCAACTTAATTCTAAACACTTGTGACCTCTGGTTTGGATCTCTTTCAAGTATTGTCTTTGTTATAGCTTGTATAATTAAACTCCTATATTCACTCAAAAATATATTAAATCAAACATATATTTAATTGTGAGCATCGAAAAAAAGTGTCAAAAAACCTATGTCCTAATTTATATTTGAGTATATAGTTGCAAAGGTATCGTTATGAGGAATCTAACGATATGTGGTATGTAGTTTTAAGAGGTGAATTGAATTTTTTGTGAATTTATAAAGAAAATAGCAATAAAAAGAAATCATTTTAGTCCTCTTAACTTCTCCCATGCCAAAAACTTAATGCAAATGTTTGGAAAAATGTAGGAGAGAAGAAAAAGAATGAAAGCAAAAAGAGAGAAATAGAAGAGTTGAAGAGAAAGAAGGAAAGAAAACAATAGTGCAACTTGAAAAAAAAGATTGAAAAAAGAAAAAGGAAGACTACTGGAAAGAAAAGGATTTTCAATTTTGTATTGTAGATATAACATAGAAAATTTGATAATTTGAAAATTTTGAGTGCTCAAGTTAATTTGATAATTTATGGCTATCATATTAGTAAAACATATGACACATGAGTAGATGTTAACAATCATACTAATGCAAAATAAAAGTCAATGAATACAATAAGCTATTTACCACTTAATTAAGAGATCGTCTTGTCCAATTGCCCATGCAACCATCTTTACATATATGAGTATGGATTGTATTAGAACAATGTATAAATAGAAATGATACACTAATGCATTGCTATATTTATCATGCTTTATACTTGGATGATGCTACTATTGGCCTATTATAATCACCATTACGGTGTTGTGTGAATATGTTATGGATTGTACAACTTTGAAAGGTGAATTGGACCAATATAATTTGTTGCCAGACATTTCTTATCATCATATAAATAAGAAGATTGAATCAGACTGATGCAGTCAATTCCTTGATTACTTAATAAAAATGGATTGTATGATATGTTGTCTAACCAATATATTAGGCATGGGTTTTGCAGCATGATATGAGATATTGTACGTTACAATAGCATTCACAAATCTTTTTTCCCAATGAAAATGTGTTCACCAATAAATACATAAAGATAAGATAGGAACTTGCAAAAAATTTTGATTCACTTGAGCTTGGATAAGTAATTTTTAGGGCCATCTCACATGGTAAAATCCCTTGGTACTCCATGATAAGTTTAAATAACAACAGTTAGTTCCAACAATCATGAACTTTAAGATGATTCCCCTTCAATTTAGACAAATAAGAAATGGTGCAACTTAAGTAATCAAAGAAGGGGTTTAAGGAGAACCACACAAAGGAATTTGGGAAGAACATCACCAAACCTCATTGGACAGAGCCCAAGAGTGCTTAGAATGGATTTGATTCCATAAACAATTATTGAACAAAACAAGCGTGGGGCCCAAGCAAGGAACATCATCCACCATAATATTTATAAGAAGAATATCTACATTTCTCATTTGCTTCCATCCCTTTAGCTCCAATTAAAGGGGGTAAAACCTCTAAATTTATACCAAAGGGCTATCTTAAATTCTAGGTCATTGTAAGCATAATTAACAAAAAAAACCTCAAGCAAGGGTCTTAAAATCCAACCACTTAAGTAATAATTAAAATTATGATAATAACTTTTATTATGAAATAGTCTTAAATTATGAAAAATGCTATAGAATTCATCATCAACATGTTGGGAGGGTAGGGCAAACATGAGTTTTGTATGTATAAGAGGGGAGGTAGTTGAAGTGATTGGAACATGAGGGGAAACAGAAGAGGCTGCTTGTTCCATGCTTGTGGGAGGAGAGAGTGGGCACAACTTGTGCCAAACTCATTAATTAGAAAGGTGAGTTCTAGCCTTCATCCTGAGATGACGTTGTTAGTAGGAAGCTAGACAGGGGGAAAGGGCATTGTATAGAGGACAAAGGAATAACAAGACAATGTGATAAGGATTTGAAAGACAAAGAAATGATGCATGGTATAGTACCTAAAAAATCAAAGGATGGTTGATGAGGGATAGGATGAACTAGATCGAACAATGATAGCAAGTGATGAATAAAAAAGGGAGCTTACCCCACCAAGGAGGCATTGTGAAGAAGACAAAGACATAAAAAGATAAAGATGATTAGAAGAAAGAAAGGAAGCATAGAGTGGAAGAACAAAAAGACATGAAAAGATGGTGCAACATAAAATAATGGAATGGCGTGCAAGTACAATATCAACAAATGGGCTTAGATTTCAAAGTAGAACCATATAAGAATAACAATGATTTAAGCAAGATGTGGTACGAACACTGAAAATCTTAAGCAACGGGGAGGTATGTACTCTGGGTTGCTGCAACTGAGAAAACTCATTTTTAGGTGTACCGATATTTGGGAAACAACAATTATCTTAAAAATAATTTTAAAAATGGAGAAAGATTATTATGAAGTTCATAACTAGTATCTCCACAATGTTTTTGTTATTATGAAAAGTAGGATAAATTATTTGTCAAAAATGTAGGAAATATGGAATTAAAGAAATGGCACTTCATAAAGTGCTTATCATTGAATAAGAAAACTTATAGCTTCAGAGTAATTTACTGTCAATTTCCAACAACTATGAAGCATGAACAAAATACAAAAGTAGGCGATCAAAAGGATTTGGATGCTCCAACTAATTTCTAAATATTTTGGTTACTAATCAGGAGATTGCATTCAAACTCATTGAATCAATAATTGATGAAAAAATCAAGGGAGAGATAAAACGATGAAAATCAACGAAACAGCACGAAGCAAAAAGACCAATATCTGGGCCATACCGGGAGACATGCTGCAAGCTGTGGAAGCACACATTGTAGTGCACTAGCCAAGCACCGCATGTGAAGGTGCTTCAGCACACGCAAAAATGGCACGACACAAAAGGCAAGTGTGCTTGCATAGGGCGGGCTCTCATGTAATGACCAACTGCATAAATGTTTTGAACAAAAGAATAATACCCACTCTCTTGGATAGCCCACTGGCACAGGTGTACAGATGCAGGGTGTGGAGCGCACATGAGTAGATAGACTAGAATAGGTGCAAAATTATAATTTTTTTATCAAAATCACATGCTTTTGATTTTATAATTAAATATTGTACCCAAACCTCTATAAAAAGGGATGATGAGGATGTATAAAATAAATTAGAACTTTTAAAAAGTAAAAACTTGAAACATTTGAGGAATTCTATGAAGGAGTTCATGAATTCACAACCTCTTAAATTGATTCTTAGAGAATTCAATCTTTTTACGAAAAAACATCCTCCTCTCCCTTCACCTTGTTCCATTGCTTCTTGTCATTTCCATAGTTTCACTTCCACCATTGCTATTCTGAAAAAGAAAAAGTCTACTAATGAGGGCTTAAGGTGAAAATGCCTCATAGAAAAATCAAGTACTTCATTAAATTCAAAATGAGTTCATTGTATATGCGAAAGTGATTTTTGTCCCTCGAACACATAGAATTGCATATGGATAACATAAAATGATTTAAGGCAACAGAAGTTAGTGGCTTAACCATGACAATACTTTTAGCCAAAGCTTGTAAGACCCTAATTAATTTTAATTTACATCTACTGTGTTAGGCATCTTTGATGACCTTAATAGTCCACAACCTTATATTTCAACTATTGCGAGGCACTTGCATGGGTTGTATGGGAATTCATGCACTAAATTCCTCAGTAAATTTAAATCTAATAAATTGAATAAAGAACCTATGGGAGGGTGATGTTACAAATCATTGTAGCATTTGCATTTCCACTAAGAGAAGGCTAAAAAATGCACGTTAACTTGCTTTCCTGATATGGGACATGACCACTAGATCACAATCATCCATGAGAAAAAGCATGCTAGCAAAATCCACCAAATTCTATCAAAAAGAAAAAGAAAATGTTATGCAAACCATCATGAATTATTACAAAAAAAGCATAAGATATGACAAAAAAACAAAAGCACCATTATTTTGTCGCCAAAACAACATACCAAAATAGATACACGAACAGCATCAAAACAATTAATTGAATCACCTTCTCCACTTCTTTCCCTACTTTCAACAATCTGGAATTAAGTTTAATTGGTTGAGATACTTCAAAAAAGTTCAACAGAAAGCACCATAACAAACAAATATACATGCCATGCCAAAAGTTGTGTGGGAGTGGCTACTGCAAAGGTTCATGTTGGTCTCCCCAATCTATCGATGAACTGTAAAACAAAAGAAATTTTCCCCTTAAGTTGCAATGCTACTACGATATAATTGAAATGAGGAAATGATGTTTTGGCATTATATTCACCAAATTCCATGACTCTCTTTCAAACCAGCAACATATATGCCTCTCTAAATAAATAAGGTAGAACTCATAATTCAAAATAAAATAAATAAAGTTCATAGTGATGCAATGTAGAACCATATTGAACAAACTAGAAATATACCTCTAGTGATTCGTGAATTTGACCTTTTGATGGCCAAGAGCCAACAATTCATTGATCTCCTCATTGTATATCTCCATGTAAACACTCAAACAAGGAACTATCTATCCACTTTTTAAATGACAAAAAAAAATAAAGCTAAAAAACTATGCAGACAGTACAAGATTAAATAATTTTTGCATAAACTTTGATTCCTTTTAGAGATGAGCTAATAATTACAAGTAGATCTATGACTGGTAGATGAAAACATTTTTAATAGTCAGGGACTTCTATGTAGTAGATAAGGACATGGATGTTAAAATATTTTATTAGTTCAAAAAGGCAAGTGTAACAAAAACCAAAAATTAAGATAAAAATAATCCTCTGAAAGGAACACACCTAAAAAAATATAAAAAGTTGTGACAATAAATTATGAAAAAATATTCATAAAAATTGGCTGAAAGGATTTATAGTTGTAGAGATAAATCATTTCTTGAATAATTCTGATAACTCATGAACAGAAAGCTGTATGATTCTCAGTTGACTGGTAGATCCTCTCATGGTATACATCTTACCAATGACAGATCTCCATTGTTTTTAAAATTTCTTACATATGGTAAATTCATGCTTTAAAGTATGGAATTCCTTCTATTAAAATTTCTTGTCACAGTTACAATTCACTGAAGTTTTCTTGAATATCCCATGATCTCATGTTATAACTTCACCACATGATATGGACTCTAGTGCGGCATGCTTAGTTCACCTTATGAATGGCCCTTGTTTGCTTTCCTTAATGAAATATTGCCATATAAATCTAGTTTCTTCTAATCTTCTTTAAAAATGCTTTCTAAGTGACTAGTCACATTTTTGGACATGGATTAGCATGTAACAAAAGTTAAGTAGACTATGCAATATCATTGAACCTTAATTTCATGGATTAAATACACGCCAGCCTAAAAACTACTCTACCACCCTTTCAGCCTGTTAGTTCAACAGATCAGGCAATCAAACAATAGAATTGCACCTTCTAACACTGTCTACTAGATCAATGGGTTTCTTCCAAGTATAGATTCTATTCAAACGAAGTAAAGCACTGTGTTATGAAATTAAGAACCTATGTAAAACTAACAAAAAAATGACATGAAGCCCAAACAAAATTTCATTAATGTTAATGCATCCCTTGGAAGGAATGCATTATATTATATGAATAATGTGACGAGTGAGCACGAGCTCTAGACATTTGGCTGTTGTCTTAAATGAGAAAGAGCTATTGTATTATCTTGGAGGACTGAATAAAAAAATTAGCCCAAGACACAAGAACTATTATAGGATAAAAAGTTAGTCCAAGACAAAAGAATTATTATAAGATGATAAAATATATGTGCCTTAGTTAGAAAGCTAATGGGATTTTTTAATATAATTATCCAATGAATGACAAATGTGGTGTGTTCAAAAAGCTAAGTAGATATGAGACAAGGCAAACGAGTTTAATACTTTTGGATAAAGTTTTGACAATTTGGTTAGAAACATGATAGAAATAGAATTTTCATAATTTTGAATAAAAATTTAAAAGGTTAATAGATGTTATGAGGATTAGTGAAAAGATCATAGCTTCAAAGATCATTATAACAAAGCAAGCTAAAAATGTTAGCAATGACCACTCCAAAAAAGGACTAAATATGTTAAGAAAAAGTTCATATTGATTTGGAAAAGTAAACACTAAGCATCCATGAAAACATTTTTAATTTTAAGAGACTTAAATAGCATAAAGGTAAAAAGAAAAGAATTTAAGCAATATCTTGAGGGTAATGGTTTGGGAAAGTTAATAAAGATAGTAAATTTTTTTTTCTAATTCACTTTAGCATGTGATTATATTACTGCTTGTATTTTTTTAAGAAACAAACGGAGCATTAATTACTTGAAAAGAATAATCTCTTAAACACATTGATTATTTCTTTGTGAGGAAAAAAGAACTTTCTATTGTAAAGATTTTAAGGTGGTATCATGAAATGTTTGACCATCCAACATCAATTAATGATCTAAGATGTCCAATTTAAAAAAATACAAGAGATAAAACAAATGAATTACCCAAGAATAGAAAATATTTATTTATAGATAAAAAAATAAATTTATTCAAGAATAAAAGTCTTTGATTTATGTTCTAGGAGATAAATCAAAACACAAGTCTTATGCGAGATAACATTGTTAATTATATTGGTAATACAACTGAGTTAGTGCATAGAAGATCTAAAAAGTGTGCTCAAATCATCTTGTTGGTGGAAACAAGAAGTAGAAATTGCGGTTAAAAAGTAATTTTCTTATAAAACATGACTCAAGTGCTTAAGTATGGAGAACTCAAAGATATATGTACTAGCAAGACAAAAAACCACAAGGTAAGGATACAAAGAAGCCAACTTTAAAAACTTATATAAGAATTTGAAGATTAAAAAGGGCTAAAGGTATATATATTGACTTATCGAAACAAAAATGGAAAACCAAATATCTATGTCAACTAAAATGGATCAAGAATGTCTATCAAAAAGTACTAATAGATGATGATAATATTAAAATCGACATGAACAAGTTACCTTCATTTTATTTTTAATAAAAATTATGACAAGAAAATTGATCAAGGGAAGTACTGTGCACCTAGACCTCAACTTAATGTAAGATGAGCTATATACCTACTCCTTATTTTGATAACCACAAGTTAATCCTTAAGGACATCCCTTGATAACTTATCTCTATCACAAGAGTACAAACAACTTCCCACTAATGATTAGCATTCATATTTGACACCTTCAACTAAAGTATCAATGGACTCTAACAGTTCCACAATAACCAATCAACAAGCATCAAGAGATCTCAAGATCATCGATAAGCTTCATCAATTAAGTTCAACTACCTCTCGAAGATAGCCCTTCACTGAGACAAGTCATCATGCATTTTCTTCACACTTTGGCAAATTTTGTAAGATGCATTCATAATTATAAAACATTTGAACTTCCTCAACACATTCCTATCATGTTAACCTCATATACAACCTCAATGATAACAATTATATCATATACATCAAAGGCATGCCAGTTTGGCACTTTAGACATCAATTATGGCTTCGTTATAATACAAAAAAATTGAAATCAAAACAAACTAATAAGGCTAGACACTACAATGTGCCTCTGCCTTCAAACTAAGATCACCTTCTTAATCAAGAAGAATTTTGGTGAATAAATCTCCACTAACTTGCCTTCAATTCAAATACCCACTCTTTTACAGATCATAATTTCCTTCATCTATAGATCTTTCCACATCCTTTATATGTTTAATAACAAAAACATTATAAAAGTACTAGTTATGAACTTCATAATGATCTTTCTCCATTTTAAAAATTATTTGTATGATAATTGTTGTTTCCTAAATATTGATACAACTAAAAATGGGTTTTCTCTGTCATAGTGGCTTGGAGTACATACCTCTGCTTGCTTAAAATTGTCAGTGTTCGTATCTCATCTTTGTTTAATCATTATTATTCTTATAAGGACCCGCTTTGCAATCTATGTCCATTTGTTTACATTATACTTGCACACCATTCCATCCTTTTGTGTTGAACCATTTTTTCATGCCTTTTTGTTATTTCACTCTTTGCTTCCTTCTTTCTTCTAATCATCTTTATCTTTTGATATCTCTATCATCTTTACAATGCCTCCTTGGAGGGCAAGCTCTCTTTTATAATCATCACTAGCTATCATTGTTCGATCTAGTTGATCCTTGCCCTCATCAACCATCCTTTGATTTGTTAGGTACTGTACCATGCATCATTTCTTTGCCTCTAGAAACCTTATCTCATTGTCTTGTTATACCTTTGTCTTCTATACAATGCTCTTTTACCTTTTCTAGCTTCCTACTAACAACTTCATCTCAGGATGAAGGCTAGAACTCACCTTTCTAAATCAACAAATTAGGCACCACTTATGCCCACTCTGTCCTCCCACTAGTATGGCCCTAGCATCCACTTCTGTTGCCCTTCGTGTTGCAATCACTTCAACTACCACCCCTCTTATGCATACAACACTCAAGTTTGTTGTACCCCTCACAACCTCTCCCTTAACAAATTATTACATGAAGCTTTATTCCAAAGCCATCTGCAATTGTCTAAAGTTCTTAATTCCTTTTCCAAGAAAACCTTGTGTAGCAACTTAACTTTAACTATGCTAGAATGGTGGTGTTCACATCTTCTTAGAGTTGGCATTAGAATATGAGGTGGATGGTTTAATTCCGTTGCTAGGTATTGAGTTAAAATGCTAGTTCTTAGCATACATGCATGTTGTTGAGGCCATGGCATGGAAAGATAGAGTAGGACTCCATTGATATGTGGGGACTGGATTCTCCCAAATTTGTTAAGTTGGTGGTGATTATACTTGAAATGACACCATGCCATTGGCCACCATGCAACATCTTCTTGTAGATACCATTGACTATGTTGAGGGATCATCTAACCCTGAGTTTGTCAAATGGTGACAGCCATTAGTTATAAGATTTGTCCTTTGAATTTGATTGTGACTCAATCTAACTTATTTAAGCCCATCATACCCTAAAAAGAGGTGCTTTCTCTTCCTTTCGTTTGCTTAGGAATTATTGATTCTACTCTTTGGCCCAATAAATAAACCCTTAAGTCCTTTAAGTATATGATTAAGGCTTTATTGGGATTAAACTTGATGATGTTGAATTCTACAGCACTTTTCATAATTTAAGTCTATTTCATAATAAAGGTTATTATCATAATTATAATTATTACTTAGGTAATTGGATCTTGGGACCTTGCTAGAGGTTTTTTTATTACTTATGCTTAAAATGGCCTGGACTTTAAGATAGCCTCTTCGTATGAATTTTGAGTCTTTATGGCCATAATTAGAGCTAATACGAAGGAAGCAAAAGAGAAATGTAGTAATTCTTCTTATAAATATTATGGTGGTGATGTTCCTTGCTTAGGCCCCACCTTTATTTTGTTCAATAGTTGTTTAAGGAATCCAATCCATTCTATGCTTTCTTGGGCTCTGTCAAATGAGGATTGATGATGGTCATCCCAAATTCCATTATGTGGTTCTCTTCAAACCCTTTCTCTAATTACTCAACTTGCATCATATCTTATATGTCTAAATCCAAGGGGAATCTTCTTAATGCTCAAGAATTTTTTAACTAACTATTGAAATTTAAACTTATTATGGAGTACCAAGAGATTTTACCTTGTGAGATGGCCCTAAACATTACTTATCCAAGCTCAAGTGGATCAAATTGTTTCGCAAGTTCTGAAAGGGGTCTAGATCCCTAGAAGAAAAGATTGATTTTTTTTCGCAAGAGCATCTTCTCCTTGCATGATTGGTTGCTTTATAAGGAAAGACAATGTCAACTTGATATCCTTAGCTTTAAGAAGTTTAACTCTTGTGGATTGCTCATCATGCAAAGTTTTGTTGGTTACATGTTGAAGAAAATAACTTGAACTTATTTTATGGTGATTATTCGGAAGGAATCTAATTCTCTTAGAATGCCTTATTTTATTGGTGTCTTGATGATTCAGTACAACCCTTCATTTTTAACATCCTCATAAACTACTTTGGGCTCTAATTTACCCTTTGTGCTCAATTGGGTTGATGATCTCTGATCAATGGCTTTTGAAACATTGACCTTCATAGGATTCTTGAAACTATCAATCATTTTTTGAATATGAAGTAATCTGACTAGTTGGGTTCTTTAGAGTTCTTCTTGGATTGTTTGGTTATTATTTAGAGGAATTTCATAATCATTATCACTTAGGCCTTCATTAAAAAAAGGTTTGCACCAACATTTGTGCTATAGATATCATGCTTATTGCAAAGACAATTGTTGCCCAATCAATCTTAGAGGATAGATCATGTCTATTTAGTATTTTGTTTATAACATCATTACCAAAATTTTGGTTAGTAGATTCGTCCCCATCATTCCCAACATTATCAATAAGTGTAGGTAGCTTTTTATCAAAGGTAATACCTTCATGATAACTTAAAGTTGGTTATAAAACTTTCTTAGAAAGTGCCAAATAACCTAAAATGGTCTTTTTACAAATATTGATGTATCCAAGTCTTTTGGGTCAATTAACTAGAACAACATTTTTTTACTAAAGACTAGAAAATATATGTTTTTCTCCAAGTTTCTAGGTTAGATGGAAATGTGCATCTTTAATATAAGTTTCTTTTTTTGGGTTATTTAGTAAATCTAGAGGGCTTTGTCGTTGTTGTGTTACTTCTCTCTTTGTCTTGACTATCATTGTGTATGCCTTCTCCTGTGCTGTTGATGTACTCTTGATGACAAATTTAGAGAGAATAGATTTAGCCCTCTTAGAAGTAGAAAGACTTGCATCATTTTTCTTGTCTTTATGTCTTTATTGATGAACACATTTTCATTAGGAAAAGGATTTGCGAATGCTATTATAAGGTACAATATCTCACATCATATTGCACAACCCATGCCTAATATATTGGTTGGATAATGTATCATACATTCGATTTCTATTAAGTAATTAGGGAATTGATTGTATAGGTTTGGTTCAATCTTCATATTTGTATGACCATACCAAATCTCGGGCAAAAAATTATATTGGTTTAATTCACCTTTCGCTATTGTACGATCTATAACATATATGCACAAAACCATAGCATAAAGAATGATAAACATAGCAATGCATTGGTGTATCGGTTCTATATATATGTTGTTCTAATACAATCCTTACTCATATATGTAAAGACAATTGGATGAGCAATTAGACAAGTTGATCACTTGATTTAGTGGTTTATAGCTTATTGTATTTATGGTTTTCATTTTGCATTAGTACAATTGTTAACATCTACTCATGTTTCATATTGATATGATCATCGTGTTGTACTAATATGGTAACCTTAAATTATCAAATAGACTTGAGCTCTCAAAATTTTAAAATACAATGGATTTTATGGTAAACCATCGCACTATATGTCCATTTGATCAGACCAATAATATTTTTATCATTTTCCCTTTCCACACTAAGACCAAAAGTCTTCCTAACTCGAGCTGCTAGGGTCATACTAGTACGATTTAAATATATTGTCTCATACGATCATCGCACTAAAAAATTGTAATGATCCCCAGCAATTTCAACTTCTTAAGGAACTCATATGCATTCCTTTCTTTACATTTAAATTAATTAATACTTGTTTTAAGAAATGAGTGTGGGCCAGATCTTTTATCTTTCTATGTTATAACTACAAAACAAAATTGAAAATCCCTTTCTTTCCTAAAGTCTTCCTCTTTCTTTTTGTAATCTTTTTTTTTAAATGACAATATTGTTTTCCTTCCTTTTTCCTCTTCAACTCTTCTCTTTCTCTCTTCGTGCTTTTGCTTTCTTTCTTCTCTCCCAAAGTTTTCCAAACATATGCACTAAGTCTTTGGTATGGGAGAAGTTAAGAGGACTAAAATGATTTCTTTTCATTAATATTTTATTTGTAAATTCACAAAAAATTCAATTGACCTCTTAAAACCACAAACTGCATATTGGTAGATTGCTCATGTGGATACCTTCACAACTATATACTCAAATATAAATTAGGACATGCATTTTTTGGCACATTTTTTAGATGCTCACAATTAAAAATATGTTTGAATTCTTCATTTGCATTGGTTACATTTGAAATATTTTTGAGAGGATATAGGAGTTTAATTAGACAAGCTATCACTAGGAAAATATTTGAAAGTTATCGAAACCAGAGCTCACAAGTGTTTGGAATTAAGTTGACAACGTCAATGCTATTTAAAGACTCATATTAGGAGATCAAAAATAGTTTGCATTCTATGCAGTTAGTCGAGAAACTAATCCTCTTCCAATGGGAATCAAATAAGAATGTGTTGGAGATCTGAAAACCCCATTGAGAATAGTGCTTTAAACTAAATTTTGTTGAATTCCAATCGTACTATTTATATGCTTTGGAGACCACGGGAGAATGTCCCAATTAATGTGAATTTCAATGGAGCAACTTTCTTCTTTATCTCATCTCGTTCAATACCGCTTTAGGTTCCTCTTTATATGAAGATGCTGGTTTGATTTTGATCAAAGAAGCTGTCTCTGCCTCCTCTAGCACCTTGGTTGAAGGGCAATTTGGAGAAGGAAACCCTCTTTGACTCATCATGGGAGCACCTTCTCAAGGCCAAGTAGCTTAAGAGCATATTACTAAAAAACTAACACTAAAAGAGGGGGGAAATAGTTGTCATAATACAAGCTTTTGCAATGTAGAACACTACTCTTTTTTTCGATGTCGTCGAAGTTGCACCGTGAAAGTCACAAAGTTGTTCTATCAAAGTTGCCAAGGGATTCGTTTAATTTTGTCTTATGTGAACAAATTTGTGTTTTTAAAATAGTGAAAAAGCATATGGTTCATCAATATATAGAATAGTTCTTAATTTTTTTGTTTTTTAATTATCTTTTTCTTTTTGAAAATATTTGCATAACTAAATTGACAATGGAGGTTTTTCTAACTATTTGCAAAGGTTAGTTTAGGAATGGAAAAAGTGTTTATAGGAACTAAGTAGAGGGACATAGCTACTATTTTTTGTTCAAATTGGTTGATAAAACAACAACAAACTTTGCTATGATGTATTTTGTGGGTTGTATAGAACTTGTAAATATCAGATTACTTATGTTTCTTTAGAGTAATGTTGACCTAAAGCCCTTTTATTTTAAGCTTTAGATGAAGACAGCAATGCTTCTTGATATTAACAATCAAATCACTTAGCAACCTATAAAGTTTGACGTATATCACTCTAAGATTTTTCATATTTCACCTCGCATTCTTAATCCCTTTAGCAGTTACTACGGTATGCCTTACAATGACTTGTTGCAGCCATGTTATTATTTCAAATCTGACCAACTACATAGGGACTTGTAGTGTAGTGATGGAGCTCATTGTGTTTGGCCTAAATTAGTGAAAAGAAGTTCATAATAGTTTTTCAACGATGACATATCATTTTTCTGTTGCCTTGTCCTCATGTTAATGTTATGCTATTTGCAAGAGTTCTTTTAGTTGTTTAGAAGAAATATTTTGTAAAATATTAACTGATTAATGCTGGTTATTTATCATATTTTTGTTTCTGGCAGATCCATGCAGATGTGACAAAAAGTAGTCACTTGTTTGAATGTAGGGCTCTTCAAGTAAAATATTGTGCCTATGTGAATGAGGTGTACTTCATCTACAAGTTATTCATTCTTAAAATGACTTTCAATGAAGTAGACTATATTTATTTTGTTTATTTCTTTTTATTTTGTTTAATTGGCTACTTTTAGATATTTGCATACCATTTAAATTTTGAAACTATTGTTTCTTTTCGCAAAAAGATTGTGACAAATGCTGTGCTCTTAAAGAGGCAAAAATAGAGATAAAGGAGCTTTGGGCAAAGTTGTTGGTGCTTCTTTTTTACTCTAAAGAATTCTATCCTCCTTTTTTACCTAGCCACCAAAAGAGTAATTTTTTTATGCATATATGTTGTAGAGCTGTCACTCTAAACATCTTGAAGAAGAAATTCTTAATCTGTGGAATAATTTATTATAGGTTTAATGTATGGCTCTACAATTAGTTTTTCAATTTGACAATTATTTTGTTGAGACACTGTTCTTCATGATTGCACTCAATTTTTATGTTACAGAGTGAGCTTGAGAAGAAGCAAATATCTTTGGAGTCAGAGGAGGAAAAGAAAGCAACAGCTTGTGGAGTGATAAGGTAATTGGAATAAGAAAGGAAGATTGAGAATCTCAGCTCATTGATGTTGTGTTCTAAAGGTGATGGAAAATGTTATTCATTTAAGGTTTGTGCTTTTTTCCTTTGGTTGGTTGGCAATCTAATATAGATAATTCTTTTAATTAGGTTATTTGTATGGATTATTGATTGCCTTTATGAATATTCCTAGAATTTATGTTTTATTTTTACTCCTCTAAACCTTATAAATACTTGTATTTTATTCTTTATGGTATATGGAGCATCTCTTGATTAAATTAACTAGTCATCAACATCTTCGAGACTAAATGGGATGGCATTAGATTGGCTTTAATCTACTAGATTAAGAGTTTTGTTGGAAAGACCTAGTAGAAGCCTTATCACATGTGCAACAAGAAAAGTTTTGTAGTTCTCCGTGGTGATGGTCATAACAAGATTGGAATTTTAGGTACTAGACTGGCTTTATTGTGGATTCCTGACATGATCTACAAAGAAGAATTTTATGAAGTTAGGTAAAGAAGTGGTTCATGCTTCATTTGCTTGAACTGTGCTATGTTTAATGTCTTCATCCAAAATTTTTGATGTTATTGCCTCTTAAAAAGGTTGGGCAATTTCCAATGAGTTGCAGTTCATTTGGAATTCACTCTTTTTTCCTAATAGGAGGTCTAAGATTCAATGTGAGCATTGCCTTTATTTTCCTTCAAAACAAATTACTTCAAATTTTTTTATGATTATAAAACCATTGTTCACCATGGTGTCTTTGATATTTGTTATTATAGAATTTCATAAAGCAGATGGAAAGTTTTTCCAAAATGAACCTTAATCATTTTGTTGTTGGCTTTGTTCAGTTAGCATCTTAGGATTGCTCAAGTCCATCTTTAATAGTTTTGAAACTGTTTATGGCCCTCATTAGCTTTGTTTAGCTTGCTTTCCTTGTCATCAATCCCACTCTTTAGATGTGGGAGTATTACATTGCTAGCATTTTTTATTTCGAACAATTTTGAAGGGTAACCTTTTTTTCCTTGCAATTGCTTGAGTTCGTTTCATTGTAAGTGATTGTTGTATATTTGGTTATGTATATACATTTCAATTTTAATTTATTTATTTATCTTTTTGTTTAATCCTCTAATCATGCAATAATCTTTTTCCTGTTTACAATTTTTAAGCATATCATGCACCTACAACAACTTGGCTTTATATTTTGACATTTTTATTTCATATTATTCACTTTATATTTTTATATTTTATGTTTAATGATAAATTATTTTTATTATTATTAATTAATGCTTTTTTTGATTAAAGGCAAGGAGGTGGGTGACCTGGTGTCCTGGGCCTTTTCAAAAGAGAATGACTATTGAGGTAATGCTTGTTGATGCATCCATTACAATTATTTTAGCCTTTATTTATGTTGTCTTCTTTATGATTTATTTATTCTAGATTGTAATATTTCTAATATTATGTAATAAATTCTATTAATTCTTTGACATTCTTTTCAATTATTCTTTTTTGTATTAAAAAGATATGCCTTGCATTTGTCATATAAGAACACGAGAATGTAATAGGGATCTCTATAGATATCAATTTGCACTTCCATGTAAAGTATGATATGTTTATTCCAAATAACTAATCCAATGTAGCTAATTGGGTTCTTTATTGTCATGTACTTAATAAGCAAAGTGTATCCTAAGTTTATCTTAGGTCGCTTTTAATTTGGCATGAGGTGCCATATCTTCAAATAGTATGATTGAAAAACACAATTTTATGAGACATTTAGTTAAGTATTATTTAGATATTATTGACATTGAAATCATAGTGTTATATAGATGTTAATGTTTCCTTAAATTTATCAATATTTTTTTATTGTTTAGCTAAATGTTATCTAAATAATCTGTTATTCTTATTATTAATATGAAGTTGTTCGTCATCTAGATGTCACTTATATTTGTGAAATAGAGTTAAAATTTTAAATAATATTATTTAAACATGTAATCAAATAATGCACCTAATATATTTAAATAATATTATAGCATGTGCCATTATAGTTTAACCAAATGCACTTTTGATATTTTATTTTGCCATTAGCTCTTTGCAATATCATCTCAACTTTACTTCTTACAAGTCATGTAGCTTAATTCTTTAATAATGTTCTACTGCCCACAAATGTTCTAATTTCAACTTTATGAGTTGCTAATGTATATGCTTTATGTCAACCCTTATATTGATTGGTTTAGTACTCATTATGAATATATTTAGTGAAATCAATATATAACAAGTCGTTATCCATGTCTAATTATTTTGGAGCCAACATCAAGCCTAAGAAAGAGCCCCTTTTGCCAATTGTTTCTTATTTATAGAGAAAATAAAGATCATTATAGGATACACTCTAAAGAGCTTTCGAAGTCATTAAAGCCTTTCTTGTAATTTTTTAGTTATCCTTCTCAAGAATAGCTGCCACCCTTTTCATCTTTTCTCGATAATGTTTCTCTTGTTTGCATGTGAACTTTAGGCCGTAGCCTTGGGTGTGTTTATTGAGATACTTGTATTTGTTTAATGGTCATTTTAGAAATTTTATATATTTTGAGGAAGGCTATACTATTTATTAGATTAGAATAGCCAAATTATCCATCCAATTCAATTTAAACACATCAATGTTTAGAAACAACTAATCATGTTATAGCCATTTGTGATATTTATTTTATATTTTTAGTATTTTTATTATCAATTAAGAACTAAATAATCTTAAATGGACTGAGCAAGTACTAACAATCTTATGAGAATTTATCCAAGTCATTATTAATTTAAATTTATTTAAAATAAACTTTGATTGAGTTGGTCTTTGGATTAATAAGAGACCTTAACTCATTTAACACCATTACTTACTCTCTTGTAATGCTTTAGGCCTCTTGAACCATATGCTTCTACTTAGATAATGTGTTTTAGCTTTGTTCACTTATGGGATAGTTTTTTCCATATTCTAAGATTCTTTTATAGAAAAATCCTTCATCTATTATCTTTTTCGATTAATTCTTAAGTCTAGTTTGACGAATTTTCCATTGCCTCAAGTGTAGTTAAATCTTTGTTAAGTTTTGACTAGCATCAAAGAAATTCTAAAAGACTACTTGAATATCTTTCTAGCATTATCTATAAAAAAAAATAGAAGGATTGAAGGACACTAGGAGAATATTCCCTTGTCTTAAACCAAGACTTCTTCAACCCTAATTGTCAAGCAATTGGTTTTGTTTAAACCCTACATTTAGAATTGGTTGTTTCAACTCTTATAACAATAAATGGTGTTCTTTTGGGCCATCCTCATAATGATTGTTAATTATCTTTGATCATTGCACACTAATGTTCCACTCGATCACCATTTCTCCCTTCACAATACCTTGATTGAAATCCATCTACCAATCAAGCCATTAACTATGTTCTCTATCACAAGTGATTTGGGTTCTAATTCTATCAGGGTTAGTTCCTAACCCTGTTTGGCCTAAACATCTAGTTACTATCTAATGGATCGATTAGTTTTTTCTTTATTCATCTTTAAGTAATTCTGAAAGTAAGACTCTAATTTTATCAATTTATGACCGTGCCTTATTGTCAAGGTATTGACTAGTTTGGTCTTTAGAAAGGTTTTGCTCATTTAAGGTTTATATTTATAGACTAAAAATTCCTTTTGTGTTGCTATTTACCATTATATTCCTCCATTTAGAAGTCTAATAGGAGTTTTCCTTACACGACTGATTCTATTTTTAAATATCATGATCACTCAATGTTGTCATTGGTCTTAATTGTCATGCACATTAAAAACATTTTGAGAAATTGCATCAAAAGAAAAAATATTGTCTTCCTCAAAGTTGTGATACTAACATAGTTAGTCATTTTTTGTTTACTCTTCCATCATTGATTTTTGCATTCTTTAGGTTTTTAACCATTGCAATTTCATTTGCAAGGTTTGTTGATTAGTTGCCACATGGGGAACTTTCCCTTTTCCTTTCATAAAGGGTTTGATGTTATAGATACTGACTATTTCTTTGTTGATTTCTTCATGTTGGAGAAATGTGGTTTACAAGCTTTCATGGACAAGTCAATTTGGAGTTGTGCTTGTAGTCATTGAGAAATTTTCTTCTTTATTAACAGGGAGGAGCACGTGCTTGTTGGATTGTTTAGAGATACAAATTAATTTAAATTCTCTTTTAAAGTGCCCATATATTTTAGAGGTTTAGAAGAGTAATTCCATTTATTTGATGAGAATAAAAAGACTATCCCTTTAATCTCATATAGAAAGTCTAATTACTAAAAATGCTAATTATTACATGTTTGTTTATGTTTTTTCTATATT
This sequence comes from Vanilla planifolia, assembly GCA_023846275.1. Lineage (NCBI taxonomy): Eukaryota > Viridiplantae > Streptophyta > Magnoliopsida > Asparagales > Orchidaceae > Vanilla > Vanilla planifolia. The sequence goes on along the minus strand of CM043871.1, from coordinate 581,507 downwards.
TAGGTATTTTAAATATTGATTAAAGTAAATAAAATTAAATAAACGTTAGTTGCATATTATTTTGTAAGGGCATTCAAATTTATCCTTTTTTTATTTGACTTTGTTTAAAATACATTATTATTGAGTGAAATCTTGGATTATATAGTGGCCCAAATTATTAAGCACCTCTATGCACTGACAATGTAAATGTCTTCAACTAAATAGAGTTATATTCTCATTTCCTTTCTTTTTCTAATTTTAATTCCAATGATTGAGAATAGTTAAAAATTATAATTGACTTAGTGAAGAACTGTGCACATCTTTTTAAAGGTCAAAAGCAATATATAGGTTCATCTTATGCAACTCGATCATGATTTCTTGATGCTTAAGAAACATCGTTTCTTTAAATGATAGATTTCATGTAGGCTTTTGAGATTTGGCTAAATGTTCAAGCTTTTTAGGTTCCAAAATTAGCCACTAAGCTCATAAATTTTTTAAATGTTATAACTAGTTTCTTGGCTCTTTTGATTGCCACAAAATATCATTCAAATATTCTAATATATGTCTTAGATGTCCGTATAATTGTTAAGTACATCTCAATTGGAATGTTTAGTTTAAGAATAAAAAAATTAGAGTAGTTATCTTCTAGTTAGTTAAGCCTAACTTGTAAAACAGTATGCTAAAAAACATTTGGTTTTAGGTTACAAGTCCTTAATGTAATTTTTCAGCCTACCTCTTCACTTTTCAAATTATCTTTTTCTTATGTCTTATTTGGTTTGTCTATTTTTCTATTCATTTAAAAAAATTTTAATAGCACATCTTCTAAAAGGTTAAATATTTTCATACAGTCAAAACTTATTTTCTCTAAGCTTATTCTCAATTACTAAAACACCAGCAAACTTTCTCTTAAATGCATTTATTTATACTCATATTTCGAAGTGTCGTCACTTGTTCTTCATAGTATTTATTCTATTAATGATAAATTTAACTTTCTCGCATTGTGACCATATAACATTAATCTTATAGCAACCATATAGGCATACCTTAAATCTTAATAAGGACATTTTTTTGTCATAAGACAATTTATTAGTTGTGGCAGTTATTCATCAAGCTATAAGCATTTTAAACAAAATAAATGGTTTTAGTATAATATCTTTGTTGATGATTTTGGGAAGCATTTTTGTTCATAAAACTATGGATTTGTTAGCTTATGCTTTGTGAAGTTAGGTAAAAAAAATGCTCAAATCCCAATGCATGTTGCAAAATATTTTTGAAAGTTGGTGTTAGGGCCAATATTATCTATTTTTTGTAGTAAAATAATGTGCACATTTTTCTTTTTTTTCTTATGTCATTCAAAAATGTTATGGAAAGGTCTATCTTTACACACAATACATTCAAAACTATCACAAGAATACATTTTCAACAATGTTTCATTAAAAAAAATTATAATTTCATTTAAAAGTCACTTTTTCTTCCTTTTTTAAATGGCAATAACCACAACAAACAAACCCAATACCCTTTTTACAAGCTTTCTAAAATGCGTCTTTGCTAGAGTTAACTTTTAAGTTAAATGAGGATGCTCACAATGTGGAGCCAATTAAAGAGAAGCCAAAATTTGCATTCCGCTTCCATTCTGCTATGCTATACAGGAAATTTGCGCAATTAAAGAGGATACGATACCTTCGGGAAGCTGTTTACCTGAGATTGATGATGGCACTGATATGGCCGAGGACTTTTCTTCCTGATGGTCATGCTTTGCTGAATGTTTCCTATTAGAAGAAAACTCATCCAAATAAAGATATCCTATGTTCACTATGTATTTTGTCTTCCCACACACAAACACCTTCTCTCTCCTTTCTCTCTTTCATAAGTCTAGAAGTTTTGTAAATAATGGGTTTTTATTAGTTTTTAGGAATAGGAGCAATCTTTAGCAAAGTTGCCTGAATTTGGTGACCTTTCCTTAATTAGTGATAACAAGGTGTCTGACTTTCTATTGCCTCTCTTGTAAGCTATTTCTTTTGCCCTATTATGAACAAATAGTTAGGTGTCTCATTTTTGTTGATTTTAAAGGTTGTGAACATCAAATGTCTCCAAAATAACTATATGGAATAAAAATCAAGTCTTAGAATCAAAATTACTGCTTCATCAATAGGTCATTTGAAGGAATTTGTGTCTCCAGATCATTGCAATCTAGCTAAACGAGAAACAGGATATATTTTGGCCGTCAAACAGCTCGAGGAGCAAGTTCTTACCAATTAAAATGTTCCATTGAACATAGTTTTTTTTGTTATTATTGTATGAAAGCATTCTTTCTATCTATATTGAATTCTTAGAAATGGAGAAGACTTCACTATAGATGAACTTGGACAATGCTGTTACTTTGGCAACTAAATAGAATGCTTGCTTAAGGGAGAAGTGTGAAGACATATGTTTTTTTGATGCATTTTTATTTGATGTAGTAGGTGCATTGTTTAATGAATATCTTCATTTATTTATGAGTTTATGGTCTGCTATATTCTTGGACTTTGGTTTGTACCATGAGTGCTAGATAAACTGCTTAATTAACTAAAGTCTCTAACATATTTGTGATAGTCTAATTCAATCAAATTCTTTTTTATTTTATATGTTTTCCTTGTTTTTAAGGAACTAATTTAGTCTAATTTATTCCAGGAATATAGATCTAATAACTAAATTAAGAATTCCTTTTTTGAAGTTTTGAATCCATTTTAATTATTTGAAAGTTGAATATCAATGTTTTTGATAGATTATTATTACAAATGCAGTGATGTTTTTTTTTGAAGAGGATATAATATCTATTATATCAAGGCAAATGCCAAATTAAAAAAGGACCCTCAAGGGGGATCGAAAGTGAAATCAGATAACATGAGGTCAAGCAGGGGCTTAGGAATAGGATCCTCAAGGCCCCAGACGAAATCGTTAGAGCATGCAGCCCGAGCAGCCCAATCAGCAGGCTTGTTCCCGTCTCTGAGAATGTGTAAGAAGCGAACGGCCTCAAGACCCGAAGCGTACTGGATGGTAGCAGCAAAGACACCCGATCCCAGGGTTAAAGACATCAATTCGTGTACCTCCTGAATGGCCATCGTAGAGTCAGATTGGAGTTCCACAGCCCGGTACAGGGGAAGAAGGTCCCTGATCATGTCAAGCGCCATAAGCAAAGCCTGGGTCTCCATCATGTCAACAGCCTGAGACAACATCCGTCTACCAGCCACCAGGAGAGGTCTACCCAAGCAATCCCTCACAACCACCCCCAACCCGGCCACCAAATCACCAACCGCCGCATCACAATTCACTCTGATCCAACCTGTAGGGGGGGGAATCCAATTATGCATAACAAGCAAGTCCGTGGACTTGCCAGGGTTCCCGCAGGACAGGGAGGAGAGAGAGAGATGTCGGTTGAGAGACGAGTGAACCTCAAGTAAGATGGTCCGAATAGTAGAACCCGGGAGAGGCATCGGGGTGTTGTGTCTTGCTGCATTCCTCCTCGACCAAATATAGTACAGCGTAGTCGCAATGGTGGCCGCAACCAATTGCCCGGCACCCTGGCGAGCAGCAGGAGATCCAACGAACCGGAGGACCCGGTCAATGAACAGTAAATCAGTGCCGGTAGACTGGCCAAACCTAGAATGCTGGTCCAAGCAGGTCAACGCTGCCCGAACAGTGCGGTCAGCCCAAATTTCTTGGGCTTTCGAGCAGTGCCAAAAGACGTGTTGCAAGGACTCGTCTTCCTCGCAGCCCTGCTGGCAGGTGGGAGAATTGCAAAGCCTGCGACTGGTCAGCCACACCGCCGACGGAAGGTGATCACCGGCGAGCCTCCACATAAATACGCAGACCCTGGGAGTGACCCTAAGCTTCCAGATGCCACAAAATTCCTCCAAGGGCCTGCTGTCATTTCCTCCCTTTCGAGCATTGCAGACGATGCTCGAGTAAATCTTGGCGCTGGCCGCCCGGGGCTTCTCCGTGAGGGAGAGAAGCAATACATCCTGTGAGGACCTCAAGGCTCTCGGAAGATGCGAGATGCAGTCCTGAAGCTCCCCATCTGCCCAAGCGCTGATAAAATCCCAATTCCAATTCCCGTCGGGCAGGAGACATTCGGCGACGCTGGCAGGCCAGAAGGTGTGCACGTTGATGAAAGTGTGCCAACAACTCAGCGGAAGGACCCCCAGCCAATTATCTTCCAAAAATCTCGTCGTCCGCCCATCCCCAATGCGCCAAACAAAGAGGGAAAGGGCCTCCGACATAGCCCCAAGCACCATTTTGTAGACCGGGGACGCATTGCGGAGGGCCTTCATCCGTGGATCCTCCAAATCATATCTTCTCCGCATCAAATCCACCCATAGACTAGGCTCCCGATTAAGAATACGACGGCATCCCTCCATGTGGAGAACACGGTGCCAAACGCGGAGGTCCCGGAGGCCCAGGCCACCCGCAGGTTTAGGCACCGTGATGCACTCCCAAGCCGCATAATGAATGGCCCTCGCACTGTTAGTCCCTCCCCACAGAAATCTTCTGATGCGCATCTCCATTGCCTCAATAATCCTCGCCGGCACAACACAATGCCTAAGCACGTGGCAGGGGATGGCACTAAGGACTGACGAAGCCAAAATAGTCCTGCCCGCCAGTGAAAGAGGCCTGACTCTGCAGTTGAGCAGCATAGCATCCAACCGCTGAAGCAAGAAACTGAGGTCAGTCTTGGACAGGTGCTTGGCAGTGATGGGGATCCCCAAATATGTAAAAGAGCTTCCCTCCTCCATGCTGAGCTTCCTGAGGATTAACCTGGACTTCTTCCTGCAAAGGTTAGTGCTAAAGAAGACCCTGGATTTTGCAAGATTTACCTACAGACCAGCAGCCTTCCTGAACTCACGAATGATCCTCCTGATAAGACGGGCAGCGATGCGGGAGGCAGGAGCAAAAAGGATGACATTGCTGGCGAAGAGGAGATGCGAGATGCAAGGCGCGTGCCTCCCCGGTCGGAACCCCAAAAGCTACCGGGATTCATGATTCCTAACCAAGCAAGAGAGATATTTGGAAGCCATGACATAAAGGTACGGGGAAAGCGGGCAGCCCTGCCGAAGACCCCTCTGAGCCTCCACCCACGGGAGGCGAATACCATTGAAGAGGACGCTGAATCTAGGGCTTCTAATGCAAGCAGCAATCCAGTCCCGCCAGATGGGAGGGAAACCCATAGCCATCAGCATCTCCTCAAGAAAGTCCAAACAGACACGGTCATAGGCCTGTTCCATATCGAGCTTCACTGCCATAAGACCAGCCGCACCCTTGCACGTCCGCATCCTAGCAACCATCTCCTGCGCGATGTTAATATTATCAGAAATACTACGGCCGGGAATGAATGCCACCTGCTCCCACGAAATGAGGTCCGGCAGAATGGGCTTCAGTGTCCCAACAAGGACCCGTGCTACCACCTTGTACATAGTATTGCAGAGACTAATAGGTCTATAATGCTCCGGCTTGCTCGCGCCCTGCTTCTTTTGAATCAGGATGATAAGGGTGTCCTTCCACTCATTCGGGAGACTGCAGTCCTCGAAAAAAGCCAGCACAGCATTAATGACATCATGGCGCGCAATGGTCCAGTTGCCGTGCAAGAATTCAGTCGAGATCCCGTCACATCCCAGCACCCTATTCCTTTTGATGCCCCGCAAAGCCTCGATGATCTCTTCCTCTGTGACCCTAGCTCCCAGCCTGGAAGCCACATCAGCATTAACAACCACTGGGGGGGAAATGACTTGCGGCATTACCCTGGAGCTGCCGCCCCGCCACTTACTCTCAAAATACTCAGTTAAGACCTGTCTGATACCGTCTGGGGAATCCACCACCCGGTCATCAATGCCCTGGATCATGGAGATGAGGTTCATGCGTGCCCGAGACGAAGCCATGTTGTGGAAGAAGCGAGTGTTGGTGTCCCCGACCTGTGCCCAGTGGACCTTGGCACGCTGCCACCACCACTGCTCCTCATGGGCACAACCCCTGTGAAAGGCAGTGATCAAATCCGCAAGACGCCCATGGTCCTCCACAGTGAGTCCCACCCTCGATTCTCTTGCCTGCAGCTCCTCAATGTCACGTAAAAGTACTTGGTTTCGGTTAATCAAACTCCCCAATTCTCTGCGGCTCCAACTACGCAACGCCATAAGTGACCGCTTGAACTTCATCGAAACAATCTCCCTAGGGTCCCCCAACGCACGTCTGCTCCAAGCCTGCTGCACCACATGGTAGGACTGGGGATAGTGGAGCCAAATGCTCTCGAATAGGAGCCTGCTGAATTTCGACCGGATCCTGTCGCCACCCAGATTGATTAACAGCAGGCAGTGGTCCGAGCCAAGGCGACCCAGATGATGTACCAAACAGTTCGGAAAAGCAATCAGGCCGACAGAATTGAGCAGGGCGCGTTCAAGCAGCTCCAGAATGCCCGCTCCCCCCTTCTTCCCATTGCACCAGGTAAATTGGTTGCCCGAAAACCCCATATCAGCAAGTTGAAGGTCCTGCATAAAATCAGCGAAGCACTGCTGCTCACTGCCATAGAAGAAAGGCTGACCTCCCCGCTTCTCCCCATGGCCCATAATCAAGTTGAAGTCACCAGCCACCAAGAGAGGGGAATTATCACAGTATGTTGCGCGGATAGCGTCCCAGATCACGCGGCATCCCTGAGGCACCCTTGGACCATAAACAAAGCAGCAGTTGAGGGTGCAATCCTGCCGAGGAGTAATCGAACAGGCCACCATAAAGGTCGAGACCGCCGTGAGAGCTAACTTGATCTCTTCCTTCCACAGCACAATAATTCCAGCCGACATACCCAAAGATGGATGAAACCCAAAATTCCAATCCTTCCCAAGGATCCAGTTAGCATCGCGCCGGGAAAAAGATTGCATCTTGATCTCCAGTAGCACAACAACCTTAACATTGTACTCCCAAACCAGACGCTGCAAATAGGCCCTCGAGTTGCTCTTCCTAGCACCTCTTATGTTCCACGTGATGATCCGTATAGTAGTCATATGGTTATTAGCTTCCGGCATCCCAAACTAAACAAAAACAGCTTTCCAGCAAACAGCTGCTGGCCTCCGTGCCCCACGAAACACGGTCAGCAAGAAATCCCGATTAATGGTCCCCCCCATTCGGGATAGGTGCACCATCAGCCCCTTAACCGCTCTGTCGAAGTGGCGAATTCACCTGGTCGACAGTGGCAACATTGGCAAGCTTCCCAGCCTGCGAAGGCTTAGCCGGCGTAGGCCTCTGCCCCCCATCCTTGACCGTCCCCCGAACTCTGCTTCTTCCCCGGAACCTGGGTGGACCATTACTACCTCGAGATGTGCTGGTCCCGTCATATCCCCTGGCTGTGCGGCTATGAACGACAACCGGAGGCCTCTTGATCAAACCCCCGGGGCTCTTGCGATTGTTCTTCCTTAGCTACACAATCATCCAAGGGCCCAGAACGTGCCCCTCGCCGTGTACATCCCGCCTCTCTGACCGGCGTTCATCCTCAGGTCCCTCAGGCCCATTGCGGCTGAAAGCCTCAGTAACCCCTGGGCGATGCTCCCGCACCTCATCTGTGGTCGTGGTGTCGTTAATGTCAGCTCCTCCAGCTTTGACCGATTTGCAGGAATTCTCCAAATGTCCAACATGACCGCAAGCGAAGCAAATGCGTGGCAGCCCTTCGTATTCAAAGGGTTGAAAGACCCTCCCGTAGTCCCCAGAGATCTAGATGCCCGGCTTGAGAGGTTTTGCAAGGTCCACCCGAACACAAACTCGTGCAAAGGACGAGCGCTCTAAGCCCGCCGTCCAGCCATCAAGAAGAAACGGATCGCCAATAGCTTTGGCAATTCGAAGAATATTGTCTACATCCCAGTAGATAAGGGGGAGACCAGGAAGCCTAACCCAGACAGGGGCGCACATTACAGATGTGGAGTTAGGGTTGAATTCCGGCGACCACAGGTCAAGACACATGGCTTGGCCGGCGATCTGCCAGGGCCCGCCCAACCAGATGTCATTCCTCTCACTCATCGACCCAAAATGAAGGCAAAAGCAGTTCGCCGTGAGGTCAAAAATCTTGAAGCTATTAATATGGCCCCATTGTTTGAGTAAAACCCTCTCAATAACATGGAAAGGCAGGGTATTTCCATAGAGGCAGCCCACCAGGTCGAACTTGTGGAAATCCAGGCCCCTTAAACAAGCTTCTGGTGACATAATCACATCCCCTCCCTCCACATACTCGGGGATATCCGCTACGCGCAGTTTGACATCAACATCCGCCGGCCGTACGTGCGAAATCACCGTGTCACTTTGCATGGGAGCGCCGTTGGCAGTTAAAGCCTCCCGGAAGCTCACCCAATTAGCAGCGACTGGACGGGTCACCTCAGGGATATAAGGAACCTCAGCTCCAATCCTGACTCCATGGGCTTCCTCCCCATTCTGCTTCAGCTGCTCCTGCACAGTCTTACACAATGAATCTCCCTCCTGGTCATCCCCAACAGCCACTACGGATGCACGGGGAGGAAGCTTCAAGGCCAACTGGCCTCCTACAAAGGACGAAGAACCCTCGCGAGTGGGAGAGTCGCTCAGGGAAGAACGGGCTCTTCTGCTGCTCCTCCGGGTAGTTCCACCCGCCATTAGGGCTGTAGGAGACGCAGCCCGAGCACAGGGACGAAGCGGTAAGAAAGCCCGCGGATAAGGGTGCAACAAATCCAATTCGAGTACCAAGATTCGCCGCCCCTACGAGTTGCCGTGCTTCACCGCCCGCCGACCTTCCTTCCGAGTACCCGACGGGAGACCACCTCCCCGTCACCAGCCGCAACGTCCGTTTCTGATGCTCCAGCAGCCACCTTGCCCCCACGCCTGGGCCGGAGAGGACCCAGCAAGGAGCACCGGCCACGATCCCGCCGGCCACACGACCCTACAGCACGTAGCGCCGCAACCCCTTCCGATCGCTACTTCGCCAACGCTCCACGCCTCCGCTTCACGCCTCCACCTCCGCCTCCGCTTCACGCCTCTGCCTTCGCTTCAAAACCCTCCCCTGCCTTCTTGTAACATGAAATATATTTGCGTGTTGTCACAAGCTTCAGCTGACCATCTCAAGGAAGAATAGTGCAATCCAAGCCGGCGGAAAGCATTCCGACGGGGTTCTCACCACCTTGAGGGGTAGACAAGATTTTTTGCGGTGATGTTAGATCTATGTTATTTCTCTTAAGCATAATTTTTCTTGTTGTTACCATTAATCTTTGGTAAACATAAAATATATAGCATTGATAAAGATACTTTTTCTTGTACTTATTACTTAAAACATTAAAAACTATTATGTGCAAATGCGAATTGATTTTTAGAAACCATACATATCAATAAGAACAATGACATAAAACTGCAAAATATGATCTTAAACTATCAAAAAATTGATATTAAATAAATCAACTAGGAACATGTTCAGTAGAACAAGTTAAATAATTTGGAGCATCTACTACACTTGGAAAGAAAAGAAAGCATTGCAGAACTTTGTAAAGGCATCAAGCATCTTTAACTTACTCTGATGGTTATAATGGAGAAGCAAAGCAATGGTTGCCAACAACAAGCAGAAAAAGGACAAATGGCTAATGGGTGGAACTTGCTTAGCATCTTGTTTTATTCTTAAATCCCTCGATATATGATTGGATGTATCTTTCCTTATCATTTCCTTCATTTTTAATCCTCAACCACAAATCTGTGGTTTTAAATAATATTGCAATTTCTCTTTCAGCTTTAAAATAGAGCACTGCCAACTCTCAGTTCGGCTTAACCACAAGTTTATATTCAAATGGTGTTGGTTGCTACACAGATGAAGTCTTTTGAATTTAAATACATTTAAAGAGAACTGTGCATTGCATAACGATGATACTTTAGTTTGACCTTCATTTCATTGGGATTTTTTCCTTTGTTCTTTAGGTTCTTTTTTTATAAGTGAATAATGTTTTGATGATTTTAATTCCTACATTTCATTCAAATTTTTTAATTGAAATTTTAAATAAAATTTTCTTTGCTGTCTGATGTGTATAATAATTGAACTCAATTAATGTTTTTGAATTGTGTTCAATGTGCTATTATTAACCCCCATGTATTTTTTTGTTCTCTTTTAGCTACAACAGGAAGTCAAGAATGCTCAAGAAGTGGCAAGAGTAGTCAATGATGAACTGGATTTCTATCCACTCCCCAAGAATTTTTAGATGCATTGTTTACTCTGCTTTTGCTAGGGAAATGATATTTAATTCTTATTATTTCTTTTTTGAATTGGAACTTTGAAATCTTTATTTTGAAAAAAATTTTGTGCTAGCTATTTTGATCTGCTTGGCTTTCAGAACCACTTCTGGCATTTTATTCGGAGGTAAAAAAGGAAAGAAATAACAATTAGTTTGTCATACTTTTAGGAGTTAGTCGGTAACTCAACTCAGAAGCTTTTTGATGAAGTTGGAGAAATTCCTTCGCACTTTGGTCTTTTAAAAGATTCATTTGAAAATCTTTTAGCCATTCCCAAAAACTTCATGTAGTTTTCTTCTTCTTTTTTCAAATAATACTATTAATTCTCGAATCTTTTTGTCCTTATTTGTGATACGTGTAATAGATATGGAAAATATTGTTGTTTTCTTGGGTGCTTTAACTAATTTTTTCACCCTTGAAATGATTAATTTTGGCATGTCTTTTAAAGCAAAAGTTGGTTTTAGTTGAATCATGGCCATCATTGTAATTATTATTATATTCATGGTTGTTTTCAAAAAAAAATTTTTTAAAAGTGAAGTACCTTGCTGGGCAACCTTTGAAGAGAAGTTGTGTAGTATATAAGGAAGCTAGCAAATATATTTGTTTACTCAAAAACTATGTCATGTTATCATCCCTAACTTGGTATTTTGATAAAATCTATTTTGGGAATGTGCCTTTGCAAGGAAATATTTACAACATGGAGGCATTAATCATATTGTATTTTTGCTTGAGTTACATTTTCCTTGTTATACCTTTAGCTACTAAGGGTGATTTTATAAATGATCAAGATACTTCATAATTATGAGCATGGGTTGCTTGTATAGTAATGGAGATGTGAGTCCTTTTTACACGGCAAATCTTGCATCTTATTTGAAAGGGAAAGGTTTCTTATATTAGCTTCTACTTCTGCCTCCAAAATTGTGGATTGAAGTTTTCTTTTATTTTCCTTTGGAAGATTGGAGACTTGTCTAATTGTTGTGACTAACATCAATATAATGTTAATGGTTGCCTTTTGGTTTAATGTAAATGAAAACTATATAAACCTTTTCTTCCAACAATTTCTATTCTATCACATGACACGATTCAATGACATTCTAGTCCAAGTCTTTCCAATGATGGCACATACCATAGCTAAATTAATCTACCAGATCCATCCACAACCCATGCTAGTTATTGAATTCAGTCATTATATGGAGAAATTCAAAGGATTTTCCTTGAATAAATCAAGAGTAATCATACAAGAGAGGTGGGTAGGGGAGGGAGAGATAAAGAGAGAGAGCAGACAAAGATTGTTAGTTGATGCTTATGCTTCGTCACTTTTATTGCTTGGTTTTAAAACACAAGCATATGGAAAATCTTATCATTCTTATTTCGTTATTACTCTAATGATTAATTTGGAAAATATCTTATAAAATTTCTTGAGTCTGCTTTTTCACGATTGGCACTTTGATTGCAGAAATACATTAAGACCTGATCCTCAAATCTTTACTAGATTTCCTGAATGCTTTCTCTTAGAAGTTTTGTATCACCTATATTTAAGTTTTGTTGTTTTGCTTCTCAAGTCAAACTGCTCAACTTCTTTGCTCTTCCTGTGAAATCTCCAATCTTAGAGTGCAATTCTTGAGGAAATCTTTAAGAACGATTAGGAACTTTACGCTTATTACTTCATGTGTCTTAAAATTTCAAGCTCATCATCTCAAGTGGCTCTGTGATTGAGCTCACTATCTCAAGTTTTGGTCAATCTTCATTGGTGCTAAACTCTCAAGGTTTCCTCATATCCCTTCATCATGGTTTAATACCTTTTGTGGCTTGTAGAACTTTTCTTCAAGCTCTTTTAACATACGACAGATGTTGTTTGGACATGTCAAGGCTGTTTTTGTTACTTGTGTTGTTGTTATCTTGATCATTTGTCCTTGTTTAAAAGATTTAAGTCTCTTTGAATATTTTTTAAGTAGAAATGGATTTGTTGGAGAGTCTTTTGGTTATTTTAAATAGAGAACATGAGATAACAGAACTCATATTTTTCTTCTTCCAAATTTTTTTTAGTTAGTTGCTTATGGCATTTGTGAATTTGAGATTATGTAAAGTGGGACTTATGTTGCCAATCTAGGGGTGGTTTAGTAATTCTCAAAAATCCTATACTTTGATAGTAGAATTTTCATTCCCATGACAAAGCCATACATTGGAGATAATACCTCATGAAATTCCTTATCAATTTTGAAATGCTAAAGTAATTTTAAGTTCTCTAGATTTATTAGCATTGATTTCTCTTTATGGCAATAGGTTTAGCCAATAAATGTTATCATTGATTTTCTTTAGGAGTCAAAATAATATATATAAAATTGGTTTTAACATTCTTAGCCCCTTAGTTATTCTTTTATTGTATAAAACCATAATAGATCTCCTAAAATTCTCTTATTGATGATGCATTTCATGTCTCATTTTGTACATTACAAGAGCTTTAACCACATCATCATAGATATTTGAATTTTTTAAATATTCTTGATAAACTTTTATGTCTTTTACTTGTCTTTATTGGATTGGTTTATTGAGAAATCCAAGTTGAGTGGGTTTTATGTTAGTTATACTAGACACACCTTAAATGCGCTCCAAATAATTGATGATGCATATCATGTCTCTTTTTGTACTTATGTTGAAAGAGCTTCAACTACATCTTGAAGTGGTTTGAACTATTCAAATATTATTGATAATCTTTTATACCTTCTATTATATAAATACTTTGACTCTATTGGTGGGGTTTTATTTAAAATCCAAGTTGAATGGCCTCTACGTTAGATATATTAGACACACCACCTTGAATGAGCCTAAATAATTGAACTATGGATGGTTTGATTTAATGAAAATTGGGCACAAAATAGATTATGATCTTATGTTTTCTATTAACAAGAGTTATATCCTTTCATTAGATTCATATTTATTATGTTAATCACCTTTGTCTAGTTATCAATTTGCTTATAAAACGATTAATTCAATTCCACACTATTTTTGTTGGTAACTCAAGATGTATCCATACCTTCGTTAAGAAAAATGTGTTACTTTTAATCCTTGATGTCCTATTTGCACGCTATCATCTCAGAATGGTTTTCATAATCATAATAAGAAATTGTGAAATCATCTTATCATCAGTAAACCTCCAAGAAAATCTATGAAGATGGTCTTCTAGTGTTGATTAGGTATCGGTAGTGGTATGTATAGACCTTGCTTTAGATCGGTTGGTTTTGTAATGCTTTAGAATGTACTCTCTTGAATGAACTTCTCTATGTTAGATTTCATAATTGGCTAATATATTATCTTTGTAGGTTCAAAATAATCCTGTTAAAAATTTATTTTGTCCAATGTATTTGTATCAAATATTATGACTAAATATGATTTTGTTCGTTATATGGGATTAATTGTTTAGTTTTAAGAATGGTTGGTGACAACTGTGTGACTGTTTTATGTCAATAATGAACGACTTGGATTTTAAAAATGTAGATTTGGAGAAGTCTCAATAAGATAAATCCAAGGCGACTGTTTTATTAGAATCTGAGGTTTTATGAGTGTTGAGAGCTAAACTCAATATATGAACTTTATATTAAAATAACAATGTAATGCTAAATGAAAAATTGTTTCTTTTAAATTATATGGTAAGAGACATATTCTCCTATGCTTGATGTTGTTTGGCATCCTTGTTGAATAAGGTGGGGAGTTGTAGTACAATTGGGTGCTAAAGAAAAAACAAAGTAATAGCTTAAAGAGAAACAATGAGGGAGAGATTGACATGAAATTAAAGAAAGGTGGAGATTGTGACGAGAATTTAGAAAGGAGACTCTATGAGGAGTTTCAAGGAGGAGCTTGCTAAGATGAAGAAAGCATTTGTGTGTGTGTAGTTCAAAATCTTTTTTGATATTTTTGATTTGGGACAATTTATTTTCATACTATTGCATCTAGTAATCTTTTAGGAGTTTTTCATTACTTGGTGATTTTGACTCTTAAGGCATTGTTTAATGATCACTTTCTACTTTCTTTAGCCCTAAGTATTACATTGGCATTCATTTTTCATCATAAGTTTACAATTCGACCTTGGCGTCAACTTTTAAGAGTATTTGTTGTTCTTAAAATTTTGTGGGCATAGATTGAGATAGATCAACTTCTTTGATATTCTTCATTAGGGGCTTAGACAACCTTAACCTTCTCCTCTTTGAATTGGTGGAATTCCACTTTGGTGTTGATGTATTTTTTGGGTTCCATATTATGGTGATTAATTATTATGGTGATTTTATCATGGTAAGTTATTGCTTTGTGACTATCTATGCAAAGCTTTGAAAAGTTTGCACTAGCTATGCTACCTATTATTCGAAAGATTGGTTGGAATCTCCCTTATTTATAGCTAATTATTCATTTCCTTTTGTGAACTTTTAGTCTTGGCCATATATGTCCAAGATGATGCTTCAATACCAAAAGATTCATCCATAGCTTATACCACTGTCAAAGGCAGTTGAAAAATAAACTAAATGAATAGAGTGCCTTGAGCAATATTATGCCATCTTAATTTTCATAACTAGATTTTATTAAGTACTAAAACAACTACAATATAATAATATAGTATGATTTGTGTATATGTCTTTTTCCTTGCCCTTGGCAAAAGCTTAAGTTGGGAAAATAATTGCATATAATTGAAGCCTACTTGCCTTGCTTTGACATTCCTAATTGACTACTTTCATATTGGTCTCTTTCATATTTTTTTAGCTTAAGCTCTACTAATAGGTTTGATGGAAATGACTTCATTTTAAGAAACTTGTCTTTTGTATGTTCAAATGTTTTGTCGTCAAATTTGATGCCTCTTGATTGTCTAAGGACTGCTCTACCAATGAGCCCCACTTTTTCGACGTAATATATATGTTTATTATATCTTGTTATTCTTATGATATTTAATTGTTGTATCTTATTATGATTCATATCTTAATTGTTTGACATGCAAATTTTCATCACATCTATAACCACTTGTTACTCTCTTGATATGGACTATATGACAAACATTACATGTTGATAATTGTAGTTGTTAAAGAAAAAATCTTACATGTTGTTCATTACAATTATATTATCATAAAACAAAAAAACTGGTTTATATCAATTTGAATACATGCTAAATTCTTCCCTTGTGAGATAATAGTCTGATTCCCATAAACTACTTAATATCATATTCTATTATGTTATGCTTTTAGAGCCTTAAGACCATTCCCATGGAGTATGTGGCACAATTTAAGTCCATCAATTTAGGCCATGACTGTGTCAATAGATTAATGATCATGAAAACTAAGGAATTCAAGTTTTAGAAGGTATGATATGATCATCATGACTTTTTATTTCTCCAGTGAAAATACATAATAATTCCTCATATAAACAAATCACTCAAACATAGAATCTATTGGGTAACAAACTATATCAACATCAAAAAAAAATTTATGAGCTCAAGTGTTGCTTTAAAAATAGGGAGAAGATTACTATGGTTAGCTAAATTAAATCTTTTCTTCTTTATTTTTTTAGGATGATGTTTCCAATCTGTTTTTGATCCTTCCTTCAAGATGATATGGAGAAAGAAAAACTCCTTCCTCAGATTTACTCTCTTCAAAAAGAAGTTTCATGCTTATCATCTTCTTCTCTTATTAGAGAGAAAGAATCTCTAAGAAAGGAACTTAATAAGACAAAATAAAAATTCAAGACTATCAAAAG
Source organism: Vanilla planifolia (assembly GCA_023846275.1). Taxonomy (NCBI): domain Eukaryota; kingdom Viridiplantae; phylum Streptophyta; class Magnoliopsida; order Asparagales; family Orchidaceae; genus Vanilla; species Vanilla planifolia. Next base: position 565,547 of record CM043871.1, on the reverse strand, counting down.
CAAACTAAAGAATACAATCTAGGACAAAGTAAAGCTTGAGGTAATCGTTATTGTCCCAGATGTGTTAATCCATGTTTTTTTTTATTTTCTTCATTAAAGGAGAACATTTTCTCTTTTAGAGTGAGAAAGCTCAAGTTGAACGAGAAGTTAAGAGCTTGCAAGGTCAAGGAGCTTTACTATAACGCAATATGTTGAAGCATGAGTCAAATGTTGTATCCCAAACAAATTTGTAGGTAAATATGAGATATGGAAGTGTGCTTGTGTTTTGTTTATACTAGGACCTAAGTGATTGCTAGTTAATTAATCATCTAGTTAGTAACTAGCAACAATGCAAGATTTAATATTTTAAACATATGAGATGCAACTAGAAGAACAAAGGTTGGTTTGTTAACGTTTTAGTATGCTTCACCAAATCATGAACTTTATTGAGCTAGCCCTTGAGCATATGGACAAGGTATTTGAACTCCAAAGCTTGTTTTCTCTATGATCTTTTTCTGTTTAATTTATACTCACAGTTGATATTCAATTCCATATATTAAGTGAATAGGTTTGATTTGGTTTGGTACATTATGCTCGTTGCATGTATTTATTTTTGGATGAGTATCAAAAGATTGTATTCTGTGCTTTTGAGAAGGAGGCTGATATCACTTCGATGAAAGAGGCTTAGGAAATTACAATTGGAGAAAAGGAAGAAGTGGTTGTTAAAAATGTAATTCTAGAAACTGAATTGGATATTATGTCCAACAAATTGAATGCCAAATTAGTTGATATAGAACTGCTGAAGGAGGAGCTTGTTCGAACGGTATAAATCCTTATAATTGTAAAACAATTAGTTTTAAACCAGTGTTAATCTTGTTTTAGAACTCGAAGCTGTTTTATCTCGTAGGAATGAAGTTTATCTTCTTCAAAAGCTACTTCTAGAAGTTCAGAAGATTCTCTAAGCTATCTATCAAGACAAAAGGATGACATTATCCTGGTACTATAGTTATTCAAATAATGCATATGACAATGAAACTATTTTTTCTTTCACTACATTTTTTTAATTCATATACTTATTCATTGATTGGATCAACAACTTAAAGAATATCTTTTAGAACATAAGATCATAAAATCCACTACAGATTCTAAAGAGAAAACTCTGACTGTTCAAGATATCAAATGATGAAATTGTTCAACTTACAAAGAATCTGTCCAAGGTATTTGTGAATCAGAATGCAACAATGGTTTATACTTTCACAATGTGAATATAACATGAAAAATCTATGAAAGTGAACCCATGATTTATAGTCTAGAAATTTGGTAAGAAATTTTGTAGCATTATCAACCAGTTTAAAGGAATTGTAGTACATTGATTTTACTAAAAGTATGTCAACTATATTAAGTGCCATGAAAGCATCTTTTTTTGCAAATGATTATTTTTTATTAACATTTTCTATTATTTTATAATTTTTCATCTAATTGGTTAGGATTGATGTAAATCACTACCTTGAATTTTATGCTCATAATTGATTATTAGGATATTGATGATCCCCTGAAAAGTATATAATTCTTTAAGGTTAATTTTTGGCATTACTCCTACACAATCTAAGTATGCTATATGTTGAATATGTGTACTATTAACACTGGAATGTGGTCAAGAGGATGCATGAGCAAGTCTAGTGGAAGTACATGTGGATGGTTTTGGTTATTTGGAGGAGAACAAAGAGATAGAAAGCAAAGGAGGAAGAAAGAAAGAAATTGATAGGAGTGAGACCAAAACTTGTTCATGCAAAAATCCCGTGAATGAAAAAAAACTAGTTTCTCTGACAAGTCACTCCAAAGGTGGAAACTCAACCTCAAGTAGTACAAATTCAAGCATATGATCTTGGTTTATCTAGTGCACAACACCAAAAAAAGAAAATGTAGAATTGATGTAATTTTGGTGCAAGTCACATGAGAATTTTGAAAACCAAATAATGTTACTGAGGTAAGGATCTTCATTGAGACATGCTAATAGCTTCATAATTCACTATAAACATCAATGAGATTGTCATTCCATTACATCTACTAACAAAATCGAAATTAAAGTTTAAGAGAAAAAATAATACTACTCCCCCTGTTAAAGAATAAATTATGGGCACATGTTTGATTTTTCCTAGTTTATGACTTTTTTAGGATTGCATTAGATGTGTCAAGCCTTGCAATTAGCATCGCATTGATGGTTTGGGGACATCTTCTAGCATATTATTTCATGCTACTAAGAGAACCTCAAGGAAATTCATGGATGTACAACAAGGAGATTTTAGTATTACATCAACCCATGAAACATTTGTTGCTATCTTTGTTGGGAATTGAAGACTGGAAACTTTGATAAACAACCACTTTAATACTTGTAGAACCTAGCAAGTTTCAGAAGGAATAACACATTAAGCACATAACCTATCCGTAGCAATTCAACATTGTCATCACATATAGGAAAGGAGCTCAAAATAAGGTGGCTGGCTTTCTTTTGAAACACGCAGTAAGCAACTTTTGTTTAAGTTTTGTGAACTTGGTCTAACTAAAGATAAACAAGGAGTATGTGTTGAGAGATAATGAGGATATTGACTTTAATAGGGATTGATCAAATGTGAAAACATTAAAAGCTATCTAATTTTCACTAGGTGAAGGCCTTCTCTTTCAAGGGATACAACTTAGCATGCCTTGTAATGGGGATTAGTTGAGATTGATTCAAGAGACTCATACTTCAATGGTGGTTAGTTGCTTTTGAATGAAAAAAAGTACTATCCTGATCGGACAAATTGAACTTGTGCTGTTCTCATAAGAAATCAAAATTTGTGAAATTTGTGAGATGATATGTTGTTTACAGTATCATAAATAGGACCATCCGACAACTCTTATGAGGGTAACATTCATGATATTTTAATGTATAAAATGAAAGTCTCTTCTATGTCTAGTTTTATTTCAACATGTTAGGCCATGTTTCTATGGGGTTGAAGACTATTCAATATGTAACTTGAGATTTAGCCCTTAAAGCCCATTGAATGCAAAGTTCCAAATTAACACAATTAAAAGTATCGAGGGATTAGTGCAACATAGTGCACAATCATTTTAATAAGATTTAAATGACACTTAAAAGTATATGGAAAAGCCACAAAACTATAATAGGCAAAGGTATAATAAGCTTTGAGTGGAATATGGTTTCAAGGTTAGGGACATTGTATGACTTCATGTAAATTAGAACATTTAAAGGGTGAGGGAAGGAATGTCAAAGGCAATGTAAAACAACCCATTTTGTCTTTACGAAGGTTAAAGACAATGTTTTCTTGTGTATTCTTTCTCCATATATGGAGATCGATTTAGAAGTTTTCTTTGTGAGATCAAATAGTGCTAGACAAAACTTCTAGCATCGCCTAGCGGTGCAAGCTCTTAACATTTTGCTGGAATAGCGTTCAATCCCTTTTTAGAAATTTCATTTCATGACCAGAACTAGTTGTCGAGATTAATGAATTATGAAGGGATGTGACTAGTCAAACAGCTCGAAGGATGTGACAGATGTGGCCTAGGAAGATGTTCTAGTGAGGGATGAAGGAGCTAAAGAAGCAATTGTGTTGTTAGTATTTGGATTGAAGAATCATATTTTTCTTATTCATTATTGAGAAAACAAAATAATTTATTATGGATTATTCTTTTTAGTCCTAATTTGAAAAGAAAGGTTGTTAAATAATAATATCAAAAATATAATTTGTAGTACCTTATCAAAAATATTTTGTATAATCATAAATTTTAGTGTCAAATTTAATTAAGAATTATAGCTTTTATTGTAGCTAAAAATACTAGTTAATTTTAGAATAATGTGGATGTCTATGCACCTTATGGTATAAAACTCGTTATGGTTAGATTGGAATAAGCCAAAGAATAATAATATATCAACATGATACATTATGCTGTCATATTATGGTACCAAATTAATACCTCCTACAACAATGTTGTTCAAGGAAAAACCAAGCTAAAGCTAATGAGCCTATAACATCCATGTAGAAAAATGTGAGTGATCGTTAGATAATATTTTAGTTAGAGAATTATAAGATAAGGAGTTACTACTTGTATATTTCTAGGTAGATTAATGTATAAATATTCATACATTTGGAAGATAAAGCTATATATATAGAAATATAGTTTTATAATGTAAATATGTCTTTTAAAGTCAAAATTTTGTTTGACTAATATAAGAGAACGAAAAAGGGACACTACGTTTATAAAATATGATTGTCTCCTAATATTGTGGTGCTGGAATGATACTTTTTATAATAAAATGTGGTACAAGTTGAATCAAGAAAAACTTGGTGGGCCTATGATACTAAGGGTTAAAGATGATAATGAACGACTATTGAGTGATGTTTAAAAGGTGGAATCCCTAAGAAAAAAATGATTCTTAGCTTCTTTTATGTGTAAAGAGACAATAGTTCTTATTCTCAAATAAAAAATGAAGAGAAAAATAATCAATTATATATATAATACCAAGGTTTTAAGATATCGAGATACATTTTAGGATAAAATTTAGTTTTATTGATATGAAACTATGAAAGAGAAATAATATCGTAAAGTAGTAATGTTAGGTTATAACAACATGAAAAAATCATGGGTCTTAGTGGGATTAAGATTTTAATTCAAATTTATTGTTGTCGACCTCCAAGCGATTTTGAAGGAGCCAGTTGTCATTATGGTTATGCTCATTCATTATTCCATGTTAACAATGCCATGAATGTGCACCTGTTACCTTTGTAAGCGATATTCTAAGGGTTATTGAAGTCAAAAAGCTTATGAAAAGTATTGAAGGGATTCAGTCCCAACCAACTAGCCAACAAGAACTTTGTCTTTCCTTGTAACTCCCTATCTCTAGAAAAGTGTAGCATTACACTTCCTTCACTAAAGGGGAAATTCTATGAATAAAATATCACCAAGAAGCCTCCATTGCGTGAATGGTGCCACTATTTTTCTTTGAGTATAACATCAAAAAAATCCATAAAACCATTTTATTCTTCTCTTCAATTAGCTGATACAAATCTTGTATGAAAAAGTTGGAGTAAAGATGGATTATATACTTCACTTAGAAGTCATTTTAAATTAAGCAAATGGTGATCACCAAATTTTCTTGAGTTGAAATTCTTGTCTAAGATATCATACCCACCTATGATAAGAATCTTACACGTATCATTTTATGTATATGGCTTGACCCTAAATATATAGTTGGTTTTATTACCTACATCAAAAAACATTGGCAAAGGATTGTCATAGTAGTCTGATGTTACATAAATTATAGCTTTAAATGTGATATTGATATTTACAATAGCACCTTAGGATACATATAGTAGTTGTGTCACAGTACTTAGCCAAATGCCTCAACTTTAGAATATATGGCTCTCTCCATAGCCAAATTCAAAACCTCATCTTCTCAAAGGCATGTAATGAAACTGTATGATTTAAAAAATCTTCTAAGAGAAAAGGAAAAGTATGATTTTTATCACATTCAATGATTACAAAAAGGCAATTTGTCTTATATAGAACTAGTCTCATGCAATTGAAGTTTCTTGACATCAGGCTTTTGATTGATGGGGTATTATCAAAATTCTTAGTATAGATATTTAAATAGACATCCTAACAAAGTTAGCACTATTAACAAGCTGATAATATGCAAACTCTATTGAGTTTTCAAAAAAATGATGAGAATGAAAGATGCACAAAAATAGTTAAAAATTTGAAGAGATTACCTGTGTAGAAGGCCAAGACTCAATTATCCCACTAAAAGATTATTAAGATGTTGAGTATAATTAAGTCCACAATAGATGCATATGATGTTGTAGAAATAACATGCATTAAGTTGTATATGAACCTGTAAGATTTTAAAATCACAAGTCAAAGCAATGTGAATTATACAAATCTACTGGAAAATAGATGCTTGAGAGTTGAATCATATTTTTCTCTGAATTCGACAACAAACACAGAAGAGTAATTGATGTAGACATGCAGATCAAACATCTCTTGTCCTTATTTTTGATATGCAAGTGGATGGTGGCGCATGGCTCAAAGGCCTATAAAGATTCAAATAAGTTATTAGAAGTTTTGTGCAATCAAATGGAACATTTTAATTGACTTGCAATCTATATTATGCTTTATAAGCTACTATGACATTGAGGATGTGAATCACTTGTTAAGAGAGAAAGCTTAGAGTAGAAATGATAAAAATTTTGTTTCTTTCTACAACTATCTGTTTGAGTTCTATTGAAGATGTTTCTAAGTATGAAAATGAATTTTTTACTTTTGAAATTTGGATTTTCATGTGAAATTGTCTTTTTAACTATTCATGTATGCTTTTCATTATTTTTATTTGTAAAGTTTGCTATTATCACTTCAGTAGGATGAAACAAATGGTAGATCGGGAGTTTCGTTGGGATAAAGTTTCGTCAGAAGTTTCGCAGAAGTGTTGCTTTGAACCAGCTCCTTTTTTAAGTGATCTAGATACCGCTTTGAACAGGCTCATTAATTCCTTCTTTACTATCTCTCTCTCTTTTGTTTGCTTATCTCTCCCCTCTTCTCTCTCTCTTTAAACCATTACATCGTCTTTCTCAATTTATTTTTCAATCCAGTTGTTTAGTAAGTCTTTATAAAACAAAGCCAATTGCAAAGGTAAATTGAAAACCCTTGTTGTCCCTTTCACTCCAACGCAACAAAAAGGCATATTCACTAAATAGTAAAATAAATGGTGGTTTGTTCATGTGAATCTTAAATGCAACTTATTTCTTATTCTACATTTCTTAGAAATTACTGAGGTTATATTACCCCAACCTTACAAAAAAGGGGGTTATGTTTCAAATACAAAAGTAATGTTTTCAATTTCTAATTTCACTTTGCATTTGAAATGAAAGTTCCCTCTTCTTTTGAGTCTGCTTTAGATTTAATACAAGTACGAATCATGTATCCTTAAGTTGTGCTTTATAATTTTGATATGAGATTTCCTTAATTTTTTTTTCATATTTGACTTACCATGAATAACTGATTCCTAACTATTATTAGTGTGGATGCATGCTCTTGTAGGAAGCTTCAGCAAGCAATAAAGAGATCAATGACTTACGAGCAAAGCTTTGCCCAACGCAGGCGAAACTGGGTTGGTGCCGTGGGAGGTTCAAAGAGACTGTAGATGAGATGAAGCTCGCGGACAAAATATAACGAAGCTTCCACTATGTTAAAAAACAACCTTCGCACTTACATGCAGTATTCTTGACTTGACCAAAAAATTTGTAGAGAAAGATTGAGCCCGTCTTTCAAATAGGTACTTTTTCTGGCTTGCTTCTTTGCCCACCTATAGCTCCACAAATTTGTTTAACCTACTCTAAATTTAACAATATTTAAAACAATTTTATTGGTAGGACTATTTAAAATTATTCATAAAATATATTATAGAAAAGAGAATTATCTTTGTAAGATTTTTATTTGTAAATAATTATTTAAAAATTTTGAAGATTTTTTTGATTAATCAATCATGCAAAGTGTATTAATTTATTTATTATAGGATTTTTCTTCATGAAAAATTTGAATTAAATGGTTAATGTCAAAAATGACTTCTCACACTAAGGTGTTGGGTTTGTGACATGTGGCACCCTTCAATTTGTTTTTCAACTTTAGGTTGTATTCGAAAGATATTTCTTATTTTTTTAAATGTTTTTTACCAAAAACAGAAACATTGATATTTTAAAAATAATTTTACAAAAGTTTATTTTCTCTAATATTAAACTCATTTTCAAAACCACTTTGTTAAACCCTCTTTCTAAATTTATGTCATAATTGAATAGGGCATTAACATAATATAGAAATTCATTTTTCAAGATCATGATTGTTTAAATTCATATATTTTAAGGAATTTCTTATATTATTATAACTTTTTATTAATATTTTTTGCATTGAAATATTTATCATTATCAAGTGATAGAGGTTACTGAATTCATTATCCCAAATGATGATATGTGATTTTGTTAGTAATAGATAATTTAAATTGCTTATGTTGATAATCTAATTGCCTACTTAGTTAATGATTTTTAGGTTGAAAATTGATCGATAAAAATGATCATTTTCATTTAATGAACCTAAACTTAGCTTTGGCATAAGTTTTTTTCTCTCTCTAAGAAAGTTCTACTATTTTATAAAAACCAAGTTGAATTTAGATAAAAAATAACTCTTGAATCCATACTTTACCTCAACTAATTGTTGCTCCCAGCTTCACTAGCTATAAATGGCTTCTCACAACTCTACTAATTTCTCTTTTCATTCCGTACTCCCCTTTTAGCTACACCAAAGCTTTGAGATATCCATCTTGATTCTTTTCATTCTTTTCCCTACTAAGCTTCTCCAAGTTAAACCTTCTCATTTCCTTCATCTTCTCTCTCAACTCACTTTTCTTAATCTACTTGAGCTTCCTCTATCTACCTTATTTATTCTCTCTTTTTTAACTCACTTAATACAATCAAACATCACCTTCAATCCCATCTATGTTGAGTTGTGAGGAATAAATTTATGGAATTACAAAAATATTATTCCAAGATTTTAAATACATGTATACATATCTTAAAATTCATTTCTAATTATTTAAACTTATAAAAAATATTTACTCATTGCCTTTGATTACTTTTGAGAAGCTCTTTTCAATTATTTGTCTAGAAACTTTTTGAATTAATTTAAAATCATGACATACTTTTCAAAAAATATGTTAATTTAATAATATTTTAAAATATAAATTTCATATTTAAAAATGATTGACTTGACTACATCTAAACATATATTATTAAAATGTTGTTGACTTAATTTATCATTTATAGTATATTATATATATATATATATTTTGAGGTGTTGCAAGCTTACCCCCCATAAAAATTGTCTTGAAATTTAGAAAAGTTTTGCCTATTAGTCGATCATGTATGCTTCCACTTCCCAAGTAGCTTTTCCTTTTGCTTGATGTATTATAAAACATTTATCATTAGAATAGCTTTATTTCTTAGGAGCTTCTCCAATTTGTTTAAGATCTTCACTTACATTTCTTAATAAGTTTGATTAAATTTTGATATCTAGACCAATATAATTAACAACATAATAAGGATCTAGAATTCACCTTCATAAAAATAAAAGATGAAAAAGAATATAAATTCTTGATTCATAAAGAGTAAAAAAAAATCAAATATATCACTTGTCCAACTCTCTTTAGAACTTAGAGGGACCAACAAATTTAGATTTTAACTCATTTTTTAAATTCTCATAATATATTTCATTTAACTAATTTTAATAAATACATGATCTCTTTCTTTAAATTTTATTAATCAATGCTTTGCATCAAAGTACTTTTTCTTCTTATCTTGATCTATCTTTAATTGATCTTGAATAATTCTTATCCTTTTGTGGCTTTCTTAATAATCTAAGGTTCTAGTAAAACTCTTTCTTTTCTTTTATTCCAAAATAGAGTTAACAAATACTTCATTTCATATATAGCCTCATTGATCCAATTTCAAATTTATATTGATAACTATTACTATTAAAAACTTTATGATAAATGGCTTTCATAACCTCCTCCAACAACTAATATACAAAGTCATAATTAAATCTTTTAGAATCTTAATGATTTTGTTTATTTATTTATCTATTTGAAGATGAATGACTGCTAACTTTTAAACTTCTCTCAAAGTCTTGATCCATTATATTTTGAACATGCAAAGCAAGGCTAGGTTTCATATCTAATATAATAGTTTTTGAGAACCATGTAATTTTAAAATTTTGTTCACATTGATATGAGGTAGCATTTATGTAAATAAGTTTTCTTAATAACAAGAAAATAAACATATTTTGTTATTCTATCTACAGTCACTTATATTGAATCAAGACCTATTGGTGACTATGATAACTCTATCACAATATCTATAATTGCTTCTTCTCTTTTCTATTTATTAATGGGTGAAGGTTACAATATTTCTCTTAGTTTTGTTATTCATCTTTGATTTATTTATAGATTAAACTTCTTAAACCACTTTGAAACATTTGTTTTATTCGAGGGAACCTATCACATACTCAAATGTCAACTACCTAACACGTGCACAATTGGTCAATGAGTGTGTGTGTGTGTGTGCGTGTGTATGTATGGCCATTCACGTGCAAGAGCTACACCCACCTGCGTCTAAGAGTTCGTGTTTGCATAGACAGCCTCATTGTAATGCAAAATTTGTAGAATTTTTTTGTTTGCTCAAAATCTACATGTTCTTTTTCAAAATTAAAAATATTATATAATTTGTAATAAATTATTATATCCAAACAACTATATAAATGTATAAGAGTGTTTTCTAAAATATTTTAAGATTCTTGAAATTTCAAAACATTTTGAATTTAAAACTCCTTAAAAGAAACTTCTTGAGAAATTAATCTCCTAATTACAAAAACACTCATCTCCATCATTTCTTCCTTTGGTTCCCACTGTTCTTTTGCTTCAATTTCATTGTTGCAATTCAAAAAAAGAATGTATACTATCAATGTTCTTAATGTGAAAATACCTTACGAGTAGATCAATAATCTGAAAAAATATGATACTTAATTTCTCCTAAATAATGTATTTTTTTATAAAAGTATTATAAATGCCAAGTCTATGTCATTAACAAAGTTATTATTTTCACAATGCTTTACTTGTTTGTATACATAATCACTTTTTTATTTGCATCAATCCATAGCACAGATATTGTAAACATGCATCATTGTACGCACGATATGCATCTTTACATCCTAGAAGTGTAATTTTGCAACAAAATTAAATATCTTTAAATATCTAAACCCTATTTTCATAAATCGAGTCTCATTTATATTTGATTCTTTTTTAAAAAATCTAGTGATGGAGAGGTTATATTAGATAATCTTTTCACAAATTATCTATAATAACTTGCATGTTGAAAAAATTTCTTTTTGTTATATTGGTATGAGTTTTGGTCAATTCATGATTATTAAAACAACATATTCTAAAATTCACAGTTAGAGTATTTAGTATATAATTAGCTCTCTCTCACAATTTGTAATACTATAAGTAAATATTTAATATGTTCTTTTGAAAAATTTTAGCAAATCAAAAAATCATCCATGAATATATTAAAAACCTAATCTAAATATTATAAAATATTGTGTTCATCAGATCTATGAGAGTTAATGACACATTCATTTTACTAAATAATAACTTCAAAAATACATGATATTCTTTTCTTATTTAGAAAAACTAAAAAATATCCTTATATTTTATTTTCAATTGGTGATAAGCAAATCATTGGCCAATCTTAAAAAACATCATTGATTCTTAAAGTTCAACAAATAGACTATAAATTTTTAGTAAAAGATATTTATTCAATTGAAGTCTTTTAGCCAATTAATTTTACTTCACATGTTATTTAAGTTAGTTAAATCATAATTTGTATGATAAGCATAAGTTTTTAAAATCCTTTATTGCATTGTAGTTTGAAAAATATAATAAATTATTTTTAAAAAAATTATGTAATGATAATTTTGGTAAATACTTAATAGATTTAAGCTAACTCTATTAGATAAACTATTCAAGAACCTAAGACTGGCATCCCCATTGATGACCTTAATATTTTTCTCATGTTTTCATTTTTCACTTCTTTTTTGCATACTTGTTTATTATATATATATATATATATATATATCACTTATCTAGTCATAATTATATATATATGTATTAGATAATCATTAGTTTTATAAGATTAGTTGTAATAGCTAAAATTAAATTTGAATCATTTTATCCTTACGACGTTAACAGTACTTTTTGGAATAACTATATCAAAAGTTCAGAATTTAACAGATTTACATAATTGAGTAGGACAATGAATAGGATATCTTTTTGCTCAATTTCTTTTCCAATTGAATGGTATACCAGTTTAGCTTTGTTTGATAAAGACCACCTTTACATAAAAAAGGATAAAAAAGTTTTCAATTCTATGTAACAAAATATATGTGACAAAATAATATATCACAACATATAATATGATAACTAATATAAGTATACTTGACTTCAAAACAATTCATTTATCATTAAACATGAAAATAATTGAGTCCACGCAAAGTTTTTTAACCTAATCTCATAATATTTGATTGGTATTAAAAAAATCATTTGAATAATATAAAAGCAATTGTTAGAAGTCTCTTGCATGACCTCTCGTGACATCTTACGTTTTTTTTCCAAAACACATTAGTTCACATAAGGTACATTTATTTTATGTTGATTCATCTAAATGATTAAAAAATGTATAAAAACCTTTAAATTAAAGAATTAAAGAATTGTGAATTACAAAGTTTTAATATTTTTAAGATTATTTTTTTGTAAATCGTTTACATCAAACATAGGAAAGATACCAATAATATTTGCAATCACAAAGTCAAAACGTGTATTTTAATATTGAATTGAGGAGAGTGATTGGGTGTTTGGAAGATTGGTGGTAAAATGATGCAAACAAATAATAATTCATTTATTATTAATGGATATTCTTAAAATGGATTATAAAATGGAATTTATTTTTGTACGAGGTCAATTAGTAAGTAATTAATAAAAAAATTGTAAATTTTCTTAATTAATCTATCATGTAAAATTTAAACGATAATATTTTAAGTTTGTTATTAAATGAATGTAATTTGACGGGAGAGAATATCAATAAATATATTATAATATGACTTTTTGTATCAAGGATGGTTCTTAAGTGTGTCCTTAAGTTTTTTAACTTTTTTAAGCTAAAAATAATTGGTATTTTAATAAAAACTTTTCTTTAAATTTTTCTCCATTCTCGATAAAGCTTATTATTCAAAATACTCTTATAAAACCATATATTCAAACACACCAATCATATTTAAAAATAGTATTAACCAATCATAATTTAATAGTAGTGCAATTACAAGGAAGCACAATTACAAGAAATATTGAATAATATTCTCGAAATGGATCCATGGACATGATATGAATAACAAATCGATGATTATTGAAATCATTCTCCAAATAATTAAATTTGTTGCTCGTCACCACCATCAAGTAGCCTTCAGACTTATTTAGTTGACAACTCTTGTGACATGTTCTTTTCATTATTCACACTCACTCTTAGGGATGAATACTATTCTCAAGCCAACAACCTCCAGACATGTGTCTCTGACAAGTAGGAAAATCATGGTATAATTAAAAAAAGTTTAACTAAAATAAAAATAAAGAAAAGGAATAAGAACATATTAATTTTTAGATGATTTAATTTCTTATTCTTACATTTATATCTACCCTTTAGACATTTTTATTGGTCCCGTTACTTCACCTCTCTTTTGTCGTAAGTGTTGGCAAAGAAGCCTTACAATAGTTTTTTCCATGGAGAAAAAATTTAAGCCATCAATTCCCTTTACACAAGATTCAAAAGTAAACACCTTCCCACACAAGGTTAAAAGTGGAAAACTTTTCTATAAATAATTCTTAAAATAGGCACTCTCTTCTCACATAAGGTTCAAAGCAAACACATCTACATCCTAGTTGGGTTAAGCCAAATTCAATAACAACAATAACAAAATTTTACATAAACTCTCTAAAAATTAATAGAGTGAAATATATATATATACTTTATAAAAATGATGCCAATTGCATATATAACTTTTGATTGCAATATCAAAGTTTGTACATAATGAGTGCATTTATTAAATGCAATGGATTTTTTCATCTATTTATAAAACTAATGTGGTTGTTTGTAATTCTTAAAAATTATTAATTTTAGCTTACCAACCTCCCAACTCTTCTAAGATATTTTGAAATTCTTGCTCAATGCTTTAATCCTTCTTAGCAATGCTTCAATGAGAATATAAATAGCCAATTAGCCAAACTAGACTTTACCACCCATTAGATGATTTGAACAAGTTTTATAATTATAACATTTTTTATCTACGAAATTTAACAAACGTTTTATCAAATTGAATGTTGTACGATTTAATGATGATCAAAATTGTTTGTTAGAACATTTCTATAGCCTTTTCATTTTGCTCAATTTTGAGTTGCTAACAATAAGATTATCCAACAAATAGTTTGATAATTTTCTAAAAGAACTAAATTTTTATAGAGGTTCATTTTGACAACACCGTATGACCATTAATAAACAAAGCTATTAAATTATCCAATTTTTAATGGACTAGCCTTAAGTCAATTATCGAATGATTCGATGATTTTTTAGTAGAATATGCAAATGATGGCTGAGTATAAACAAACAAATATTTCTTGATAGAATGTTTAATATCTATTAGAGAACTAGTCAAATGTTTAGTGCTTTCTTAAAGAGAGATGTTTTAGCCAATTAATTTTATTTCTCAAATTATTTAAGTTTGCTAAATTTTCAAATGCATATGAAAATGTAAAATTTTAAAAATCCTTTAATAAAATGTTTTTATGAAAATATGATAGATATTTTAGTTCTAAAAACTATGTAATAATAATTTTAATAAATATTTAATATATTTAAGCTACTTTATCAAGTTAATCATTGAATAATATAAAGTAATCATTCCCAAAGTTCATATGAATATTTGTCTTATATTTTTCATCTAATTTGTAAAAATGTTCATTCATAATTCTTTAATAATATATGTATATATATGAACTTATATACTTCTTTTAATAATCGTTTATCTAACTTTAATTAGGTGTGTATATATATGTATGTATGTATATATATATATATATTATTTTTAGTATGATTGATTAAAAAAATTAAGATTGAATCTGAATTATTTAAAAATTTTAATGTTATTTATGATAATTATATCAAGTGTTTCAAATGTAATGTTTATTACCTTTCTTAGTTGAATAGAATATTTCTTTGGGCAATTTCTTTCTTATTTGAGTGGTATATTTTTTAGTTGACTAAGACAAAGACCAATTTACATGATAATAAAAGAACAGATAGTTTGATGATTACTCATGTTGAAGAGGAGATTACACTTGTGACTCTAATAACCAGTGATAAGATCATATTTATAATGATGTCCAACAAAAGAAATAAATCTCATCTTTTGGATGGTTTCTCAGTTGAGTTTTTACATGGTTATTGGAAGATCACACAGATGGACATTATTGTAGTGGTGAAATAATTTTTAAAGATAGCTTTATATCAAAATGTTGAAAGGAGCATAAAAACCAAAGAAGTTTAGGCTCATTAGCCTTTGCAATATGATTAACAAAGTGGTCACCAAAATTTTTGTGGTTAGACATAGAATAATGATTTCATATATCTTTGTGAGGGAGCAAGTTACTTTTGTGTTATGTCGTGCTATATGTAATAATATTTTTTTGAATGAGAAAACAAAATCTATTTTCACCTGTCTTCTTTCAAAGAAGGTTTGATGGTAATAAAAATAAATATGGCTGAGCTTATGACAAGGAAAATGAGAAATTTTTATTGGATATGATTAAGCATTGGTAGTTTCTTACACTTTGTTGTGGTTGGATTAAGACTCATTTCACTCCACAAAGAATTGTGATTATGTTTAATATTTTTTATCTATTATTGATGCAAGTAAATGGTGGTCTTTGATAGGGATATGCTTTGGAATTGACAAGGAAATTGGAAATTAGATATGGATCATGCTTATGATAAAGAAAATTAGAAATTTGTATTGGATATGCTTAAACATTTGTAGTTTCTTACACTTTGCTATGGTTAGTTTAAGCCTTATATCACCACACAAATATTTAGTGTTATATTTAGTATTTATCATTGATCGAAGTAACTAAGATAGGGATGTCCTCTCAGTCCATACCACTTTGCTACAATCTTTAAAAACCTCTTATGTGTTATTTCTATCAGTTTAATCATGTTCTCTCGATTGAGCTAAGGAATTTCCCTTCATCTTCGATGATTACACATCTTTTCTATGTTGATAGTATAATGATTTATGAATCATCAACTTGCGGTACAATGAAGAATATTTAGAATATTACAGAGTAGTTAGGGCATCAATCTGGTGAGGTGATCAATCTAAACAAATTTAGAGTGCCATTTAATAAAGGGATCAAGCACAAGTGTAGAAAGTTGATTTCTTGAAATTTTCATATGCTTAATTAAAATATCTAGGAAACCAATTATAGCAACAAAAATTTAGAGAAGAGAATTGAAATTCATTATTATTGAAGTAGAAAATTTTGTGTCAAGGTAGATGATGAAATCATTATTAATGGTTGGCCACAATGTCATGAGGAACACGATGTTAACTATTATTCTTACTTATTAGATAATCTACACCATAATTCCAAGCTACACTATTATTAAAAAAAACATATTGTTGTGTTGTTATTTGTGGAGTAGTTCAAATAATAGTTGTACAATAAACTATGCCTATTGAGAAATATAGCTCTAAAGGAATGTGTCAGGCTTGGAGTTTGTAGTTTTTCATCCTATTAGTCAAGGCTGATTGCAAAACATGGTAGGTGTGGTGTTACTCAAGAAGATAATTTATGATTTTAGTTCTTTAGATAAAAAATATATTATGATAATAATACTTCTCATATGCCTTGCACATGCTTCTCATACATGTATGTCAGTCAAAAGTGGAGCCTGCTGCACCACAAACAATATGGTTTGATGAATTGTAGCGAGCAATTTGGTTTCCTTCTTTTTGGTTAATTTTTTTGGCATACATCCCATTGCTACTAAAACAACCTATTTCAACATGGATGTGGAGCATTTGTTATTTGTTTTTGAGCTAGTTAAGGGGCATGGGGTGTCAAATCACAAAAAGATTTAGAAGTTATTCAAGTTTGATTTTGTATTTTAGATTCTACATTCCCTTTAGATTAAATAAAATCAAATGAATGTTCTATGCTTCACATTGGGTGAGCATATGGTGCTGGACTTAGAGACTATATATATACAATGACATCTATATGGACATCAATGGAGGAGGTCGTGTGGGTTTGGAAAGAGATGGTGCAACCTTTAGTAAACATTTTCCTTCAGAGATTAATATTAAATTTACTTCCTACTTACTCCAGGCTTCATGCAAGAGTGATTGAGAAATCTAAACTTTGTCCTTAGTGATGTCATACTAATGAAGATGTGGAACATTATTTCTAAGAGTGGTATGTCATGAATGAACTATGGTTTAGTAGCTTCGTAAATGACTAATTCAAGCTTGGTGGGATTAAGTATGGGGATGTGACTTCTATTATTTAGTTCCTTAATTTGATGTCTATAAATGTGTAGGTGGCTATGACTTTTCATGCAGTCAAATGTACAACTTTATCTTTATTGTACCTCTGGAATAACAAGAATTTGTAGGCGCAAGCAAAGAAAGGTACTCAATGTAGTTGCACATCAAAGGAGAACTCACATTATAGTTGTTACTTTCTACAACTCTTTGATCATGCCTAATGGGAGCTCTGATGGTCTTAACCAGTTGTTTGTTATCTCTTATTAGACTCCTCCAATAAGTTTGGATTAAATTTAAACATGATGCAGTTATGCATGATGACATAAATGTTAGATTTGGTACTATTAGATGGGATGACAAAGTTAGACCTATTACTATTCTCAAAAAAACTTTGGTTTCATGTCCAACTACTTCCATGAACATTATTGCTATTCTAAAAGCAATGGAAATTTTAAAAGCTCTACTTCTTAATGTCCAAGGAACAGTGATTGAATCAAATTACTTTATAGTCATTATCATAGTTAATCAATTTCTTTTGACAACAATAAATAATTGATCCTACAAAGTTCTTATCGCTCAAAAAGTGTGATGACAAATATTTTAAAGACTTAGTTTCTCACCATGCATTTTTATATGATTTTGTTTGAGTCCTACTAATGGCTCCAGCAAATCACCTCAATTTTTTTTAATGATTTCATATACGAACTTTGTTAAAGATAGTATGTTGCGTAGTTTGGCTATTACTTCACTAAGGAACCCAATGATGTTGATTTCACATACAATTCTAATGGAGTCCAAACAGTGACATCCACCAATCCCTTGTTAGCATCATTTATGGTTAAGACTGTGGTGGTATCTGATCATCTTCAAGCCCCTAACTCTCATTCTTTGTTAATTAGAACAACATTAGCAAATTATTTTGCAATGACTTTTTTCATAAATTCAAGAATTTTAGATATGTGAGCCCATGATTGTCCTTCTTAATCTTTACTTCAATCTCAAAAGCCATCACAAAAAGATAAAAATCCAATGATGTCATACCATAATAATGTATCTAAAGCATGGTCTTGCCTTAAGCAATTTAATTTCTTTAATGTAATGATGCTAGTGGCACTACCAAGCTAGATAAAGCCAAACTACATCTTTGACAAAAAGATTAGGGTGCACATAGTACACAAAAAGGTAGTCTGATTAACCCAAACAATGGTATCACTACGAGCTTTTTAACTGCAACTTAAATAAACATAGGCTAATGGAGCTAAGATTACTGTGGCTTTTTAAACCAGACTGTCCCTTCAAAGGATCCTTATTAGGTGATTTAGATTATGCTTTTTCAAATTACTAGACTTATGGAGCCTATATTATTATCTATTATCAATGCCTCACCATGCAAATACGATAGAAAAGAAGGAAACCTATGAACTTCCTCCTTAAAAAGCTTTGGTTAGCTGACAAAGCCCTACAAATAATAATTTACAATACAAGAGTTAGCCAAGCCATAAGAAGCACAGCAAAAAAAAAATAATTTGTGCAAAAATGGTCTAAAGCCAATCTAATCCCATTAGCCAAAGAGATTCAAAGATTTTAAAAAAAGTACAATGGGCCTAATTATGGATGAAGGCCTTGGCTAACATACACATGGCATGATAACGAACAAGATCTAGAAAAATAGCACAATAATACAAATGATCTATTATGGCCAACACCAATCAACAAACCATTAAAATGGCTAAAAGGTATTACACCTTACAAATCAAGGTTGTTGAGCATGACTTATGCAATTATAAAATGCTTTTCCAAGATCCAAGAGAAGATAACAAGCACACTACATGCTCCAAATTTTGCCATCAATGAAGTAACACCATGTTAATCACTTTAAAAAGTTGTAATTTCACAACTAATAGGTCACACTTGCAAGGCCCCATCGTGCTGCATGGATAGGAATACATAGCATGAAGGTGAGGCTTTCCACCATGCATCATACCATGTGGAGGTAATAGCTTACTTAACCAAAACATGACCATGTTTAATTTGCACCACAGAATTTTCACTCTGACATTGGCAAATATCACACAAAATAAAGCTCCAAGTAGTAAGAAAAATGTGACAATTTCACATTGTGCCATGTCAAGTCTCTATTAGAGTGTCACCTCATTCTTGCTTCACCTATCTTGAGATATGGAAATGGTGAGAAAAAGCCATGCAATTCAAGCACAAAATGTTGCATGTGAAGAACTCCAACACATGAGACACTGGGATGCTACCATAGATCATACTACAAAATGGCAAGAACTCTGATGATAAAGGCAATGCTAAAAGCAGATGGCATTGCCAAACTTAACTGCAAACTGAGCAAAATTTTACTTCACAATGCCCCACACAGAGCAAAAAGTGTGACACTTTGAACTTGCACAATGATAAGTCTCTTAATTGGGCATCACCTTAAACAAGTACCAACACATGGCAATGCTAAAAATCATAAAAAATGTTATGTCACCAGTCACATGCATAGCATGTTGTAAACCACCCTTGACAACTATGAACAATTGCACATGACTAAGGATGAACCATAACATGCACAAAACCCTTGCGAATTGCTTGTTATGATAATTCCATCAATGTGGAAGGCAAGTTTTCTGATAGGACATCACCTTATCAATGCACCAATAGTTGACAATGGAAACATCCTAAGCGAAGTTGCAATTTATGGGCCCCATTACACACATGCATTTGATGTAATACAGAGTGCACGTACATGCTACTACATGTGCAAATAGTGCACTATCAATTTTGTTGTGCACCAAGTGTTCTTCCACACTTGCAAGTACAATAACATGAGGCTAAGGCTACAACCAAGATTGCACAAACCCTATTACATAATGCACCATCCAATTGTCACTTTGCTACTAGCTGCATTATCCTGCATATTTCCTATAGTGGATTTTATGTTATGAAAATTCTATTAATAAAGAAGTCTCCTAATAAATTATCACCATATAAAAGTGTTAGCAGCCTGCAACTATAAAAATTTTAAAAAATTTTTCACTTTGTGAGCCTTTTTAGTCATGCACACAGGATTTTGGGCACATATAAATCTCATTTTTCAAGTGTAGATAAATTTATGATACACAATAAAAGACTAAAAGCAATAAAAACATGTTGCATTTAATTTATTTTTTAAAATGTTAAACTATTGATCACAAGTTAGCATAACATATGGTGTGCTGGATCAAACGTATAAGAATAATAACAAATCAGGTCAGACCTAGATCCACCAGGCAACAGCCCAATTCTCTAGAAGTTCATTAGTCATCATTGTGAATTGGCTGCATATCACTTTTTCTTCTTTCTTAATGTTATTCCAATGACCGATAGAGAGGATCTATGTCATTGTGTGTGCATGGCCTCTTTTGCCTGAAGAGTCTCAAACGAGGCCTCGGAGGATCTCAGAGAATTCCATCTTCCTTGTTAATCGTTCAGTCATGTTTGAGTTTGGTATGTCCCCATCACCACCACCACTTCTCCAGATATATTGTTGCTCCAATGATCATCGAGACTTAAACCTCTTTATTTAACCTAAGACAAGGTTTATTGGGGAAGGCTGCAAGGCGGTTGAAATTTTTGACACCCGGGCAAAAGATATTTTTTACTCTTTTATTCGTGGATTTACTTGTATGTTAATATTGGTTTTCCTTGTCTACGATTTTCAATATAATTTAATCAGGAATGCTTGAGGAAGTCTATATATTGATACTGCAGATACCTAGACTCCTGAATGCAGCACCCAGGACATTTTTTACCCTATGATTTTGTTTAAAGTTGAGTACGAGAAATACGAGCACCAACACTTACATAAGAATTTTGAAAGCCTAATGCTTTTTCTTTCCTTTTTTTCAAAGATTTGAATTTTTTATTATAAAAGAAGATCGAGGAAAATGGTGGTGACATCAATTCATGGATGTGAAAGGACAATGTTTGTCTTATTTTTTCATTTTCCAATAAAAACTTTTTCTGATTTTTTTAGGTAATATGAATCAATGTATCACATTGTTAGGGCATGGAAGGCATTTGAAACATAGGTAGAAAAGGAGAACAACCAATAGCTAAGGCATACCGAGCCCTAGGTGGATGTAAGACTTTATAAGTGAGTGTCTTATCCCTAGTTTGGAAGATACTACATCTTGTTAACCTAGGCATAATGAAGGAAAATTTAATCTCATTCTACACGAAGTATGTTTAGGATCAAGATTAAATGATTTGATTTTGTATTACAATAAGAATTATTATTTATCTAGATAAAATAAATTGATAATAAAAACTTAATCAATTTCAGTTATTCAAAATAAAAGTATTCATATTATTAATATAATAATTTTTGAAATAATAATATATTACTGATTATATAAATCTAAATGATAACAAGACAATCAATAAAACTAAACTCTTAAATATTAATCCCAATAGATGGTCTTGTGTTGTAAGCCTATGACGATTACTACTGATTAGTGATATAGATTTAAAAGTTAATATATGGAAAAACATTTAAGTTTACAAAGCAAACTAATATGTGAAATCCCTTGGTAAGGCTTGAGAAATAAAGATTGGGGTAAGATATATGCAAGGGAATGTCAAGGGTTTGTGGAACTCATAATAAAAATTTCTACATGAATATGGTCTCATAGCTCATAAGAAGCAAAATGAAAAACAAAACTAGTATATAAAGTGTATCATGCACGATGTTCATAACTAAAAAAAATGACATGCATCAATGTTCGAATGTTACTTCCAATTACTTAAATGTTTTAGACATGTCAACTGAACTAATGCAAAAAATATAACATAAGTTATGAATATTAGTATTATGAATAACCAAATTTCAACTTATCAAATTAGTCATTTGAATTTCAACTGTACTTATGACACAAAAAAAGAGTTATATGCATCAATATTCTAATATATCTATTTGATACATATACATATATACAAGTAATCATGTACATTACAATTTTCCTATCATAACTCATACATTATATAATCACTACTTGGATATAATGTGGTCACCTTAAAATTAGAGGAACATTATAACCATCCTAAAACAAAAGTGAGGTTATCAATAACTTGAAACAACGGAGTTGTCGCTCTGAGAGCTTGTTGACCTACTTATCCATTCATATAATAAAAATGTTATCATTAATTGTCACATTCACATTCAATTACACTTATATGTAATCAATCATGGAGTTATTAATAATGATGTAATAATATTATGCAACATGATCTTTAAAGGAATATGTGTTATAGGTATCACATGACCTTTCAATGTTTACGAAAAATATTTTGTTCAGTAGTATATATGCTCAGTTAGTTTCATATGAATAAAAATTAGCATATAAATAACTAACATGTTATAACATATTATGTGTTTTCTTAACGAGATCATGCAACCATTTCAAGAAATGAACTAGCTATAGGTAATGTATAACTTTTATTATTTAACGAAAATCAATTACATATAAAAATTGATTTAACTTAAACTAGGAAATCAATGTGTTCCTCATGTTGAAGGTTGTGTTCTTCTAATTGTTAGGTATCACTTATTGCAAAATAAATGCTTTGGGTCTGAACTACTTTTAGGTGTGTAATGCTACTTCAACTAGTGCTGATTTGTTCTATCGAAAAGTGATTTCTAAACTAAACATATGTTGTACACATTTAAACAATATTAAATTTAATGATTCAATTTATTGTTCTTATTTTAGTGATTTTTTCAATGGATTTTAAACAAGAAAACATATTCATTATATGCTCCTTCATGACTCCACAACAATTCGTATCATGCCTATATTGGCCATTCTTAAATTTGGTTGCACATTAGTCCATTTAGCTATTATTGCATTTTGAATATTTTTTGTGTTATTTGTGTGAATGTTGAATGTCTTCTCTCTTGTTTTTCTCTATTTGTGATAATATAAAAGGCTAAATCACCATAGAGTCATTATGTGTCGTATCTTGATATATGAGAAACATTCATAACTTTAACGGCTACCTGGAAATCAAGGCCAAGTAATTTGAGTTTGTATTATTAAAATAAAAAAGATATATGTTAGAGAAGATTTTGGCAATTTGAGCAAAGAAGCCTTATTTAATTAAAAAATATACACATCATTACATTAAATTTGATAATGAGCACTTATAATGTTAACAATATAATGTTATTTATATACCAAATTTTAAAGATGACTAGATAAATAATTAAGATAATGTAACAAAACACCTAAGTATACCAATATCAAAAGATAGTGTTTAACTAATACTCCAACGACAATTGACTAATCAAGTAAATTCAATTTGAAAAATATATAAAGCAATGTTTGAGGTTCTAACCAATTAGTAGATGAAACTTCATCTCACAACATGTATGACAAGGTGTTGGAGAATGAATGCTCAACCATATGCAATTGAATAAGATTAAAACCCAAAAGTATGGAATATTCTATCATCTATTTTATTCTTGAACAATGAAGGTTAAGATGTGCATCAACTCTTAAATGCTATTTAAAATTATTTATTTTGATTAATCATGTTAATCAACTCAATTTAATATAGCATAAATGGTCACAAAATTTATGTACATCAATATTATCGAATACATAATTTTCAAACTTGGCAAATAGACAACATTTACAACCATACACATGATGTAGCTATTTGGCATCATGATCCACTATATTCATGAAAAGAATAATATATGTATATTCATATATGGAGTCATACATCCTACCATCCAATCGCAATAGCTCATAGGTAATATAATTATCATGTCGATTTGGGTTAGATGGATGTTCACCACTATCTTGAAATAGAAGAGTCACGATTTCTTGGGCTTTTTTATTGGATTAACCAACCATTATACAACATAAGGATACCATTAACCACTATGTCCTATATATAATCATGGCCATATGATCAATGGGGAAGTTATTCTAAATGATGTGCTATTACTATGCATCATGAGCTTCATATAAATCATTAATGTTATAAATAAATAATTATAATGTCAAATGCATTGAATATGGATAACAAGTCATATGTGAATAAAGTAAGAACATAAATAACCAATATGTCACTACATATCATTTCCTTGGAGATCATACCCTAATCACAAGTATACTTATCACATAACAATTTACATCTAAATTTTCTTTATAATTAAGATAAATGATTACAACAAAACAAGACGTTACATGAATTTTAATATTTTTTAGAATGTATACGTTAAACATTATTTATCACGTGTCATTGAATTAAGGAGAGTGTTTACAACAAAATCCATAATTTTTCTCTAATAGGTAAAACTCGTATCTTGCAAAAAGCATTATCCTAAACAGCACTATAATTTGCAAATCAATTTGCACAAATTTTGTTGTGAACTACATGTGTGACATCTAGTTAACAACATGTTTACTTGCATCGACAACACTAATAGTTTTTTGGTACCAATTGCTAAATTAATTATTGTACCTAAATAAATAAGAAATTTAATAAACAATCATGAAGAGATGATTGTTAATTTGTTTGAGATTTAGAGATCAAAGAATGAGCAAGCATGTGACCATGATTTTTTATGTGTAGACCTTGGGTTTAGGAAAAAATATGGCAATGGGGTTGCAAGAGGACAATTTAATATGTAGTTATTACAAATAAAATAGGGTCTCCAGCCTTTACAAGAAGAGTTAAACCTTAAACATAGGAGAATGGTAGTCATTGGGGAGTAGAGAAGAAAATCCCTACTATTATTAATTTGAGGGCTGGTCAAATTTGGGGCTTGTACAACCTATTTTCTATTCATGTATATAATTCATGCACGTTTGAATTAATTTGTATGCTTATAATGTTTTTAGCAATTCATGTAATTATATAATTGAGTAAAACTTAAAGATTGGGAAACTATGTAAATCTAGTTTCATGTATTGTACCTAAATTGTTAAGTATAATATGTTGTTCCTTAATGTATGGTATGTCACCCCTAGACATTTTGTGTGAAGAGTGTATAAGGATTAGATAGAGAATTATAAGTAATATGTCAAGGGTGTAAAGACAAAACAAAGAATTTTGTACAATACATGAATTTTTAATATGATACATCGAGTTTATAAGGCCAACTAGAGAATTGCATACAATACGTGAATTATTATGTATTATAGGTTGATTCGATGTACAATACAAGAAGAATAAGAATTGCACATAGTAGAGAGTAATACCTTATATGGACATACTATATGTTGAGGTGAGGTATAGTGCTTCAACCTGATGTAACTTTCCTGAAAGAATTAAAAATTGTCTGTGAAATTTTGGGATATTTAATTGATTGTAGAGAAACAAAATTTATAAAGAATTATTATGAGAATATATTTATTATTTAATTTTTATATTTATTAGAAAGTTTTTTGAGAATTAAATACACTATGAATTGAATTTTATGTTTTGGCATTTATTTTTTAAATATATGAATTGAAATTTTGTTGAATTTCTTTTAGAATATGACTTGAAATTTTAGTGATTGCAACATGGAGTTTGGAAATCAAAAGATGTGTGACAAAGAAGAGAACCATTCTTATAACAAAATGGCCATAACAGCTTAAGGGAAAGTAGATTAATTGAAAGGAGAGTACATCAAGGATACAGTTCAGGAGGGTTGTTATACATGCTAAAAATGAGATGAATATGAGAATGAATTAAGAAAATTGTCTTATGGAGCAATTCTTAAGCATATGTTCACCACACCTTGTAGGCACTATAGAACCTTTCCATGTAGACGGCTTCTTAGATAAGAAAGCTCTTTTGGTGGTATTAGTATTAAATAGTATTGGTAGGCAACTGTGATAAGTTAATGTAGAATCTAATTTTGAGGAAGGGAAAATTTTAAAATATCATGAAGAGAATTTTATCAAGCTTTTTTGGAATTTTATTTCCTAAAGTTGGCTGTAGAAAATATGAGAGATGAGGCTGGTCATGTATGCATTGGAATTGTTTGCCACAGAGAAAGACATGTAAATTATTTTTTAGGGTCTATGAGAGAATTAATTGTTTATTTTATTTTCTTAATTAACTATTGTATGAACATGTTAGGAGTCTTTTATGGCCTTTTAAGTTGGCACAATATTTTTTACATGCATGGCATGTCATATGACACAAATTTGCATTATATTAGGAAAGAAATAGGAAAGAATATTTTATTTAAGTAAATAAGATATTGTTTTTAAGGGTATCAAAAAAAGTTTATAAAAGTTTAACAAAGATTTTTCTTAATAATACGGCTCTTATATTAAAAGAAATCATTTGGTTACCAAATGGTTTTATCATATTTTGAAGTACCGTTCAGTGGTGGAAACTTACAATAGAACCAATGATGTGTTGTATCTCACTCGTAGATATCGTTTCGAGGTGAAACCTAATTTTAAAAGAATATCTAGCTTTTGTTTTTAGGATTAAACTATAACTATTAATAGAAGTTAAAGGGAAAAGGGTTGAATAAAGGAAAATATTGAATTAAAAAAGGGGTGCATTTTAATGGAGGTTTAAAATAAGGGTCAAAATAATCACAAAGCAAATTTAAAAGGATTTAATGTGAAGTATGGAAATAATGCATTGATATATTAGTCTCATTTTAGATAACTTATAATTGATATAATATATTTTGCAATGTGGATCTAACATACATCATGACCCAATCATGTAGTGCCTTGCATTTTTCTTACATATTTTTTGTCTGTTGAGCTTGTGATTTTTGGCTTAGTTTATTTTGGCCAAAAGATTCTACAAAACGAAGACATATCACAAGAAAATTGTTGGCTAATTTTTTGTTCCTATGGTAATCATACAACAATTGGAAGTATTCTTAAACTTGTTCAAGAAAAGAGATTATAATGAAACATGACCTATTGATAATTTTAAGTTACAATAAACATAAATACCTTATAAAAATCTATTTAGCATATATCAATAAACTAATGAGTGTCTTTAATAATGGGAGGTATACCTATCACAAGAATATAAGGGAGTAATGAGGGTGATGTTAGCTTTGTAGTTTCTTACATTTTCTTATATGGTTGTGTTGGATTTTTGTTGATATTTGATGCGTGAGATGTTGCCACAATTATATGTATTAATTTGATATTTGACAGAATTACTATTTTCATTTCCATAGTAAGAACTATTTAAATTATGTGAATCACGTCTTCATAAAAGAGATTGAAATTGTTATTTTTTTGAACTATCATCTTGTTTTAAAAAAATGATAAAAAGGTTTTCAAAAAAACATTTTTTTCTAAATAAAGATTTTTATTTCTCAAAAAATAAGGATTAAAATTTTTGATAGTCGTAATAGGGCACTTAAGTATGGTACTACTTGTTTAATTCTTAACATTGTGTGAGTGTGCAAGCATGGTTACTATACAAAAACATGCAAAAATAATTTATGAATTCATCAACCAATTGGAAAAGAAAAGAGTAGCTTTCTTAAGTCAAGCAACATTAAATATCACCCCATGTATAGATCAAGTGGTCAATTTAGCTTAAACGATGCATAAAATTAATGCAATGTCTTTGCTTATAATCTAAAGTTCCATTCTTTCACTAATTGTGACAACCCTCGTTTTCATAATATGTCATCATTGTTAGTAAAAATGTTATTTTTTCTAGTTATGCAACCTCAAAATAGCATCTTGATCACCAAAAATTGGTAAGTACTTAGGCTAAGTTGATTAAGATTATCATACAACATTGTGGTAGCATAGACAATTCTAGTTGGTTTCAGGCAAAACATCTTGTTTAGAAGATCTTGTTTGTTGATACAAAATAGTGTAGCAAGTTTACCCATTGAAAGTGTAAATTCTCCTTGGAGATGAGATATTCAAAATCATAAATATTGTCATTTTGTGAGAGTTAATTAGCATCCTGGTCGAGTCTAATTTTATTGAAAGGCTTGTGACTTACATTACAACCCCAACTTTATGTTCTACAACTTTTATTGGAGTTAAGATCTTCTAATCAACTAATATATTTACTCTAACTTGTTTAAGTTGTGAAATTGTGAGAAAATGTTGTGAAAGTACCTTAATATGTATAGGTGGCTTAGGCTTCTTGTAAAAGGTTGAAAAAAGGCAAAGTTTGAGGGAGTTCATATTGCAAAGGTTTGTATAAATGTAAACTATTCAGTTTTAAGAGTGTCACCATTATGTTCACTTGTTTTAACATCAATTGTAACAATGTTGATCATACATATGAAGAAGATGTTAAAATGCTTTCTTAATAACAAGCACAATGTTATTTTGATAGTTTATAATGCAAAAGTTGACAACGGTCAAGCAATGAGTTGTGCATTCATTGCATAAAATACTCCTACTGGCCATTCTATTTGAGTCAAATTATCATTTGTTACTAGTTGGAACATCTTCATCTTTTCTTGTGCCAAAGGAATGATATAAATGCTTTATTTCCTTGGGCATATTTGGGTTGGGTGATGAGTTAGTCTTAAACTTGGAAACACTAAAGGATGTTGTGGTATTAGAAGTTTGACTTGAAAGTCCATTGAGTTTTTGTAGTTGTACTATGAAATGCAACTTATATACAATCAGCCAAGGTTTTGCTATATGTGATATGGAACTATTATGCATCTTTGGCTTTAAATAATTAAAAGAACAATTATTTACAACTCAATATCTTGGAATGCACAAATCTGATTTATACACCCAATGATTTGCAAAGTTACTCAAGCCAAGTTAGACCTGAGCTACTTAAGTACAACCTTCAAGTTAACAACATACTCAAAATACATGAATAACACCATTAGTTATCTTTTTACAAAATATCAAATTAATTATTTGGCCTAAATAATTAATTTAACAAATTATTTTAAATTTTTGTTCTTGAAAATATGGAACTTGGAAAGTTATATCGCATATTTCTTTTGTTTCCTCAATAAAAGTTTTGCATTAATTAATCAATTAACTAAAAAAGGAAAATCAAAAACCATAAGATGATATATGAGATGATTCTCAAGATGAGGTGAAGAAGAAAAGGAAGAATGGCAAGGTGAGGGATAAGCAAGTGAACTCATAGTGGACAACTATGGTGGAATCGATGGCAATGAGGAAACATTTTGATCTCTTATGGTACTGGCTAATGGAGTTCCTTTGTTGCAAGGAGGAGGCTTGGGTTTTAGGAAATGATGAAACAAATAAAGGAAGCGGAAAGAGTTGTAGATGAATGAAATTATGATCTATAGAAGGGTGGGTATTCGGTTGGTAGGCAAATTAGTGGAGATTTATTCACCAAAATTTTTCTTGATAAAGAAGGAGGTCTTAGTTGGAAGGCAGAGGCACATTGTAGTGTCTAGCCTTATTGGTTTAGGTTGATTTCAATAGTTTTGTGTTATAATAAAGCCATACCTGATGTCTCAAGTGCCAAATGGGCATGCCTTTGATGTATAAGATATAATTGATATCGTTGAGGTCATATATAGGGTTAACATGATTGGTTTATGTTGAGTAACTTCAAATATTTTATAATTGTGAATTCATTTTACAAAATTAGCCAAAGTGTGAAGAAAATGCATGATGACTTATCTCAAGATAGAGCTTGCTTTGAGGGATAGTTGAAAATAATTGATGAAGCTTATCTATGATCTTGAGATCTTTCTAAGTTTGTCGATTGGTTATCGAGGAGTGTTAGAGTCCATAGATACTTTAGTTCAAGGTGTCGATTATGAATGCTAATCATTGGTGACAAGTTGTTGATACTCGTGCGATAGAGATAAGCTATAAAGTGATGTTCTTGAGCATTAACTTGTGGTTATCAAGATAAGAAGCAGGTATATAGCTCAACTTATATTAAGTTGAGGTCTAAATGCACAGTACTTCCCATGATCAATTTTCTTGACACAATGTTTTTTGAATAGCCAATGCAGGTAGCTTGTTCATGTTGATTTTAATATCATCATCATTTATTGGTACTTTTTGAAAGACAATCTTGATTCACTTTAGTTGACATAGATATTTCTTTTTCTGTTTTTTCTTTTGGTAGGTCAATATATGTACCTTTCTCCCTTTTTAATCTTCAAATTCTTATACAAGTTTTTAAAGTTGGTTTCTTTGTATCATTACTTTGTGGCTTTTTATCTTGCTAGTACATATCTTTTTGAATTCTCCATACTTATACACTTGAGTCATGTTTTATAAGAAAATTTATTTTAACCTCAATTTCTACTTCTTGTTTTTACCAACAAGATTATTTGTAATTTTGGGCACGCTTTTTAGATCTACGCTCTAACTGAGTTGTATTACCAGTATAATTAACAATGTTATCTCGCATGTGATTTGTGTTGCGCTTTATCTCCTAGAACATAAATCTAAGACTTTTACTCTTCAATAAATTTTTTTTATCTTTAAGTTAATATTTTCTATTCTTGGTAATTCATTTGTTTTATCTCTTGTACTTTTAAAGTGGACATCTTAGATCATTAATTGATGTTCCATGGCCAAACAATTCATGGTATCACCTTAAAATCTTTACAATCTAAAAGTTTTTTTCCTCTTTAAGAAACAATCGATGTGTTTAAGAGACTTTTCTTTTCAAGTAATTAAAACTCCTTTTTCTTAAAAAATATCAAGAAATAATAAAATCATATGCTAAAGCAAACTAGAAAATAATCTTATTATCTTTATTAACTTTCACAATATATTATTTAAATTCTTTTTCTTTTTACATATATGCTTTTTTTAAGTCTCTTAAAATAAAAAATGTTTTCATGGATGCTTAGTGTTAACTTGTCCAAATCAATCTAAACTTTTGCTCAACATATTTAGTCCTTTTTTAGGAATGGTCATTGCCAACATTTAAAGCTTGCTTTGTCATAATGATCTTTGAAGCTATGATCCTTTCACTAATCCTCGTAACATTTATTACACCTTTTAAATTGTTATTAAAAATTATGACAATTCTATTTCTATAATGTTTCTAACCTAATTGTCAAATCATAAATCCTAAAGTATTAATTTTCTTTGTAAATTAACAAAAAATTCAATTCACCTCTTAAAATTACAAACCACATATCGATAGATTCCTCATAACTATACCTTCGAAACTATTTACTCAAATATAAATTAGGACATATGTTTTTTCGCAGTTTTTTGAGGCGCTCACAATTTAATATATGTTTGAATTTTTTATTTGCATTTCTTAAATTTGATATATTTTTGACAGGATATATAAGTTTAATTAGGCAAGCTGTCAGTAGGAAAATACTTGAAAGAGATCCAAACCAGAGCTCACAAGTGTTTGGAATTAAGTTCAAAATCTCAATGCCATCTAAAGACTCATATTAGAAGCTCCACAATAGTTTTCATTCTATGCAGTTAGTAGTGAAACTAATCCTCTTCCAATGAGAATCGAATAAGAATGTGTTGGTGATCCGGAAACCCCATTGAGAATAGAGCATTAAACTTAATTTTCTTGAATTTCAATCATACTCTTTATATGCTTGGGCCACCACTGGAGAATCTCCCAATTAATGTGAATTTGAAAGAAGCAACCTTCTTTATCTCATCTCCTTCAAACAACACTTCAGATTCCTTTTTAAATGAAGATATTGTTTGATTTTTATCAAAGTTATCTCTATCTCCTCTAGCACCATGATTGAAGAAAAATTTTGAAAAGGAAACCCTCCTTCACTCATCATGGGAGCACCTTCTCAAGGCCAAGTAGCTTAAGAGCACATTACTGAAAAATGAGCACTAAAAGTGGGGGCAAATACTTGTCATAATGCAAGCTTTTGTAATCCAAAACACTGCTCAATGTTCCAATGTTGTCGAAGTTGCTTTGTCAAAGTCACAAAGTTGTTTTGTCAAATTTGTCAAGGGATTTGTTTAATTTAGTCTTATGTGTGAACAAATTTGTGTTTTCAAAATACTCAAAAAGCATATGAAAATACTTGCACAATTATGTAGACAATAGTGGTTTTTTAGACTATTTGTAAAGTTTAGTTTAGGAATAGAAAAAGTGCTTACACAAACTATGTAGAGGGATGTAGCTGCTAATTTTGTTTAAAGTAATTGATAAAAGAACGACAAATTTGCTATAATGGATTTTGTGGGTTGTATAGAACTTATAAATATCAGATTAATTCTATTTCTTAAGAGGAATGTTGACTTGAAGCCTTTTTCTCTTTGGTTTTAGATGAAGACAGCAATGCTTCCTGCTATTAACAAACAAATCACTTAGCAACATATACAGTTTGACGTATATCACTATGAGGTTTTTTATATTTTTTCTCGCATTCTTAATCCCTTGAACAGTTACTATGGTTTGCTTTACAATGACCTGTTGCAACCATGCTATTCTTTCAAATCTGACCAGTTACATAGGGACTTGTAGTGTAATGGTGGGGATTATTGTGTTTGGCCTAAATTTAGTGAAAAGAACATAAAAAATTTTACAGTGATGACATATCATTTTTCTATTCACTTGACCATATGTTTATGTTATGATATTTCCAAGATATATTTTAGTTTCTTAGATGAAATATTTATCAAATATTAATTGATTAATGAAGGTTATTTATCATATTTTTGTTTGTGGTAGATCCATTCAGATTATATAAGAAGTAGTCTCTTTTTTGGAAGCAATGCTCTTCAAGTAAAAAATTGTGCCCCTATGAATGAGGTGTACTTCATCTACAAGTTATTCTTCCTATGAAACAACTTACAATTAAGCAGACTATAATTATTTTTTTTTATTTTTTTTATTTTTTTAAATTAATTACTTTTAGATATTTATATGTTATTTTAACTTTTAAAATTGTTGTTTCTTTGAACAAAAAGATTGTGACTGATGCTACACTCTTGAAGCCACAAAAAAAGGAAATAGAGGAGCATTGGGAAACGTTTTTGGTGCTTTTTTTTCTTCTAAAGAGAACTGTCGTCTTTTTTTACCCAGCCACCAAAGGAGTAATCTTTTTATGCATATATTTATAGATCTATCACTCTGAACATCTTGAAGAAGAAAATCTTAACCTACGTAATAATTTATTACAGGTCTAGTGTATGGCTCTATAATTAGTTTTTTAGTTTGATACTTAAATTGTTAAGACACTATTCTTCTTGATTACACTCAAGTTTTGTGTTACAGAGTGAGTTGGAGAAGCAGTGAATAGCTTTGGAGTTGAAGTAGGAAAAGAAAGCAAAAACTTGTGAAGAGATAAGGTTATTGGAACAAAAAAGAAGATTGAGAATCTCAGCTCACAGATATTATGCTCTAAAAGGGATGAAAAAGTTGTTCACTTAAGATTTGTGCTTTTTTCCTTTGGTTTGATTAGTAATCTAATTCCTTCTTTTTACTGTTTATGTGATGGTTAGATAGACTTTTTGTTACTAGTTGCTAATTGCCTTTTATTTGTAAACTTCCCTATGGTAAGCCTTCAAAAACCTTTTGGGATAGATCATCGAATTTTCCATAGCCATTAATTTGTCTTCTGGTGCCTTATCATGGCTTATGGAAGTCATAGTATATAGAGATAATGGTTTTTATCAAGTTATTGGTACGGCTAATCGATTGCCTTTCTGAATATTCCTAGAATTTTGGTTTTACGTTTACTTCACTAGACCTTATAAAAACTTGTATTTTATTCTTTATGGTATTGGAACATCTCATGATTAAATTAACTGGTCATCAACATCTTCAAAACTAAATGGGATGGCATTGGATTTTCTTTAATCTACTAGATTAGGAGTTGTGTTGGAAAGATCTCATAGTAGCCTTATCAAATGTGCAACATGAAATGTTCTGTAATTCTTCGTGGTGATGGTCATAACAAAATTGGCCTTTCATGTTTGAGACTACATTTTTTATGGATTCCTAACATGACCTACAAAGAAGAATTTTATGAAGTGAAGCAAAGAAGTGGCTTGCACTTCATTTACTGCAACTATGCTATGTTTAATGCCTTTGTCCAAAATATTTGATGTAATCGCCTCTTGAAAAGGTTGGGAAATTTCCAATGATTTGCAGTTCATTTGGAATTGACCCTATTTTCCTAATAGTAGGTCTAAGATTTAAAGTGAGCAAAGCCTTTCTTTTTCTTCAAAAAAATTACTACAAAATTTTTTATGATTATAAAACCATTGTTTACCATGGATTTGTAGAATATTTGTTAGTATAGAATCTCAGAGTGAAAAGCAGATGGAAAGTTTTTCCAAAATGAACCTTAATCATTTTGCTGTTGGCATTGTTCAGCCAGCATCTTAGGATTGCTCGAGTCCATCCTTCATAGTTTTGAAACTATTTATGGCCCTCATTAGCTTTGTTTGACTTGTATTCCTTCTCATCAATCCCACTCTTTAGTTATTAGAATATTACATAGTTAACATTTTTTATCTCAAAAAATTGTGAGGGGTCACCTTTTTTCCTTGCAATTGTTTTAGTCCTTTGCATTGTAAGTGATTGTTGTATTGTTGGTTATGTATATACATTTCAATTTTAATTAATTAATTTATTTTTTGTTTAATCCTCTGATCATGCAATATTTTTGTTTGTTGTTTACAATTTCTAAGCTTATCAAGCACTTATAATAACTTGGCTTCATATTTTGACATTTTTATTGCCTCTTATTTATACTGCATTGTTATATTTTATCTTTAAAGATATATTATTATAATTATTATTGTTATTATTATTATTAATGTTTTTTGGTTACAGGATAAGAGGCAGGTGACTTGGTGTCTTGGGCCATTTCAAAGGAAAATAACAAATCAGGTAATGCTTGTTGATGCATCCATTACAATTATTTTAGCCTTCATTTATGTTGTCTTCTTAATGATTTATTTATTTTAGATTGTAATATTTCTAAAATTATGTAATAAACTCTATTAATTCTTTGACATCCTTTCATTTCCCCATCGTTGTAAGAAAAAGATATGCCTTGAATTTGTCATATAAGAACACAAGAATATAAGAGGGATTTCTTTGGATATCAATTTGTCCTTCAATGTAAAGTATGATACGTTTACTGGAAATAACAAATCCAAAGCAGCTAATTGGGTTCTTTATTGCCATGCACTTTATAAGAAAAGTGTGTGTTGAGTTTATCTTATTTCGCTTTTAATTTTGCAAGAGGTGCTATATCTTGAAACATAAGACTCCAAAACACAAATTAATTTTAGGAGACATTTGGTTAAGTATTATTTAGATGGTATTGACATTTAAATCACAGTGTTATATAGATGTTAATGTTACCTAAAATTTATCAATACTTTTTGTTGTTTAGCTGAATGTTATCTAAATAATCTACTATTCTTATTATTAACATGAAGTTGTTTGTCATCTAGATGTCACTTATATTTGTGAAACACAATTACAATTTTAAATAATGTTATTTAAATACGTAATCAAATAATGCACCTAATATATTTAAATAATATTATAGTGTATGCCATTATAATTTAACCAAATGCCCTTTTGATATTTTATTTTTCGATTAGCTCTTGGCAATATCGGCTCAAGTTTGCTTCTTGCATGTCCTGTAGCTTTATTCTTTAGTAATGATCTACAACACATATTGGTTTTAATTTCCACTTTATGAGTTACTATTGTATATGCTTTATGTCAACACTTATATGAATTGGTTTAGTACTCATTATGTATTTATTTGGTAAAATCAATATATAACAAGTTGTTGTCCATGTCTAATGATTGTGGAGCCAACATCAAGCCTAAGAAAGGTCCCCTTTTATCAATAGCTTCTTACTTATAGAGAAAATAAAGATCATTAAGGGGTGCACTCTCTAGAGTTTTCTAAGTCATTAAAGCCAATCTTGTACTTTTCTAATTATCCTTCTCAAGAATAAGGGCCACCCTTTTCATCTTTTCTCGATAATGTTTAGCTTATTTTCTTGTGAACTCGAGGTCATAGCCTTGGGTGTATTTATTGACATACTTTTATTTGTTTAATGGCCATTTTAGAAATCTTTTATACTTTAAGGGAGGCTATACTATTTATTAGATTAGAATAGCCAAATTATCCATCTAATTCAATTTAAACACATCAATGTTTAGAAACAACTAATCTTGTTATAGACATTTGTTATCTCTATTTAATATTTTTAGTTTTTAAATTATCCATTAAGATCCAAATAAACTCAAATGCACTTAGCTAGTACTGACAATCTTATGAGAATTTATCCAAGTCATTATTAATTTAAATTTATTTAAAATGGACTCTGATTGAGTCAATCTTTGAATTAATTAGAGACCTTAATACATTTAACACCATTACTTAGTCCCTTGTATTGGTTTAGGCCTCTTGAGCCATATGCTACTACTTAGATAATGTGTTTTGCCTTTGTTGAATCGTGGGATGGTTTCTTCCTTATTTTAAGATTTGTTTATGAAAAAATCCTTCATCTATTATCTTTTTCAATTAATTCTCAGGTCCTATTTGTCAAATTTTCCTTTACCTCAAGTGTAGTTAAATCTTTGTTAAGTTTTAACTACCATCAAAAAAATTCTAAAAGTCTACTTGAATATCTTTCTAGTGTTATCTATAAAAATAATAGAAGGATTGAAGGGCAATAGAAGAATATGCCCTTTAATTAAAGCAAGACTTCTTCAACCCTAATTGTGAAGCAATTGGTTTTGTTTAAACTCTACATTTAGAATTGGGTATTGCAACTCTCATAACAACAAATGGAGTTCTTTTGGGACATCTTCATAATGATTGTTGATTATCGTTGAGCATTGCAAGCTAATGTTCCACTCACTCACAATTTCTCCACTTACAATACCTTGGCTGAAATCCATCTACAAATCCAACCATTGATTGCCTTCTCTATCATAAGTGATTTGTATTCTAATTCAATCAGGGTTACTCCCTGTCTCTTTCTGGTCTGAACATCTAGTTATTACTTAATGGACCCATTTATTTTTTCTTTATTCATCTTTCAGTATCGCTGAAAGTATGACTCTAATTCCATCATTTTATGACCTTGCCTTAGTGTCAAGGTATTGAGTAGTTTGGTCTCCAAAAAGGTTTTGCTCATTCAAGGTTTATATTTATAAACTAAAAATTTCTTTTTTGTGGTTATTGATCATTATATTCCTCCATTAGAAGTCTACTAGGAGTTTTTCCTTGCTCTACTGATTCCACTTTTAAATCTGATGATCACTCCCAATTATCAATGGTCTTAATTATCATTCATATTAAAACAATTTGGAAAAATTGCATCAAAAGAAGTAATGTTGCCTTCCTCAGAATTGTGATAGTGACACAGTTATAATCATTTGGTTTTTTTTTACTCTTCCATAGTTGAGTTTTCCATTCTTTAGGCTTCTAACCATTGCAATTTCATTGGTAAGATTTGTTGATTAATTATTACTTGCAAAACTTTCCCTTTTCCTCTCATAAAGGGTTGGATGTTATAGATACTAACTATTTCTTTGTCAATTTATTCCATTTTGGAGCAAGGTGGATTATAAGCTTTCATGGTCAAGTAAATTTGGAGATGTGCTTTTTGTCATTGAGAAATTTTCTTCTTTATTAACAAGGAGGAGCATGTGCATGTTTGATTGTTTAGAGACGCAAATTTATTTAAATTCTCTTTTAAAGTGCCCATATATTTCAAAGGTTTAGAAAAGTAGTTCTATTTATTTGATGAGAATATATAGAGTATCCCTTTAATCTCATATAGAGAGACTAATTTCTAAAAAAATGTTAATTATCACATGACCATTGATGTTTTCTTCTATATTTAAGTATTTTAAAAGTTGATTAAAGTAAATAAAATTAAACAAACTTTAGTGGCTTCTTATTTTGTATGGGCATTCCTTTTTAGCCTTTATTTATTTGACTTTGTTTAAAATACAGTATTATTCAGTAAATGCTTGGATTATATAGAAGCCCAAATCATTAAACACCTCTAGGCACTAGCAATGCAAATTCCTTCAACTACATAAAGTTTTATTCTCATTTCTTTCCTTTTCTTATTTCAATTCCAAAGATGAAGAATAGTCAAAAATTATAATTGACATAGTGAAGAACTATGCACAACATCTTTTTAAAGGTCAAAAGAAATACATAGTTTCGCCTTATACAACTCAATCATGATTTCTTGATGTTTAAGAAACATACTTTCTTTAAATGACAAATTGCATGTAGGCTTTTCAGATTTGGCAAAATTTTCAAGTTTTTTAGGTTTCAAAATTGACCAATAAGCTCATAAATTTTTTACATGTTATAACTATATTCTTGACTCTTTTTTTCCACTAAATATCATTCAAGTATTCCAATATAAGTCTTACATGTTTGTACAATTGTTAAGTGGATCTCAATAGGAAAGTGTAGTTTAAGAATAAAAAATTAAGCTAGTTATCTTCTAGCTAGTTAAGCCAAACTTGTAAGCTGTTATGCTAAAAAATATTTGGTTTTAGGTTACAAGTCCTTAATGTAATTTTTCATCCTACCTCTTCTCTTTTCAAATTATCTATTTCTTATGTCTTGTTTGGCTTGTTTATTTTTCTATTCATAAGAAAAATTTTAATAGCACAGCTTCTTAAAGGTTAAATATTTCCAAATCATGAAAACTTATTTTCTCTAAGCTTATTCTCCATTATAAAAACACCAGCCAACCTTCTCTTAAGTGTACTTATTTGTAATAACATTCTAAAGAGTAACCACTGGTTCTTCATAGTATTTATTCTATTTATGATAAATTTAACTATCTTGCATTTTGACCATATAATGATACAATCTTATAGCAATCATAAAGGCATACCTTAAATCTTAAATAGGACATTTTTTCTCACAAGGCAATTTATTAGTTGTGGTAGTCATTCATCAAGCTATAAGCAATTTAAACATAATAGATGGTATTAGAATAATATCTATGTTGATGATTTTGAGGAGAATTTTTGTTCATAGAACTATGGATTTGTTAGCTTATGCTTTCTGAAGTTTGGTAAAAAACATTCTCAAATCCTAATGTATGCTGCAAAATATTTTTGAAAGTTGGTGTTAGGGCCAATGTTATCTTTTTTTTTGTAGTAAAAAAATTGACATATTTGTCTTTTTTTTCTCATGTCATTCAAAAATGTTATGGAAAGTCTAATCTTTACACAAAATATATTAAAACCCATTACAAGAATACTTTTTTGACCATATTTCGTCCAATAAAATAAAAAATTCATTTAAAAGAACTTTTTGTGTACCTTTCTTAAATGGAAATAACCACAACAAACAAACCCAATACCTTCTTGACAAGCTTTCTAAAATGTGTCCCTACTAGAGTTATCTTCTATGTTAAATGAGGAAGCTCACAGCATGGTGCCAATTAAAGAGAGGCTAGAACATTCTACTTCCATTCAGCTATCCTATGTAGGAAATTTTTTCATTTAATGGGGACACACTACCTTTGGGAAGCTATTTACCTGAGATTCTTGATGGCACTGATAAGGTCAAGGGCTTTTTTTTCACAATGAGCATGCTTTGCAGAATGTTACCTGTTGAAAGAAAACTCTTAAAAATAGAGATAGCCTAAATTCAGTATGTACTCTACCTTCCCCACACAAAAACCCTCGCTCTCCTTTCTCTCTTTTAGATGTCTAGAAGTTTTGTAAATATGGTTTTTTATTACTTTATAGGAAGAGGAGCAATCTCCAGTAAAGTTGCCCCAATTTGGTGACCTTTCCTTGAATAGTCATAGGAAGGTGTCTATCTTTCTATTTCCTCCCTTGTAAACTATTTATTATGCTCTATTGTGAACAAATAACAAGGTGTCTATTTTTTTATGACTTTTAATGATGTGAACATCAAATTTCTCAAA
Source organism: Vanilla planifolia (assembly GCA_023846275.1). Classification (NCBI taxonomy): domain Eukaryota; kingdom Viridiplantae; phylum Streptophyta; class Magnoliopsida; order Asparagales; family Orchidaceae; genus Vanilla; species Vanilla planifolia. The sequence goes on along the minus strand of CM043871.1, from coordinate 525,453 downwards.
AATAACTACGTGGAATCAAAATCAATTCCTACAAACAAAATTACTACATTATCAACATGTCATTCGAAGGAATTTGTGTCTCTAGATCATTGCAATCTAACTAAACGAGAAACTGAAGAAATTTTGGTCATCAAATAGCTCGAGCTCTAGGTCCTTAGCAATCAAAATGTTCTATTGAACATAGTTTTTTTATTATTATATTAAAGTATTCTTCCTATGTAGATTGAATCTTTTGAAATGGAGAATACATCACTATAGATGAAATTGGACAATGTTGTTACTTTGGCAACTGAACAGAATGCTTGCTTTAGGGAGAAGTGTGAAGATGTATGTTTTTTGTTGTAGTTCTATTTGTTGTAGTAGGTTCATTTTTTTAATGAATATCATTTATTTATGAGTTTATGCTTGGCTTTATGCTTGGACTCTAATTCATACCATGACTGCTAAGCAAACTTCTTAACTAACTAAACTCTCTAACATATTAGTGATAGTCCTATTTAATCAAATCCCATTCTATTCTATATGTTTTGCTTGTTTTTTAGGAACTAATTTAGTCTAATATGTTCAAGGAATATTGATCTAATAACTAAATTAAGAATTCCTTTTTTGAAGTTTGGAATCTATTTTAATTATTTGAAAGTTGAATATTAATTTTTGTGATAGGTTATTACTACAAATGCAGTGATGTTAAATCTATGTGATTTCTCCTAAGATTAATTTATCTTCTAGTCACTAGTAATCTTCGATAAACTTAACATAAATGGCAATCATAATGATGCTTTATCTTGTAATTGTTACATAAACATTAAAAACTATTATGTTCAAATGTGAATCGATTACAGAAACAACACATATAAATATGAACAAGGACATAAAATTGCAAAATATGATCTTCAACTATCAAACAATTGACATTAAATAAATCAACTAGGAAGATGATCAGTAAAACATGTTATATAATTTGGAGCATCAACTACACTAGGAAATAAAAGAAAGCATGACAGAACTTGGTAAAGGCATAAGACATCTTTAACTTACTCTAATTATTACTATGGAGAAGCAAAGGAGTGGTTGGCAATAACAAGCAGAAAATAGATAATTGGCTTATGGGTAGAACTTGCTTAGCATCCTGTTTTATTCTTAAATCCCTCTATATATGTCTGGATGTATCTCTCCTTATCAATTCCTTCATTTTTAATCCTTAACCACATGTCTATGTCTTTAAATAATATTGCAATTTCTCCTTTAGCATTAACGTAGTGCACTGCCAACTTGCAATACAACTTAACCACAAGTTTTTGTATTCTAATGGTGTTGGTTGCTACACAGTTGAAGTTTTTTTTATTTTAAATACATTGCAAGAGAACTGTGTGTTGCTTGATGATGATAATTTAGCCTAACCTTCACCTCATTTGGATTGTTTACTTTATTCTAGAGGTTATTTTCTTGTAAGAGAATAACATTTTTGTGATGTTAATTGCAATATTTCATTCAATTTTTTTCATTTAAAAATTTTAAATAAAATTTTCTTAACTGTATCATGTGTAAAATAACAGAACTCAATTAATGTTTCATGAATTGTGTTCAATGTGCTATTATTAACTCATTTGTATTTTTTGGTACTTTTTTGCTACAATGAGAAGTCAGCAACGCTCAAGAACTTGCAAGAGCAGTCTCTGATGAACTGGCTTTCTATCCTTTATCTAAGAATTTTTAGATGCATTATTTACTCTACTTTTGCTAAGAAAATGATCTCTCCTTTTTATTATTTCTTTTTTATATTGGAACTTTGAAATCTTCATTTTGGAAAATCTTTTATGCGAGCAATTCTGATCTGCTTGGCTTTCAAAAAATCTTTTGGGGTTCTCTTCGGAGTGAAAAAGGAAGAAATAACAATTAGTTTGCCACATTTTTAGGAGTTAGTCCGTGAGTCAACTCAAAAGCTTTTTGATGACTTTGGAGAAATTGCTTTGCACTTTGGTCTTTTAAAAGATTTATTTGAAAATCTTTTTAGCCATTCCCAAAGACTTCATGCAGCTTTTCTCCTTCTTTTCTGAAATAATTCTAATAATTCTTACATCTTTTTGTGCTTAATTGTGATCTGTGTAATATATATGGCATATATTGTTGTTCTCTTTGGTTCTTTATCTAATTTTTTCAACCTTGAAATGATGAATTTTGGAATGTATTTTCAAGAAAAAGTTGCATTTTGTTGAATCAAGGCCATCATTGCTTTTATTGTCCTATTCATGGTTGTTTTCAAAAAAACAAATATGTGAAAAGTGAAGTACCTTTTTGGGCAATCTTTAAAGAGAAGTTGTGTAGTAGATAAGGAAGCTACTGAATATATTTTTTTTACTCAAACACTATGTCATGTTATCATCCCTAACTTGGTATTTTGATATAAACTATTTTGGAGATGTGTTGTTGCAAGAAAATACTTACAACATGGTTGCATTAATCAAATTGTATTTTGACTTGAGTTACATTTTCCTTGTTAACCCTTTAACTGCTAAGGGTGATTTCATAAATTAAGATACTTCACTATTATGAGTATGAGTTGCTTGTATAGTAATGGAGAAGTGAGTTCTCTTTCTTACATCAATTCTTGCACCTTATTTGAAAGGGAAAGACTTTTTATATTGGCTTGTACTTCTACCTCCAACTTATGGAATGAAGTGTTTTTCTTTTTTGCTAAGGAAGATGGGAGACTTGTCTAATTGTTGCGAATAACATCAATATAATATCAATGGTTACCATTTGGTTTAATGTAAATGAAAACTATATAAAACTTTTCTTCCAACATTTTTTATTGTATCACACGACAAGAATCAATGACGATTCTAGTCCAATTCTTTGCAATGATGGCACTCACCATAACAAAATTAAACTACTTGATCCATCCACAACACATACTCATTATTGAATTCAGTCATTATATGGTAAAGTTCATAGAATTTTTCTTGAATAAATCAAGTGTAATCATGCAAGATAGGTGGGTGAGGGAGAGAGAGATAGATAGAGAGAAATAGAGAGAGACAGATAGTAAAACAAAGATTGTTTGTTGAAGGTTATGCTTCCTTACTTCTATTGCTTGGTTCTAAAACATAAGCATTTGAAAAGAACTAATGATTTCGTAGAATGCTACCTAGTATATTTTATAGTATAACTCTTATTAATTGTATAAGGAAAAACTTTAAATTAAAATGGTGCTAAATTTATTTAAAAATATTATCATATCCTATAATTGATGGGATGCTTCTACTTTGTTTAGAAATAGTGTTACTCATTCTTATTTGGTTATTATTCTTATTATTAATTCGAAAAACATCGTATAAAATTTCTTGAGTCTACTATTTTCAAGATTGGCACTTAGATTGCATAAATACCACAAGACTTGGTCCTCAAATCTTTGCTAGATTTCTTGAGACTTTCTCTTGGACGTTTTATATCACCTCTGTTTAAGTTTTGTAGTTTTGCTTCTCATGTCAAATTCCTCAACTTCTTTGCTCTTCTTGTCAAATCTCCAATCTTAGAGTGCAATTTTTGAAGAAATCTTTGAGAACTATTGATGGAACTTTATCATTGTTATTTCATGTGTCTTAAACTTTCAAGCTCATCATCTCAAGTGGCTCTATGCTTTAGCTCACTATCTAAAGTTTTGGGCAATATTCATTGGGTTCTACTCTCTTAATGTTTCTTCAAATCCCTTCCTCACGGGCTAACACCTTTTGTGGTTTGTAGAACTTTTCTTCATGGCCATTTAAACATATGAGAAATGTTGTTGGGACATGTAAAGGCTGTCTTGTTTACTTTTGTTGTTGTTACCTTGATGATTTGTCCTTTTTTCAAGGATTTAGTCTTTTTGATTACTTTTTTAGTAGAAACGGATTTGTTGGAGAGTCTTTTGGTTATTTTTAAATAGAGAATATGAGATAACGAAACTAATATTTTCTTGTTCCAAATTATTCTTAATTAGTCTCCTATGGTATTTGGGCTTTTTAGATGATGTAAAGTGGCACTTATGTCCCTCATCTTAGGGTGGCTCAATAACTATAAAAAGTCATATACTTTGATAGTAGAACTTTCATTCCCATGACAAGGTCATACATAGGAGATAATTCCTCATGAAATTTCATATCAATTATGAAATGCTCCAATAATTTTAAGTTCTCTAGAATTATCAGTATTGATTTCTCTTTATGGTAATAGGTTTAGCCAATAAATGTTATCATTAATTTTCTTTAGGAGTCGAAATAATATATATCAAATTGGTTTTAACTCTCTTAGCCCCTTGGTTATTCTTTTATTATATAAAACCATGTTAGATCTCCTAAAATTATCTTATTGACGATGCATATCATGTCTCCTTTTGTACTATTGCAAGGGCTTTAACCACATCTTGATAGCAATTTGAATTTTTTAAATATTCTTGATAATATTTAATACCTTTTATTTGTGTTTATTTGATGGGTTTTTTGAGAAATCGAAGTTGAGTGGGTTCTATGGTAGATATACTAGACACACCTTAGATGGTCTCCGAACAATTGGTTTGTGGATGTGTTGATTTTTTGCATATCAAGTCTCTTTTTGTACTTATGTTGGAAGAGCTTCAACTACATCTTGAAGTGGTTTGAATTATTCAAATATTCTTGATAATCTTTTATACCATATATTAATACATTGACTCTATTTGTTGGGCTTATTTCAAGATCCAAGTTGAATTGGCTCCATGATAGATATATTAGACACCTCACCTTAAATGAGCTCTAAATAATTGAACTATGGATGGTTTGATTTAACAAAAATTAGGCACCCAATAGATTATGATCTTATGTCTTTGAGTGGAGAGAGTTATATCCTTTCATTGAATTCATATTTACTATGTTAACCAACTTCGTCTAGTTAATGACCTTTGTCTATGTTAATGACCTTTGTCCAGTTATCTTATGTCTTTGAGTATTTCAATTCCTAGCAGTGTTTGTTGGTAACTCAAGATGTATCAATACCTTTGTTAAAAAAAATGTGTTACTTTTAACCCTTGATATCCTATTTACACTCTATCATCTTAGAATGGTTTTCTTAATCACAATAAGAAATTGTGAAATCATCTTATCATTGGTAAGCCTCCAAGAAAATCTATCAAGATGGTCTTCTAGGGTTGATTAGGTATCAGTAGTGGTATGTATAGTCCTTATTTTTGATTGGTTGGTTTTGTAATGCTTTAGAATGTTTTCTCTAGAATGAACTTCTCTATGTCAGATTTCATACTTCACTAATATGTTATCTTTGTAGGTTCAAAAAACTCTTATTAAAATTTTTTTTGTCCAATGTATTTGTATGAAAAACTATGATTAAATTTTATTTTGCATGTTATATGAGATTAATGTTTAGTTTTAAGCAGGCATTTTGGTTGGTGACAAGTGTGTGACATTTTTATGTCAATAATGAATGACTTAGAATTTAAAAAGTTAGATTTGCAAAGGCCTCAATAAGACAAATGCAACGCTAATGTTTTATTTGAATTAGAGGTTTTTCAGGGGTTGAGGACTAAACTCAATATATGAACTTTATATTAAAATAACAATGTAATGCTAAATGAAAAATGGTTTCTTTTAAGTTATATGATAAGAGCCCTATTTTCCTCTACTTGATGTTGTTTTGCATCCTTACTGACAAAAATGGGGAGTTGTGGTATAGTTGGGTGCTAAAGAAAAACCAAAGTAATAGCTTAAAGAGAAACAATGAGGGAGAGATTAACATGATATTAGGGAAAGGTGGAGATTGTGATGAGAATTTAGAAAGGAGAGTCTCTGAGCGGTTTGAAGGAGGAGCTTACTAAGGTGAAGAAAGCTTTTATGTGTGTAATTCAAAATCTTTTCTGATATTTTTGATTTGGGACTATTTATTTTTTTGCAACTCCGTCGAGCTATCTTTTAGGATTTAATTATTGCTTAGTGATTCCAACTCTAAGGCATTATTTGATGATAACTTTCTATTTTCTTCAGTCCTAAGTATTACATTAACATTCATTTTTTATCATAAGTTTGCAAATCGATCTTGGCCTCAACTTTTAAGAGGATTTGTTGTCCTTTAAACATTGAGGGCATAGATATAGAACAACTTGTTTGATATTCTCCAATAGGCTTAGACAACCTTTACCTTTCCATTTTTGAATTCATTGAATTCAACTTTTGTGGTGATGTATTTTTTGGGTTCTATATTATGGTGCCTTTATCATCATAAGTTATTGCTTTGTAACTATCCAGGCAAAGCATTCAACGATTTGTATTAGCTATGCTACTTATTATTCCAAAGATTGGTTGGAATCTCTATCATGTATTGTTGTTTATTCATTTGCTTTTGTGAACTTTAAGTCTTGGCTATATATTTCCAAGATGATGCTTCAATACCGAATGATTCATCCACTACTTGTACCATTGCCAAATGTAGTTGAAAAATAAACTAAATGAATAGAGTTCCTTGAGCAGTATTGCATCCTCTTAATTTGCTTAACTAGATCTTGTTAAATATTGAAATGCCTTTTGGTCAATGGAAGACAAAGTGACCTCAACCAAGAAAGAAGGTAGAATTTGACAGGATAGTTTCCCATATGATTGATTGTTAGTCAACCCTAAAAATCAACTACAATATAATATAGTACGATTTGTGTTTTTGCCTTTTTCCTTGCCCTCAACAAAAGCTTAAGTTGGGAAAATAATTGCATAAACTTGAGGCCTACTTTACCTACTTTGACATTCATAATTGACTTCTTTCAAATTACTCTCTTTCATATTTTTTAGCTTAGGCTGTACAAATAGGATTGATGGATATGACTTTATTTTAAAAAACTTGTCTTCTGTATGATCAAATGATTTGTCGTCAAATTTGATGCCTCTTGATCGCCTATGGGTGCTCTACCGATGAGCCCCATTGCTTCTACATAATATATATGTTTATTATACCTTATTATTCTTATGATATTTAATTGTTGTATCCATTGTGATTCATATCTTACTTTTTTGTCGTGCAAATTATCGTCACATCTATATACACTTGTTACTCTCTTGATATGAGTTATATGGCAAACATATATGTTGATGATTACAGTTGTTAAAGAAAAAATCTTACTTGTCAATCATTACATTTATATTATCCTTCGACAAAAAAACTAATTTATATCAGTTTGAATACCAACTCAATTGTCACTTTGTGAGACAATAATATAGTTCCCATAAACTTCTTAATTTCATATTCTATTATGTTATGCTTTTAGAGCCTTAAGACCATTCCTATGGAGTGTGTGCCACAATTTGAGTCCCTCATTCTAGGCCACGGCTGTGTCAATAGAATTATGATATAGAAAATTGAGGAATTGAAGTTTGAGAAGGTGTGATATGATGATCTTGATTTTTATTTCTCCAATAAAAATACACCACAATTCCTCATCTTAACAAATCACTCAAATGCAAAATCTATTGGATAACAAACTATGCCAATATCAATAAGAAATTCATGAGCTCAAGTGGTCCTTTGAAAACAGGTAGAAGATTACTGTAGTTAGCTAAATTGTGTCTTTCATTTTTTATTTATTTTAGGATGATGTTTCCATTCGATATTTGATCCAAGCTGATGTTGTAGGAACAAGGCCTTCAGGATGATATGGAGAAGGAAGAACACCTTTCTCAGATTTACTCTCTTCAAAAAGAAGTGTCATGATTATCATCTTCTTCTCTAGCTAGATAGAAAGAGTCTCTGGGAAAGGAACTTCATAAGATAAATTCAAAATTCAAGGATATTAAAAGCAAACTAAAGAAAACAATCCAAGACAATGTAAAGCTTGAGGTAATTATCATTGACACAGATGTGTTAATTAGAGTTTTTTCTATTTTCTTCATTATAGTGAACGTTTCCTTTCTTAGAGTGAGAAAGCTCATATTGAACGAGAAGTTTAGAGCTTGCAGGGTCAATGAGCATTACTAGAACACAATACATTGAAGCATGAGACAAATGCTATATCCCAAAAAATTTTGTAGGTAAATATCAGATATGGAAGTTTGCTTGTGTTCCATTTATACTAGGCCTTTAGTGATTGCTAGTTAATTTATTAGCTAGTTAGTAACTTGCAAAAATGCAAGATGTAATATAATAAACTTGTGAGATGCAACTAGAAGAACAATGGTTTGTTTCTTAATGTTTTAGTATGCTTCACCAAATCATGAAATTTATTGAGAATTTAGGCAAGGTTTTTGAACTCTAAAGCTTATTTTCTTTATGATCTTTGTCTATTTAATTTATACTTGTTGTTGATATTAAATTCCTTATATTAAGTGAACATATTTGAATTGGTTTTGTACAATATGTTTTTCACATGTATTTTTTTAGGATGAGTATCAAAACCTTGTATTCAGTACGTTTGAGATGGAGGCCAATATCTCTTCGATGAAAGAGGCTTTGGAAATTACAATTGGAGAAAAGGAAGAAGCGGTTGTTAAAAATGAAATTCTAGAAACTAAATTGGATGTTATGTCCAGCAAATTGAATACTACATTAGTTTATGTAGAACTACAAAAGGAGGAGCTTATTAGGATGTTATAAATCTCTATAATTACAGAAAAATTAATTTTTGAACTAGTGTTAATTTCTTATCAATGTTTTTAAGCTTCTTTGTCATTGTACTCCAATCATCTATCGGTTTTGATATACTATTTTAGAACTTGAAGTTGTTTTATCTTGCAGGAACTAAAACTATCTAATTCAAAAGCTGCTTCTAGAAGTTCAGAAGATTCTCTCAGCTATCTATTAAGACAAAAAGAAGACATTGTCTCGGTACTATAATTATTCAAATAATGCATATGCCATTAAACTGTTCTTTCTTTCACTACATTTTTTCATTCATATATTTATTAGTTGATTGGATCAGCAACTTAAAGAAGCTCTTTTAGAGCTTAAAGTCATAAAATTCACTACTGACTCTAAAGAGAAAGCTCTTACTGAGAAACTCAAGATATCAAAAGATGATATTATTTGTCATACGAAGAATCTAACAAAGGTATTTTTGAATCAGAGTGCAACTACGATTTACACTTTCACAATGTGAATATAACCTGAAAAGTCTATGAAAGTGAACACAACATGTAGCCTGGAAATTTTGTATGAAGTTTTGTACGATTTTCAACGTGCTTAAAGGAAATGCAGTATAATGATTTTACTAAAAGTGTGTCCATTATATTAAGTTTAGTGAAAGCATCTTGTTTTAACAAATGATTATTTTTTGTTAACATTTTCTATTATTTTTTAATTTTTTCATAAAACTGGTTAGGATTGATGTTAAACACTACCTTGATTTTTATGGTCATAATTTTGTATTGTGATATTAATGATCCCCTCAAAAGTATATTACTCTTTATGGTTAATTTTTAGCATCATTCCTGAATAATCTAAGTATGGTATATGTTGAATATGTGCATTATTAATGTTGGAATGTTGTGAAGTGCATGTGCATGAGCAAGTCTAGTGGAAGTACATGTAGAATGGTTCAAGTTATTTGGAGGAGAATAGAGAGATAGAAAACAAGTGAGGAAGAAATAAAGAAATTGAAAGGAGTGAGGCCAAAACATGTTCATGCAAAAAGCCCATAAATGAAGAAAAACTAGTTTTTCTGACAAGTCATTCCAAAGGTGGAAACTCAGCCTTAACTTGTATAAATTCAAGCATATGATATTGGTTTATCTAGTCTACAAGGCCAGAAATGGAAATTAAAGAATTGATGCAATTTTGGAGCAAGTCATATGTGAATGTTCAAAACAAAATAATGTTACTAAGGTAAGGATCTTCATGGATGCATGCTACTAGCTTCTTAATTCAATAAAAACTTCATTGATATTATCATACCATTGCATGTACTGATAAAAGTGAAATTGAAGTTTAAGAGGAAAAATCATACTCTTCCACCTATTAAAGAATAAATAAGGGGCTCACTTTCCATTTTTCCTAGTTTATGACTTTCTTATAATTTTGCATTAGATTTGTGAAGCCATGCAATTAGCACCATGTTGATGGTTTGAGGACTTCTTCTAGCATATTATTTCATGCTACTACAAGAAGCTCAAGGAAACTCATGGTCATACAACAAGGAGATTTTAGCATTACATCAAGCCATGAAAATTTGTTGTTGTCTTTGTTGGGAATGAAACATCGTGCACTTTAGTGGTGGTTGGTTGCTTTTGAATGAAAAAAATTACCATCACAAAGTTCCAAATTGGCATAATTAAAAGTGTCGAGGGATTAGTGCAACATATTGCACAATTGTTTCAGTAAGATTTGATGGATACACTTAAAAGTTGATGGAAAAGCCACAAAACAATAAGAGGAAAAGGTATTATAGGCATTGAGTGGAATATGGTTTCAAGGTTAGGGACATTGTATGGTTTCATATCAGTTAGAACATTTAAACGGTGAGGGAATGAACCTCAATGACATTGTGGAATAACCAATTTTGTCTTTAAGAAGGTTAAAGACAATGTTTGCTTGCTTATTCTTTCTCTATATGTGGAAATCGATTTAGAAATTTGTTTTGGGAGATAAAATAGTAATGGTTAAACCTTCCAACATCGCATTTTGAATGCAATCTAGTGGTGAAACCTCTTAACATTGTGTTAGAGTGCAGTGCAATCCCAATTTAGAAATTTCATTTAATGACCAAAACTAGTTGCCAAGGCTAATGAATTTTTAAAGGATGGCACTAGTCAAAGAACTCGAAGGATGTCACAGATGTGGCCTAGGAAGATGTTCTAGTGAGGGACAAAGGAGCGAAAAGAAGCAGTTGTGATGATAGTATTTGGATTGAAGAATCATATTTTTCTCATTTATTCATTATTGAGAATACAAAAAAATTTATTGTGGATTATTCTTTCTAGTCCTAATTTAAAAAGAAAGCTTTCAAAATAATAACATCAAAAAATATAATTTTGTAGCATCTTATCTAAAATTTTCTCTACAATCATAAAATTTAGTGTCAAATTTAATGAAGAATGATAGTTTTTATTGTAAAATTAAAAATAAAAACTAAGTTTAGAATAATGAAGATGTCTACGGACTTTATGGCATAAAACTCATTTTGGTTAGTACGGAAAAAGCCAAAGAATAATAATATCTCAACATGATACATTGTGATGTGATATTATAATGTTATGTAGTTCAAGGAAAAACTAAGCTAAAGCTAATGAGCCTATAACATCCTTGATAGAAAAATGTGAGTGATCATTTGAAGATATTTTAGATAGAGAAGTATTAGATACGGAGTTACTCTTAGTATATTTCTAGGTAGATAAGTATATGAATATTCTTACATTTGGAAGATACAAAATGTATCAAAGATATATGTAGAAACATAGTTTTAAAATGTAAATATGTCTTTTAAAGACGAAATTTTGTTTGACTAATATAACAGAACCAAAAAGCGATACTATCTTTATAAAATATGATGGTCTCCTAATATTGTGCTGCTGCAATTATACTTTTCATAATAAAATGTGGTACGAGTTGAATCAAGCAAAACATGGTGGGCCTATGGAGCCAAGCTTTAAAGGTGATAATGAATGATTATTGAGTGATGTCTAAAAGTGGAATCTCTGACCAAAACATGATTCTTAGCTTCTTTTAGGTGCATGGATACAATAGTTCTTATTCTCACATAAAAATTCAGTGAAAAATTCTAAATTACATATATAATACCAAAGTTTTAAGATATCGAGATACCTTTTAGGATAAAATATTATTTTATTGATATGAAACTGTGAAAGAGAAATAATAACTTAAAGTAGTAAGGTTACGTTATGACAACAAAATATTACAACATGACAAAATCTTGGGTCTTAGTTGAGTTACAGTTTTAATTCATATTTATTGTTGTCAACCTACAAGCAATATTCGTGGAGCTAGTTGTCATTATGGTTATGCACATGCATTATTCTGTATTAACAATGCCATGAGTGTGTACCAGTTAACTTTGTAAGTGATGTTCTAAGGGTTATTGAAGTCAAAAAGCCTATAAAAAGTATTGAAAGAAATTAGTCCTTGCCAACTAGCCAATAAGAACTTTATCTTTCCTTGCAACTCCCTTTCTCTAGGAAAGTGAAGCATTACCCTTCCTTTACTAAAAGGGGAATTCTACGAATAAAATATCACCAACACATGAAGCCTATGAAGCCTTCATTGCGTAAGTGGTGACACAATTTCACTTTGAGTAAAACATCAAAAAGATTCATAAAACCATTTTATTCTTCTATGTAATTAGTTGATACAAATCTAGTATGAACAAGTTGGAGTATAGATGGATTGTATAATTCACTTAGAAAACATTTTAAATTAAGCAAAAAGTTATCCCCAAATTTTATTGAGTGGAAATACATGTCTAAGATATCATACCCACCTGTGATAGGAACCTTATGCATATCATTTTATGTATAAGGCTTCACCCTAAATATATAGTTGGTTTTGTTACCATATGGAAAACAATGGCAAAGGATTGAATAGGTCCTTATGTAAGGAATGTCATCGTACTCTAATGTTACATATATTGCAGCTTAAAATGTGATATTGATAATTAGCAGAGTACCTTAGGATGCATATACTAGTTGTCTAGTAGTACATAGCCAAATGCCTCAACTTCATAATATGTTGCTCTCTCCATAGCTAAATTCGAAACTACATCTTCTCAAAGGCATGTAAAGAGACTGCATGATTTAAAAACTCTTCTATGAGAAAAGTAAAAGTATGATTTTCATTATATTCAATGATTGTGGAAATGTAGTTTGTCTTGTAAGGAACATTGCTCATACAATTGAAGTTTCTTGACATCAGGCTATTGATTGATAGGTTATTATCAAAATTCTTATTATAGATATTTAAATAGATATGTTAACAAAGTTAGCACTATTAACAAGCTGATAATATGCATTACTCTATTGAGTTTTCAAGAAAAATGATCAAAAGAAAAGATGCACAAAAAGAGTTAAAAATTTGAAGAGGTTACCTGTGTTGATGTCCAAGACTCAATTATCCCATTAAAAGATTATTAAGATGTTGAGTATGATTAAGTCCACTGTAGATGCATATGATGTTGAGTAGATCATATGTATTAAGTTGTATATGAACTTGTAGGATTTCAAAATCAAAAGTCCAAGCAATTTGAACAATGCAAATTTATTGGAAAATAGATGCTTGAGATTTGAAACATATTTTTCTCACAATTCGACAATAAGTACTGAAGGATAATCAATGTAGACATGCAGATCAAGCATCTATTGTCCTTATTTTTTATATGCAAGTGGATGGTGGTGCATGGTTCAAAGGCCTATAAATGGTTAAATAAGCTATCAGAATATTGGTGAAATGAAATGGAATATTTTAAGTGACCGCAATCTATATTCTGCTTTATAAGCTACCATGACATTGAGGATGTGTGTCACTTGTTGGGAGGGAAATCTTAGAACAAAAGTGATAAAAATGATGTCTTTTTTTACGACTATCTATTTGAGTTCTGATGAAGATGTTTGTAAGTATGAAATTGATTTTTTTCTTTTGAATTAGGGATTTTCATGCGAAATTGTCTTTTTTACTCTTCATGTATGTTTTTCATTATTGTAAATTCTAAAGATTGTTGTTACCACTTTAGCAGGGTAAAACAAACGATCGATTAGTGAATCATTAATTTGAATTGTTAGCTATTAATTATGAAGTTTCGTTAGGAGTTTTGCAGAAGTGTTTCTTTGAACAAGATCCTTTTTTTAGGTTACTTGAAATACTTCTTTGAAATTGCCCATTAATTCCTTGTTTACTCTCTCTCCTTTTTGCTCATCTCTCCCCTCTTCTATCTCACTTTAAACCATTCCTTCCTCTTTCTCAATTTATATTTCAATCTAGTTGTTTAGCAAGTCTTTCTGAACAAAGCTAATTGTAAATGTCATTTGAAAACCCTTGCCATCCCTTCCACCTTAATCATATTCAGTAAATAGTTAAATAGAAAGTGGTTTGCTCATGTCAATCTTAAATGCAACTTATTTCCCGTTCTTTATTTTTGAGAAATTGGAGAGGTTATATTGCCCCAACCTTAGAAAAAAAAGTGGAGATGGGGTTATGTTTCAAATGCAAAAGTAATGTTTTAGGTTTCTAATTTAACATTGCATCTGCATTGAAAGTTCCCTCTTCTTTTTAGATTCCTTTAGATTTAATAGTAGCACGAATCATGTATCTTTCTGTTGTGCTTTTATAATTTTGATATGAGATTTTCCTGAATTTTTTCATATTTGACTTACCATGAAAAATTGATTCCTCAACTGTTATTAGTGTGAATGCTCACTCTTGTAGGAAGCTTCAGTAAGCAATAAAAAGATCAACGACTTGAGGGCAAAGCTTAGCTCAACATAGGCAAAACTAGATTGCTACCTTGCGAGCTTGAAAGAGATTGTAGATGAGAAGAAGCTCATGGACAAAATATAAGGAAGCTTCCACTATGTTAAAAATCCTACTTCGTGCTTAAGTGTTATATATTCTTGACTTGACCAAAAAACTTGTAGAGGAAGATTGAGCCCATCTTTCAAATTAGTACTTTTTCTGGCTAACTTCTTTGCCCACCTTTAGCTCCATAAACAGGTTTAACCTACTCTAAATTTAACAATATTTGAAACAATTTTTATTGGCGGGTCCATTAAAAATTATTCATAAAACATATTATAGAAAAGAAATTTTTTTTTGTATGATTTTTATTTGTAAATAATTTTTTAAAAAATTTGAAGATTTTTTTGATTAATCTATCATGCAAAGTGTATTAAAATATTTATTTTAGGACATTTCCTAAAGCAAAAATTGAATTAAATGGTTAATGTCAAAAATGACTTTTCACACTATGGTGTTAGGTGGGTGCCATGTGGCACCCTTCTATTTGCTTTTCAACATTAGGTTGTATTCTCAAAATATTTCATGTTTTTTTAAAAGTCTTATAACACAAAAACATTGATATTTTAAAAATAATCTTCACAAAAATTTATTTTCTCTCATATTAAACTCATTTTCAAAACCTCTTTGTTAAACCCTCTTTCTAAATTAATAAGTCATAAGCTAATTGATTATTAACATAATATAGAAATTCAATTTTCAAGTTCACGTCTATTTAAAATCATATATTTTGAGGAATGTCTTATATTATTATAATTTTTCATTAATATTTTTTATATTAAAATATTTATTATTATGAAGTGATTGAGATTATTAAATCCAAGTGGATAGTGGCGCATGGCTCGAAGGCCTATAAAGATTCAAATAAGCTATTAGAATTTTGGTGCAATCAAATGGAACATTTTAATTGACTTGCAATCTATATTCTGCTTTATAAGCTACTATGGCATTGAGGATGTGAATCACTTGTTAAGAGAGAAAGCTTAGAGTAGAAATGATAAAAAAGTTGTTTCTTTTTACAACTATTTATTTGAGTTCTATTGAAGATGTTTCTAAGTATGAAAATGAATTTTTTAATTTTGAAATTGGGATTTTCATGTGAAATTATCTTTTTAACTATTCAAGTAATCTTTTCATTATTGTTATTTGTAAAGTTTGCTGTTATCACTTCAGTAGGATGAAACAAATGGTAGATCAGGAGTTTCGTTGGGATAAAGTTTCGTCAGAAGTTTTGCAGAAGTGTTGCTTTGAACAAGCTCCTTTTTTAGGTGACCTAGATACCGCTTTGAACATGCTCATTAATTCCTTCTTTACTATCTCTCTCTCTTTTGTTTGCTTATCTCTCTCCTCTTCTCTCTCACTTTAAACCATTACATCCTCTTTCTCAATTTATTTTTCAATCCAGTTGTTTAGTAAGTCTTTATGAACAAAGCCAATTGCAATGGTAAATTGAAAACCCTTGTTGTCCCTTCCACTCCAATGCAACAGATAGGCATATTCACTAAATAGTAATATAGATGGTGGTTTGTTCATGTGAATCTTAAATGCAACTTATTTCTCATTGTACATTTCTTAGAAATTACTGAGGTTATATTGCCCCAACCTTAGAAAAAAGGGGGTTATGTTTCAAATGCAAAAGTAATATTTTCAATTTCTAATTTCGCTTTGCATTTGAAATGAAAGTTCCATCTTCTTTTGAGTCTACTTTAGATTTAATACAAGTACGAATCATGTATCCTTATGTTGTGCTTTATAATTTTGATATGAGATTTCCTTAATTTTTTTTCATATTTGACTTACCATGAATAACTGATTCCTAACTGTTATTAGTGTGGATGCATGCTCTTGTAGGAAGTTTCAGTAAGCAATAAAGAGATCGACGACTTACGAGCAAAGCTTTGCCCAATGTAGGCGAAACTGGGTTGGTGCCGTGGGAGGTTGAAAGAGACTGTACATGAGATGAAGCTCACGGACAAAATATAACGAAGCTTCCACTATGTTAAAAAACCAACTTCGCACTTACATGCAGTATTCTTGACTTGACCAAAAAATTTGTAGAGAAAGATTGAGCCCTTCTTTCAAATAGGTACTTTTTCTGGCTTGCTTCTTTGCCCACCTATAGCTCCACAAATTTGTTTAACCTACCCTGAATTTAACAATATTTAAAACAATTTTTATTGGTAGGTCCATTTAAAATTATTCATAAAATATATTATAGAAAAGAGAATTATCTTTGTAATATTTTTATTTGTAAATAATTATTTAAAAATTTTGAAGATTTTTTCGATTAATCTATCATGCAAACTGTATTAATTAATTTATTATAGGATTTTTCTTCATGAAAAATTGGAATTAAATGGTTAATGTCAAAAATGACTTTTCACACTAAGGTGTTGGGTTTGGGCCATGTGGCACCCTTCAATTTGTTTTTCAACTTTAGGTTGTATTCGAAAGATATTTCTTATTTTTTTAAATGTTTTTTACCAAAAAAAGAAACATTGATATTTTAAAAATAATTTTGACAAAAGTTTAGGTTTAGCAAAATAATTTTATTTCTCCTTTAATTTAAAATAGTTAAATCATAATTTGCAAGATAAGCATAACTTTTTAAAATTCTTTAATGCATTGTTGTTTAAAAACATGATAAATTATTTTTAGTTTTAAAAATTATGTAATGATAATTTTGGTAAATACTTAATATATTTAACCTAACTCTATTTGATAAACTATTCAAGAATCTAAGATAAGTATCCCCCATTGATGACCTTAATATTTTTCTCATATTTTTAATTTTTCTATTCCAATTTGTACACTTGTTCACTTAACTAGTCACAATTTTGTATATATGTATTAGATAATCATTAGTTTTTAAGATTAGTTGTAATAGTTAAAACTAAGTTTGAATCAATTTATACTGATGATGTTAATAGTATTGTATTGGATAATTATATCAAAAGTTTAGAATTTAACAAATTTACATAATTGAGGAGGACAATTAATAGAATATCTTTTCACTCAATTTCTTTTCCAATTGAATGGTATAGCACTTTAGCTTTATTTGATAAAGACCAGATTTACATAAAAAAAGGGAAAATAAGTTTCCAATTCCACATAACAAAATATATGTGACAAAATAATATATCACAACTTATAGCAAGATAACAAACATACAATATACTCAACTTCAAAATAATTGATTTACCATTAACAATAAAAAATATCAAGTCCACGACAAAGTTAGTTAACCTAATCACGTAATATTATCTTATTATTAAAAAAGTCATTTGAATAATATTAAAAAGGTTGATAGGAGTCTCCTGCATGACCTCTTGTGACACATTACATTTCTTTTCCAAAAGACATTTGTTCGCATATAATACATTTATTTTATGTTTATTCGTTTAAATGATTAAAAAAATGCATAAAGCATTTAAATTAAAGAAATAAAAAATTGTGAATGACAAATTTTTGATATTTTTAAGATTATTTTTCTGGAAAATGTTTACATCAAACATAGGAAACACATCAATAATATTTGCAAACACAAACTCAAATCATGTATTGGGAATTATGAAGATTTGTGGTAAAATGATGCAAGCACATAATAATTCATTTATTATTAATGAACATTCTTAAAATTGATTATAAAAAAGGAATTTATTTTTGTGAGTTCAATTAGTAAATAATTAATAAAAAAAATATGTAGATTTTCTTTATTAATCTATCATGTAAAATTTAAAAGGTAATATTTAAAGTTTGTTATTAAATGCATGTAATTAGATGGGAGAGAATATAAAAAACATATTATCATATTACTTTTTTTTATAAATGGTGGATCTTATGTGTGCCCTTCATATTTAACTTTTTTAAGCTAAAAATAGCTTGTATTTTAATAAAACTTTTTCATTAACTTTTTAACAGCTCTCAAATAAAATTTATTATTCAAAATACTTTTATAAAACCATATATTCAAACATGCAAATCATATTTAAAAATAGTATTAACCAATTATAATTTAATTGTACTACAATTACAAGGAAACACAATTACGAGGAAGATTGAGGAATATTCTCGAAATGGGTCCATAGGCATGATAAGAATAACGAATTGATGATTATTGTTATCATTCTCCAAATAATAAAATTGTTGCTCATCACCACCATCAAGTAGCCTTCAGACTTATTGAGTTCACGACTCATCTGACATGTTCTTTTCATTATTGACACTCATTCTTAGATATGAATACTATTCTCAAGCCAACAACCTCTAGACATGTGCCTCTAACAAGTAGGCAAATCATGACATAATAAAAAAAAGTTTAAGTAAAACAATAATAATGAAAAATAAAAAGAACATATTAAATTTTTAGATGATTTAATTTCTTATTCTTAAATTTATATCTACCCTTTAGACATTTTTCATGGCCCTATCACTACTTCTTTCTTTTACCATACGTATTGGAAAAGAAGCCTTACAATAGTTTTTTTCTCAGAGAAAAAAAAATAAGCCTTCAATTCCCTTCACACAAGGTCCAAAAGTAAACACCTTCCCACACAAGGTTAAAAGTGGAAACCTTTTCTATAAATAATTTTTAAAATAAGCTATCTCTTCGCACATAAGCCTCAAAGCAAACACCTCTAAATCCTAGTTGGATTAAGCCAAATTCAATAATAACAATAACAAAATTTTACGTAAACTCCCTAAACATTAATAGAGTGAAATTTATATATGCATATATTTTAAAAAATGATCCTAATTTGGTATATAACTTCTAATCAAAATATCAAAGTTTGTACGTAGTTACTACATTTATTCAATGCCATGGTTTTTTCCATCTATTTATGGAACTAATGTAGTAGTTTGTAATTCTTAAAACTATCGATTTTTGCTCGGCCACCTCCCAAGTCTTCTAAGTTATTTTCATATTCTTAATTCCTTAATCCTTGTTAGCAATGCTTCAATGAGAAAATATAAATAGCCAATTAGCCAAGCTAGACTTTACCACCCAAAAGATGTTCCGAACATGTCCTATAATTTGTAATATTTAATAATGATCGAAATTGTTCATCGAACATTTCTATTACCTTTTAATATTGCTCAATTTTGAGATGCTAACGATGAGATTAACCGTGAAATAGTTTGATAATTTTCTAAAAGAACTAAATTTTGATCATATTTTTATTTAATATTTATTAAATGATCTAATTATTATCATATCATTTTTAAACTAGCTATCAAATGTCCATTAAAAAGACTAATTGGAATTTTATAGAGGTTGATGTTGGCAACCCCATATGACCATTAATAAACTAAGCTTTTAGATTATCCAATATTTAACGGACTAGCCATCAGTTAGTTATCAAATGTTTCGATGACTTTTCAATAGAATATACATATGATGGTTGAATTTAAACTAACAAATATTTTTTGCTAGAATGTTTAATATCGATTGGAGAACTAGTTAAATATTTAATGCTTTATTAAAGAAAGATCTTTTAGCCAATTAATTTTATTTCTCATATTATTTACCTTAGCTAAATTTTCAAAAGCATAACAAAAGTGTAAAATTTTAAAATCCTTTAATAAAATGTTGTTTTAAAGATATGATAGATATCTTTTTTAAAAACTACATAATAATAATTTTAATAAATATTTGATATATTTAAGCTACTTTATCAAGTTAATCGGTCAAGAATCTAAAATAATCATTCCTATAACTCATATGAATATTTTTCTTATATTTTTCATCTAATTTGTACACATGTTCTTTCATAATTCTTGAATAATATATATCTATGAACATACATACATCTTTCAATAATCATTTATCGAATCTTAATTATGTGTGTGTATATATATTTATGTATATATTAATGTACATATATATATATATATATAATATTTATTTTTTCTTATAATATTGTTTCCAAAAATTAAGATTGAATCTAAATTATTTTGGAGTGATTAAAATTTTAATATTATTTATGATAATTATATCAAGAGTTTTAAATGTAACAATTAATGCCTTTGTTAGTTGAATGGAATATTCCTTTGGCCAGCTTCCCTCCTAATTGAATGGTATACCTTTTAGTTATCTAACATAAAGACCAATTTAGATGATAATAAATGATAAAATAGTTTGATAATTAATAATTATGAATAGGAGATTACACTTGTGACTTTAATAAGAGATGATAAGATCATATTTATAATGATGTCCAACAAAAGAAATAAATCCCATATTTTGGATGGCTTCTCAGTTGAGTTTTTGCATGGTTATTGGAAGATCACATAGATGAGCATTATTATAGTGGTGAAATAATTCTTTAAAGATAGCTTTATATCAAAATGTTGAAAGGGCACATAGGCCATATTCATCCTTAATGTTTAAGGAGCATCAAAACCGAAGAAGTTTAAGCTCATTATCCATCATTGATGCATTTAATAAGGGTTTTTAGATATGGATATGCTTAAGAAAATGATAAGGAAATTGGAAATTAGATATGGATCGAGCTTATGATAAGGAAAATTAAAAATTTATGTTGGATAAGCTTAAACATTGGTGGTTCCTTACACTTTGTTGTCGTTGGATAAAGCCTTATATCACCACAACAAGATTTTGGATTATGTTTAATATTTTTTATCTATCATTGATTGAAGTAACTAAGATAGGGATGCCTTCTCAATCCATACAACTTTACTGTAGTGTCTAAGTATCTCTTATGGCTTATTAGTATCAGTATGATCATGTTGTCTCATTTAAGCTTAGAAATTTCACTTCTTCTTTAATGATTGCACACCTTTTGTATGTTGATGGCATCATGATTTATGAACCATCAACTTGTGGTATAATGAAGAATATTTAGAATATTATAGAGTAATAAGGACATCACATAGGTGAGGTGATCAATCTAAACAAATTTAGAGTGTTATATAGTGAAGGGATGAAGTACAAGTGTAGAAAGTTGATTCCTTACAATTTTCATATGCTTAATCAAAATATCTAGGAAACATATTATAGCAAAAAAACTTTAGAGAAAAGAATTGAAATTCATTATTGATCTAGTAGAAAATTGTGTGTCAAGGTGGATGATCATATAATTAGTAATGATGGGCCACAATGTCATGATAAACTCGATGATAACTATTATTCTTACTTATTGCTTAGTCTACACCTTAATTCCAAGCTACACTATTATAAAATAAAAAATATTGTTGTGTCATTATTTGTGGACTAGTTCAAATGATAGTAGTACAATAAACTATGTCTATTGATAAATACAGCTCTTAAGGAATGTGTTAGACTTAGAGTTTGTAGTTTTTGACCTAGTAGTCAAGGCTGATTGCAAAACATGGTAGGTGTTGTGTTACTCAAGAAGATAATTTATGAGTTTAGATATTTAGATGAAAAATAAATTAAGATAACAATACTTTTCATATGCCTTGTAGTGCATCTCATACATGTATGTAACTAAAAATTGGAGCCCCTATACCACAAACAATATGGTTTGACGAATTGTTGCAAGCAATTTTGTTTCCTTTTTTTTGGTAAATTTGCTCTACATCCATCTTATTGCTGCTAAAACAACCTATTTTAACATTGATGTGGAGCATTTGGTTCTTGTAGTAGAGCCAGTCAAGAAGCATGGGGTGTCAGATCAAAAAATAATTTAGAAGTTATTCATGTCTGATTTGATATTTTAGATTCTGCATTCTCCTTATGTTAAATAAATCAAATGAATGTTCTATGCTTCACATTGGGTACAGATATGGTGTTGGACTTAGATACTATATGCAATGACATATATATGTCCATCATGGGAGGAGGTCATGTAGGTTTGGAAAGAGATGATGCAACTTTAAGTAAACGTTTTCCTTTAGATATTAGCATTAAATCTACTTCCTACTTATGCCTGGCTTCATGCAAGAGGGATTAAGGCATCTAAACTTTGTCCTTTGTGTTGTCATACTAATGAAGATGTGAAACATTATTTCTGAGAGTGGTATATCATGAAAGAACTCTTGTTTAGTTGGTTCATAAATGACTAATCCATGCTTCCTGAGATTAAATACTCGGATGTGATTTCTATTATTTATTTCCTTAATTGAATGCCTGCAAATGTGTAGGTGGCTATGACTTCTCATTTAGTCAAATGTACTACTTTATCTTAATTTTACCTCTAGAATAACAAGAATTCATATGCACAAGCAAAAAAGGTACTAAATTTAGTAGCACATCAAAGGAGAAATTGCTTTATAGTTGCTACTTTCTACAACTCTTTGATCATGTCCAATGGGAGTTTTGGTGGTCTTGACCTATTGTTTGTTGTCACTTATTAGACTCCTCCAATAGGTTGGATTAAATTTAAACAAAATTTAGTTATGCATGATGACATAAATGTTAGATTTGGTACTATTAGATGGGATGACATAGGTAGATCTACTACTATTCTTAAAAAAACTTTGGTTTCATATCCAACTACTACGATGGACATTGTTGCTATTCTAAAAGCAATGGAAATTTTGAAAGCCCTACTATTAATGTCCAAGGAACAATTATTGAATCAAATTACATTATAGTCATTACTGTAGTTAATCAATTTCTTTGGACAACAACAAATAATTGTTCTTACAATAGTTATTATCCCCCAAAAAGTGTGAACACAATAATTTTAAAAACTAAGTTTTCCACCATGCATTTTTATATGATTTTATTTGATACCTACTAATGCCTCTCCCAAATCACTTCAATTTTTTGCTTTTAATGATTTTATATATAAACTTTGTTAAAGATAGTGTTTTGTAGATAAAGCTAAACATCAATCTTAAAGGCCATCATAAAAGGATCAAAATCCAACGATGTTATACCATGATAATGTATCCAAAGCATGGGCTTGCCTTAAGCAAATTAATTTCTACAAAGTAATGATGCTGGAGGCACTACCAAGCTAGATAATGACTAACTACACCTTTGACAAAAAGACTATGATGGACAGAGCACTACGAGCTTTTAAATGATAACTTAAACTTAGGCTATCGGACCTAAGATTATTGTGTCTTTTGAAACCATACTTTCCCTTCAAAGGATCCCTATTAGGTGATTTAGATTACACTTTTTCGAATTACTTGACTTAAGGACCCTATATTATTATTTATTATCAATACCTCACCATGCAATTAGAAATTTTGCTCGCTTACTACCTCCCTTTGATGTAGTAGCAATGTCTGAAGCTACCTCTTTAGAATCAAACCCTAATTCCCTATCAACCATTATTACCATGGTAGGCCCCTATATTATCATCCAAAGTTGATATGGTAGAAATTTGAATGATGCATCACATACATAGATGTTGTGTGATATGATAACTTATCATGAAAAGTTAAGGAGCAAGGTGAAAGCCCACATCGACCTTCTACTTAAGAAATGCATCCCATCAAGAAGTTAGGATTCGATGCATATATTACCTCTTAAATTATATGGTTTTTAAATTAGCATGTGCTTTCACAAAAACTACAACTATTTTAATAAGCCATTCATAATTTTACAATTTAAATTTATTTATACTTACACACGCATTGAATAATCTTTCAGATAAGCAGACACTTTTGACAAGATCAACCAAGTTAAAATACAAAGATAAAGTACTAGGCAGCACCTCATGTGATAGTTGACATGTTCGTCATGTCTGGTAACACTTCACAAAGGAACAATGGATGCTTTCATGTTTTGATGCCATTCGTTAAGTTTTGAAACATTACCTCTCAATACTAGGATTGTAAAATGACAACCCTCCTTTGTAGTGAATGAAGATAAAAAAGGCATGGTTTCAATGACTGTGCCAACACTAGAGTAGGAATGATCACATATTCAATTACATTACAAAAAAACAAAAGTTCCAAGACATGAGAAGTGCAACATCAACAAGATAATTGAATGGGAATGTACAAATCCTATAGAAAGGAAGGAAACCTATGAACCTCCTCCTTAAAAAGCTTTGTTTAGCTGATAAAGCCTAGAAATAATAATTGACAACATCAAGAGGTAGACAAGCCATAAGAACCACAACCACAAAAAATATCTTTTGTGCAACATTGGTCTAAAGCTAATCTAATCCTATTTGCCCAAAGAGATTCAAAGATTTTAAAAAATGCTCAATGGGCCTAATTATGGATGGAGGCCTTGGCTAAGATATAAATGGTATGATGACCAACAAGATATAGAATAATAACACAGTAATACAAATGATCTCTTATGACCTACATCAACCAACAAACCATTAAAATGTTCAAAAAGGTATTGCACCTTGTAAATCGAGGTTGTTAAGCATGACATATGTAATTATAAAATATTTTTACAAGATCCAAGAGAAGATAGCAAGCACACTACATGCTCTAAATTTTGCTAGCCATGAAGCAACACCATGTTAATCACTTTAAAAGTTGTAATTTCACAACTACTTGGTCAAACTTGTAAGGCCCCACCAAGCTACATGGATAGGAATACATAGCATCAGGGTGACACTTTCCACCACGTGTGATACCATGTAGAGGTAATAACACACTCAACCAACACATGGCCATGTGTAATTTGCACCATAAAAGTTTCATTGTGACATCAACAAATATCAAACAAAATAAAGCTTCAAGTAGTAAGAAAAGTGTGACAATTTCACATTGTGCCATGTCAAGTCTCTATTAGAGTGACACCTCATCCTTGCTTCACTTATCTTGAGATATGGAAATGGTGAGAAAATGCCACTCAATTCAAGCACAAAATGTTGCATGTGAAGAAATCCAACACAAGGGACATTAGGATGCTGCCATACATCATACAATAAAATTATTAGAACACTGATGACAATGGCATTGCTAAAAGCAGATGGCACTTCCAATCATTCTCTACAAAGTGAGCAAAATTGTACTTCACAAATCCCAACATAGAGGAAAAATAATGACACTTTGAACATCCACAATGATAAGTCTCTTAATTGGGCATCACCTTATACAAGAACCAACACAGTAGTTCTAAAAATTCCAAAAAATTTTACACCACCAGCCACATGCATAGTATGTCACGAACAACACTTGAGAACTATGAACAATTGCACATGACTAAGGAGGAAGCAAAACATGCCTAAACCCTTCTGCATATTGCATCATCCAACTTTTTCTTCATCATAGAAGACATCATGCCACAAATTAACACTTTCGAATTGCATATCGTGATAATTCTATCAATGTGGAAGGCAAGTTTTTTAATAGGACATCACATTGTCAATGCGCTAGTAGTCGATAATGGAAACATCCTAAACAAAGCTACACTTTATGGTCCCCAATGCCCACATGCATTGGATGTAACAAGGAGTGCATGTACTTGCTACTACATGTGCAAATAGTATACTATCATTGTTGTAGTGCACCTAGTGTTCTGTCACACATGCAAGTACAGCAACATGAGGCTATGGCTATAACCAAGCTTGCACAAACCTTATTACATAATGCACCATCCAATTGTTACTTTGCTACTAGCCGCATTATGTTGCATATTTCCTTTAGTGGCTTGTATGTTATGAAAATTCTATCAATGAAGAAGTAAAGTCTCCTAATAAACTATCACCTTATCAAAGTGTTAGCAGCCTACAACTATAAAAATTTTAAGAAAAATTTACACTTTTTGAGCCTCATTAGTTATGCACATAAGATGTTGGGCACATATAAATCTCATTTTTAAAGTGATAAAGACATTTACGTTTTTTGAAAAATTTATGTTACATAGTAAAATACTAAAAGTAAAAAAACAGTTTGCATTTAATTTATTTTTTTTAAATGTTAAATCATCGATCATAAATTAGCAAAACAAATGGTGTGCCAAATCATGTCGCATCGAATGTGATGGAATAATAATGAATCAGGTCAGACCTAGACCCATCGGGCAACAACCTAATTCTCTAGAAGTTCATCAGTCGTCACTGTGAATTGGCTGCAGATGAGTGGGAAAGTTCACTACAAATTTTTTCTTTTCTTTATGTCACTCTAATGACCAATGGAGAGGATCTATGTGGCTATGCATGCATGGCCTCTTGCACCTGAAGTGCCTCAAACAAGCCCTTGGAGGATCTCTGAGAATTCAATCTTCCTTGTTAATTGTTCAGTCATGTTTCAGTTTTGTAAGTCCCTACCACCACCACCACTCCTCCAGATATATTGTTGCTCCAATGATCATTGAGTACTAAACCTCTTTATTTAATGTTACACAAGGTTTTCGAGGAAGAATGCAAGATGGTTCAAATTTTTGATGCTCGGGTGAAAGATATTGTTGCCTCCGTTGTTCATGGATTTAACGGTATGTCAATATTAGTTTTCCTTGTGTATGATTTAAGTATAATTTAATTAAGAATGCTTGAGGAAGTCTTTACATTGATACTACAGATACCTAGCTGCCTAGTTGTAGCACCTAGGATATTCTTTTGTACCCTATGATTTTGTTTAATGTTGAGGGGAAATACGTGCATCGAAACCAACATAAGCATTTTGAAATGCTATCTCAATTTTTTTTGTTGAAAACTGATCAGCATTTTTTGAAAGCTTAATGTTTTTTTTCATTTTTTTCAAATATTTGAATCTTTTACCATAAAAGAAGACCGAGATAACTATTGGTGAGCTACAATTCATGGATGTGAAACGACAACGTTAGTCTTATTTTTTCATTTTACATGCAAGAACTTTTTTTTGATATTTTTATGTTATATGAATCAATGTATCACATTGTTAGGGCATGGAAGGTATTCGAAGCATAGATAGTGAAAGGGGAACAACCGACAACTAAAGCATACCAAGCTGTAGATGGATGTAAGACTTTATAAGTGAGTGCTATATCCCAGGTTTGGAAGGCATTACATCTTGATAACCTAGGCATAATTAAAGGAGATTTAATCTCATTCTATATGATTTATGTTTAGGATCAAGGTTAAATGATTTGATTTTGTATTACAATAAGAACTATTATTTACATAAATAAAATAAATTGATAAATTGACAATAGAAACTTAATTGATTTCATTTATTCAAAAGAAAAGTATACATATTATTAATATTATATTATTTCAAATAATAATATATTCTTGATTATCTAAATCTAAATGATAACAAGATAATTAATATAACTAAACTCTTAAATATCTGTCCCAATACATGGTCTATGTTGGAGGCGTGTAACGATTGTTACTGAATAGTGTGGTATATTTAAAAGTTAATATATGAAATAACATCTAAGTTTATGAAGCAAACTAATAGGAGAAATCCCTTGAAAGGCTTGAGCAATAAAGATTGTGGTGTAGATATACACAAGGGAATGTCAAGGGTTTATGGAATACATAATAACAATTTCTACATGAATATGGTC
Source organism: Vanilla planifolia (assembly GCA_023846275.1). NCBI lineage: Eukaryota > Viridiplantae > Streptophyta > Magnoliopsida > Asparagales > Orchidaceae > Vanilla > Vanilla planifolia. The sequence continues at coordinate 497,594 of CM043871.1, read as the reverse complement.
TTGTAGCTCATAAGAAGTGAAATGGAACATAAAACTCGTATATGAAGTCTATCATGCATGATGTTCATAAATGAAAAAGTAAGACATGCATCAATGGTCAAATGTTACGTCCAATTGCTTAAAAATTTTAGACATGTCAATTGAACTAATGCCAAAAACATAAACACCCACATAAGTTATGAATATCAACATTATGAATAACGAAATTCCAACTTATGAAATTGCTCTTTTGAATTTCAACTATACTTATGATACAAAAAGTAGAGTTAGTATGCATCAATATTGTAAAATATCTATAAAATACAAAAACATATATATAAGTAATCATGTACATCACAATTTACTTATCATAACTCATATAAAATATAATCACTTTGTGGATGTATTGCGATCACCTTAAAAAAAGGAGGAACGTTATAGCCAACCTAAAACGAAAGTAAGGTTATCACTAACTTGAAACAATAGAGTTGTCTTTCTGAGAGCTTGTTGACCTAGTTATAAAATCATATAATAAAAATGTTATCATTAGTTGTCATATTCAACATTCAAATACACTTATATATAATCAATAATAGAGTTATTAGTAATGTTGCAATAATATTATGCAATATGCTCTTTAGAGGAATATGTATTGTATGTATCACATGATTTGCAAATGTTTATGAAAAAAATATAATGTTCAATGGTAAAAATGCTCTGTTTGTTCCATTTGAATAAAAAAAGCTTATAAATAACCGACTTGTTATAACATGTTACTTGTTTCCTTATTGAGATCATGCAGCAATTTGAAGAAACAAACTAGCTATAGGTACATATAACTTTTATTATTTACTGAAAATGAATTACATATACAAAATGGATTTAACTTAAATTAAGAAATCAATGTAAGTTCCTCAAGTTGAAGTATGCATTCTTCTAATTGTTAGATGTCACATCTTACAAAATATACGTGTTAGGTATGAACTTCTTTTAGGTGTGCAATGCTACTTCAACTTGTGATTATTTGTACTATTGAAAAGCAATGTCTAGACCAAACATATGTTGTACACATTTAAGCAAATTTAAATTCAATGTTTCAATTTATTGTTCTAGCTTTTGTGATTTATTCAATAGATTTCAAACAAAGAAACTTATTCATGATATGCTCCTTCATGCCTCGACAACAATTTGTATCATGCCTATATTAGCCATTCCTACAATTGTCTCTACATTAGTCCATTGGGCTTTTATTGGATTTTGAATATTTTATGTTTTATTTGTGTGAATGTTGCATGTCTGCTCTCATGTTTTTCTCTAATTGAAAAGAAATAAAAGGCTAAATCACCATGGTGTTGCTATGTGTCATATCTTGATATTAACAGAAAAATCTGTGACTTTGATAGCAATCTGGAAATGAAGGCTGATTAATTTGACTTTGTTTTATTAAAATTAAAAAAATATATGTTAGAGAAGAATTTTGCAATCAGAGCAAACAAATATGATTTAATTAAAAAATATGCTCAACATTACACAAATTTTGATAATAAGCACTTATAATGTGAACAATATAATGTTACTTATAGTCCAAATTTTGAAGATGACGAGATAAGTAATTAAGATAATATAATAAAACACCTCAATATACCAATATCAAAAGATAGTTTATTACTAATACTCCAACGACAATTTACTAATCAAGTAATTTGGGTCCAAAAAATATATATAAAGCAATTTTTGAGGTTCTAACCAACTAGTAGATGAAACTTCATGCCACAACATGTATGACAAGGTGTTAAAGAATGAATGCTCTACCAACTAAATAAGATTAAAAACTAAAAGTATGGAATATTCTGTCATGTATGTTATTCATGAACAATAAAAGTAAAGATGTGCTTCAACTCTTAAATGCTATTTAAAATTATTTATTTTGATTAATCATTTTAATCAACTTAATTTAATGTAACATAAATGTTCACAAAAATTATGTACATATATATTATCCAATACGTAATTGTCAAACTTGCCAAATAGACAACATTTACAAACATACACATGATATAGCTATTTGGCATCATTATCCACTATATTTATGCAAACAATAATATATGTATATTCATATATGAAGTCATACATCCTGTAATCCAAACACAATAGCTCATAGGTATTATAATTATCATGTTGGTTTGGGTTAGGTGGATGTTCACCACTATACTAAAATAGAAGAGTCACGACTTCTTAAGCATTTTGATAGGATTAGAAAACCTTTATACAACATAAGGATACCATTAAGCACTGTGTCCCACAAACAACCAAAGGCCATATGATTGATGGTGAAGTTATTTTAAATGATGTAGTATTACTAAGCATCATTAGCTTCATATAAATCATTAATATTGTAAATAAATAATTATAATGTCAAATACATTGAGTAAGAACAACAAGTCATATGTGAATAAAATAAGAACATAAAAAATCAATATGTCACTACATAGGATTTGCTATCCTTGGAGATTATACACCAATCACAAGTATACATATCACATAACAATTTACATCTAATTTTTCTTTATACTTAAGATAACTGATTACAACAAAACAAGGCCTTACATGAATTTTAATATTTTTTAGAATGTATATGTTAAACTTTACTTATCATGTGTCATTGAATTAAGGAGAGTGTTTACAACAAAAGTCATAATTTTTCTCTAATAGGTAAAGCTCGCATATCACAAAAATGCGCTATCCTAAATAGCACTATAATTTGCAAATAAATTTGAACAAATTCTGATACTACATATGTGTGACATGTAGTTAACAACATATTTACTTGGATGGATAACACTAATAGTAATTTGGTACTAATTGTTAAATAAATTATTGTAGCTAAATAAATAATAAATTTAATAAACAATCATGAAGAGATGATTGTTAATTTGTTTGAGATTTAAAGATCAAAGAAAGAGCAATCATGTGACCAAGAAGTATTATATGCAGACCTTTGATTTAGTAAAAAAATATGGCTATGGGGCAGCAAGAGGACAATTTAATATGTAGTTTTTACAAATAAAAGAGGGTGTCTAGCCTTTACAAGAAGAGTTATAACCTTAAACATAAGATTGTGAAACTATGGAAATCTCGTTTCATGTATTGTACATGAATTATTACGTATAATATGTTATTGCTCAATGTATGACACGTCAACCCTAGACATATGGTGTATAGATTGTATAAGGACTAGATAGAGAATTATAAGTAATATGTTAATGGTATAGAGACAAAAAAAAATTACATACAATACATGAATTTTTTTATACGACAAATTGGGTTTATAAGGCCCAACTAGAGAATTACCTACAATACCTGAATTATTATGTATGATAGGTTGATTCAACATACAATACAAGAAGAATAAGAATTGCACATAATAGAGAGTAATTCCAGATATTTACATACTATATGTCGAGGTGATGTATAGCGCTTCAACTTGATGTAATTTTCCTGAAAGAAAAAAATTGTTTATGAAATTTTGGGATAATTAATTGATTATGAAGAAACAAAGTTTTAAAAGAATTATTATAGGAAGATATTTATGATTTAAATTTTATATTTATTGGGAATGTTTTTTGAGAATTAAATACATGATTAATTGAATTTTAAGTTTTGGGATTTATTTTTTATATATATGAATTGAAATTTTGTTGAATTTATTTTAGAATATGACTTTAGTAAGTGCAACATCATGTTTGGAAATCAAAAGATGTGTGAGGAAGAAGAGAGCCATTCTAATAACAAAATGGCCATAATAGCTCAAGGGAAAGGAGATTAATTGAAGGGAGATATATCAGGGATATAGTTTAGGAGGGTTGTTATGCAAGCTAAAATTGAGAAGAATATGAGAATGTATCAAGCAAATTGCCTTATGGAGAAATTCTTAAGCTTACCTTCAACACACCTTCTAGGCATTATAGATCCTTTCCATGTAGATAACAGTCTAGATAAGATTGAAAAGTTGTTTAATAGTATGGCATGTGTGGACCACAAGAGAGTTCTTTTGGTGGTATTATTATTAATTAGTGTTGCTAGGCATTGGCAATAAGGTAATGTAGAATCTAATTTGGAGCAAGAGCACATTTTAAATTATCCTGAAGAGAATTTCATCAAGCTTTTTTTGAATTTTATATCCTAGAGTTGGCTGTATTAAATATGAGAGATGAGACTGGTCATGTATGCATTGGAATTGTTGGCTACAAGGATAGAGATGTAAATTATTTTGGAAAGGTCTACAAGAGAATTAATTTTTTATATTATTTTTTTAATTAACTTTTGTGTGAATATTTTAGGAGCATTTTATGGTTTTTTAAGTTGGCACAACATTTTTAACATGCATGGCATCACATATGTCACTAATTTTCATTATATTACTAAAAAAATAGAAAGGAATATTTTATTTTAGTAAATAAAATATTATAAAAGTTAAACAAAGATTTGTCATAAGAATCAGGCTCTTATATTAAAAGAAGTCATTGTGTTACCAAATTTTTTTATCACATTTTGAAGTATCATTTAGTGGTAGAATGTAATAACAGAACCAATGATGTGTTGTGTCTCACTCTTGGGTATCGTTTAGAGGTGAAACCTAATTTTAAAAGAATATCTAGTTTTGTTTAGGATTAAAATATGTTTGTTAATAGAAAGGAAAGGGAAAAGTGTTGAATAAAGGAAAATATTGAATTAAAATGGGGCTTGCATTCCAATGGAAGTTTACAATAAGGGTCAAAATAATTACAAAGCAAATTTAAAAGGATTTAATATAAAGTATGGAAACATTGCATCGATATATTAGTCTCATTTTAGAAAACTTACAGTTGATACAATATATTTTGTTATTAGGATCTAACATACGTCATGACCCAATCTTTTAGTGCCTTCTATTTTTCTTAGTTATTTTTTGTCTATTGAGCTCTTGATTTTTGGCCTAGTTTGTTTTGGCTAAAAAGATTTACAAAACGAAGACATATTACAGGAAGATTGTTGGCTCATTATTTGTTCCTATGGTAATCATACAACAATTGCAAGTATATTTTAAAAACATGTTCAAGAAAAGAGATTATAATGAAACATGGCCTATTAATGATTTTGAGATATAATAAACATAAATGGCTTATAAAAATTTATTTAGCATATATGAATAAATTAATGAGAGTCTTTAATGATGAGAGGTATACTTATTACAAGAATATAAGGGAGAAATAAGGGTGATATTAGCTTTATAGTTTCTTACTTTTTCTTGTATGGTTGTGTTAGAATTTTGTTGATATTTAATGCATGAGATGTCGTGAGAATTATCTGTATTAATTTGATATTTGATAGAATTATTATGTTTATTTTCATTGTAAGAACTATTTCAATTATGTGAATCATGTCTTTGTGAAAGAGATTTACCTTTCCCTCCTTTTAATCTTCAAATTCTTATACAAGTTTTTAAAGTTGGTTTCTTTGTATCATTACATTGAGGCTTTTTTTCTTGCTAGTATATATCTCTTTGAATACTCCATACTCATACACTTGAGTCATGTTTTATAAGGAAAATTGTTTTTAACCTCAATTTCTACTTCTTGTTTCTACCAATGAGATGATTTGTAATTTTGGATGCACTTTTTAGATCTTCTTTGCACTAACTCAGTTGTATTACCAATATAATTGACTATGTTATCTTGCAAATGATTTGTGTTTTGCCTTATCTCTAGAACATAAATCTAAGACTTTTATTCTTGAATAAATTTCTTTTTTTATCTTTAAGTTAATATTTTCTATTCTTGGGTAATTCATTTGTTTTATCTCTTGTACTTTTTAAAGTGTACATCTTAGATCATTAATTGATGTTGGATGGTCAAACATTTCATGGTATTACCTTAAAATCTTTACGATCTAAAAGTTCTTTTTCATCTTTATGAAACAATCAATGTGTTTAAGAGACTTTTCTTTTCAATTAACTAATACTCCTTTTGTTCTTTAAAAAATACAGGCAATAATAAAATCATATGCTAAAGTGAATGAGAAAATAATTTTATTATCTTTATTAACTTTCCCAATCAATATCCACCAAGATACTGTTTAAAATCTTTTTCTTTTTACCTACATTTTATTTAATTCTCTTAAAATTAAAAATGTTTTCATGGATTCTTAGTGTTAATTTTTCCAAACCAATCTAAACTTTTCCTTAACATATTTAGTCCTTTTTTAAGAGTGGTCATTGCCAACATTTATACTTTGCTTTTTATAATGATCTTTGAAGCTATGATCCTTTCACTAATCCTCATAAAATCTGTTACACCTTTTAAGTTTTTATTCAAAATCATGACAATTCTTTTTCTATCGTGTTTCTAACCTAATTGTCAAAACATAAATCCTAAAGTATAACATTTTTTTGCCTTGTCTCATTTCTACTTAGCTTTTTGAACACTCAACATTAGCCTTCATTGAATAATTACATTAAAAAATTTCATCAGCTTCCAAACTAAAGTACATATATTTTAATATCCTGTAATAAGTCTTGTCTCTTAGACTGACTTTTCTATTCAATCAACCAAGATAATGAGGTAGCTCTAGCTAATTTATGACAACATCCAGGTGTGTAGACCTCGTGCTCAGTTGTCACTTTACCCATACAATACAGCTCATTCCTTCCAAGTGATGCATTAACATTAATGCAATTTTGTTTGGGCTTCATGTCATTTTTTGGTTAGTTTTATACAGGTTTTGAATTGTATAACACAGCCCTTCACTTCATTTAAATAGAATCTAGACTTGGAGGAAACCCGTTGAACTAGTAGACAGTTTTAGAAGCTGCAATTCCATGGTCTGACTGCCTTATCTTTTGATCTAACAAGTTGAACAGTGTGGTAGAGTAGTTCTTAGCCTGGCTTGTATTTTATCCATGAAATTAAGGTTCAGTGATATTGGACAATCTACTTAACTTTTGTTCCATGCCAATCCATGTCAAAAAATGTGACTAGTTAATCTGACACCATTTTTAAAGAAGATAGTGAACAATTAGATTTACATGTCATTGTTTCATCAAGGAAAGAAAATATGGGCCATCCATAAGATGAACTAAGCATATTGCACTAGAATCCATATCATGCAGTAAGTGATCACATGAGATCTCACGAAATTCAAGAAAACATTTGTGAGTAGTAACTATGACAAGAAATTTTCATAGAAGGAAGTCCATACTTCAGAGCATGAATTTATCACATGTAAGAAGTTGCAAAAACAAGGGAGATGATATTTTCTATAAAAATACAAATCAAAGAAGGAAAGCAACAAAAATGGGATGACAACTTGAAGGAAAAATATGGACAATGAACATGAAAAAGAAAATTAGTTTAATCTTGTACTGTCTGATAGCTATTTAGCTTTATTTTTTTGTCATTTAGAAAGTGGATAGAGAGTTCCTTGTTTGAGTGTCTTGTACAGTGAGGAGATCAATGACTTGTTAGCTCCTTGGCATCGAAAGTTGCAAATTCACAAATCACGTGAGATATATTTCCAGTTTGTTCAATATGATTCTATGTTTAATCGTTATGAACATTATCTATTTCTATTTGAATTATAAGTTCTACCTTATTTATGAAGAGAGGCATATATGTTGCTAGTTTGGAGGAGATTATTATCTCCCCTGGACAAATTCTTCAACTCATGGAATTTGGTGAATGTATGGCCAAAATGTCCTTTCCTCGATTTAGTTATATCATAATAGCATTGCAACTTATGGGCACAATTTCTTTCATTTTACATTTCATCGACACATTGGAGAGACAAACATGAATCTTTACAGTAGTCGCTCCTATACATTTTTTCGCATGGCATGTGCATTTGTTTATTATCGTGCTTTCTCTAGAACTTTTTTAAAGTATCTCAACTAATTAAATTTAATTCCATACTATTGAAAGTAGGAAGAGAAGTATAGATGGTGATTCAATTAATTGTTTTAATGTTGTTCGTGTATCTATTCCAAAATATTGTTTTGGCAGCAAAATAATCATGCTTTTGTTCTGTTTGTTTGTCATCTCTTATGCTTCTTTTTGGAATAGTTCTTGATGGTTTGCATAATGTTCTCTTTTTCTTTTCGATGGAATTTGGTGGATCTTGCTAGATCAAAATGTGCTGTTAAAACTGGTGGAGAAGGTGTACGCTTGAGAGAAGGCTCATATATAAATATGTGCTTGATGACCCTTGTTACCGTAATTAAGAAACTAAGTGATGGTGTTGAAAGTCAAGGGTATGTTGCATCATTATATTTTTACTTCTCAATTATATGGCTCGCGTGTTGTTTCTCATGGAAGATTGTGATCTAGTTCTCATGTACCATATTGGGATAGGAAATTAACTTGCATTTTGTAGCCTTCTCTTGGTGGAAATGCAAATACTACTATGATTTGTAACATCACCCTCTCACAAGTTCCTAATTCAATGTATTTGATTTAAATTGATTGAGGAATTTACTACCTGAAATCCCATAAAGCCCATGCAATTGACCTGACAATAGTTAAAATATAAGGTTGTGGGCTATTAAGGTCATCAAAGATGCCTAACATAGTAGATGTAAGTTAAAATTAATTAGGACTATATAAGCTTTGGCTAAAAGTATTGTGATGGTTAAGCCACTAACTTGTGTAGCCTTAAATCATTTTATGATATCCATATCTAGATCTATGTGTTCAAGGGACAAAAAGTAGTTGCACATATACATTGAACTCATGTTGAATTTAATGAAGTACTTGATTTGTCTGTGAGGTATTTTCATCTTGAGCCCTTATTAGCAAACTATTGTTACAATAGCAATAGTGTAAGTGAAAGTGTGAAAATGACAAGAAGCAAAGGAACAAGGTGAAAGGAGAGGAGGATTTTTTTCATAAAAAGATTGAATTCTACAAGAATCAATTCAAGCAAGTTTGAATTCATGAACTTTTGATTCTTACAATTTCCTAAGTATTTCAAGTTTTTACTTTTAAAAGCTCTAATTTATTTCATACATCCTCAACATCCCTTTCTATAAAGATTTGGGCATAATATTTAATTATAAAACAAAAATATGTGATTTTGATAAAAAATTTAAAATTCTGCACCTGTTCTACTCTATCTACTCACGTGTACAACTATGTCAGTGGGCTATCCAGGAGAGTGGTTATTATTCTTACATGCAAAACATGTATGCAGTTGGTCATTACACGTGTTCCCGCCCCATGCAAGTGCACTTGCCTGGTGTGTCTTGTCCTTTTGCATGTGCTCATGCACCTTCACATGCAATGCTTGGCCAGTGCTCTACAATTGGTCTTGTTGCTTCGTACTGTTTTGTTGGTTTTCATCGTTTTATCACTGCCTTGATTTTTTTCAGCAGTATTTGATTCAAAGAGTTTGAAAGTGATTTCCAAATTAGTACCTTGAATATTTTGAAATTAGTTGGAGCTTCCAAATCCTTTTCATTGTCTACTTTTTGATTTTTTTCATGATTCATAGTTGTCGGAAATTGACATTAAATTACTATGAAGCTATAACTTTATTTGTTCAATGATAAGCACTTTATGAAGTACCATTTCTTTAGCTGCATATTTCCTACATTTTTGACAAATTATTTATACCACTTTTGATAATAACAAAGACATTATGGAGGTACTAGTTACGAATTTCATAATGATCTTTCTCCATTTTAAAAATTAATTTTAAGATAATTGTTGTTTCCCAAATATCGATACAACTAAAAATGATTTTTCTCCACCATAGTGTCTTGGAGTACATACCTCTCACTTGCTTAAGATTTTTAGTGTTTGTACCTCATCTTGCTTAAATAATTGTTATTGTTATATGGTCATGCTTTGTAATCTATGTCCATTTGTTGACATTATATTTGCACACGATTCATCCTTTTGTTTTGCAACATTTTTCATGTCTTTTTGTCCTTTCACTCTTTACTTCCCTTCTTTCTTCTCATCATCTTTATCTTTTCATGTCTCTATCATCTTCACAATGCCTCCTCGATGGGCAAGCACCCTTTTTTCTTCATCACTAGCTATAATTGTTCGATCTAGTTGCTCTTTGCCCTCGTCAATCATGCTTTGATTTGTTAGGTATTGTACCATGCATCATTTCTTTGCCTCTTGAAACCTTATCTCATTGTCTTGTTATTCCTTTGCCCTTTATACAATGATCTTTCCTTCTATCTAGATTCCTACTAACAAATTCATTTCAGAATGAAGGCTAGAACTCACAATCAGTGAATTAGTCACACGTTGTTCCCACCCTCTCCTCCCACAAACATGGCACTAGAGTCCACTTATGTTGCCCTTCATGTTTTAATCACTTCAACTACCTCCCCTATTATACATACAACAATCATGTTCGCCCTAACACTCCCACCTTACCCCTTAACAAATTATTACATGAAACTTTATTCAAATGCAATCTGTAATTGTCTAAAAGTCTTAATTCATTTTCCAAGCAAACCTTGTGTAGCAACTTCACTTTAACTATGCTAGAATGATGTTGTTGACATCTTGTTAAAGTTGGTAATGGAATATGAGGTGAATGGTTTAGTCCCCTTGTTAGGTATTGTACTAAAATACTAGTACTTAGCATACATGCATCTTGTTGAGGCCATGGCTTGGAAAGGTAGAGTAGGACACCATTGATATGTGGGTAATGGATTCTCCTAAATTCGTTAAGTTGGTGGTGATTATACTTTACATGACTCCATGCCGTTGGCCACCATGCAACATCTTGTTGTAGATGCCATTGATTATGTTGAGGGGTCACTTAACCTTGATTTTGTCATATGGTGATAGCCATTAGTTATATGATTTGTCTGTTGAAGTTGATTGTGACTCAAACTAACACAATTAAGCCCATCATCCCTTAAAAAGAGGTGGTTCCTCTTCCCTTCATTTGCTCGAGAATTATTGATTATCCTCTTCCCTTCATTTCCTCGAACATTTCGTTTGAATGTAAGATGTTGGCATGATAGCTCTTAGATCTATGAATATAGAGGTCAACTTAAGCCCTTTAAGCATACAATTATGGCTTTACTTGAGATTAAACTTGATGATGTTGAATTTTATAGCATTTTTCATAATTTAAGGCCATTTCACAATAAAGTTTATTATCGTAATTGTAATTATTACTTAGGTGGTTGGAACTTGGACCCCTTGCTCGAGGTTTTTTTATTACTTATGCTTACAATGACCAAGACTATAAGATAGCCTTTTGGTATTAATTTAGAGGCTTTGTCCCCTTTAATTGGAGCTACTGGGAAGGAATAAATTGATGAATATTGTAATTCATCTTATAAATATTATGCTGGATGATGCACCTTGCTTGGCCCCACCTTTATTTTGTTCGACAATTATTTATGGAATCCAATCCATTCTATTCTTTCTTTGACTCTGTCCAATAAGGATTGATGATGGTCTTCCCAAATTCCTTTTTGTGGTTCTGCTTAAATGCCTTCCCTGGTTACTTAACTTACATCATTTCTTACATGTCTAAATCCAAGGGGAATCTTCTCAAAGTTTAAGAATTTTTTAACAAACTATTGAAATTTAAACATATTATGGCTTACCAAGGGATTTTTTCTCGTGCTATGGCCCTCAACATTACTTGTCCAAGCACAAGTGGATCAAATTGTTTTGCAAGTTCTGAAAGCGGTCTAGATCCCTTGAAGGAAAGACTAATTTTTTCTTTTCCATAAGAGCATCTTCTCCTTGCATGATTGGTTGCTTTATAAGGAAAGACGATGTCAACTTGATATCCTTAGCTTTAAGAAGTTTATCTCTTGTGGATTGCTCAATAAGCAAAGTTTTGTTTGTTGCATGTTGAAGAAAACAACTTAAACTTATTTTACGGTAGTTAAAATATTGGAACGAATCTAATTCTCTTGGAATGATTATTTTTATTGGTGTCTTGATGATATAATACAAACCTTTGTTGATGACATCCTCATAGAATACTTTGGGCTCTAATTTACCCTTCAAGCTCAATTGGGTTGATGATCTCCTATCTATAGCCTTTTGAAACATTTATCTTCGTAGGATTCAATCATTTTTTGAATTTGAAGAGATCTGATCAGTTGGGTTTATTATTGAGTTCTTCTTAGATTGTTTGGATATCATTTACAGGAATTTCATTATAGTTGTCACTTAGGCCTTTCTAACAACATGGTTTGCATCAACATTTGTGCTATAGATATCATGCTTATTGTAAAGGCAATTATTTCCAAATCAATCTTAGAGGATAGACCAATCTCTATTTAGTGTAAGTAGCTTTTATCAAAGGTAATACCTTCATGACAACATGAAGTTTCTTATAAAACTTGCTTAGAAAGTTAGTGCCAAATAACTTAAAATGGTCTTTTTATAAATATTATTATATGAAAGGCTTTTGGCTCAATTAACTAGAAAAACTTTTTTTACTAAAGACTAGCAAATATATGTTTTCTCCAAGCTTCTAGCTTAGATGAAAATGTGCATCTTTAATATAAGTTTCTTTTTTTGGGTTATTTAGTTATTCTAGAGGACTTTGCCATTGTTGTCTTACTTCTCTCTTTGTCTTGACTATCATTGTGCATCTCTAATATATGTTTTTTTTTGGGGTTATTTAGTAAGTCTAGAGGGCTTTATCATTGTTGTCAAATTTCTCTCTTTGTCTTTAGTATCATTGTGTGTGCCTTCTCATGTGCTGTTGATGTACTCTTGTTGTACTCTTGATGTCACATTTAAGGAAAATAGATTTGGCCCACATAGAAGCAAAAACACTTACATCACTTATCTTGTCTTTATGTCGTTATTGATGAACACATTTTCATTTGGAAAAAGGATTTGTGAATGCTATTGTAAGGTACAATATCTCATATCGTACTGCACAACCCATGCTTAATATGTTGGTTGGACAACATATCGTGCAATCGATTTCTATTAAGTAATCAGAGAATTTATTATATAGGTTTTGTTCAACCCTAGTATTTGTATGATGATAAGAAATCTCTGACAACTAATTATATTGGTCCAATTCACCTTTGGCAGTTGTACAATCCATAACATATATGCACAACACCATAATGTTGATTGTAATAAGCCAATAATAGCATCATAAAAGTATAAAGAATGATAAACATAGCAATGCATTAGTGTATCGACTCTACATATACGTTGTTCGAATACAATCCATACTCATATATGTAAACGGTTGGATGTGCAATTGGACATGATGATCTATTGATTATGGAACATAACTTATAGTATTCTTTGATTTTCATTTTGCATTAGTACGATCATTAACATCAACTCATGTGTCATATTGGTATGATCATCTTGTTGTATTAATATGATAACCTTAAATTATCAAATTGACTTGATCTCTCAAAATTTTCAAATGTAATGGATTTTTATGTAAACCATCATACTATATGTTCATTTTATCACACCAATATAATTCTTATAATTTACCCTTTTCACACTTAGGCAAAAAAGCTTCCCAACTCTAGCAGCTAGGGACATACTTGTATGATCTAAATGATTGACTCATACTATCATTACACTAAAAAATTGTAATCATCTAGAGTAATTTGAACTTCTCAGGGAACTCATATGCATCCCTCTCTTGACACTCAAACTAATTAATACATTTTTTAAGAAAAGAGTGTGGGACAGACCTTTAACTTTCTATGTTATATCTAAAAAAACAAAATTGAAAATCCCTTTCTTTCTTATAATCTTCCTTTTTCTTTTTTCAATCTTTTTTTCAAATGCCAATATTGTTTTGTTTCCTTCTTCCTCTTCCACTCTTCTGTTTCTCTCTTCGTGCTTTCTTTCTCTTTCTTCTTTCCCAAAGTTTTCCAAACATATGCACTAAGTCTTTGGCATTGGAGAAGCTAAGAGGGCAAAACTGATTTCTTTTTATTAATATTTTATTGGTAAATTCATAAAAAAATTCAATTCACCTCTTAAAACTACAAACCACATATCGGTAGATTCCTCTTAACAATACATTTGCACTATATACTCGAATATAAATTAGGAAGCATGTTTTTTGGCACTTTTTTTTGAGACACTCACAATTAAATATATGTTTGAATTCTGGATTTGCATTCCTTACATTTGATATATTTTTGAGATGGATGTAGGAGTTTAATTATACAAGTTGACACTAGGAAAATACATGAAAGAGATCCAAACCAGAGCTCACAAGTGTTTGGATTTAAGTTAAAAATCTTAATGCCATTTAAAGACTCATATTTCGAGATACACAATGCTTCACATTCTATGCAATTAGTAGTGAAACTAATCCTCTTCCAACAATGTGAATTTGAAAGGAGAAATTTTCTTCTTTATCCCATCTCCTTCAAACACAACTTAAGGTTCCTCTTTATGCAAAGATGTTGGTTTTATTTTCATCAAAGAAGCAGTCTCTGCCTCCTCTAGCACCTCGATTGAAAAGCCATTTGGATATGGAAATCCTCCTCGACTCATCATGTGAGAACCTTCTCAAGGCCAAGCGGCCTAAGAGATTCATTTAATTTAGTCTTATGTGTGAATAAATTTGTGATTTCAAATAGTCAAAAAGCATATGGTTCATCAATATACAAAGTAGTTTTTCATTTTTTTAGTTATAAAATTATCTTTTGCTTTATGAAAATACTTGCACAATTATATAGATAATAGATGTTTTATGACTATTTGTAGAGGTTAGTTTTGGAATAAAAAAAGTATTTACACAAACTAAGTTGAGGGACATAGCTGCTATTTTTTTAAAGTAGTTGATAAAACAAAAACAAACTTTGCTATGATGGATTTTGTGGGTTGTATAGAACTTGTAAATATCAGATTACTTCTAGTTCTTAAGGGTAATATTGACTTGACGCCCATTTCTTTTAGGTTTTACATTAAGATAGCATTGCTTCTTACTATTAACAAACAAATCACTTCGCAACCTATACAGTTTGACGTATATCACTATGAGGTTTTTCATATTTTATCTTGTATTCTTAATCCCTTGAATAGTTACTATGGTATGCTTTACAATGACCTGTTGCAACCATGCTATTATTTCAAATCTAACTAGTTACATAGGGACATGTAGTGTAGTGGTGGGGCTTATTATGTTGGGCTTGAATTTTTTATGTTGGCTTATCCTCATCTTAATGTTATGCTTCTTACAAGAGATCTTTTAGTTGTTTAGATTTAGTGTTTTTCAAATATTAATTGATTATTGTAAGCTACTTATCATATTTTTTATTGTGGTATATCCTTGCAGAAGAGACAAAAGCAGTCTCTTGTTTGCAAGCAAGGCTCTTCAAGTAAAAAATTGTGCTTATGTGAATGAGGTGTACATCATCTACAAGTTATTCATCTTATAAAACAACTTTCAATTAAGTAGGCCATAATTGTTTTGTTTATTTCTTTTTATTTTCTTTATTTGATTGCTTTTAGATATTGCATACCATTTTAACTTTCGAAAATATTCTTTCTTTGAGCAAAAATATTGTGACTGATGCTACACTCTTGAAGAAGCAAAAAAGGGAAATATAGCAGCTTTAGGCAAAGTTGTTGGTGCTTGTTTTTTATGGTAAAGACTTCTGTCCTCTTTTTTTACCCAGCCACCAAAAAGAGTGATCATTTTATTCATATATGTTTTAGAGCTCTCAATCTAAACCTCTTGTAGAAGAAATTCTTAATCTACATAATAATTTATTACAAGTTTGATGTACGGCTCTATAGTTAGTTTTTCAATTTGACATTTAATTTGTTGAGACACTGCTCTTCATGATTGCGCTCAATTTTTTTGTTACAGAGTGAGCTTGAAAAGGAGAGAATAGTGTTGGAGTTGCACGAGGAAAAGAAAACAAAAAATTACCGAGAGATAAGGTTATTGGAAAAAGAAAGGAAGATTGAGAATCATAGCTCACTGATATTATATTTTAAAAGGGTTGAAAAAAATTATTCATTTAAGGTTTGTTCTTTTTTCCTTTGGTTGATTGGCAATCTAATTCTTTTTTTTTCACTATTTATGTAATGGCTAGATAGACTTTTTGTTGCTAGTTGATAGTTGCCTTTTATTTGTAAACTTGCTTATGGTTAGCCTGCAAAAACCTTTTGGGCTGGACCATCTAATTTTCCCTAATCGTTAATTAGCCTTTTGGTGTCTAATGATGGCTAAAGGAAGTCATAGTATATTATATATTTCTGAATAGAGATAATGGCTTTATTAGGTTATTTGTATGGGTTATTGATAACCTTTCTAAATATTCTTAGAATTTATGTTTTATGTTTACTTCTCTAAACCTTATAAATACTTGTATTTTATTCTTTATGGCATATGGAACATCTCATAATTAAATTAACTGGTCATCAACATCTTTGAGACTAAATGGGATGGCATTAGATTGGCTTTAATCTACTAGATTAGGAGTTGTGCTTGAAAAATCTGGTAGTAGCCTTTTCACATGTGCAACATGAAATGTTTTGTAGTTCTTCGTGGTGATGGTCATAACTAGATTGGCCATCCAGGTAGAAGACTGGCTTTATTATTGATTCCTAACATGACCTACAAATAAAAAGTTTAATGTCTTTGTCCAAAATATTTGATGTTATTGCCTCTTAAAAAGGTTGGAAAATTTCAAATGAGTTGTAGTTCATTTGGAATTGACCCTATTTTCCTAATAAGAGGTCTAAATTTCAATTTGAGCATAACATATATTTTTCTTTAAAACAAATTACTTCAAAATTAGTTATGATTATAAAACCATTATTTACCAAGGAGTTGTAGAATATTTTTTAGTACAGAATTTTGTAAAGTAAAGCAGACGAAAAGTTTTTCCAAAATGAACCTTAATCATTTTGTTGTTGGCTTTGTTCAACAAGCATCTTAGGATTGCTCGAGTACATCTTTAATAGTTTTGAAACTGTTTATGGCTCTCATTAGCTTTGTTTGGCTTGTATTCCTCTGCATCAATCCCACTCTTTAGTTATGAGAATATTACAATGTTAACATTTTTTTCTCAAACAATTGTGAAAGGTCACCTTTTTTTCCTTGCAATTGTTTGAGTTCTTTGCATTGTAAGTGATAGTTGTATTGTTGGTTTGTATATACATTTCAATTTTAATTTATTTATTTATCTTTTTGATTAATCCTCTAATCATGCAATATTTTTATTTGTTGTTTACAATTTCTAAGCTTATCATGCACCTATAAGAACTTGGCTTCATATTTTGACATATTGTTATTTCCTCTTATTTCTTTTGCATTGTTATATTTTACCTTTAAAGATACATTATTATTATTATTATTATTATTAATTAACATTTTTTAGGTTACAGGTAGGGAGGTGGGGTGTCATGGTGTCTTGGGCATTTTCAAAAGAAAATGACTGATGAGGTAATACTTGTTGATGCATCCTTTACAATTATTTTAGCCTTCATTTATGTTGTCTTCTTTATGATTTATTTATTCTAGATTGTAATATTTCTAATGGTTTGCAATAAATTCCATTAATTCTTTGACATCCTTTTATTTTGCCATCTTTGTTAGAAAAAACGTGCCTTGCATTTGTCATATAAGAACATGAGAATATAAGAAGGATTTCTTTGGATATCAATTTTTACTTCCATGTAAAGTATGATATGTTTATCTAAATAACTAATCCATTGTAGCTAATTTGGTTCTTTATTGTCATGAACCTAATAAGCATAGTGTGTGCTGAGTTTATCATATGTCACTTCTAATTTGGCATGATGTGCCATATCTTGAAATAGTATGATTAAAAAAACACACATTAACTTTAGAAGACATTTAGTTATGTATTTTTTAGATTGCATTGATATTTAAATCATAGTGTTATATAGATGTTAATGTTACATAAAATTTATCAATATTTTTTATTGTTCAGCTGAGCGTTATCTAAATAGTTTACTATTCTTATTATTAATATGAAGTTGTTCGTCATCTAGATGTTGCTTATATTTGAAAAATACAATTAAAATTTTAAATAATATTAATTAAAGATGTAATCAAATAATGCACATAATATATTTAAGTAATATTATAGTGTATGCCATTATTGTTTAACCAATTACCTTTTTCATATTTTATTTTGCCATTAGCTTTTAGCAATATGATCTCAACTTTGCTTCTTGCATGTCATGAAGCTTTATTCTCTACTAATGATCTACCACCAATATTGGTTTTAATTTCCATTTTATGAGTTACTAATGTATATGCTCTATGTCAACACTAATATTGATTGGTTTAGTTCTCATGATGCATTTATTTAGTGAAATCAATAAATAACAAATCTTTATCCATGTCTAATGATTGTGAAGCCAACATCAAGCTTAAGAAAGGTCCCCTTTTTCCAAAGGCTTCTTATTTATAGAGAAAATAATGATCATTATAGGATACACTCTCAAGAGTATTCTATGTCATTAAACACATTTTTTTATTTTTCTAATTATCCTTCTCAATAATAGGGGCCACCCTTTTCATCTTTTCTCGATATTGTTTCTCTTATTTTCTTGTGAACTTGAGGTCGTAGCCTTGGTTGTGTTTATTGAGATACTTGTATTTGTTTAATGGCCATTTTAGAAACCTTATATATTTTTAAGGGAGTCTAAACTATTTATTAGATTAGAATAGCCAAATTATCTATCTAATTCAATTTAAACACATCAATGTTTTACAAAAACTAATCATGTTATAGCCATTTGTGATCTTTATTTTATATTTTTAATATTTTAATTATCAATTAAGATCTAAATAAACTTAAATGGCCTTAGCAAGTACTAAAAATCTTATAAGAATTTATCCAAGACATTGTTAATTTAAATTTACTTAAAATAGACTTTGATTGTGTTGAACTTGGGATTAATTAGAGACCTTAACTAATTTAACAGCATTACTTAGTCCCTTGTAGTGGTCTAGGCCTCTTGAACCATATGCTTCTACTTAGATAATGTTTTTTTTAACTTTGTTGACTTGTGGGATGGTTTTTTCCTTATTCTAAGAATTTTTTATTAAAAAATCCTTCATCTATTATCTTTTTTGATTAATTCTTAAGTCCAGTTTGACCAATTTTCCTTTGACTCAAGTGTAGTTAAATCTTTATTAAGTTTTGACTTGTATCAAGGAAATTCTAAAAGACTACTTGAATATCCTTCCAGCATTATCTATAAAAATAATAGAAGGATTGAAGGGCACTAAGAGAATATGCACTTTTCTTAAACCAAGACTTCTTAAACCTTAATTGTGAAGAAATTGGTTTTGTTTAAACCCTACATTTAGAATTGGATACTACAACTCTTATGACAACAAATGGAGTTCTTTTGGCCCAACCTCATAATGATTGTAGATTATATTTGAGTATTGCAAGCTAATGTTCCACACAGTCAGCATTTCTCCATTAACAATACCTTGATTAAAATCCATCTTCTAATCAAGCTATCGACAGCCTTCTCTATCACAAGTGATTTGCATTCTTATTCAACAGTGTTAGTCAATATCTCTTTTTGGTCTGAACATCTAGTTATTACCTAATGCATCCATTAGTGTTTTCTTTATTCATCGTTAAGCATTGCTGAAAGTATGACTCGAATTCAAACATTTTATGACCTTGCCTTAGTGTCGAGGTACTGACTAGTTTGGTCTCTAGAAAGGTTTTGCTTATTTAAGGTTTATATTTGTAGATGGAAAATTTCTTGTGTGGCTATTGATCATTATATTCCTCCATTTAGAAGTCTTCTAGGAATTTTTCCTTGAACAACTGATTCCACTTTTAAATCTAATGATCACTCCCTATTGTCATGTGTTTCAATTGTCATGCATATTAAAAAAATTTTAAGAAATTGCATTAAAAGAAGTAATGTTGTCTTCCTCAAAATTGTGATACTAACATATTTATAGTCATTTTTTGGCTACTCTTCCTTAGTTGATTTTTGTATTCTTTAGTTTTTTAATCATTACAATTTCATTGGTAAGATTTTTTGGTTAATTGCTACATGAAAAACTTTCCCTTTTCTATTCATAGATGGTTGGATGTTATAGATACTGACTATTTCTTTGTCAATTTCTTCCATGTTCATGCAAGGTGGTTTATAAGATTTCATGGTCAACTCAATCACGATTTCTTGATGCTTAAGAAACATCCTTTCTTTAAATGACAAATTGCATGTAGGCTTTTGAGATTTGGCCAAATTTTCAAGTTTTTTAGGTTTCAAAATTAGCCACTAAGCTCATAAATATTTTAAATTTTATAACTAGATTCTTGACTCTTTTTCCCCATAAAATATCATTCAAATATTCTAATATAATTCTTTGATTTTTTATAATTGTTATGTAGATCTATAAAGGAAAGTGTAGTTTAAGAATTAAAAAATTAGAATAGTTATCTTCTAGCTAGTCAAGCAAAAACCAATATGCTCAAAAACATTTTGTTTTAGGTTACAAGTCCTTGTTGTAATTTTTCAGCCTACCTCTTCTCTATTCAAATTATCTTTTTCTTATGTCTTGTTTGGTTTGTCTATTTTTCTATTCATATGAAAAAAAATTTAATAGGACATCTCTTAAAAGTTTAAATATTTCCAGACATTTAAAACCCATTTTCTCTAAGCTTATTCTCAATTTCTAAAACACCAGCCAACCTTCTCTTATAGGTACTTATTTGTACTCATATTCTAAAGTGTAGTCACTCATTCTTCATAGTGTTTATTCTATTTATGATAAATTTAACTGTCTTGCATTGTGACCACATAACGTTGCAATCTTATAGCAATCATATAGCCATACCATAAATCGTAAATAGGTCATCTTTTCTCACAAGGCAAGTTATTAGTTGTGGCAGTTATTCAACAAGCTATAAGCATTTTAAGCATAATCGATAGTATTAGTATAATATCTTTGTTGATCATTTGGACAAGCATTTTAGTTCATAAAACTATGGATTTGTTAGCATATGCTTTATGAAGTTGGGTAAAAAATATGCTCAGATCCCAATGCACGTTGCAAAATACTTTTGAAAGTTGGTGTTAGGGCCAATGTTATCTTTTTTGTTGTAAAAAATGGACATATTCGTCTTTTTTTATCATGTCATTCAAAAATATTATGGAATAGTCTAGTCTTTAACATAAGACATTGAAACCTATTACAAGAATACTTTTTCAACCACATTTCATAAAAAAAATTAAAATTTCATTTAAAAGACGCTTTTTTTGTTCCTTTCTTAAATGACAATAACCACAACAAACAAACCCAATAGCCTTTTCACAAACTTTCTAAAATGTGTCCCTACTACAGTTACCTTCTAAGTTAAATGAGGAAGTTGACAGTGTGGAACCAATTAGAGAGAAGCCAGTATTTGCATTCTGCTTCCGTTTAGCTATCCTTTGCAGGAAATTTATGCATTTAATGGGGATAGGCTACCTTCAGGAAGTTGTTTACCTGAGATGTCTGATGGCACTGATAAGGCCGAGGGCTTTTTTCTTCCTGATGAGCATGTTTTGCTCAATGTTGCATGTTGAAAGAAAACTCATCAAAATAGAGATAGCCTAAATTCAATATGTAGTCTGTCTATCCTAATACAAACACCCTCCCTCCCCTTTCTCTCCTTTAGATGTCTAAAATTATTGGAAATAATGGTTTCTTATTACTTTTTTGCATGAGGAGCATTCTTCAGCAATCCTGCTCGAATTTTGTGACCTTTTCTTTAATAATGATAGCAAGGTGTCTGTCTTTTTGTATCCTCTCTTGTAAGCTGTATCTTATGCCCTATTGTGAACAAATACCAAGGTGACTCTTTTTTAATGATTTTTAAGGATGTGAACATCAAATATCTCCAAAATAACTATATGGGATAAGAATCAATTCCTACCAACAAAATTACTACATCGTTAAAATGTTATTTGAACTAATTTAGTGTAATATGTTCTAGGAATACATATCTAATAATTGAATTAAGAATTTTTTTTGAAGTTTGGAATCAATTTTAATTATTTGAAAGTTGAATATTAATGTTTGTGGTAGGTTATTACTATAAATGCGGTGATGTCTAATCTACGTGATTTCTCCTAAGCATAATTTGTCTTATAGTCACTAGCAATCTTGATAAACTTAACATAAATAACATTGATAATGATATTTTATCTTATAAATATTTCATAAACATTAAAAACTATTATGTGCAAATGTGAATTGATTACAAAATCCATACATATAAATAAGAACAAAGACAAAAAATAGCAAAATATGATCATAAACTATCAATCAATTGACATTAAATAAATCAACTAGGAAGATGTTTAGCAAAACATGTCAAATAATTTGGAGCATCTATTGCACTAGGAAAGAAAAGAAAGCTTGGTAGAACTTAGTATAGGCATCAGACATCTTTAACTTACTCCGATGGTTACAATTGAGAAGTGAAGCAGTTGTTGGCAACAACAAGCCAAAAAAAGACAAATAGCTTATGAGTAGAACCTGCTTAGCATCCTGTTTTATTCTTAAATCCCTCTATATATGTCTAGATGTATCTCTCCTTATCATTTCCTTCATTCTTAGTCCTCAACCATATTTTTGTGTTTTCAAATAATATTACAATTTCTCTTTCAGCTTTAAAATAGTGCACTGCCAACTTACAATACAACTTAACCACAAGTTTCTATTTCGAGGGTGTTGGTTGCTACATAGATGAAGTTTTGTGATTTTAAATACATTCCAATAGATCTATGCGTTGCATAATGATGATACTTTAGCTTGAACTTCATTTCATTTGGATTGTTTACTTTGTTCTTCAGTTTATTTTCTTACAAGAGAATAAATTTTTGGTGATGTTAATTGTGACATTTCATTAAATTTTTTTCAATTGAAAATTTTAATGAAAATTTTCTTAGTTGTATGATGTGTAAAATAATTCAACTCAATTAATGTTTTTTGAATGGTTTTCTATGTGCTATTACTACCCTTGTATTTATTGTTCTGTTTTAGCTACAACGAGAAGTTAAGAGTGCTCAAGAAGTTGCAAGGGCAGTCTATGATGAACTTGTTTTCTATCTTCCCTTCAAGAATTTTTAGATGCATTGTTTACTCTGCTTTTGCCTGGGAAATGATCTTTCTTTTTTACTATTACTTTTTTATATTGGAAATTTGAAATCTTCATTTTGGAAAAAATTTATGCTAGCTATTCTAATCTACTTGGTTTCAGAACCTCTTTTGGGGTTCTCTTCAAAGTGAAAAAAGGAAAGAAACAACAATTTGTTTGTCATAATTTTAGGAGTCAGTCAGTGACTCAACTCAGAAGCCTTTTAATAAAGTTGGAGAAATTTCTTTGCACTTTGGCCTTTTAAAAGAGTCATTTGAAAATCTTTTAACCATTCCCAAAGACTTCATGCATCTTTTCTCCTTCTTTTCTAAAATAATACTAATAATTCTTGCATCTTTTTATGCTTATTTGTGATCTATGTAATAGATATGGCATATATAGTTGTTCTCTTTGGTGGTTCATGTAATTTTTCCACCCTTGAAATGACGAATTTTGGCATGTCTTTTCAAGCAAAGGTTGGTTTTTGTTGAATCAAGGTCATCATTGCAATTATTGTCCTATTCTTGGATGTTCTCAAAATACAAATATGTTAAAAGTAAAGTACCTTGTTGGGTAACCCTCGAAGAGAAGTTGTGTAGTAGATAAGGAAGCCAGTGAATATATTTTTTTCTCAAAAACTAGGTCATGTTATCATCCCTAACTTGATATTTTGATATAATCTATTTTGGGGATGTGCCTTTGTGAGGAAATATTTACAACATGGTTGTATAAATCAAATTGTATTTTGACTTGAGTTACATTTTCCTTGTTATCCATTATCTACTAAGGGCGATTTCATAAATCACCAAGACACTTCACAATTATGAGTATGGATTTCTTGAATAGAAATGGAGATGTGTGTCCTCTTTTTACATCAATTCTTGCACCTTATTTGAAAGGGAAAGCCTTCCTATATTAGCTTGTACTTTTGCCACAAACTTGTGGAATGAAGTTTTTTTCCTTTTTTGCTTAGGAAGATTGGAGACATGTATAATTGTCGTGATTAACATCAATATAATGTCAATGGTTACCCTTTGGTTTAAAGTAAATGAAAACTATATAAACCTTTTCTTCCAACAATTTATATTGTAACACATAGAAAAATTCAATGACCATTCTAGTACAATTATTGGCAAAGATGGCACTTACCATAGCGAAATTAATCATCTTGATCCATCCATAACACATACTCGTTATTGAATTTAGTCACTATATGGGGAAATTCATAGGATTTTGCTTGAATAAATCAAGTGTAATCATGCAAGAGAGGTGGGTGGGGGAGAGAGATAGAGAGATTGGAACAAAGATTATTAGTTGAAGGTTATGCTTCCTTGTATTGTTTTAAAATACAAACATATGAAAATCACTAATGATTCCATAGAACACTACCTAGTGTATTTTATAGTAAGACTCTTATTAGTTGTATAAGGAAAACTTCAAATTAGAATGGTGCTAAATTTATTTAAAAATCTTATCATATCCTATAATTTATGGGATGCTCCTACTTGGTTTAAAAATAGTGTTACTTATTCTTATTTGGTTATTGCTCTTATGATTAGTTTGGAAGACATCTTATAAAGTTTCTTGAGTCTGCTTTTTTCTAGATTGACATCTTATAAAGTTTGAAATTACTCAACATCTTTGCTATTCTTATGAAATATCCAATCTCAGAGTGAAATTCTTGAGGAAATCTTTGAGAACCTTTGGTGGAACTTCATGCTTGTTACTTCACGTTTCTCAAACTTTCAAGCTCATCATCTCAAGTGGCTCTGTGCTTGAGCTGACTATCTCAAGTTTTGGGGAATCTTCATTGGGTGTTATACTCTCTCAATCTTTCTTTGTATCCCTTCTTCATGGGTTAATACCTCTTGTGGCATGTAGAACTTTTCTTCAAAGTCATT
This sequence comes from Vanilla planifolia, assembly GCA_023846275.1. Classification (NCBI taxonomy): domain Eukaryota; kingdom Viridiplantae; phylum Streptophyta; class Magnoliopsida; order Asparagales; family Orchidaceae; genus Vanilla; species Vanilla planifolia. Next base: position 472,598 of record CM043871.1, on the reverse strand, counting down.
TAAACATATGACAAATGTTGTTGGGACATGTCAAGACTATCTTCATTACTTTTGTTGTTGTCATCTTGATTATTTGTCCTTTTTTCAAGGATTTAAGTCTCTTTGAATATTTTTTAAGTAGAAATGGATTTGTTATAGAGTCTTTTGGTTTCTCTTTATGGCAATAGGTTTAGGAAATAAATGTTATCATTGATTTTCTTTAGGAGTCAAAATATTATATATCAAATTGGTTTTAAATTTCTTAGCCCCTTAGAAATTATTTTATTAACTAAAACCATCTTAGATCTCCTAAAATTCTCTTATTGATGATGCATATCATGTCTCTTTTTGTATTATTGTAAGAGCTTCAACCACATCTTGAATGCAATTTGAATTTTTTAAATATTCTTGATCATCTTTTATACCTTTTATTTGTCTTTATTAGATGGGTTTATTAAGAAATCCAAGTTGAGTGGGTTCTATGGTAGATATACTAGACACACCTTAAATGGGCTCCAAACAATTGATTTGTGGATGCATTTATTTTTTCGCATTTCATATCACCTTTTGAACTTATGTTGGAAGAGCTTCAACTACATCTTGAAGTGGTTTGAACTTTTCAAATATTCTTTATAATCTTTTATACTTGCTATTATATTAATACTTTGACTCTATTGGTTGGGCTTATTTAAAAATCCAAGTTAAATGGGCTCTATGGTAGATATATTAGACGCACCACCTTAAATGAGCTCTAAATAATCGAACTGTTGATAGCTTCATTTAATGAAAATTGGGCACACAATAGATTATGACCTTATGTCTTTGAGTGGTGAGAGTTATATCCTTTCATTGAATACACATTTACTATGTTTATGACTTTTTCTAGTTATCATTTTGCATATAAAATGTGTATTTCAATTCTACACAGTGCTTGTTGCAACTCATGATGTATCCATACCTTCATTAAGAAAAATGTGTTACTTTTAACCCTTAACATTCTATTTGCACTCTATCATCTTAGGATGGTTTTCTTAATCATAACAAGAAATTGTGAAATATTCTTATCATCGATAAGCCTCCAAGAAAATCCATCAAGATGGTCTTCTATGGTTTATTAGGTATCGGTGGTGGTCTGTATAGACCTTACTTTAGATCAGTTGGGGTTTGTAATGCTTTAAAATGCACTCTCTTGAAAAAACTTCTCTATGTTAGATTTCATACTTGGCTAATATATTATCTTTGTAGGTTCAAAATAATCTGGTTAAAAATTTAGTCTAATGTATTTGTATGAAGTACTATGATTAAATATTATTTTGTATGTTATATAGGATTAATTTTTTAGTTTTAAGTAGGCATTTTGGTTGGTGACAACTGTATGACTTTTTTGTGTCACTAATGAATGACTTAGATTATAAAAATGTAGATTTGAAAGGTCTTAATAAGAAAAATCCAAGGCTATTGCTTTATTGGAATTGGAGGTTTCTTGGGGGTTGAGCACTAAACTCAATATATGAACTTTATATTAAAATAACAACGTAATTATAAATGAAAATAGTTTCTTTTAAGTTATATGGTAAGAGACATATTCACCTCTACTTGAATTTTTTTTGCATCATTATTAAATAAGGTGGGGAGTTGTGGTACAATTGGGTGCTAAAAAAAAACAAAGTAATAGCTTAAAGAGAAACAATGAGGAAGAGATTGACATTAAATTATGGAATGGTGGAGATTGTGATGAGAATTTAGAAAAGAGAGTTCATGAGTTTTAAGGAGCAGTTTGCTAATATGAAGAAAGCATTTGTTTGTGTAGTTCAAAATATTTTCTAATATTTTTTAATTTGGGACTATTTATTTTTGTACCACTCCATCTGGTAACCTTTTAGGATTTATTCATTGCTTCGTGATTCCAACTCTAAGGAATTTTTTTATGATCACTTTTTACTTTCTTCAATCCTAAGTATTACATTGTCATTCATTTTACATCATAAGCTTGCAAATAGAACTTGGCCTCAACTTTTGAGAGTATTTGTTGTTCTTTAAATTTTGAGGGCATTGATTAACATAGATGAACTTTTTTGATATTCCCCATTAGGCTTAGACAACCCTAACCTTCCCGGCTTTGAATTTGTTGCATTCAACTTTTGTTGTCATGTATTTTTTTGGTTCTATATTATGGTGTATCATGATAAGGTGTTGCTTTGTAAGTATCTATGCATAACCTTGAATAGTTTGTATTGGCTATGCTACCTATTATTCGAAAGACTGTTTGGAATCCCAATCATTATTGATTGTTTGTTCATTTCCTTTTGTGAACTTTTAGTCTCAACCATATATGTCCAAGATGATGCTTTAATACCAAATGATTCATCCATAGCTTGTACCATTGTCAAATGCAGTTGAAAAATAAAATAAATGAATAGAGTTCCTTGAGCAATATTGCACCATCTAAATTTGCTTAACTGGGTTTTGTTAAATACTGAAATGCCTTTGGTTCAAAGGAAGCCAAAAAGAGCTCAACTATAGAAGAAGATAGAATTTGAATGATTGGTTTCCCATATGACTGATTGTTAGTCAACCCCAAAAAACAACTACAGTATAATATAGTATGATTTGTGTATGTGTTTTTTCATTGTCCTCGACAAAAGCTTAAGTTGGGAAAATAATAGCATATAATTGAAGCTTGCTTGCCTGGCTTGGACATTCCTAATTGACTACTTTCAGATTAGTCTCTTTCATATTTTTTTAGCTTAAGCTCTACTAAAAGGTTTGATGGAAAGGGCCTCATTTTATGAAACTTGTCGTTTGTATGTTCAAATGATTTGTCATCAAATTTGATGCCTCTTGATTGCCTAAGGAGTACTCTACTAGTGAACCCACTTCTTCTACATAATATTTAGGTTTATTATATCTTATTATTCTTATGATATGTAATTATTGTACTCATTGTGATTCATATCTTACTTTTTTAACATGTAAATTATTATCACATCTATATCCCATGTTACTCTCTTCATATGGGCTATATGACAAACATTACATGTTGATCATTAAAGTTGTTAAAGAAAAAATCTTACATGTTAATCATTACATTTGTATTATCCTTAAACTAGAAATTTGATTTATATCAATTTGAATACCTACTCAATTCTACCCTTATGAGATAATAATATGGTTCCCATAAACTGCTTAACTTCATATTCTACTATGTTATGCTTTTAGAGTCTTATGACCGTTCCCATGGAGTGTGTGGCACAATTTAAGTCCCTCATTTTAGGCCACAACTTTGTTAATTGATTTATGATCAAGAAAATTAAGGAATCAAGTTTGAGAATGTATGAAATGATGATCTTGATTTTTATTTCTCCAGTGAAAATACACCACAATTCCTCATCAAAACAAATCACTCAAATGAAAAATCTATTAGGTAACCAATTTTGTCAACATCAAAAAAAAATTCATGAGACAAAGTTTTGCTTTGAAAATAGGGACAAGATTACCACAATTAGCCAAATCAAGTTTTTCCCTTTTTATTTTTTAAGATGATGTTTCCATTCTATTTTTGATCCATGCTAATGTTGTAAGAACAAGGCCTTCAGGATGATATGGAGAAGGAAGAACTCCTTTCTCATATTTACTCTCTTTAAAAAGAAGTGTCAAGCTTATCAACTTCTTCTCTTGCTAGAGAAAGAATCTCTGAGAATGGAACTTGATAAGAAAAATTCAAAATTCAAGGATATCGAAAGCAAACTGAGGAATACAATCAAGGAAAAATTTAAGCTTGAGGTAATTATTAGTGTCACAGATGTGTTAATTTGAGTTTTTTTAAATTTTCTTTATTAAAGGTGGACATTTACATTTTTAGAGTGAGAAAGCTCAGATTGAATGGAAACTTAAGAGCTTGCAAGGTCAACGAGCTTTACTAGAATGCAATATGTTGCAGCATGAGTGAAATGTTGTATCCCAAAAAACTTTGCATGTAAATACCAGATATGGAGGTCTGCTTGTGTTCTGTTTATACAAGGACCTAAGCGATTCTTAGTTGATTTATCAACTAGTTAGTAACTAGAAACAATGCTAGATGTAATATAGTGACCATATGAGATGCAACTTGAAAAACAAAGGTTTGTTTCTTAATATTTTTAGTATGCTTCACCAAATCATGAACTTTATTGAGCTAGGCCTGAGCATATGGATAAGGTTTTTGAACTCCAAAGCTTATTTTCCCAATTATCTTTATCTGTTTAATTTATACTTATGATTCATATTCAATTCCTTATATTAAGTGAATATATTTGATTTGGTTAGGTACATTATGTTTATCACATGTATTGTTTTAGGATGAGTATCTAAAGCTTGTATTCAGTGCATTTGAGTTGGAGGTTGATATTGCTTCGATGATAGAGGCTTTGGAAATTACAATTGGAGAAAAGGAAGAAGCGGTTGTTAAAAATGAAATTCTAGAAACTCAATTGGATGTTATGTCTAGCAAATTGAATACCGCATTAGTTGATGCAAAACTGCTTAAGGAGGAGCTTGTTAGAATGGTTTAAATTTCTTTAATTGCAAAACAATTAATTTTTGAACTAGTGTTAATTTCTTATCAAAGCTTCTAAGCTTCTCTATCATTGTACTTCAACCATCAATTAGTTTTGATATCTTATTTTAGAACTTCAAGCTATTTTATCTTGCAAGAATGAAGTTTATCCAATTCAAAACCAGCTTCTAGAAGTTCAAAAGATTCTCTTAGCTATCTATCAAGTAAAATGGAAGACATTGTCTTGGTACTATAATTATTCAAATAATGCATTGGCTTTGAAACTGTTCATTTTTTCACTTCATTTTTTTATTCATATACTTATTTGTTGATTGGATCAGCAACCTACAGAAGCTCTTTTAGAACTTGAGGTCGTAAAATGCACTATAGATTCTAAAGAGAAAACTATGACTGAGAAACTCAAGATATCAAATGATGAAACTTTTTGTCTTACAAAGAATCTATCCAAGGTATTTGTGAATCAGAGTGCAACTGTGGTTTATACTTTTTCAATGTGAATATAACATGAAAATCTATGAAAGTGAGCCTATTATATGTCACCTAGAAATTTTGTAGAATTTTGAACTGGCTTAAAGAAAATGTAGTACACCGATTTTACTGAAAGTATGTCCACTATATTAAGTGCAGTGAATGCATCTCGTTGTTGCAAATGATTATTTTTTATTAATATTTTCTATTATTTTTAATTTTTTTATCAAACTAGTAAGGATTGATGTTAATCACTACCTTGGTTTTTATAATCACAAAACACTTTAAGGTTAATTATTTAAGGTTACTAGGAAAAGGTATAATAGGCACTATGGTTTCAAGGTTAGGGACATTGTATGGCTTCATATCGATTAGAACATTTATAGGGTGAGGGAAGGAACCTCAAAGGAAATGTGCAATGACCAATTGTGTCTCTAAGAAGGTTAAAGACAATGTTTGCTTGCATATTCTTTCTCCATAAATAGAGATCGATTTAGAAGTTTGCTTTGGGAGATCAAATAGTTGTGGCCAAACCTACCAACATCACATTTGAATGCAATCTAGTGGTGAAACCTCTTAACATTATGCTGGAGTGTAGTGCAATACCATTTTATAAATTTCATTTCATGACCGAGACTAGTTGCCCAGACTAATGAATTATGAAAGGACGTGACTAGTCGAAGAGCTGGAAGGATGTCACAGATGTGGCCTAAGTAGATGTTCTAGTGAGGGACAAAGGAGCTAAAAGAAGCAATTGCGACTATAGTATTTGGAGTGAAGAATCATATTTTTCTCATTTATTCATTATTGAGAATACAAAAAAATTTATAGTGGATTATTCTTTCTAGTCCTAATTTTAAAAAATCTTTCAAAATAATAATATAAAATATATAATTGGGTAGTATCTTTTCTAAAATTTTCTCTACAATCATAAATTTTAGTGTCAAATTTAATAAAGAATAAAACTTTTATTGCAACTAAAAATACTATTTAAGTTTAGAATGATGTAGATGTCTATGCACCTAATGGGATAAAAACCATTTTAGTTATTATGGAATAAGCCAAAAAAATAATAAAATCTCAACATGATTTGCTATGCTGTCATATTATGGTATCAAATTGATACCTCCTAAAATACTATGTAGTTCAAGGAAAAACCTAGCTAAAGCTAATAAGACTATAACATCCTTGATAAAAAAAAGTGAGTGATCATTAGATGATATTTTAGATAGAGAATTATTAGATAAGGAGTAACTCCTAGTATATTTCGATGCAGATAAATGTATGAACATTCTTAGATTTGGAAGGTAGAAAATGTATCAAAGCTATATATAAAGAAACATAGTTCTATATTGTAAATGTCTTTTAAAGACAAAATTTTGTTGGACTAATATAAGACAACTAAAAAGGGACACTACCTTTATAAAATATGATTGTCTCCTAGTATTGAAGTGTTGGATTGATACTTTTTATAATACAATGTGCTAAGAGTTGAATCTAGCAAAACTTGGTGGGCCTGTGACAACAAGGGTTAAAGATGATAATGAATGATTATGGAGTAATGTCTAAAAAGTGGAATCTCTGAGCAAAACATGATTCTTAGCTTCTTTTAGGTGGAATACGACAATTGTTCTTTTTCTCACATAAAACATCAAGAGAAAAACTCTAAATTACATATATAATACCAAGGTTTTGAGATATTGAGATACTTTTTAGGATAAAATATTCTTTAATTTATATGAAACTGTGAAAGAGAAATAATATCTTAAAGTAGTAAGGTTAAGCTATAACAAAAAATATTACAACATGAAATGCAGTTATTTGCAAGTGATGTTCTAAGGGTTTTTAAAGTCAAAAAGCTCATGAAAAGAATTGAAAGGAATCAATCCCAGCCAACTCGCCAATGAGAACTTTATCTTTCCTTGCAACTCCCTTTTTCTAAGAAAGTGTAGCATTACCCACCCTTTACTAAAGGGGGAATTCAACGAATAAAATATCACCAACACTTGAAGCCTATGAAGCCTCCATTACGTGAGTAGTTCCACTATTTACTTTAAGTAAAACATCAAAAAAATCCATAAAACCATTTTATTCTTCTCTTCAATTAGCTGATACAAATCTAGTTTTAACAAGTTGCAGTATATATGGATTATATACTTCACTTAGAAGTCATTTTAAATTAAGCAAAGAGTGATCACCAAATTTTCATGAGTGGAAATACTTGTCCAAGATATCACACCCACCTATGATAGGAATCTTATGCAAATCATTTCATGTATAAGGCTTGACCCTTAATATATAGTTGGTTTTGTTACCCATATCGAAAACATTTGCAAAGGATTGAATAAGTTCTGATGTATATGAAGGAATGTCATAGTACTCTAATGCAACATAAATTGTAGCTTAAAAATGTGATATTGATATTTAGAAGAGTATCTTATGATACATATACTAGTTGTGTAGCAATACTTACATAAATGCATCAACTTCAGAATGTGTGGCTCTCTCCAAAGCCAAATTTGAAATCTCATCTTCTTAAAGGCATGTAAAGAGACAACATGATTTAAAAAATCTCCTAAGAGAAAAGGAAATGTATGATTTTTATTATATCCAATGATTGTGGAAATACAATTTGTCGTGTAAAGAACTTTGCTCATACAATTGGAGTTTCTTGTCATCAAGGTCTTGATTAATGGGGCATTATCAAAATTCTTGGTATGAATATTTAAAAAGACATGCTAACAAAGTTTGCATTATTAATAAGCTGATAATATGCATTACTCTAATGAGTTTTCAAGAAAAATGATGAGAAGGAAAGATGCACAAAAAGATTTTAAAACTTGAAGGGATTACCTGTGTAGATGTCAAAGGCTCAATTATCCCACTAAAAGATTTTTAAGCTGTTGAGTTTGAATAAGTCCACCGTAGATGCATATGAAGCTGAGCAGATCATATGTATTAAGTTGTATATGAACTTGTAGGATTTCAAAATCACAACTCAAAGCAATATGAACTATATAAATCTACTAGAAAATAGGTGCTTGAGAGTTTAATCATATTTTTCTCATAATTCAAAAATAAGCATAAAATGGTAATAGATGTTGACTTGCAGATCAAGCATCTATTGTCCTTATTTTTGATATGGAAGTGGATGGTGGCGCATGGCTTAGAGGCCTTTAAAGTGTCAAATAAGCTATCGAAAATCTGTTGAAATCAAACGAAATATTTTAAGTGACTTGCAATCTATATTCTGCTTAATAAGCTACAATGACATTGAGGGCATGAATCACTTGTTAAGAGGGAAAGCTTAGAGCATAAGTGATAAAAGTGATGTTTCCCTTTACAACAATCTATTTGACTTCTAATGAAGATGTTTGTAAGTATGAAAATGAATTTTTTTTCTTCTAAATTTTTGATTTTGATGTGAAATTTTCTTCTTTACTATTCATGCATGTTTTTCATTATTGAAATTTGTAAAGTTGGTTGTTATCACTTTAGTAGGGTGAAACAAATTGTACATCAGTGAATCATCAATTGGAAGAGTTAGCTATTATTTAACAAATAGTAGTGTTTTCAATTCCTAATTTAACATTGCATCTGAAATGAAAGTCCCTCTTCTTTTGAGACAACTTTCGATTTAATAGAAGTATGAATCATGTATCCTTCAGTTGTGCTTTTGTAAGTTTGATATGAGATTTCCTTGAATTTTTTTTCATATTTGGCTTACCATAAATAACTGATTCTTCAACTGTTATTTGTGTGGTTGCATGCTCTTGTAGCAAACTTCAGCATGCAAAAAAGACATCAACGACTTGTGGGCAGAGCTTACTCAACAAAGGTGAAATTGGATTGCTACCATGGGTGGTTGAAAGAGACTGTATATGACATGAAGCTCATGGACAAAATATAAGGAAGCTTTCGCTATGTTAAAAAACTAAATTTGTGCTTACGCATAGTATATTCTTAACTTGACCAAAAACTTGTAAAGAAAGATTGAACCCTTCTTTCAAATAAGTACTTTTTGTTGTTTGCTTCTTTGCCCTCCATTAGTTCCAAAAATTTGTTTGACCTACTCTGAATTTAAAAATATTTGAAACAATTTTTATTGGCAGGTCCATTAAAAATTATAGATAAAATATATTATAGAAGAGAAAAAATTTTTTGTAAAATTTTTTTATCATAAAAAATATTTAAAAAATTGAGGATTTTTTTGATTAATCTATCATGGAAAGTGTATTAATTTTTTTATTGTAGGACTTTTCTTAAAAAAAATGGAATTAAATGGTTGATGTCAAAAATTACTTTTCACACTATGGTGTTGGGTCGGTTCCAAGTGGCATCCTTCAATTTGCTTTTCAACTTTAGGTTGTATTCGCAAAACATTTCTTATTTTGTTTTTTAAAATCCTTTTGCCAAACACAAAAACATTGATATTTTAAAAGTAATTTTCACAAAAATTTATTTTCTCTCATATTAAACACATTTTCAAAACCTCTTTGTTAATCTAAATTTGTATGTCATAAGCTAATAGAGTATTAACATACTATAGAAATTCATTTTTCAAGATCATGTCTATTTATATTCATATATTTTGAGGAATGTGTTACATTATTTTAATTTTTATTTATGTTTTTTATATTGAAATATTTATCATTATCAAGTGACAGAGATTATTAAATTCATTGGCCCAAATAATATGTGATTTTATTAATAATAGATAATTTAAATTGCTTATTTTGATAATCTAATTGGCTACTTAGTGAATTATTTTTAGGTTAAAAATTGATCGATAAAAATGATCATTTTCATTTAATGAACTCAAACTAAGTTTTGGCATAAGTTTCTTTTTTTCTTTCCCTAACAAATTTCGTCTATTGCATAAAAACCAAGTTGAATACAAATAAAAATAACTCTTGAATCCATACTTGACCTTCACTAATTGTTGCTCCCTACTTCGCTTGCTGTAAATGGCTTCTCACAACTATACTACTTTCTCTTTTGAATCCACACTCCCCTTTTAGCTGCACCGAAGCTTTCCAATATCCATCTTGATTCTTTTTTTTCTTTCACTTACTAAGCTTGTTCATGTTAAACCTTCTCATTTCCTTCATCTTCTCTCTCAATTTACTTTTCTTAATCTACTTGAGCTTCCTCTTTCTGACTTATTTATTCTTTCTTCTGTAACTTTCTTAATTCAATCAAATATCACCTTCAATCTCATCTATGTTGATATGTAAGGAATTAATTTATGAAATTACAAAACTATTATTCAAAACTTTTAAATATATGTATATATATCTTAAAATTTATTACTACTTATTTAAACTTATAAAAATTATTAACTCAATACCTTGGATTACTTTTGAGAAGCTCTTTTCAATTATGTGTCCTAATAAACTTGTTGAATTCATTTAAAATCATGACATACTTTTCAATATTTTATTAATTTAATACTATTTTAAAATATAAATGTTATATTTAAAATAGATGACTTTATTACATCTAAACATATATTAATAAAACTTTATTGACTTAATTTATCATTTATTGTATGTATTATATCTATATATATATATATATATATATGTATATAAATTTTGAGTTGTTGCAATCTTACCCTCCATAAAAATTTCCTTGAATATATATATATATATATATATTGAGTTGTTGCAATCTTTCCCTCCATAAAAATTTCCTTGAAATTTAGAAAAGTTTTGGCTATTAGTTGATCATGTTTGCTTCCAATTCCCAAGTAGCTTATGTTTCTACTTGATTTTTTTATAAAACATTTACCATTAGAATAGCTTTATTTCTTAACAGCTTCTCCATTTTGTTTAAGATCTTCAATTATATTTCTAAATAAGTTTGATTAAATTTTGATATTAGACCAATATAATTAACAAGATAACAAGGATCTAGAATGCATCTGCATAAAAATAAAAGATGAAATACATTATGAATTCCTGATATATAAACAGTCAAAACAATGAAATATATCACTTGCCCAACTCTCTTTAGAACTTAGATGGACCAATAAATATTATTTTAACTCGTTTTATTATTGAATTCTTATAATATCTTTCATTTAACTAATTTTAAATAATACATCATCTTTTTTTAAAATTTTATTAATCCATGCATTGCATCATAGTACTTTTTCTTCTTATCTTGAGGTATCTTTAGTTGATCTTGAATAATTCTTAACCTTTTGTGGCTTTCTCAATAATCTAAGGATCCAATAAAACTCTTTCTTTCCTTTTATGGCAACATAGATTTAACAAATACTTCATTTAATATATAGCCTCATATGATGTAATTTCAAAATTATATTGATAACTATTATTATTAAAAAATTATTTATTATAAATGACTTTCTTAACCTCCTCCAAGATCTAATACACAAATTCTTATGTAAATCTTTTAGAATCTTAATGATTCCCTTTATTTATTCATCTATTTGATGATGAATGACTGCTAAATTTTAAACTTGTTTCAAACTCTTGATCCATTACCTTTCAAACATCTATATAAATGTATAAGAGTGTTATCTAAAATATTTTAGGATTCTTGAAATTTCAAAACTTTGTTAATTTAAAACTCCTTGAAAGAAACTTCTTGAGAAATTAATCTCCTAATTTCAAAAATCCTACTCTCCTTCATTTCTTCCTTAGTTGTCCACTATTCTTATGTTTCAATTTCATTGTTGCAATTCAAAAAAGGAATGTATACCATCAAAGGGCTTAACATGAAAATACCTTGCAAGTAGATCAATAATATGTAAAAATATTATACTTAATTTCACATAAATAATGTATTTATTTTTTATAAAAATATTATGAATGCCAAGTCTAAGTCATGAACAAAGTAATTATTTTCACAATGCTTTAGTTGTTTGATTGTATACATAATCACTTTTTTATTCTTCATCAACCCATAGAGATATTGTAAACATGAGTCATTGTACAAACGATATGCATCTATACATTCTAGAAGTGTCCTTTTGCAACTAAATTCAATATCTTTAAATATTTAAAAACTATTTTCATAAATTGAGTCTCAATTATATTTGACTCTTTTTTAGGACATTCTAATGATGGAGAGGTTATATTTAATAATGTTTCACAAATTGTCTATAATAACTTACATAGCGAACAAATTTATTTTTGTTTTATATTGGTATGAGTTTTGGTCATTTCATGATTATTAAAACAACATATTCCAAAATTCACACTTAAAGTATTTAGTATATAATTAGCTCTCTCTCATAATTTGTAATTCTAAAAGTAAGTATATAATATGTTCTTTTAAAAATTTTTAATAAATCAAAATATCATCTATGAATACAATTATAAACTAATCAAAATATTATAAAATATTGTGTTCATCAAATCTATGAGAGTTGATGATACATTTATTTTACTAAATAACAACTTTAAAAATACATATTCTTGTCTTGTTTAAAAAATAACTTCAAAAATATCTCTATATTTTATTTTAAATTACTGATAAACAAATCATTGAGCAATCTTAAAAAATATCATTAATTCTTAGAGTTCATCAAATATATGATCAATTTTTAGTAAATATTTATTCAATTGAAATCTTTTAGCAAATTTAGTTTTGTTCTCGTGTTATTTAAATTAGTCAAATCATTATTTGCATAGTAAGCACAAAATTTTAAAATCCTTTAATGCATTGTAGTTTAAAAAATATGATAACTTATTTTTAGTTTTAAAAATTATGTAATGATAATTTTGGTAAAAACTTAATATATTTAAGCTAACTCTATTAGTTAAACTATTCTAAGACGAGCATCGCCCATTGATGACCTTATTATTTTTCTCATATTTTCTATTTTTCTCTTCTCATTTGTACACTTGTTCATTATATATATATATATATATACATACATCACTTATGCGGTCATAATTTTGTATATATGTATTATATAATCATTAGTTTTATAAGATTAGTTGTAATAGTTAAAATTAAATTTCAATCATTCTATATTGATGACGTTAATAGTATTGTTTGGGATAATTATATGAAAAGTTTAGAATTTAACAAATTTACATAATTGAGTAGGACAATGAATAGACTATCTATTTGCTTAATTTCTTTTCCAACTGAATGGTATACCACTTTAGCTTTATTTGATAAAGACCAACTTTACATAAAAAAAGGGAAAATAAGTTCTCAATTCTACATAACAAAATATATGTGGTAAAATGATATATCACAACTTATAGCAAGATAACTAATATACAATATAATTGACTTCAAAACAATTGATTTGTCATTAACAATAAAAAATATCAAGTCCACGACAAAGGTAGTTAACCTAATCTCGTAATATTAGCTTGCTATTATAAAATACCATGTGAATAATATAAAAATGGTTGTTAGAAGTCACTTACATAACCGCTCGTGATGTCTTACGTTTCTTTTCCAAAACACATTGGTTTGCATATGGTACATTTATTTTATGTTTATTCATTTAAATGATTAAAAAAATTTATAAAAACATTTAAATAAAAGAAATAACATATTGTGAATGACAAATTTTTGATATTTTTGACATTAGCTTTTTGGAAAACGTTTACATCAAACATAAGAAAGATTCCAATAATATTTTCGATCACAAAGTCAAATCATGTATTATAATTTTGAATTTAGGACAGTGATTGGGTGTTAGGAAGATTGGTCATAATTCTTTTATAATTAATGGATATTCTTAGAATGGATTATAAAAATAGAATTTATTTTTGTATGAGTTCAATTAGTGAATAACTAATAAAGAAATTTGTAGATTTTCTTAATTAGTGTATCATGTAAAATTGAAAAGATAATATTTTAAGTTTATTATTAAAAGAATGTAATTAGATGGGAGAGAATATAAAAAACATATTATAATATTAATTTTTGTAGAAAGGTTGGGACTTAATCGTGTCGTTTATCTTTTAAAACTTTTTTCAGCTAAAAATAATTGGTATTTTAATAAAAATTTTTTGTTAAATTTTTATCCATTCTCAACTAAAATTTATTATTCAAAATACTTTTATAAAACAATATATTCAAACATACAAATCACATTTAAAAATAATATTAACAGATTATAATTTAATAGTAATGCGATTACAAGGAAGATTGAAGAATATTCTCGAAATGGGTCCATTGACATGATAGGAATAATGTATTGATGACAATATATATCATTCTTCAAATAATAAAATTGTTGCTTATCACCACCATCAAGTAGCCTTCAGACTTACTAAGTTGACAACTCATGTGACATGTTCTTTTCATTATTGACTCTCACTCTTAGAGATGAATACTATTCTCAAGCTAACAACCTCGAGACATGTGTCTCTAACAAGTTGGTAAATCATTGAATAATTAAAACAAAATTTAAGTAAAATAAAAATAAAGAAAAATAATAAGAACATATTAAATTTTTATATGACTTAATTTCTAATACTTAAATTGATATCTACCCTTTAGAAATTTTTCTTGGGCCTATCACTTCTCCTTTATTTTATCATAAATGTTTGCAAAGAAGCCTTACATCAGTTTTTTTTCAAAGAGAAAAAAAAATTAAGCCATCAATTCCCTTTACACAAGGTTCAAAAGTAAACAACTTCCTACAATAGGTTAAAAGTGGAAATCTTTTATATAAATAATTCTTAAAATAAGCTCTCTCTTCTCACATAAGGCTCAATGCAAACACGTCCAAATCCTAGATGGATTAAGCCAAATTCAATAATAACAATAACAAAATTTTATATAAACTCTCTAAAAATTAATCAAGTGAAATATATATATATATACACTTTAAAAAGTGATGCCAATTGGGTATATAACTTCTGATTGCAATATCAAAGTATGTATATAATGAATGCATTTATTCAATGCAGTATGTTTTTCCATCTATTTATAGAAGAAATGTGGTTGTTTGTAATTCTTAAAAACTATCAATTTTAGCTTACCAACCTTCCAAGTCTTCTAAGATATTTTCTTATTCTTGCTTAATGTCTTAATCCTTGTTAGCGATGCTTCAATTAGAAAATATAAATAGCCAATTAGTTAAGCTAAATTTTACCACCCATTAGACGATCTGAACATGTTCTATAATTTGAACATTTTTTTATCTACCAAATTTAATAAACTATTTATCAAATTGAATGTTGTACCATTTAATGATGATCAGAATTTTTCATCGAACATTTCTATAGCCTTTTGATATTGCTCAATTTTTAGTTGCTAACAATGAGATTATCCATCGACTAGTTTGATAATTTTCTAAAAGAACTCAGTTTTTTGCATATTTTTATTTAATATTTATTAGATGGTCTAATTGTTATCATATCATTATTAAAGTAGTTATGCAATGTCTATTAAATATAATAAATGGAATTTTATAGAGGTTGATTTTGGCAATCCCATATGACCATTAATAAACTAAGCCATTAGATTATCCAATTGTTGATGGACTAGCCATTAGTCAATTATCAAATGTTTTGATAATTTTTAATAGAATATACAAATGATGACTGAGTTTAAACTAACAAATATTTCTTTATAGAATGTTTAATATTTGTTAGAGAACTAGTCAAATGTTTAATGCTTTAATAAAGAAAGATCTTTTAGCTAATTAATTTTATTTCTCATATTATTTAAGTTACCTAAATTTTCAAATGCATAAGAAAATGTAAAATTCTAAAAATCCTTTAATAAAATGTTGTTTTGAAAATATGATACATATTTTAGTTTTTAAAACTATGTAATAATAATTTTAATAAATATTTAATATATTTAGGCTACTTTATCAAGTTCATCATTCAAGAATCTAAAATAATCATTTCCATAGTACATATGAATATTTTTCTTACATTTTTTAGCTAATTTGTACACTTGTTCTTTCATAATTCTTGAATAATATATATCTATGAACATATATACATCTTTTAATAATCATTTATTTAAACTTAATTATGTGTGCATACATATGCATGTATATGTGAACGTATAATATGCATTATTTCTTATAAGATTGATTACAAAATTTAAGATTGAATCAGAATTATTTTGGAGTGATTAAAATTTTAATATTATTGATGATTACTAAAGATGAAGAGGAGATTACACTTGTGACTCTAATAAGTGATGATAAGATCATATTTACAATGATACCCAACAAAAGAAATAAATCTCATCTTTTGAATGGCTTCTTAGTTGATTTTGTACATGGTTATTGGAAGATCACACAGATGGACATTATTATAGTGGTGAAATAATTCTTTAAAGATAGCGTTATATCAAAATGTTGAAAGGACACACAAGCCATATTCATCCTTAAAGTTTAAGGAGCATCAAAACCAAAGATGTTTAGGCTCATTAGCCTTTGCAATATGATTAACAAAGAAGTGACCAAAATTCTGGTGGTTAGACATAGGGTAATGGTTCCAGATACCTTCGTCTGAGAGCAAGTTGTTTTTGTGTTATGTCGTGCTATATCTAATAATACTTTTTGAATGAGAATACAAAACCTATTTGCACCTGTCTTCTTTCAAAGAAAGTTTGATGGTAATAAAATTAGATATGTATTAGGCTTATGATAAGGAAAATTAAAAATTTGTATAGGATATGCTTAAGCATTGGTAGTTCCTTATACTTTGTTGTTGTTGGATTAGGGCTTGTATCACCACACAAAGATTTGGGATTATCTTCAACATTTTTTATCTATCATTGATGCAAGTAACAATGGGTTTTAGATAGGGATATGCTAAAGAATTGATAAGAAAATTGTAAATTTGATATGGATCATTCTTATAACAAGCAAAATTAGAAATTTGTGTTGGATATGCTTAAAAATCATTAGTTCCTTGCACTTTGCTATGGTTGGATTAAGCCTTATATCACCACACCTAGATTTAGGATTATGTTTAATATTTTCTATCTATCATTGATTGAAGTAACTAAGATAGGGATGTCCTATCAAGACATACCACTTTAGTATAGTGTTTAAGTCTCTCTTAAGGCATATTAGTATCGCTTTTATCATGTTGTCTCGATTGAGCTGAGAAATTTCCCTTCTTCTTTGATGATTACACACCATTTGTATGTTGATGGCATCATGATTTATGAACCATCAACTTGTGTTATAATGAAGAATAGTGAGAATATTATAGAGTAATACAGGCATCACTTAGGTAAGGTGATCAATCTAAACAAATTTAGAGTGTTATTTTTGTAAAGGGATGAAGTACAAGTGTACAAAGTTGATTTCTTGAAATTTTCGTATACTTAAATTATCTAGGAAACCAATAATAGAAAAAATTTTACAGAAAAGAATTGAAATTCATTATTAATCAAGTAGAAATTTTGTATCATGGTGGATGATCAAATCGTTATTAATGTTGGGCCACAATGTCATGATAAACGTGATGTTAACTGTTATTCTTACTTATTCCTTACTCTACACCTTAATTCTAAGCTGCACTATTATAGAATAAAACATATTGTTGTGTCGTTATTTGTGGAGTAGTTCAAATGATAGTAGTAAAATAAACTATGCCTATTGAGAAATAAAATTCTTAAGGAATGTGTTAGACTTGGAGCTTGTCAAGGTTGATTGCAAAACATGGTAGGTGTGGTGTTACTCGAGAAGATAATTTAAGAGTTTAGTTCTTTAGATCAAAAATACATTATGATAATAACACTTTTCATATGCCTTATAATGCATCTCATACATGTATGTCACTCAAAATTGGATCCCCCTGTACAACAAACAATATGGTTTGACGAATTGTTAGAAGCAATTTTGTTTTCTTTATTTGGTTTATTTGCATGGAATCCATCTTATTGCTTCTAAAGCAACCTATTTTAATATGGATGTGGAGCATTTGATATTTGTAGTAGAGCTAGTCAAGGAACATGGTGTGCCAAATCACAAAAAGGTTTAGAAGTTATTCATGTCTGATTTGGTATTTTAGATTCTACATCCTCCTTAAGTTAAATCAAATCAAATGATTGTTTTATGCATCACATTAGGTGAGGATATGGTGTTGGTATTAGACACTATATATAATGACATGTATATGTACATCAAGGGAGGAGGTTGTGTGGGTTTACAAAAAGATGATGCAACCTTAAGCAAGAATTTTACTTCAGAGAATAGCATTAAATCTACTTCCTACTTACACCTAGCTTCATGCAAGAGGGATTGAGACATCTAAATTTTCTCCTTAGTGATGTCAAACTAATGAAGATGTGAAACATTATTTCTGAAAGTGGCATATCAATAAAGACCTCTTGTTTAGTAGCTTCATAAATGACTAATTCATGCTTGGTGAGATTAACCACTGGGATGTGTCTTCTATTACTTAGTTCCATAATTGGATGTCTATGAATGTGTAGGTGGGTATGACTTCTCATGTAGTCAAATGTACTACTTTATCTTTATTTTACCTTTGAAATAACAAGAATTTGTTCGTGCAAGCGAAAAAAATGTACTCAATTTTGTTACACATCAAAGGAGAATCACATTATAGTTGCTACTTTCTACAACTCATTGATCATGTCCAATGGGAGCTCCAGTTGTCTTGACCAGTTGTTTGTTATCTCTTATTAGACTCCTCCAATAGGTTGGATTAAATTTAAACATGATGCAATTATGCATGATGATATAAATGTTAGATTTTGTACTATTAGATGGGATGACATAAGTAGATCTATTACTATTTTAAAACAAAACATTGGTTTCATATCCAACTACTACCATGGACATTGTTTGCTATTCTAAAAGCAATGGAAAATTTGAAAGCCCTACTTCTTAATGTCGAACAAACAGTGATTGAATCAAATTACATTATAGTCATTATTGTAGTTAATCAATTACTTTCAACAACAGCAAATAATTTTTCCTACAATAGTTCTTACCCCCCAAAAAGTGTGAAGGCAATAATTTTAAAGACTAAGTTTCTCACCGTGTAGTTTTATATTATTTTATTTGAGACATGCTAACGCCTCTCCCAAATCACTTCAATTTGTGTTTTTAATGATTTTATATATGAACTTTGTTAAAGATAGTTTGTTGTAGACTTTGGCTATTACTTTACCAAGGATGACTTAGATTTCACAAACAATGCTAATGGAGTCTAAACAGTGACATCCACCAATCCCTTATAAGCATCATTTATGGTTAAGACTATGGCGGTATCTAATCATCTTCAAGCCCTAAACTCTCATTCTTTATTAATTAAAACCACATTAGCAAATTCTTTTGCAATGATTTTTTAAATAAATTCAAAAATTTTACTCGGACTATGAGATATTTATGTCCATGATAGTCCCTCTTAATCTTTACTTCAATCTCAAAGGCCATAATAAAAGGATCAAAATCCAACGATGTTATATCTTGATAATGTATCGAAAGCATGGGCTTTCCTAAAGTAATTTAATTTCTGCAAAGTTATGATGCTGGAGGCACTACCAAGCTAGATAAAACTAAACTAAATCATTGACAAAAAGATTAGGGTGGACAGTGTGCACAAAAAGGTAGACTGATCAATGTAGACAGGTATTTCTATGAGTATTTTAACTACAAATTAAACGTAGGCTATTGGAGCTAAGATTATTGTGTTTATTGCAACTAGAGTTTCCCTCCAAAGGATCCCCATTAGGTGATTTAGATTATACTTTTTCAAATTACTAAACTTATGGAACCTATATTATTATCTATTATCAATACCTCACAATGCAAGACTGGGAAATTTGCTCGCTTACTGCCTTCCTTGGACGTAGTAGCCATGCGTAAAGCAACCACTTTAGAATCAAACCCTAATTCTCCATCAACAATTACAACCATGGTAGGGCCCTATATTACCATCAAAAGTTGATATGGTGGAAATTTTAATGATGCATTACATACGCAGATGTTGTGTGATGCGATAACTTATCGTGAAAGGTTAAGGAGCTAGGTGAAAGCCCACATCAACCTTCTACATAATAAATGCATCCCATCAAGAAGTTAAGATTTGATGCATGTTTTAGCTCTAAAATTATATGGTTTTCAAAGTAGAATGTTCCTTCATAAAAACTACAACTTTTAATGAGTCATTCACTATTTCATAGTTTTAAATTACTTATAATTATACTTGCATGGATTAATCTTTGAGATAAGCAAATGACTTCTGACAAGATAAACCAGGTTGAAACACAAAGATAAGACACTAGGTAGCACCTCATGTCATAGTTGACATGTTCATGTCTGGTGTCACTTCACAAAGGAGTAATCAAAGCTTTTATGCTTCGATGCCATTTGTCATGTTTTGAAACGTTGCCACTCAATAATAGGATTCTTCAATGACAATACTCCTTGGTTGTGAATGAAGATAAAATGCCTGGTTTTAATGACTATGTCGACATTAGAGCAGGGATGATCACTTGTTCAATTGCATTAAAAAACAACAAAAGTTCGAATACATCAGAAGTGTGGCATCAACAAGATAATTGAATGGGAATGTACAAATTAGATAGAAAAAGAAGAAAACCTATGAACTTCCTCCTTAAAAAGCTTTGGTTAGCTCACAAAGCCCTACAAATAATAAATGACAATGCCAAGAGGTAGGCAAGACATTAGAAGCACCACTACAAAAAAATAACCTTGTTCAAAAGTGGTCTAAAGCTAATCTAATCCCATTAGCCCAAAGAGATTAAAAGATTTTAAAAAAAGCACAATGGAACTAACTATGGGTGAAGGCCTTGGCTATCATACACATGGCATGACAACCAACAAGATCTAGAAAAATAGCATAGTAATAAAAATGATCTATTATGGCCTACACCAGTCAACAAACCATTAAAATAACAAAAAGGTAATGCACCTTGCAAATGGAGGTTGTTGAGCATGACTCATGTAATTATAAAATTTTTATCCAAGAACCAAGACAAGATAACAAGCACACTACATGCTCCAAATTTTGCTAGCCATGAAGCAACACCACGTTATTCACTCAAAAAGTTGTAATTTCATAACTAATAGGTCACACTTGTAAGGCCCCACCATGTTGCATACATAGGAATACATAGCATGAGGATGAGGCTTTGCATCATGCATCATACCATGTAGAGGTAATAGCACACTCAACCAACACATGGCCATGTGTAATTTGCACCATAAAAGTTTCACAATGACATTGGCATACATCACACAAAATAAAGCTACAACTAGTAAGAAAAGTGTGAAAATTCTATATTGTGCCATGTCAAGTCCTTGTTAGCATGACACCTCATTCTTTCTTCACCTATTCTTAGATATGGCAATGGTGAGAAAAAGCCATGCAATTTAAGCACAAAACATTACATGTGACGAATTCCAACATATGGGACACTGAGATGCTGCAATACATCATACGCCAAAATGGCAAGAACATTGATGACAAAGGCATTTCTAAAAGTAGATGGGACTGTTAAACCTTCATTACAAAGTGACACAATTGTGCTTCACAAAGCCCCACAAAGAGGAAAAATAGTAACACTTTGAACATGCATAATGATAATTCTCTTAATTCGACATCACCTTATATAAGAACCAACACATGGCAGTGCTAAAAATCCCAAAAAATATTACACCACCAGTTCGATGCACATCATTAGATGTAATAAGGAGTGCAAGTACTTGCTACTACATGTGCAAAAAGTACACTATCAGTGTTGTAGTGCACCAAGTGTTCAACTACACATGCAAATACAACGACATGAGGCTAAGGCTACAACCAAGCTTGCAAAAACTCTATTACATAATTCACCATCCAGTTGTTGCTTTGTCACTTGCCACATTATGTTGCACATTTCCTTTAGTGGATTGTATGTTATGAAAATTCTATGAATGAAGAAGTAAAGTCTCCTAATAAACTATCACCTTATCAAGGTGTTAGCAGCATGCAACAATTAAAATTTTAAAAGAATTTACACTTTGTGAGCCTCATTAGTCATGCACACTAGATGTTGGGCACATATGAAACTCATTTTTCAAATGATAAATATCTCTACATTTTTAGATAAATTTATGTTACACAATCAAAGACTAAAAGTAATAAAAACATGTTGCATTTAATTTATTTTTAAAAAGTTAAATTATCAATCACAAGTTAGCATAACATATGGTGTGCTAGATTGTATCACATTGTGCTTGATCAAACGTGTCGAAATAATAAGGAATTGATCAGACCTAGACCCACTGAAGGATCTCCAAGAATTCCATCTTTCTTGTTAATTGTTCAGCCATGTTTGAGTTTTGTAAGCCCCACCACCACCACCACCACTCTTCCAGATATATTGTTGCTCCAATGGACATCGATTCTTAAACCTCTTTATTTAACCTCAGACAGGGTTTTTGGGGAAGACTACAAGATGGTGGAAATTTTTGATGCCCAGGTGAAAGATATAGTTTCCTTTGTTGTTCATGGATTTAACAGTATGTCAACATTGGTTTTCATTGTGTATGGTTTTAGAATAAATTAATCAGGAATGCTTAAGGAAGTCTACACATTGATGCGACGGATACAAGGTGCCTGATTACAGCCCCCGAAACTATTTTTTTTGTACCCTATGATTTTGTTTAAAGTTGAGTATGGGAAATATGGGCACCAACACCCACATAAGCATTTTAAACTCTATCTCAATTGTTTTTAAGAAAATTGATCCACATTTTTTTAAAGCCTGATGCTATTTTTCCATTTTTTTAAAGATTTGAATTTCTTACCATAAATGTAGACCTAGGTAAATGGTGGTGACCTATAATTCATGGAAGTGAAAGGACAATATTAGTCTTATTTTTTTATTTTCCACAAAAAAACATTTTTTCAGTTTTTTTGTGTAATATGAATGAATGTATCACAATTTTAGGGCATGGAAGGTTTTCGAAGCATAGGTAGAAAAAGGGGAACAACCAATAGCTAGGGCATACCGAGCCCTATGTGGATATATGGCTTTATAAGTGAGTCCCATATCCCAGGTTTGGAAGGCAGTACATCAAGATAACGTTGGCATAATGAAGGGAGATTTAATCTCAGTCAATATGATCTATGTTTAGGATCAAGGTTAAATTATTTGATTTTGTATTACAATAAAAATTATTATTTATATAGATAAAATAAATTGATAATAGAAACTTAATTAATTTCATTTATTCAAAACAAAAGTATACAAATTATTAATATAATAGTATTTGAAATAAGAATATATTACTGGTTATCTAAATCTAAATGATAATAATGCAATCAATAAAAATAAACTCTTAAATATTCATCATAATAGATAGTCTAGTGTTGAAGGCATGTGACTATTGCTACTAATTCGTGAGATAGATTTAAAAGTTAATATATGAAATAACATCTAAGTTTACAAAGAAAACTAATAGGTGAAATTCCTTTACAAAGCTTGAGCAATAAAGATTGGGGTGTAGATATACACAAGGGAATGTCAAGGGTTTATGTAATAAATAATAAAAATTTCTACATGAATATGGTCTCGTAGCATATAAGAAGTAAAAAAAAACATAAAACAAGTATTTAAATTATATCATGCATGATGTTCATAATTGAAAAAATAAGGCATGCAACAATGTTCAAATGTTACTTCTAATTACTTAAATGTTTTAGACATGACAATTGAACTAATGCCAAAAAAAATAAATACCCACATAAACTATGAAAATAAACATTATGAAAAGCAAAATTTCAACTTATCAAACTGCTCATTTGAATTTCAACTACACTTATGACACAAAAATAGAGTTAGTATGCATGAATATTCTAATATATCTACACAATACATATACATATATATAAGTAATCATGTACTTAACAATTTACTTGTCACAACTAATATATAATATAATCACTTTGGGGATATATTGTGGTCACCTTAAAATAAGAGGAACATTACAGCCAACCTAAAATGAAAGTGTGTTTATTACTGACATGAAATAATAGAGTTGTCCCTCTCAGAGCTTGTTGGCCTAATTATGCAATCATATGATAAAAAATTTATCATTAATTATCACATTTAACATTCAATTACACTTATCTATAATCAATCATAGAGTTATTAATTATGATGTAATAATATTATGCAACATGATCTTTAAAGGAATATGTATTATAGGTATCACATGATTTGCCAATGTTTTTTAAAAAGTATTATGTTCAATAATAAATATGCTTAGTTTCATATGAATAAAATTATCATATAGATAACCAACTTGTTATAACATGTTACATGTTTTCTTATTGATATCATGCAATATTTTGAAGAAATGAACTAGTTATAGGTACATATAACTTTTACTATTGAATGAAAATCAATTACATATAAAATTGATTTAACTTAAACAAAGAAATTAATGTAAATTCCTCAAGTTGAAGGATGCATTCTTCTAATTGTTAGCTATCACTTATTGCAAAATATAAATGTTCGGTTTGAACATCTTTTAGGTGTGTAACGCTACTTGAACTTGTGCTTATTTGTACTATTGAAAAGTGATGTATATACCAAACATATTTTGTACACATTTAAACAATATTAAGTTTAATGATTCAATTTATCGTTCTAGTTTTTGTGATTTATTCAATTGATTTTAGGCTAAGAAACTTATCCATGATGTGCTCCTTCATGCATCCACAACAATTCATATCATGCATATATTTGCCATTCCTACAATTTGCTCTACAATAGTCCATTGGGCTATTATTGAATTTTGAATTTTTTTTGTTTTATTTAAGTGAATACTGCATGTCTGCTCTCATGTTTTTCTCTATTTGGGAAGAAATACAAGGCTAAATCACCATGGTGTGAATATGTGTCGTATCATGATAATATGAGAAAAATCCATCACTTTGATAGCAAGCTAGAAATAATGGCCAAGTAATTTGACTTTGTATTATTAAAATAAAAAAGATATATGTTAGAGAAGAATTTAACAATTAGAACAAACAAGTCTTATTTAATTAAAAAAATATGCACCTTCATTACACTAAATTTCATCATAAGGACTTATGATATGAACAATATAATGTCATTCATAAACCAAATTTTGAAGATGACTAGGTAATTAATTAAGATAATATAATAAAACACCTGAATATACTAATATCAAAAGATAGTATATTACTAATACTCCAATGATAATTTACTAATCAAGTAAATTGGATCTGAAAAAATATAAAAAGCAATGTTTGAGGTTCTAACCAATTAGTTGATGAAACTTCATGTCACAACATGTACGACAAGGTGATGGAGAATGAATGCTCTACCATATGCAATTGATTAAGATTAAAAACTAAAAGTATGGAATATTGTATCATGTATGGTTATTCATGAACAATGAAAGTAAAGATGTGCATCAACTCTTTTATTCTATTAAAAATTATTTATTTTGATAAATCATGTTAATCAACTTAATTTAATATAACGTAAATGTTGACAAAATTTATGTACATCAACATTACCCAATACATAATTATCAAACTTGCCAAATAGAAAACATTTACAACCATGCACATGACATAGCTATTTGGCACCATGATCCACTATATTCATGTAAAGAATAATATATGTATATTCATATATGGAGTCAAACATCCTACCATCCAATCGCAATAGCTCAGAGGTAAAATAATTATCATGTTGATTTCGGTTAGAAGGATGCTCACCACTATCCTGAAATAGAAGGGTCATGACTTCTTGGGCTTTTTGATTGGATTAGCCAACCTTTATACAACATAAAGATACCATTAACCATTATGTCCCACATACAATCATTGTCATATGATCGATGGTGATGATATTTTAAATGATGTGCTATTACTAAGAATCATGAGCTTCATATAAATCATTAATATTGTAAATAAATAATTATAATGACAAATGCATTGAATATGGACAACAAGTCATATGTGAATAAAGTAAGAACATAAATAACCAATATGTCACAACATATCATTTTCTATCCTTGGAGATCATATACCAATCACAAGTATACATATCACATAAAAATTTACATCAAAATTTTTTTTATAGTTAAGATTAATGATAATAAGGAAACAAGGCCTTACTTGAATTTTAATATTTTAAGAATGTATATGTTAAACTTTATTTTGTCATGTGTTTTGAATTAAGGAGAGTGTTTACAACAAAAGCCATAATTTTTTTATAATAAGTAAAACTCACATACTGCTAAATGTGCTATCCAAAACAACATTATAATTTGCAAATCAATTTGCACAAATTTTGATATGAACTACATATGTGTAACATCTAGTTAACAACATATTTACTTGCATTGATAACTCTAATAGTAATTTGGTACCAATTGCTAAATAAATTATTGTACATAAATAAATAAAAAATCTAATAAACAATCTTGCAGAGATGATTGCTAATTTGTTTGAGATATAGAGATCAAAGAAAGAGCAAGAATGTGACCAAGAAGTTTTAAGTGCAGACCTTGGATTTAGGAAAAATATGGCAATGGGGCAGCAAGACGACAATTTAATATGTATTTGTTACAAATAAAAGAGGATGTCCAGCCTTTACAAGATGAGATATAACCTTAAACATAGGAGAATGGTAGTCATTGGGGAGTAGGGAAGATGACTCCTACTACTCTTAATGTAAGGGTTGGTCTAATTGGGGGCTTGTACAACCTATTTGTTGTTCATGTATATAATTTATGCATGTTTTAATAAAGTTGTATGCTTATAATGTTTTTAACAATGCTTGTAATTATATAATAATTGACTAAAACATAAAGATTGGGAAAATGTGGAAATCTTGTTTCATGAATTGTTAAGCATAATAAGTTGTTCCTTAATGTATGGTAGGTCACCCCTAGACATATGGTGTATAGAGTATATAATGACTAGCTAGAGAATTACAAGTAATATGTCAAGGGTATCAAGACAAAACAAAGAATTACGTACAATACATGAATTTTTATATATGATACATCGAGTTCATAAAGGCATACTAGAGAATTACATAAAATACGTGAATTATTATGTATGATAGGTGGATACAACTTACAATACAAGAATAATAAGAATTGCACATAGTAGAGAGTGATACCCTATATGGACATACTATATGTCAAGGTGATATATAGCGCTTCAACCTGTTGTAAGTTTTCTGAAAGAATTAAAAATTGTCTCTGAAATTTTGGGATAATTATTTGAGATTTAATTTTCATATTTATTCGATAGATTTTTTTAGAATTAAATGCATGATGAATTGAATTTTAAGTTTTGGGATTTATTTTTTAATATATATAAATTGAAATTTTGTTGAATTTATTTTAGAATATGACTTGAAATTTTAGAATGTGCAACATGGAGTTTGGAAATAAAAAGATATATAAGGAAGAAGAGAACCATTCTAATAGCAAAATGGCTATAATAGCTCAAGGGAAAGGAGATTAATTGAAGGGAGAGTATATCAGGGATACAGTTTAGGAGGGTTGTTACGAAAGCTAAAAATGAGAAGAATGCGAGAATGAATCAAGGAAATTATCTTATGGAGCAATTCCTAAGCTTACATTCACCACACCTTATAGGCACTAAAGATCCTTTTGAAGTTCGTAGTTGCGTAGATAAGATTGAAATGTTGTTTAATAGTATGATGTGTGTGGATTATAAGAGAGTTCCTTTGGTGGTATTAGTATTAAATAGTGTTACTAAGCAAGTGTGACAAGGCAATTTCGATTCTAATTTGGAAGAAGATCACATTTTAAAATATCCTGAAGAGAATTTTATGAAGCTTTTTTGGAATTTTATATCCTAGATTTGGCTGTAGAAAATATGAGAGATGAGACTTGTCATGTATGCATTGAAAGTGTTTGATATAGAGAAAGTGATGTAAACTATTTTGGAAGAGCTTATGAGAAAATTAATTGTTTGTTTTATTTTTCTTAATTAACTTTTGTATGAAAACAATTAGGAGAATTTTTTGGCTTTTTAAGTTGGCAAAATATTTTTAACAAGCATTGCATGACATATGTCACTAATTTGCATTATATTAAGAAACAAAAAATAGAAAATGATATTTTATTTAAGAAAATAAGATATTATTTTTACGAGTATCAAAAAGAGATTATAAAAGTTAAACAACTATTTGTCCTAAGTATAAGGCTCTTATATTAAAAGAAGAAGTTGGAATCTTATAATAGAACCAATGATGTGTTTTATCTCAATCCTGGGTATCCTTTAGAGGTGAAACCTAATTTTAAAAGAATATCTAGCTTTTGTTTTGACGATTAAACTATAATTGTTATTAGAAAGGATAGGGAAAAGGGTTGAATGAAGGAAAATATTGAATAAGAGGGGGCTTGCGTTCTTATGGAGATTTAAAATAAGGGTCAAAATAATTACAGAGCAAATTTAAAAGGATTTAATGTAAAGTATAGAAACATTGCATTCATATATTAGTCTCATTTTAGATAACTTACAATTGTTATAATAGATTTTGTTATTGGGATATAACATACGTCGTGACCCAACCTTCTAGTGCATTTTATTTTTCTAGATATTTTTTGTCATTTGAGCTTGGCTTAGTTTGTTTTGGCTAAAAACTTTTACAAAACAAAAACATATCACAGAAAGATTATTGGCTGATTATTTGTTCCTATGGTAATCATACAACAATTGCAAGTATATTTAAACAACACGTTCAAGAAAAGAGATTATAATGAAACATGACCTATTGATGATTTTAAGATATAATAAACATGAATTGCTTATAAAAATTTACTTAGCATATATGAATAAACTAATAAGAGTCTTTAATAATGAGGGGTACACTTATCACAAGAATATAAGGGAGCAATGAGGGTGATATTAGCTTTATAGTTATTTACTTTTGCTTATATGGTTGTGTTAGAAATTTGTTGATATTCAATGCATGAGATGTTGTGACAATTATATGTATTTATTTGATATTTGATTGAATTATTATTATTTTTTCATTGTATGAACTTTTTAAATTATGTGAATCATGTCTTTCTGAAAAAGATTTAAATTGTTATTTTTTGAGCAATTGTCTTGGTTTTAAAAAAATGATAAAAAGGTTTTCAAAATAAAAAAATGTTTTGTTCCAAACAATGATTTTGTATTTCTCAAAAAATAAGGATTAAAATTTTTGATAGTCATAAAGTGGCACTGAAGTATCGTACTACTTCATTGATGCTTTAGATTGCGTGAGTTTGACAGCAAAGTTTATATACAAAAACATTCAAAAAAACATTAGTGAATTTATCAACCAATTGGAGATGAGTATCTTTACATCTTAAGATAAAAGTAGCTTTCCTAAGTCAAGCAACATTATGTATCACACCATGTATAGGTCGAGTGGTAAATTTAGCATAAATGATGCATAATGTTAAAGCAATATCTTTTCTTATAATCTAAAGTTCCATTCTTTCACTAAGTTTGACAACCCACTTTTTCATAATATGTCATCACAGTTAGCAAAAATGTTGTCTTTTTTAGTTATGCAACCTCAAAACAACATCTTGATCACCAAAGAGTGGTAAGTACGTTGGCTAAGTTGATTAAGATTAACATACAACATTGTGCTAGCATTGTCAATTCTAGTAGGTTTTAGGCAAAACATCTTGTTTAGAAGGTCTTGTTTGTTGACACAAAATAGTGTAGCAAGTTTACCCATTGAAAGTGTAAATTCTCCTTGGAGATGAGATATTCATGATCATAAATATTGTCTTTTAGAGAGAATTAATTAGCATCCAGTTTGAGTCTAATTTTATTGAAAGTTTTGTGATTGAAATTGCATCCCCAACTTTATTTGCTACAACTTTTATTGGAGTTAAGATCTTTCAATCAGCTAATTTGTTAACTTTAACTTGTTTAAGTTGTTAAATTGTGAGAAAATGCTGTGAAAGTATCTTAATAAGTATAGGTGCCTTAGGCTTCTTGTAAAAGGTTGAAAAAAGCCAAGTTTGAGGGAGTTCATATTGCAATGGTTTATATAAATGCAAACTATTTAATTTTTAAGAGTGTCACAATTATGTTCACTTGTTTTGACATTAGTTGTAACGATGTTGATCATGCATATGAAAAAGATGTTGACATGCTTTCTTAATAACCAACACAATGGTATTTTGATAGTTTATAATGCATAAGTTGACAACTACCAAGCAATGAGTTGTGTATTCATTGCATAAAATACACCAAGATGACCATTCTATTTGAATCAAATTATCATTTGTTGCTAGTTGGAACATCATCATCTTTTCTAGCCTGAAATGAATGATATAAATGCTCTATTAGCTTGGGCATATTTGTGTTGGGTGATGAGTTAGTCTTAAACTTGGAAACAATGAGGGATGTTGTGGTATTAGAAGTTTGACTTGAAAGTCCATTGAGTTTTCATAGTTGTACTATAGAATGCAACTTATATACAATCAACCAAGGTGT
Source organism: Vanilla planifolia (assembly GCA_023846275.1). NCBI lineage: Eukaryota > Viridiplantae > Streptophyta > Magnoliopsida > Asparagales > Orchidaceae > Vanilla > Vanilla planifolia. The sequence continues at coordinate 442,109 of CM043871.1, read as the reverse complement.
TTTTATATGTGATATAGTACTATTATGCATCTTTGGCATTTAATAATTAAAGGAACAATTAGGTAAAACTCATTATCCTAGAATGTACAAATCTAATTTGAACACCCAATGATTTGCAAAGTTACTTGAGCCAAGTTTGACTTGAGCTACTTAAGTACAATATTCATGTTAATAACATATTCAAATTACATGTTTAACATCATTAGTTGTTTTTTTTTATCAAATATTGGATTAATTATTAGTCCAAAATAATTAATTTAACAAATTATTTTAAATTTTTGCTCTTGTAAAGGTGGAACTTGTAAAATAACCATAGATTCCTTTTATTTCATCACTAAATTTTTTCCATTAATTAATCAATTAACTAAAAAGGAAAATGAGAAACCATAACGTAATATATGAGATGATTAATAAGATGTGGTAAAGAAGAAAAGGAAGTATGGCAAGGTGAGGGATAAGGAAGTAAACTCATAGAGGTTGACTATGGTGGAATGGATGGCAATGAGGAAACATTGTGACCACTTATGGTTGTTGCTATTGGAGCTCCTTTGGTGCAAGGAGGAGGCTATTGTTTTAAGAAATGATGAAACAAATAAAGGAAGTGGAAAGAGTTGCAGATGAAGGCAATTAAGATCTATACAAGAGTGTGTAATTTGATGGAAGGAAAATTAGTGGATATTTATTCACCAAAATTCTTCTTGACTAAGAAGGTAGTCTTAGTTGGAAGGCAGAGGCACATTGTAGTGTCTAGCCTTGTTGGTTTAGGTTGATTTCAATTTTTTTGTATGCAACACTTTACATCTCAAGTGCCAAATGTCATGCCTTTGATGTATATGATATAATTGACATCTTTGAGGTTGTATGTAGGATTAACATAATAGGATTTTGTTGAGGAAGTTCAAATATTTTATAACTATGAATTCATCCTACAAAATTAGCCAAAGTGTGAAGAAAATGCATGATGACTTGTCTCAGGGTAGAGCTTGCTTCGAGAGAATGTAGAACATAATTGATGAAGCTTATCTATGATCGTGAGATCTTTCTAAGGCTTTTATTGGTTATATAGGAGTGCTAGAGTCCATTGATACTTTGGTTGAAGGTGTCAATTATTAATGCTAATCATTAGTGGGAAGTTGTTGATGCTCGTGCGATAGAGATAAGCTATCAAGGGATGTTCTTGAGGATTAACTTGTGGTTATCAAGATAGAAAGTAGGTATATAGCTCAACTTATATTAAGTTGAGGTCTTGGTGCACAGTACTTCCCTTAATCAATTTTCTTGTCATAATTTTTGTTAAATAGCCAATGAAGGTAGCTTATTCATGCTAATTTTAATATCATCATCATCTATTGTTGCTTTTTGATAGACAATCTTGGTCCATTTTAGTTGGCATAGATATTTGGTTTTCCAATTTTTTGTTTTGGGAGGTCGATGTATGTACCTTTCTCTCTTTTTAGGAGTGGTCATTGCCAACATTTATAGCTTGCCTGTGGTAATGATCTTTGAAGCTATGATCCTTTCACTAATCATGATAACATCTATTAAACCTTTTAAAGTTTTATTGAAAATTATGACAATTCTATTTCTATCATTTTTCTAACCTAATTGTCCAAACTTAAATACTAAAGTATTAAATTCTTTTGCCATTCCTCATATCTACTTTGCTTTTTGAACACACAACATTTGTCTTTCATTGAATAATTATATTCAAAAATTTTATCAAATTTCTAACTAAAGTACATATATTTTAATATTTTATAATAGTTCTTTTGTCTTGGACTGACATTTTTATTCAGTCATCCAAGATAATGTGGTAGCACTTGTTCATTTAAGACAACATTCGAGAGTGCAGAGCTCGTGCTCACTTGTCACATTATTCATACAATACAATGCATTCCTTCCAAGGGATGCATTAACATAATGCAATTTTGTTTGGGCTTCATGTCATTTTTTTGGTTAGTTTTGCATAGGTTTTGAATTGCATAACACAACCCTTCACTTCATTTAAATAGAATCTAGACTTGGAGGAAACCTGTTGAACTAGTAGACAGTTTTAGAAGCTGTAATTCCATGGTTTGACTGCCTTATCTATTGATCTAACAAGTTGAAAAGTGTGGTAGAGCAGTTCTTAGCCTGGCTTGTATTTTATCCATGAAATTAAGGTTCAGTGATATTGGACAATCTACTTAACTTTTGTTCCATTCCAATCCATGTCCAAAAATGTGACTAGTCAAAATGAAACCATTTTTAAAGAAGATAGTGAACAATTAGATTTATATGGCATTTTTTCATCAAGGAAAGAAAACATGGGCCATCCATAAGATGAACTATGCATGTTGCACTAGAATCCATATCATGTAGTAAGTGATAACATGAGATCTCAAGAAATTCAAGAAAACATTTGTGAGTAGTAACTATGACAAGAAATTTTCATAGAAGGAAGTTCATACTTCAGAGCATGAATTTATCACATGTAAGAAGTTGCAAAAACAATGGAGATGATATTTTCTATAAAAAATACAAATCAAAGAAAGAAAGCAACAAAAATGGGATGACAACTTCAAGGAAAAATATGGACAATAAACAAGAAAAACAAAACTAGAAATATAATACCAAAGTCACTGAACTCCACAAATCCTTGATATGCATTCAAAACTTAACAAACCTTGGATTCACTACTTGAGATCTTAGTCATAGCTTCTAAAGATTTCTATCCACAGTTTCTAGATTTGGTTTCCTTGATCATTGTCTAACTTTTTTGTATAGACTTCCAGTTCATTTTCAGTAATAATATTATGTAGTTTGAATTCAGAAAATTAGACATGAGCTGAACAAGCATGTATACATGTGTTTACTAGTTTATTAAATTCTTTGTTGTGGTCCATATTAATTATGTGTATTTGGTATGTTAACATTGGAAAAATTAGAATTTGATATGTTAACATTAGAAAAATTTGATATATATTTTATGTTAACTATAGAGGAGTATATTTGATGTTAGTTCATAGAAATATTGATGTTGGGTGTATAGTGAAAGAAAATCATAAAGAACAATTATATGGAGAAATCAAATTATTTTATGCTGCAAGTTTTCTTTCAGGATTATAAAATCAAAGAGGTATTAAGAAAAAAAGTTTGATGAAAACAATTCCTTTGATGAGGAACGTAGTCAAGCTTTTAAAATAGAAACTTGGAAAAGTTGTTTGGATGGCTCAAGGGAACACAGAAGTATACTATGTTATGATGTTAAGGTCATATCTTAAGGTCACTTGGTCAAACAATGGTTGATCTTTATTTCACGTGGATTAGCCAACATTTCTTCTTTGTTGTAGCTTTATGACATATATGTTTTACCTTTGAGTGCTCATATTTTTCAAGGAACAATAGAAAAGTGGAGGAAATATGTTCTAAGTTGCTGGTTATTCTTGAATATGGACTATAGCTTAAACTAATGAATTTATATAAACTAATTCTTCTCTAAATTCTACTTTGATTTTCAATTGAATACGGATTTTCTGAAAGAACATTTCATTACAGACTAGATCATATGTATTTTGCATTGCATAATATGTCAAAAATTTTCTTTGGATTAGCCTACAAACTTTGGTGCTATTTTATGTGAGCTTAAGAAATTATCGTATTCAATTCATTGATTTTTATATGAGTTCCACTTGTTTGATGCACTCAAACAGGTATAATGTTCTTAAACTTGTATTGGTTTATGGTTTAACTTCTCTTCCAGTGGTTGAATTTGGTTAAGTGTATATGTTTAGATAGCATTTTAAGTAATTGTTGTTTTACATGTTATTTCTTATCGATAAAATGTTTTGCTAACAAGCATAGTTTTTGCATATGGACAAACAGTAATGGTAAGACCTATACCATAAGAGGATTTGCCAATCAACTGGGTATCATACTACTTTCTATTCATGAGTTATTCAGCATTATTCAAGTAGTGGTTTTTCTCTCCAACTATAAATCCTTTCATTTTTTTATGAATATTTTTTCATAATTAAATGTCATTATTTTTTTATATTTTTCTAGAGTGTTCGTTTTAGAGGATTATTTTTATCTTAATTTTTGGCTTTTAATACACTTGCCTTTTTGAACTAATAAAATAGTTTATCATCCATATCCTCTTTTACTACATAGAAGTCCCTGACTTATAAAAATGTTTTTCAACAACCAAGCATAGATCTGCTTGTAATTATTAGCTTAATGTTTCATCTCTAAAAGGAATAAAGGTTTATGTAAAAATTATTTTAATCTCGTACTATCTGCATATCTTTTTAGCTTTATTTTTTTGTCATTTAGAAAATGGATAAAGAGTTCCTTATTTGAGTGTCTTATACAACGAGGAGATTAATGACTTGTGGGCTCCTGGGCATCGAAAGTTGCAAAATCACGAATCACTTGAGGTATATTTCCAATTTGTTCAATATGGTTCTATGTTGCATCACAATGAACTTTATTTACTTCAATTTGAATTATAAGTTCGACCTTATTTTTGAAGAGAGGCATATATGTTGCTTGTTTGAAAGAAGAGATTGTTACCTCCCCCGGGTGAGTTCTTCAACTCATGGAATTTTGTGATTGTAAGGCCAAAACGTCATTTCCTCATTTCAATTATAATGTAGTAGCATTGCAACTTAAGGGCACAATTTCTTTTTTTTTATAGTTCATCAACACATTGGGGAGACAAACATGAACCTTTACACTAGCCGCTCCTATAGAATTTTTTGCATGGCATGTATATTTCTTTGTTATCATGCTTTCTATCGAACTTTTTTAAGTATCTCAACTAATTAAATTTAACTCTAGATTGTTGAAAGAAGCGAGAGAAGTGGGGAAGTTGATTCAATTATCTATTATAGTATGTTGTTTTAGCTGTAAAATAATCATGCTTTTATTTTGTTTGTTTGTCATCTCTTATGCCTCCTTTTGGAATAATTCTTGATGATCTGTGTAATGTTTTCTTTTTTTATTGATAGAATTTGGTTGATCTTGCTAGATCAGAACGTGCTGTTAAAATCGGTGCGGAAGGTGTGCGCTTAATAGAAGGCTCATATATAAATAAGTGCTTGATGACCCTTAGTGCCATAATTAAAAAACTAAGAGATGGTGTTGAGAAAGCCAAGGGTATGTTGCATCATTATATTTTTACTTGTCAATTATATGGCTCACGTATTGTTTCTCATGGAAGATTGTCATCTAGTGGTCATGTACCATATTAGGATAGCAAGTTAACTCGATTTTGCAGCCTTCTCTTTGTGGAAATGCAAATACTTCTATGATTTGTAACATCACCCTCTCACAAGTTCCTTATTCAATTTATTATATTTAAATTTACTGTGGAATTTACTGGATGAATTCAAATACAACCTATGCAATTGACTTGACAATATTTAAAATATAAGGCTATGGGCTATTAAGTTCATCAAAGATGCTTAACATAGTATTTGTAAATTAAAATTAATTAGGACCATATGAGCATTAGCTAAATGTATTGTCATGGTTAAGCCACTAACTTGTGTAGCCTTAAATCAATTTATGCGATCCATATCCAGTTCTATGTGTCCAAGGGACAAAAATCAGTTAAGAATATACAATAAACACATGTTGAATTTAATGAAGTACATGATTTGTCTACGAAATATTTTCATCTTGAGCTCTCATTAGCAAATTTTTTTAGAATAGCAATAATGGAAGTGAAAGTGAAAAAATGGCTAGGAGCAAAGGAACAAGGTCAATGGAGAAGAGGAATTTTTTAATAAAAAGATTGGATTCTCTAAGAATCAATTCAAGTGGTTTTGAATTCCTAAACTTCTAATTCTTAAAATTCTTAAATGTTTCAAGTTTTTACTATGTAAAAGTTTTGATTTATTTCACACATCCTCATCATCTTTTTTTATAGATGTTAGGGTAAAATATTTAATTATAAAACAAAAAAGATGTAATTTTGATAAAAAATTTAAAATTTGCACCTATTCTAGTCTATCTACTCAAATGCAACCCACACCCTGCATATGTAAACCTATGTCAGTGGGCTATCCAGGGGAGAGGTTCCTATTCTTGCACACAAAACATGTATGTAGTTGGTCATTACACGTGTGCCCGCCCCATGCAAGCACACTCTCCTGGTATGTCGTACCCTTTTTTGTGTGCTCATGCACCTTCACATGCGGTGCATGGCTAGTGCACTATAATGTGTGCTTTGACAACTTGTAGCATGTCTCAGGATACGGCCTAGAAATTGTTCCTATTACTTCGTGCTGTTTCGTTGATTTTCATCTTTTTATCTCTCCCCTGATTTTTTTTCATCAATTTTGGATTCAATGAGTTTGAAAGTGATCTCCTGATTAGTACCTTCAATATTTGGAAATTCGTTGGAGCTTCCAAATCTTTTTGATTGTCTACTTTTTTATTTTGTTCATGCTTCATAGTTGTTAGAAACGAACAACAAATTACTCTAAAGCTATAACTTTATTTCTTCAATGATAAGCACTTTATGAAGTGCCATTTCTTTAGTGGCATATTTCCTACATTTTTGACAAATAATTTTCACTACTTTTCATAATAACATAAATATTGCAGACGTACTAGTTACAAACTTCATAATGATCTTTCTCCATTTTAAAAATTATTTTTAAGATAATTCTTATTTTCCAATTATCGATTCAACTAAAGATGAGTTTTCTTTGTCACAGTGGCTTTGAGTACATAACTCCCCCTTGCTTAAGATTGTCAGTGCTCGTACCTCATCTTGCTTAAGTCGATGTTATTATTATATGGTCCTGCTTTGCGATCAATGTCTATTTTTGACATTATACTTCCACACCATTCCATCCTTTTGTGTTGCACCATTTCTTTTATGCCTTTTTGTTCTTTCACTCTATGCTTCCTTTCTTTCTTCTCATCTTCTTTATCTTTTGATGTCTCTATTGTCTTCATAATGCCTCCTTGGTGGGCAAGCTCCCTCCTTGCCCCCGTCAACAATCCTTTGATTTGTTAGGTATAGTACCATGTATCATTTCTTTGTCTCTTGAAACCTTATCTCATTGTCTTGTTATTCCTTTGTCATCTATACAATGCTCTTTCCCCCTATATAGCTTCTTACAAACTACTTTATCTTAAGATGATGGCTAGAACTCACTTTTCTAAATCAACAAATTAGGCACAACTTGTGACCACTTGCTCCTCCCACAAGCATGGCACTAACATCCAATTATGTTGCCTTTCAAGTTGCAATCACTTTGACCACTTCCCCTCTTATACATACAACACTCATGTTTGCCCTACCCCTCCCAACCTCTACCTTAACAAATTGTTACATGAAAGTTTATTCGAAAGCCAACTGCAATTGTCGAAAAGACTTAATTCATTTTCCAAGGAAACCTTGTCTAGCAACTTAACATTAACTATGCTAGAATGGTGGTGTTGATATCTTCTTAGAGTTAGCATTGGAATATGAGGCGAATGGTTTCGTTCCCTTGTTAGGTATTGTATTAAAATACTAGTTCTTAGCATAAATGCATCTTGTTGAGGCCGTGCATGGAATGCTAGAGCATGACACCATTGATAAGTGGGGAATGGATTCTCCTAACTTCATTAACTTGGTGTTGATAGTACTCAACATGACTCCATGCCATTGGCCACCATGCAACATCTTGTTGTAGATACGATTGATTATGTTGAGGGATCATCTAACTCTAAGTTTGTCATATGGTGAAAGCCATTAGTTATAATATTTGTCCTTTGAAGTTGATTGTGACTCAAATCTAACACAGTTAATCGCATCGTCCCTTAAAAGAGAGGTGGTTCCTCTTCCCTTCATTTGCATAGGAATTATTGATTCTCCTCTCTTGGTATGAATTTAGAGCCTTTGTTCCCATTAATTGGAGCTAATGGGAAGGAAGCAAATGAGAAATGTACTAATTCTTCTTATAAATATTATGGTGGATGAAGTTCCTTGCTTGGGCCCACCTTTATTTTGTTCAACAATTGTTTAAGGAATCCAATCCATTCTAAGCTTTTTTGGGCTCTGTCTAATGAGGATTGATGATGGTCTTCCCAAATTCCCTTGTGCGGTTCTCCTGGAATCCATTCTTTGAGTACTTAACTTGCATCATTTCCTATATGCCTAAATCCAAGGGGAATCTTCTTAAAGCTCAAGAATTTTGTAACTTACGAGTGAAATTTAAGCTTATTATGGAGTACCAAGGGATTTTATCTTATGATATGGCCCTCAACATTACTTATCCAAGCTCAAGTGGATCAAATTGCTTTGCAAGTTCTGAAAGGGATGTAGATCCCTTGAAGAAAAGATTGATTTTTTCTATTCCACAAGAGCATCTTCTCCTTGCATGATTGCTTGCTTTATAAGGAAAGACAATGTCAACTTGATATCCTTATCTTTAAGAATTTTATCTCTTGTGGAACATGCAAAGTTTTGTTGGTTGCATGTTGAAGAAAACAACTTGAACTTATTTTATGTTGATTAAAATATAGGAAGGATTCAAATTCTCTTGGAATGACTATTTTTATTGGTGTCTTGTGATTGAATACAAACCTTTGTTGTTGACAACCTCATAGACAACTTTGGCCTCTAATTTACCCTTCATGCTCAATTAGGTTGATGATCTCCGATCAATAGGCTTTTGTAACATTGCTCTTCGTGGGGTTCCTAAAAATATCAATCCTTTCTTAAATTTGTAGCAATCTTATCATTTGGCTTCATTGTTGAGTTCTTCTTGGATTGTCTAGATATGATTTGGAGGAATTTCATTATTGTTGGCCTTTGTTACAATAAGGATTGCATCAACATTTGTTCTATAGATATCATGCTTATTTCAAACACAATTATTTCCTAATCAATCTTAGAGGATCGACCACTCTCTATTTATTAATTTTTTTATATGATCATTACCAACATTTTGGGCAATAGATTCCTCCCCATCATTCCCAACATTATCCAATAAGAGTAAGTAGCTTTTATCAAAGGTAATACCTTCATGATAACATGAAGTTGGTTATAAAACTTGTTAGAAAGTTAGTGCAAAATTTCATAAAATTCTCTTTTTATAAATATTGATATATCCATGGCTTTTGGCTCAATTAACAAGAACAACTTTCTTTTACTAAAGACTGGAAATTATAAGTTTTCTCTAAGCTTCTTCCTTAGAAGAAGATGTGCACCTCTAATATATGTTTCTTTTTTGGGTTATTTAGTAAGTCTAGAGGGCTTTGAGATTGTTGTCTTATTTCTCTTTTTTTCTTTAATTCCATTTTGTATGCTTTCTCATGTGCTGTTGATGTACTCTTGTTGACACATTTAAGGGGAATATATTTAGCCAACTTAGAAGTAGAAACATTTACATAACTTGTCTCGTCTTTATGTCTTTATTGATGAACACATTTTCATTGCAAAAAGGATTTACCAATGCCATTTAAAGGTACATTATTTCTTATCATACTACACAACCCATTCTTAAAATATCTGTTGGACAATGTATCGTACAATTGATTTCTGTTAAGTAATTAAGGAATTGATTGTATAGGTCCAGTTCGATTCTCATATTTGTATGATGATAAGAAATCTCTGACAGCTAATTATATTCGTCCACTTCACCTTTCACAGTTGTACGATCCGTAACATATATACACAACACCATAATGTTGATTGTAATAGGCCAATAATAGTGTCATGCAAGTATAAAGCATGATAAACGTAACAATGCATTGGTTTATCAGTTCTATAAATATGTTGTTCTAATATAAACCATACTCAAATGTAAAGATGGTTGGATGAGCAATTGGACAAGATGATCTCTTTATTAAGTGGTACATAGCTTAGTGTATTCTTTGATTTTAATTTTTCATTATTAGAATCGTTAACATCTGCTCATGTGTCATATCAGTGATCATCTTGTTGTATAAATATCATAACCTTAAATTATCAAATTCACTAGAGCTCTCAAAATTTTCAAATGCAATGGATGTTTCGATAAACCATCATACTATATGTTCATTTGATTAGACCAACACAATTTTTATCATTTTCCCTTTTCACACTTATGCCAAAAAGGTTCCCAACTCCAGTTGCTAGGGTCGTACTAGTATGATCTAAAAAGTTGACTACTACGATCATTACACTAAAAACTTGTAATGATCTCCAGCGATTTCAACTTCTCAGGGAACTCATGCATCCCTTTTTTGACAATCAAATTAACTAATACATGTTTTAAGAAAAGAGTGTGTTATATATACAAAAAGAATTGAAAATCCCTTTCTTTCCTATTGTCTTCATTTTTTCTTTTTTCAATTTTTTTTTTCAAATGACAATATTGTTTTCTTTCCTTCTTCCACTTCAACTCTTCTCTTTCCCTCTTCGTGCTTTCACTGTCTTTCTTCACTCCCAAAGTTTTCCAAACATATGCACTAAGTCTTTGGCATGAGAGAAGTTAAGAGTACTAAAATGAATTCTTTTTATTAATATTTTCTTGGTAAACTCATAGAAAATTATATTCACCTCTTAAAACTACAAACTACATATCAATAGATTCCTCATAACAGTACCTTTACAGATATATACTCAAATATAAATTAGGGCACAGGTTTTTTGGCACTTTTTTTGAGATGCTTACAATTAAATATATGTTTTATTCTTATTTTGCATTGCTTACATTTGATATATTTTTGAGAGCACATCGAAGTTTAATTAGACAAGCTGTCACTAGAAAAATACTTGAAAGAGATCCAAACCAGAGCTCACAAGTGTTTGGAATTAAGTTGAAATCTCAATGCCATTTAAAGACTCATATTTGGAGCTCCACAATAGTTTGCATTCTATGCAGTTAGTAGTGAAACTTATCCTCTTCAAATGAGAATCGAATAAGAATGTGTTGGTGATCTAGAAAACCCATTAAGAATAGTGCATTAAGCTTAATTTCCTTGAATTTCTATCATACCCTTTATATGCATGGGTGACCATGGGAGATTGTCCCAATTAATTTGAATTTGAAATGAGCAACTGTCTTCTTTTTCTCATCTCCTTCAAAAACCACTTTAGGTTCCTCCTTATACAAAGATGCTGGTTTAATTTTGATCAAACAAGCAGCCTCTATCTCCTCTAGCACCTCGGTTGAAGAGCAATTTGGTGAAGGCAACCCTCCTTGACTCATCATCGGAGCACCTTGTCAATGACAAGAGGCCTAAGAGCATATTGCTGAAAAACCAGGACTAAAAGAGGGGGGAAGTCACAAAGTTGTTCCATCAAAGTTGCCAAGGGATTCGTTTAATTTTGTCTTATATGTGAACAAATTTGTGTTTTAAAAATGTCAAAAAGTTTATGGTTCATCAATATGTAGAGTAGTTATTTAATTTTTTTGTTTTTAAATTATCTTTTGCTTTATGAAAATACTTGAACAATTGCATAGACTATAGATGTTTTTATGATTGTTTGTAAAGGTTAGTTTAAGAATAGAAAAACTATTTGCAAAAACTAAGTAGTGGGACATAGTAGCTATTTTTATTTAAAGTAGTAAATAAAATAAAAACAAACTTTGCTATGATGGATTTTGTGGGTTGTACATAACTTGTAAATATCATATTACTTTAGTTTCTTAAGAGTAATGTTGACCTAAAGCCCTTTTCTTTCAGGTTTTAGATGAAGACAGCAATGCTTCCTACTATTAACAAACAAATTACTTAGCAACTTATACAGTTTGACGGATATCACTCTGAGGTTTTTTATATTTTCTCTTGCATTCTTAATCCCTTGAATAGTTACTGTGGTATGCTATGCAATGGTCTATTGCAATCATGCTATTCTTTCAAATCTGACCAGTTACATAGGGACTTGCAGTGTAGTGGTGGTTCTTAATGTGTTTGGCCTAAATTTAGTGAAAAGAAGTTCATAAATAATTTTGCAGGGATGACATATCATTTTTTTGTTGGCTTGTCCTCATATTAATGTTATGCTGTTTCCTAGAGATATTTTAGTTGTTTAGATGAAACATTTGACAAATATTAACAAATTAATGTAGGTTATTTATCACATTTTTTTGTGGTAGATTCATGTAGACGAGAAAAAAAAGCAATCTCTTGTTTGGAATCAGGGCTCCTCAAATGAAAAAATTATGCCTGTGCCAATGAGGTGTACTTCATCTACAAGTTATTCGTTCTATTAAACAACTTTCAATTAAGTAGAGTATATATTTTTTTAATTCTTTTTATTTTGTTAATTGACCACTTTTAGATATTTGCATATCATTTAAACTTTTCAAATTGTTGTTTCTTTGAACGAAAAAAATTGTGATTGATGCTTCTCTCTTGAAGCGATAAAAAACGGAAAAGGAGGAGCTTTTGGGCAAAGTTGCTGGTGCTTCTTTTTTTACTCGAAAGACTTACATCTTGTTTTGTCAACAAGCCACAAAGAGTAATCATTTTATGAATATATGTTGTAGAGCTCTCACTCTGAGCATCTTGAAGAAGAAATCTTAATATGTGCAATAATTTATTATAGATGTAATGTATGGCTCTACAGTTAGTTTTTTAAATTTACATTTAATTTTTTAAGACACTTTTTTTCATGATTGCACTCAATTTTTTTGCTACAGAGTGAGCTTGACAAGGAGCAAATATCTTTGGAGTTTGAGGAGGAAAAGAAAGCAAAAGCTTGTCGAGAGATAAGGTTATTGGAATAAGAAAGGAAGATTGAGAATCTCAGCTCACTAATATTGTGTTCTCAAAAGGATAGAAAAAGTTAATCATTTAAGGTTTGTACTTTTTTCGTTTCGTTGATTGGATATCTAATTCTTTTTTGTCAATGTTCATGTGATGGTTTGACTGACTTTTTGTTGCTAGTTCCTAATTACCTTTTTTTGTAAACTTTCTTATGGTTAGCCAACAAAAACCTTTTGTGCTAGAGCATCGAATTTTCCCTAGCCGTTAATTAGTCTTCTGGTGTCCTATCATGGCTTAAGGAAATTATAGTATATTATATGTTTTTGAATATAGATAATGGTTTTTAATTTGTTATTTATATGGATTATTGATTGCCTTTATGAATATTCCAAGAATTTATGTTTTATTTTTACATCTCTAAAACATTTAAATACTTGTATTTTACTCTTTATGGTATATGGAACATCTCATGATTAAATTAAGTGGTCATCAACATCTTTGAGACTAAATGGGATGGCATTGGATTGGCATTAATCTACTAGATTAGGAGTTGTGTTGGAAAGATCTGGTAGTAGCCTTGGCACATGCACAACATGAAATGTTTTGTAGTTCTTCATGGTGATGGTCATAACAAGATTGGCTTTTCAAGTATGTGACCAGCTTTATTATGGATTCCTAACCTGACCTATAAAGAAGAATTTTATGAAGTCAAGCAAAGAAGTTGCTTACACTTCATTTTCAAGAACTATGCTATCTTTAATGTCTTTGTCCAAAATATTTGATGTTATTATCTCTTAAAATGTTCGACAGATTTCGAATGAGTTGTAGTTCATTTGGAATTAACCCTGTTTTCCTAATAAGAGGTCTAAAATTCAATGTGAACAAAGCCTTTATTTTTCTTCAAAACAAATTACTTCAAAATTTTTTATGATTATAAAACCATTGTTTACCATGGAGTTGTAAAATATTTGTTAGTACAGAATTTCAAAAAGTAAAGTAGCCGAAAAGCTTTTCCAAAATGAACCTTAATCATTTTGTTGTTGGCTTTGTTCAACAAGCATCATAGGATTGCTCGAGTCCATATTTAATAGTTTTGAAACTGTTTATGGCCCTCATTAGCTTTGTTTGGCTTGTATTTCTCCTCATCAATCTCACTCTTTAGCTATAAGAATATTACACAGTTAAATTTTTTTATCACAAATAATTGTGAAGGGTCACCTTTTTTTCCTTGTAATTGTTTTGAGTTCTTTACATTGTAAGTGATTATTGTATTGTTGGTTTGTATATACATTTCAATTTTAATTTATTTATTTATCTTTTTGATTAATCCTTTAATCATGTAATATTTTTATTTGTTGTTTACAATTTCTAAGCTTATCATGCACCAATAAGAACTTGGCTTCATATTTTGACATATTGTTATTTCCTCTTATTTATTTTGCATTGTTATATTTAATATTTTAAAAAATATTATTATTATCATTATTAATTAATGATTTTTTGGTTACAGGTTAGGAGGCAGGTGACTTGGGGTCCTGGGCCTTTTCAAAAGCAAATGACTGATGAGGTAATGCTTGTTGATGCATCCATTACAATTATTTTAGCCTTCATTTATGTTGTCTTCTTTATGATTTATTTATTCTAGATGGTAATATTTCTAATATTATGCAATAAATTCTATTAATCTTTGACATCCTTTCATTTCCTTTTCCTTGTAAGAAAAAGATATTCCTTGCATTTGACATATAAGAACATAAGAATATAAGAAGGATTTTGTTGGATATCAATTTGTGCTTCCATGTAAAGTGTGATATGTTTATTGGAAATAACAAATGCATTGTAGCTAATTGGGTTCTTCATTGTGATGTACTTGATAAGAAAAGTGTGTGCTAAGTTTATCTTAGGTCGCTTTTAATTTGGCATGAGGTGCCATATCTTGAAATTGTATGACTGAAAAACACACATTAATTTAGGAGACAATTGGTTCAATATTATTTAGATTGTATTGACATTTAAGTCATAGTGTTATGTTGATGTTAGTGTTGCCAAAAATTTATCAATATTCTTTTATTATTTCGCTAAATGTTATCTAGATAATCTATTATTGTTATTATTAATATGAAGCTCTTTGTCATCTAGACATCGCTTATATTTGCGAAATACGTGTACAATTTTAAATAATATTATTTAAAGATGTAATCAAATAATGCTCCTAATATATTTAAATAATATTATCGTGTTTGCCATCATAATTTAACCAAATGCCCTTGTGATATTTTATTTTGCCATTAGCCCTTGGAAATATCATCTCAACTTTGCTTCTTGCATGTCATGTAGCTTTATTCTTTAGTAATGATCTACTATCCATTTCTAATTTTCACTTTATGAGTTAGTAATGTATATGCTTTATGTCAACACTTATATTAATTGGTTTAGTTCTCATTATGTATTTCTTTAGTGAAATCAATATATAAGAAGTCATTATTCATATCTAATTATTGTGAAGCCAAGGACAAGCCTAAGAAAGGTCCACTTTTGCCAAATGCTTCTTATTTATAAAGAAAATAAAGATCATTAGATGATACACTCTCAAGAGTTTTTTAAGTCCTTAAAGACAATCTTTTATTTTTCTAATTATCTTTCTCAAGAATAGGGCCACCATTTTCACCTTTTCTCGATATTGTTTCTCTTATTTTCTTGTGAACTTGAGGCCGTGACCTTGGGGTGTTTATTGAGATACTTGCATTTTTTTAATGGCCATTATAGAAATATTATATATTTTATTGGAGGCTATACTTTTTACTAGATTAGAATAGCCAAATTATCCCTCTAATTCAATTTAAACACATCAATGTTTAGAAACAACTGAACATGTTATAGCCATTTGTGATCTTTATTTTATATTTTTAGTATTTTAATTGTCAATTTATATCAAAATAAATTTAAATGGACTTAGCTAGTACTTATAATCTTGTGAGAATTTATCCAACTCATTATTAATTTAACTTTCTTTAAAATAGACTTTGTTTGAGTTGGTCTTGGGAATAATTAGAGACCATAACTTATTTAACACCATTACTTAGTCCCTTGTAATGGTTTAGGCCTCCTGAACCATATGCTTCTACTTAGATAATGTGTTTTACCATTGTTGACTCTTGGGATGGTTTTCTCCTTATTTTAACATTTTTTTATAAAAAAATCCTTCATCTATTATCTTTTTGAATTAATTCTTAAGTCCAATTTGACCAATTTTCCTTTGCCTCAAGTGTAGCTAAATCTTTGTTAAGTTTTGACTAGCATCAAAGAAATTCTAAAAGACTAGTTGAAAATTTTTCAAGCATTACTATAAAAATAATAGAAGGATTGAAGGGCACTAGGAGAATATGCCCTTTTTTTAAACAAAGACTTCTTCAACCCTAATTGTGAAGCAATTGGCCATCCTCATAATGATTGTTCATTACCTTTGAGCATTACAAGCTAATATTCCACTCGATCACCATTTCTCCACTAACATTACCTTGATTAAAATCCATCTTCCAATCATGCCATTGACTACCTTCTCTATTACAAGTGATTTGTATTCTAATTCAATCAAGGTTAGTCTCTATCTCCTTCTAGCCTAAACATCTAGTTATTACCTAATATATCCATTTGTTTTCTCTTCATTCGCCTTTAATCATTGCTAAAAGTATGACTCTAATTCCGCCATTTTATGACCTTTCCTTAGTGTAGAGTATTGACTAGTAGGGTCTCTAGAAAGGTTTCGCTCATTTAAGGTTCATATTTAAAAACTAAAAATTTCCTTTGTGTGGCTATTGATCATTATGTTCCTCCATTTTGAAGTCTACTAGGAGTTTTTCTTTACACTACTAATTCCACTTTTAAATCTTATGATCACTCCCTCTTGTCATTGTTGTCAATTTTCATGCATATTAGAACAATTTTGAAAAGTTGCATCAAACGAAGTAATGTCGTCTTCCTCGAATTTGTGATACTAACACAGTTATGTCGTTTAGTTTTTGGCTACTCTTCCATAGTTGATTGTTGCATTCTTTAGGTTTCTAACCATTGCAATTTCGTTGGTAAGATTTTTTCATTAATTGCTGCGTTGAAAACTTTCCCTTTACCTTTCACAATGTATTGGAAGTTATAGATAATAACTATTTCATTGTCGATTTCTTCCATGTTGGACCAAGGTGGTTTATAAGCTTTCATGGTCAAGCCAATTTGGAGTTGTGCTTGTTGTGATTGAGAAATTTTCTTCTTTATTAATACAGAGGAGCATGTGCTTGTTGCATTGTTTAGAGATGCAAATTTACATAAATTCTCTTTTAAAGTGGCAAAATATTTCAAAGGTTTAGAAAAGTAATTACATTTATTTCATGAAAATATATAAACTATCCCTTTAATCTCATATAAAAAGACTAATTTCTAAAAAATGCTAATTATCACATTACAATTGATGTTTTTTTTCCATGTTTAAGTATTTTCAATGTCGATTATGGTAAATAAAATTAAGTAGACTTTAGTGACATCCTATTTTGCAAGGGCATTGTAATTTAGCCTTTATTTATTTGACTTTGTTTAAATATACTTTTATTGAGTGAACTCTTGGATTATATAGAAGCCTAAATCATTAAGCACCTCTTTGCACTAGTAATGCAAATGCCTTCGACTACATAGTGTTCTATTTTCATTCCTTTCTTTTCTAGTTTCAATTCCAAAGATGGAGAATAGTAAAAAATTATAATTGACTTAGTGAAGAACTATGTATAACATCATTTTAATGGTCAAAAGCAATATATTGTTTCACCTTATACAACTCAATCATGATTTCTTGATGCTTAAGAAACATCCTTTCTATAAATGATAAATTGCATAAAGGCTTTTGATATTTGGCCAAATTTTCAAGTTTTTTAGGTTTAAAAATTAGCCACTAAGCTTATAAATTTTTTAAATGTTATAACTAGATTCTTTACTCTTTTTTTCCTACTAAATATCATTTAAATATTCTAATATAAGTCTTAGATGTTTGTATAATTATTCAGTAGATGTCAATAAAAATGTGTAGTTTAAGAATAAAATATTAGACTAGTTATCTTCTAGCTAGTTAAACCAAACTTGTAAACAAAAATGCACAAAAACATTTGATTTTAGGTTACAAGTTCTTAATGTAATTTTTTAGCCTACCTTTTCTCTTTTCAATTTATCTTTTTCTTGAGTCTTGTTTGGTTTGTCTATTTTTCTATTCATAGGAAAAAAGTTTAATAGCACATCTTCAAAAAGGTTAGATATTTCCAAACCATCAAAACCTATTTTCTCTAAGCTTATTCTCAATTACTAAAGCACCAGCCAACCTTCTCTCAAATGTACTTATTTCTACTCATAATTCAAAGTGCAGTCACTCGTTCTTCATAGTACATATTCTATTTATTATAAATTTAATTGCCTTGCAATGAGACCATAAAACATTACAATCTTATGGCAATCATATAGGCATAACTTAAATCTTAAATTGGACATTTGTTTTCTGACAAGACAATTTATTAGTTGTGGCAGTTATTCATAAAGCTATAAGCAATTTAAACATAATAGATCGTATTAATATAATATCTTTGTTGATGATTTCTGGGAGAATTTTTATTCATAGAATTATGGAATTGTTAGCTTATGCTTTGCGAATCAGGGTAAAAAACATGCTCAAATCCAAATGCATGTTGCGAAATATTTTAGAAAGTTTGTGTTAGGGCAAATGTTATCTATTTTTTGTAGTAAATAATGGACATATTTGTCTTTTTTTCTCATGTCAGTAAAAAATATTATCAAAACATCTAATCTTTACACATAATATATTCAAACCTATTACAAGAATATTTTTTCAATCACATTTCATCAAACAAAATTAAAATTTCATTTAAAAGACACTTTTTTGTTCCATTCTTAAATGGAAATAACCACAAAAACAAACCAAATACCTTTTTGACATGCTATAAAATGTGTCCCTACTAGAGTTACCTTCTAAGTTAAATGAGGAAGCTGGCAGTGCGGAGCAAATTAAAGAGAAGCCCGAATTTGCAATCTGCTCCGATTTACTGTCATATGTACAAAAATGTATGCATTTAATGGGGATACACAACCTTTGGGAAGCTGTTTACCTAAGATTGTTGATGGCACTGATAAGGCTGAGGACTTTTTTCTTCTTAATGAGCATGCCTTGCTGAATGTTTCCTGCTGAAAGAAAACTCAACAAAATAAAGATAGCCTAAATTCAACATGTATTCTGCCTTCCCCCACAAAAAAACCATCTCTCCCCTTTCTCCTTTGCAGATCTCTAGAAGTTTTGCAAATAGTGGTTTTTTATTACTTTTTAGGAACAGGAGCAATCTTCAACAATGCTGCTCGAATTTGGTCACCTTTCCTTAAATAGTGATAGGTAGGTGTCTATCCTTCTATTGCCTCCCTTGTAAGCTATTTATTATGCCCTATTGTGAACAAATAGCAAGGTGCCTTTTTTTTTTATGATTTTTAATGATTTGAACATCAAATTTCTCCAAAATAACTATATGGAATTATAATCAATTCCTACAAAAAAATTACTGCTTTACAGAGAAGTGTGAAGATGTATGTTTTTTCCTGCTACAGTTCTGTTTGATGTAGTAGGTGCAATTTTTGATGAATTTCTTCATTTATTTATGAGTTTATTCTTGGCTTTATGCTTTGACTCTTGTTCATACCAGAAGTGCTAAGCAAACTGCATAATTAATTGAAGTCTCCAACATATTAGTTATAATCCTATTCAATCAAATATCTTTTTATTTTATATGTTTTGCTTGTTTTTAAGGAACTAATTTAGCCTAATATGTTCTAGGAATACAAATCTAACAACTGAATCAAGAATTCCTTTTCTGATGTTTAGAATCCATTTTAATTATTTGAAAGTTGAATATTATTATTTGTGAAAGGTTATCACAACAAATGTAGTGACGTCAGATCTATGTGATTTCTCCTAAGCATAATTTATCTTGTAGTCACGAGTAATCTTCTATAAACTTAACTTTAATAGCATTGATAATGAGACTTTATGTTGTACTTATTACATAAATGTTAAAAACTATTATGAGAAAATGCAAATTGATTATAGAAACCATACATATAAATAAGAACAATGACATAAAACCACAAAATATGATCTTAAATTATCAAGCAATTGAAATTAATTTAATCAACTAAGAAGATATTTAGTAAAACATGTTAAATAATTTTGAGCATCTACTGCACTAGGAAAGAAAAAAAAGCATGGTAGAACTTGGTAAAGGCATTAGACATCTTTAACTTACTCTGATGGTTAGTATGGAGAAGCAAAGTAGTGGTTGGCAACAACAAGCAGAAAACAGACAAATGGCTTTTGGGTAAAACTTGTTTAGATCATATTTTATTCCTAAATCCCTCTATTTACGTCTAGATGTCTCTCTCGTTATCATTTCCTTCTTTTTTAATCCTCAACCACATATCTATGTTTTTAATTAATATTGCAATTTCTCTTTTAGCTTTAAAATATTGCATTGCCAACGTGCAGTACAACTTAACCACAAGTTTATATTCCGATGGTGATGGTTGCTACACGGATGAAGTTTATTGATTTTAAATACATTTCAAGAGAACTGTGCATTGCATAAAGATGATACTTTAGCTCGACCTTGATTTCATTTGGATTGTTTACTTTGTTTTAGTGGTTACTTTCTTATAAGAGAATAGCATTTTGGTGATGTTAATTGTGGCATTTCATTCAATTTTTTTCAATTGAAAATTTTACATAACATTTTCTTAGATGAATAATGTGTAAAATAATTGAACTCAATTAGCATTTTTTGAGTTGTGTTCAATGTTGTTTTATTAACTCCCTTGTATTTTATGGTTATTTTTTAGCTACAACGAGAAGTTAGGAATGCTCAAGAAGTTGCAAGGGGAGTCTGTGATGAACTGGTTTTCTTTCCTCTCTCCAAGAATTTATTAATGACTTGTTTACTCTACTTTTGCTAGGTAAATGATCTTTCATTTTTATTATTTCTTTTTTATATTGGAACTACGAAATCTTCATTTTGAAAAAACTTTATGCTCGCTATTCTAATCTGCTTATCTTTCAGAATGTCTTTTGGGGTTCTCTTTGGAATTAAAAAAAGGAAAGAAATAACAATTAGTTTGTCATATTTTTAGGAGTTAGTCGGTGACTCAACTAAGATGCTTTTTGATGAAGTTGGAGAAATTTCTTTGCACTTTGGCCTTTTAAAAGATTCATTTGAAAATCTATCAGCCATTCCCAAAGACTTCATGCATCATTTCTCCTTTTCTAAAATAATACTTGTAATTCTTGCATCTTTTTGTGATTATTTGTGATTTGTGTAATAGATATGGCATATATTATTGTTCTCTTTTGTGCTTTGTCTAATTTTTTTGCCCTTGAAATGATGAATTTTGTCATGTCTTTTCAAGCAAAAGTTGGTTTTATTGAATCAAGACCACCATTGCAATAGTTGTCCCATTCGTCGTTTTTTTCAAAAAAAAAATATTTTAAAAGTGAAGTACCTAGCTGAGCAAACGTTGAAGGGAAATTGCAAAGTAGATAAAGAGCTAGTGAATATATTTTTTTTACTCAAAAACTATGTCAAGTTATCATCCCTATCTTGGTATTTTGATATAATCTATTTTGGGGTTGTGCCTTTGCAAGGAAATATTTACAACATGGCTACATTAATCAATTTGTATTTTCACTTGAGTTACATTTTCCTTGTTAACCCTTTAGCTGCTAAAGGTGATTTCATAAATCATCAAGATACTACACAATTATGAGTATCGGTTGCTTATATAGTTATGGAGATGTGAGTCCTCTTTTTACATTCCACAACTATAATGATGGCACTTACCATAGCTAAATTAATCTACTTGATCCATCCACAACCCATACTCATTATTGAATTCAATCACTATATGGGAAAATTTTAAGGATTTTCCTTGAATAAATCAAGAGTAATCGTCCAAGAGAGGTGGGTGGGGGAGAGAGAGATTGAGAGAGAGAGAGAGATTGTGAGAGAGTAAAACAAAGATTGTTAATTAAAGGTTATGCTTCCTCACTAATTATTCCATAGAATACTAGCTAGTATATTTTATAGTACAAATCTTATTAGTTGTATAAAGAAAAATTTCATATTAGAAAGGTGCTTACTTATTTAAAAATCTTATCATATCCTATAATTGATGGGATGCCTCTACTTTGTTTAAAAATAGTGTTACTCATTCTTATTTGGTTATTGCTCTTATGATTAATTTTAAAAATATCTTTTAAAATTTCTTCAGTCTACCTTTTTTCTAGATTGGCACTTTGATTGCATAAGTACCTCAAGACCTAGTCCTCAAACCTTTGCTAGATTTTTGGAAGGCTTTCTCTTAGAGGTTTTGTATCACCTCTTTTTAAGTTTTGTAGTTTTGCTTCTCATGTCAAATTGCCCAACTTCTTTGCTCTTCTTATGAAATCTCCAATCTTAGAGTGGAATTCTTGAGGAAATCTTTGAGGACCATTGGTGGAACTTTTTTCTTGTTACTTATTTTGTCTTAAACTTTCAAGCTCATCATCTCAAGTGTCTCTACACTTTGGCTCACCATCTAAAGTTTTGGGCAATCTTCATTGGGTGCTATACCCTCTCAAGGTTTCTTCGTATCCCTTCCTCATGGGTTAATACCTCTTGTGGCTTGTAGAACTTTTATTCGATGTCATTTAAACATACTATAAATGTTGTTGGGAAAAGTGAAGACTATCTTGTTTACTTTTGTTATTGTTATCTTCATAATTTGTCCTTTTTTCAAGGATTTAAGTCTATTTGAATACTTTTTAAGTAGAAATGGTTTTGTTGGAGCAACTTTTGGTTATTTTTAAATAGAGATCATGAGATAACAAAACTCATATTTTCTTGTTCCAAATTATTCTTAAGTAGTCGCTTATGGCATTTGTGCATTTCAGATGATGTAAAGTGGGATTTATGTCGCTCATCTAGGGGTGGTTCAATAAATCTCAAAAATCATATACTTTGATGGTAGAATTTTTGTTCCCATGACAAGGTCATACCTAGGAGATAATACCTCATGAAATTCCTTATCAATTATGAAGTGCTCAAGTAATTTTAAGTTAACTTAGTTATTCTTTTATTACGTAAAACCATGCTAGATCTCCTAAAATTCTTTTATTGATGATACATATCATGTCTCTTTTTGTACTATTGCAAGAGCTTCAACAACATTTTGATGTAAATTTCAATTTTTTTAAATATCCTTGATAATCCTTTATATCTTTAATTTGTCTTCATTCGATGGATTTATTGAGAAATACAAGTTGAGTGGGTTCTACGATAGATATACTAGACACACCTTAAATGGGCTCCAAACAATTGATTTGTGGATGTGTTGATTTTGTGCATATCATGTCTCTTTTTGTACTTATGTTGGAAGAGCTTCAACTACATCTTGAAGATGTTTGAACTATTTAAATATTCTTGATAATCATTTTTATCTTCTATTATATTAATACTTTAATACTATTGCTTAAGCTTATTTCAAAATCCAAGTTAAATGGGCTCTATGGTAGATATATTAGACACACGACCTTGAATGAGCTCTAGATAATTGAACTATGGATGGCTCGATTTAATGAAAATTGGGCATGCAATAGATTGTGATCTTATGTCTTTGAGTGACGAGAATTATTTCCTTTCATTGAATTAATATTTACTATGTTAATGACCTTTTTTCTAGTTATCAATTTGCTTATAAAATGTCTATTTCAATTCTACATAGTTTTTGTTGGTAGTTCCAGATGTTTCCATACCTTCGTTTAGAAAAATGTGTTACTTTTAACCCTTGATATCCTATTTGCACTCTATCATCTTAGGAATGGTTTTCTTAATCACAATAAGAAATTGTGAAATTGTCTTATCTTCAAAAAGCCTCAACGAAAATCCATCAAGATGGTCTTCTAGGGTTGATTAGGTATCGATAGTGGTATGTATAGACATTACCTTAGGTCGTTTGGTTTTGTAATGCTTTAGAGTGTACTATTCAATGAACTTCTTTATGTCATATTTCATACTTGGCTAATATATTGTCTTTGTATGTTCAAAATAATCTTGTTAAAAATGTTTTTGTCCAATGTATTTGCATGAAACATTATGATTAAATATGATTTTGTATGTTATATGAGATTAATTGTTCAGTTTTAAGCATTTTTGTTGGTAACAAATGTGTGACATTTTTATGTCAATAATGAATTTCTTAGATTTTAAAAAGGTCTCAATTAGACAAATCCAAGGGTATTGTTTTATTGGAATTGGAGGGTTTTTGGGGGATAAGGACTAAATTCAATATATGAACTTTATATTAAAATAATAATGTAATGCTAAATGAAAAATAGTTTCTTTTAAGTTATATGGTAAGAGACGTATTCTCCTCTACTTGATGTTTTTTTGCATCCTTATTGAATAACGTGAGGAGTCATGGTACAATTAGGTGCCAAAGAAAAATTAAAGTAATAGCTTAAAGAGAAATATTGAGGGAGAGATTGACATGAAATTAGGGAAAGGTGGAGATTGTAATGAGAATTTAGAGAGGAGAGTCTATGAGGAGTTTCAAGGAGGGGCTTGCTAAGATGACAATCTTTTCTAATTTTTTTGATTTTGGGATTATTTATTTTTGTACCACTCCATCAAGCAATCTTTTAGGATTTATTCATTGCTTGGTGATTCAAACTCTAAGGTATCATTTGATGATCACTTTCTACTTTCTTCAGTCCTAAGTACTACATTGGCATTCATTTTTTGTCATAAGCTTGCAAATCGACCTTGGCCTCAACTTTTAAGACTATTTGGCTTTCTTCAAATTTTGAGGGCATTGATTGACATAGATCAATTGATATTCTCCATTATGCTTAGACAACCTTATCCTTCACCTCTTTGAATTGGTTACATTCAACTTTGGTGGTGATGTATTTTTTGGGTTCCATATTATGGTGCTTTTATAATGATAAGTTATTGCTTTGTAACTATCAATGAAAAGCCTTGAATGGTTTATACTATCTATGCTACCAATTATTTTGGAGTCTCCATCATGCATAGCTTTTTGTTCATTTCCTTTCATGAACTTTTAGTCTTGGCCATATATACCCAAGATGATGCTTCAATACCAAATGATTCATCCACAACTTGTACCATTGTCAAATGTAGTTGAAAAATAAATCAAATGAATAGTGTCTTGAGCAAGATTGCACCATCTTAATTTGCTTAACTGGATTTTATTAAATACTGATTACTGAAATTCCTTTTGTTTAAAGGAATCCAAAGAGAGCTCAACCAAGAAAGAAGATAGAATTTGAAGGGTCAATTTCCCATATGATTGGTTGTTAGTCAAACCCAAAAACAACTGCAATATAATATAGTATGATTTTTGTATGAGTCTTTTTCCTTTGGCTCTGCAAAAGCTTTAGTTGGGAATATAATTGCACATAATTGAAGCCTGCTTGCCCTTCTTTGAGATTCTTAATTGACTACTTTTAGATTAGTCTCTTTTATATTTTTTTATCTTAAGCACTACTAATAGGTTTGATGGATATGACTTTATTTCAAGAAACTTGTCTTTTCTATGTTCAAATGATTTGTTGTCAAATTTGATGCCTCTTGATTGCCTAAGGAGTACTCTACTAGTGAACCCACTTCTTCTACATAATATTTAGGTTTATTATATCTTATTATTCTTATGATATGTAATTATTGTACTCATTGTGATTCATATCTTACTTTTTTGATGTGCAAATTATCATCACATCTATGTCCACTTGTTACTCTCGTTAAGAGCTTGCAAGGTCAACGAGCATTACTAGAATGAAATATGTTAAAGCATGATTCAGATGCTGTATCCCAAAAAACAATTGCAGGTAAATATCGGGTATGGAAGTCTGCTTGTGTTCTGTTTATACTAGGACCTAAGAGATTGCTAGTTAATCTATCAGCTAGTTAGTAACTACCAAAAAAGCAAGATGTAATATAGTAAACATATGAGATGCAACTAGAAGAACAAAGGTTTGCTTCTAAATTTTTTAGTATGCTTCACCAAATAATGAATTTAATTGATTTATGCCTGAGCATATGGACAAGATTTTTGAACTCCGAAGTTTATTTTCTCTATGATCTTTGTCTATTTAATTTATACTTGCACTTGGTATTCACTTCCTTATATTAAGTGAATAGATTTGATTTAGTTTGGTACCTTATGTTTGTCACATGTATTATTTTTGGATGTGTATCAAAAGCTTGTATTTAGTGCATTTGAGATGGAGGCTGATATCACTTTGATGAAAGAGGCTTTGGAAATTACAACTAGATAGAAGGAAGAAGTTG
Source organism: Vanilla planifolia (assembly GCA_023846275.1). NCBI lineage: Eukaryota > Viridiplantae > Streptophyta > Magnoliopsida > Asparagales > Orchidaceae > Vanilla > Vanilla planifolia. The sequence continues at coordinate 415,992 of CM043871.1, read as the reverse complement.
TTGTTAAAATAGAAATTCTAGAAACCCAATTGGATTTTATGTCCAAGAAATTAAATACTACATTATTTGTTGCAGAACCATTGATGGAGGAGCTTGTTAGAATAATATAAATCCTTATAATTATAGAATAATTAATTTTTAAACTAGTGTTAATCTCTTATCAATGCTTTTAAATTTCTTTGCCATTGTACTTCAACAATCTATTTGTTTTGATATCCTATTTTAGAACTTGAATTTGTTTTAAATTGCAGGAATGAAGTTTATCCGATTTAAAAGCTGCTTCTAGAATTATTCAAATAAGCATATGGCATTGAATTGTTCTTTCTTTCACTACTTTTTTTTAATTCATATACTTATTCGTTGATAGGATTAGCAACTTATGGAATCTCTTTTAGAACTTGTGGTTGTAAAATCCACTGCATACTCGAAAGAGAAAACTCTGACTGAGAAACTAAACATATGAAATGATGAAACTATTCATCTTACAAAGAATTTGTCCAAGATATTTGAGAATCATAGTGCAACTGTGGTTTATACTTTCACAATGTGAATATAACATAAAAAATCTATCAAAGTGAACCCATGTTATGTAGCCTAAAAAGTTGGTATGAACTTTTCTTGGATTTTCAACTGGCTTAAAGGAAATGTAGTACACTAATTTTACTAAAAGTAGGTCCACTATATTAATTATAGCGAAAGCATCTTGTTTTCGCAAATGATTATTTCTTTATTAACATTTTCTATTATTTTTTAATTTTCTCATCAAACTGGTTAAGAATGATGTTAATCACTGTCGTGATTTTTATGGTCATAATTTTTTATTAGGATATTGATGATCCCCTCAAAAGTATATAATTCTTTAAGGTTAATTTTTTGTATTATTCCTGCATAATTTGAGTGTGGTATATGCTGAATATGTGTATTATTAACACTGGAATGTAGTAAAGAGTATATACAAGACCAAGTCTAGTGGAAGTACGTGTGGGATGGTTCAGGTTATTTGGAGGAGAACAGAGAGATAGAAAATAAGGGAGGAAGAAAGAATGAAATCGATAGGATTGGGACCAAAACCTTTTCATGCAGAAGCCTGTGAATGAAGAAAAACTAGTTTCTCTAACAAGTCATTCCAATGGTGGAAACTCAGCCTAACGTAGTACAAATTCTAGCATATGATCTTGACTTATCTAGTGCACAAGGCTAGAATTGGAAAATGAAAAATTGATGTAATTTTTGTGCAAGTCATATAAGAATCTTCAAAGCCAAATAATGTTACTAAAGTAAGGATCTTCATGAAGGCATGCTACTAGCTTCTTAATTCATTAAAATCTTCATTGAGATTGTCATACCATTGCATGTACTAACAAAAGTGAAATTGAAGTTTAAGAGAAAAAATGATTATCTTCCCGCTCAAAAAGAATAAATTATGGGCACACGTTTGATTTTTCCTAGTTTATGACTTTCTTTTAATATTGCATTAGATGTTTGAAGCCATGCAATTATCATAATGTTGATGGTTTGAGGACATTTTCTAGCATATTATTTCATGCTACTACAAGAAACTCAAGGAAATTCATGGTCATACAATAAGGAGATTTTTGCATTACATCAAGCCATGAAACATTTGTTGTCGTCTTTGATGGGAATGAAACATCACACACTTTGATAGACAACCACTCCAATACTTGTAGAACCTAGCAAGTTTCAAAAGGCATGACACATTAAGCACATGACCTATTCGTAAAAATTCAATTGTCATCACATATAGGAAAGGAGCTCAAAATTAGTTTGTTGGCTCTCTTTTGGAACATGTAGTAAGGAACTTTTGTTAAAGTTTTGTGAAGTGGGCCTAACTAAAGATGCACAAGGAGTATGTGTTGAGAGATAACGAGGATATTGACTTTAATTAGGATAGATCAAATGTGAAAACAATGAAAGCTATCAAATTTTCACTTATGTGAAGTCCTTCTCTATTAAGGGATACAACTTTGCATGCCTTGTAAAGGGGATTAGTTAAGTTTGGTTCAAGAGACTTATACTTCAATGGTGGTTGGTTGCTTTTGGATGAAAAAAATATTATCTTGATCCGACAAATTGAACTTGTATTGTTATCGTAAGAAATCGGGATTTGAGAAATTTGTGCGACGATATGTTTTTCATAGTATCATAAATAGGACCATTTGACAACTCTTATGAGGGTACCATTCATGATATTTTAAAGTATGTGATGAAAGTCTCTACTATGCCTTGTTTTCTTTCAACAAGTTAGGTCATGTTTCTATTGGTTGAAGATTATTCAATATGTAATTTTGGATTTTGTCCTTAAAGCCAATTCAATGTAGAGTTCCAAATTGACACAATAAAAAGTATCGAGGGATTAGTGCAACATAGTGCACAATAGTTTCAATAAGATTTGAAGGATACTCTTAAAAGTTGATGGAAAAGCAACAAAATAATAATAGGGTAAGGTATAATAGGCATTGAGTGGAATATGGTTTCAAGGTTAGGGAGATTGTATGGCTTCATATCATTTAGAACATTTAAAGGGTGAGGGAAGGAACCTCAAAGGCAATGTGGAATGACCTATTTTATCTTTAAGAAGGTTAAAGACAATGTTTGCTTGCGTATTCTTTCTCCGTAAATGGAGATCGATTTAGAAGTTTTTTTGGTAGATCAAATAGTTGTGGTCAAACCTTCCAACATCACTTTTAAATGCAATCTATTGGTGCAACCTCTTAACATGTGCTGGGGTGCAGTGCAATCCCATTTTAGAAATTTCATTTCATGACCGGAACTAGTTGCCGAGACTAATGAATTATGAAAGGATGTGACTAGTCGAAGAGCTCCAAGGATGACATAGATGTGGCCTAGGAAGATATTCTAGTGAGGGTTAAAGTAGCTAAGAGAAGAAATTATAATGATAGCACTTGGAGTGAAGAATCTTATTTTTCTCATTTATTCATTATTTAGAATAAAAAATAATTCATTGTTGATTAATCTTTCTAGTCTTAATTTAAAAAGAAAGCTTTCTAAATAATAATATCAAAAAGATAATTTGGTAGTATCATATCTAAAATTTTCTCTGCAATCATAAATTTTAGTGTCAAATTTTATAAAAAAATTATAGCTTTTATTGCAACAAAAAATACATATTAAGTTTAGAAAAATGAAGATGTCTATGCACCTTATGGGATAAAACTCGTTTTTGTTTGTATGGAATAAGCAAAAGAATAACAATATCTCAACTTGATACATCATGCTGTGATATTATGGTATCAAATTGATACCTCCTATAATACTATGTAGTTCAAGGAAAAACCAAGCTAATGCTAATGAGCATATAAAAAATTTGATAAAAAAATTTGAGTGATGATTAGATGATACTTTAGATACAGAATTATTAGAGAAGAGGTAACTCTTAGTATATTTCTAGGTAGATAATTGTATGAATATTCTTACATTTGAAATTTAAAAAATGTATCAAATATATATATATATATATATATATATATATATATATATATATATATATATATATATATATATAAACATAGTTTTATAATGTAAATGTCTTTTAAAGAAAAAATTTTGTTTGACTAATATAAAAGAGCCAAAAAGGGACACTAACTTTGTAAATATGATTGTCTCCTAATATTTTTGTGCTGCAATTATACTTTTTATAATATAATGTGGTACGAGTTGTATCAAGCAAAACTTGGTGGTCTTGTGATACCAAGGGTAATGAATGATTATTAAGTGATGTCTAAAAGGTGGAATCTCTCAGAAAAAAATGATTCTGAGCTTCTTTTAGGTGCAAGGAGGCAATGATCTTATTCTCACATCAAAAGTGAAGAGAAAAATTCTAAATTACATATATGATACCAAGATTTTAAGATATCGAGATACTTTTTAGAATAAAATATTATTTTAATGATATGAAACTGTTAAAGATAAATAATATCTTAAAGTAGTAAGGTTAGGTTAGAACAACAAAATATTAGAACATGACAAAATCTTAGGTCTTAGTTGGGTTACAATTTTGGTTCATATTTATTGTTGTCGACCTACAAGAGATATTCATGAAGCCAGTTGTCATTATGGTTATGCTCACACATTATTCCATGTTAATAATGCCACGAGTGTGCTCCAGTCAACTTTGTAGGTGATGTTCTTAGGGTTATTGAAGTCAAAAAGCTTATGAAAAATATTGAAAGGAATCTGTCCTAACCAACTAGCCAGCCAGAACTTTATCTTTCCTTGCAACTCCCTTTCTAAAGGAAAGTGTAGCATTACCCTTCCTTTACTAAAGGGGCAATTCTACGAATAAAATATCACCAACACTTGAAGTCTATGAAGCCTCCATAGCATGAGCGGTGCCACTATTTTACTTTGAGTAAAACATCATAAACATCCATAAAACCATTTTGTTCTTCTCTTTAATTAGTTGATACAAATCTAGTATGAACAAGTTGTAGTATATATGGATTATATACTTCACTTAGAAGTCATTTTAAATTAAGCAAAGAGTGATCACAAAATTTTTATGAGTGGAAATACTTGTCTGAGATATCATACCCACTTATGATAGGAATCTTATGCGTATGGTTTTATGTATAAGGCTTGACTCTAAATATATAGTTTGTTTTGTTACTCATATCAAAAACATTAGTAAAGCATTGAATAGGTTCTTATGTATATGAAGGAATGTCATAGTACTCTGATGTTACATAAATTGTAGCTTAAAATGTGATATTGATATTTAGAAGAGTACCTTAGGATACATGTACAAGTTGTGTAGTAGTAATAAGCCAAATGCCTCAACTTCGGAATATGTGGCTCTCTCCATAGCCAAATTTGAAACCTGATCTTCTTAAAGGCATGTAAAGATACTACATGATTTAAAAAAAATCTTCAAAGAGAAAAGGAAAAGTATAATATTAAATGATTGTAGAAATACAATTTGTCTTGTAGAGAACTTCGCTCATGCAATTGAAGTTTCTTGACATCAGGCTATTGATTGATAAGGATTATCAAAATTCTTAGTGTAGATATTTAAATAGACATGCTAACAAAGTTAGCATTATTAAAAAGTTGATAATATGCATTACACTATTGAGTTTTCAAGAAAAATTATGAGAAGGAAAGAGGCATAAAAAGAGTTAAAAATTTGAAGAGATTACCTATGTTGATGTACAAGAATCAATTATCCCACTAAAAGATTATTAAGATGTTGAGTCTGATTAAGTCCATTATAGATGCATATGAAGTTTTGCAGATCATATGTATTAAGTTGTGTATGAACCTATAGGATTTCAAAATCACAAGTGAAAGCGATGTGAACTATACAAATCTACTTGAAAATAGATGCTCGAGAGTTGAGTCATATTTTTCTCACAATTCGAAAATAAGCATAGAATGGTAATTGATGTTGACTTGCAGATCAAGCATCAATTGTCCTTATTTTTTATATGCAAGTGGATGGTGGTGCATGGCTTAGAGGCCTATAAAGCATCAAATAAGCTATAAAAATTTTGGTGAAATCAAATGGAATATTTTAAGTGACTTTTAATCTATATTCTTGTTTATACACTAAAATGACATTGAGGACGTGACTCACTTGTTGGGAGGGAAAGCTTAGAGCAAAAGTGATTAATGTGAGGTTTCTTTTTATAGCTATGTATTTGAAATCTAATGAAGATGTTTGTCAATATAAAAAAATGAGTTGTTTCTTTTGAATTTGGGATTTTCATGTGAAATTGTCTTTTTTACTATTCATGTATGTTTTTCATTATTGTAATTTGTAAATCTCGTTGTTATCCCTTCAATAAGGTGAAACAAATGGTAGATCAGTGAATCATCGATTTGGGGACTTTGCTATTATTTATAAAGTTTCGTCATGAGTTTGCAGAAGTGTTGATTTGAACAAGCTCCTTTTTTAGGTGACCCGGTTACTACTTTGAACATGCTCATTCATTTCTTCTTTACTCTCTCTCTCTCTTGGTTGCTCGTCGCTCCAGTCTTCTCTCTCACTTTAAACCATTCCTTCTCCTTTATGAATTTATTTTTGAATCCAGTTGTTTAGTAAGTCTTTCTGAACAAATCTAATTGCAGAAGGTCGATTGAAAGCCCTTGCCGTCCCTTCCACGCCAACCCAACAAAAAGGAATATTTAGAAAATAGTTAAATAGATGGTGGTTTGTTCATGTCAATGTTAAATGCAACTTATTTCCCATTTTTCATTTCCTAGAAATGGGTGAGGTTATATTGCCCCAACCTTAGAAAAAAAAGGGGTTGTGTTTCGAATGCAAAGGTAATGTTTTCAGTTTTTAATTTAACATTGCATCTAAAATGAAAGTCCCCTCTTCTTTTGAGACTACTTTAGATTTAATATAAGTACGAAACATGTATCCTTCAGCTGTGCTTTAATAATTTTGATATGATATTTTCTCGATTTTTTTTCATATTTGACCTACCATGAATAATTGATTCCTCAATTGTTACTAGTGTGGATGCACGCTCTTGTAGGAAATTCCATCAAGCAATAAAGAGATCAACGACACTTGGGCAAAGCTCAGCTCAACTTAGGCAACTGGATTGCTACAGTGGGAGGTTGAAAGAGACTGTAGATGAGATGAAGCTGATGGATAAAATATAAGGAAACTTCCACTATTTTAAAAAATCAACTTCGTGCTTACGCACAGTATATTCTTGACTTGACGAAAAACTTGTAGAGAAAGATTGAGCCCTTCTTTCAAATAGGTACTTTTTCTGGCTTGCTTCTTTGCCTGTCTGTCGTTAGCTCCACAAACGGACTTAACCTACTATGAATTTAACCATTTTTTAAACAATTTTTATTGATGGGTCCATTAAAAATTTTTCATAAAATATATTATAGAAAAGAAAATTATTTTTGTAAGATTTTTATTTGTAAATAATTATTTAAAAATTTTGAAGATTTTTTTGATTAATCTATCATGCAAAGTGTTTTAATTTATTTATTGTAAGACTTTTCTTAACAAAATGGAATTAAATGGTTAATGTAAAAAATGACTTTTCACACGATGATATTGGGTGGGTGCCATGTGGCACCCTTCAATTTGCTTTTCAACTTTAGGATATATTCGCAAAATATTTCTTTTTTTTTTTTTAAAAGACTTTTACCAAACATAAAGACATTAATATTTTAAAAATAATTTTTGCAAAAATTTATTTTCTCTCATATTAAACTCATTTTGAAAACCTTTTGTTAAACCATCTCTCTAAATTTATACGTCATAAGCTAATAGAGTATTAACATAATATTGAAATTAATTTTTCTGGACCATTTCCAATTAAATTCATATATTTTGAGGAATATCCTATACTATTATAATTTTTTATTTATATTTTTTACATTAAAATATTGATCATTATATCAGGTGATAGAGATTATTGAATTCATTAGCCAAATGATGATATGTGATTTTGTTAATAATAGATAATTTAAATTTCTTATTTTGAGAATCTAATTGGCTACTTAGTAAATTATTTTTAGGTTGAAAATTGATCAATAAAAATGATCAATTTCATTTAATGAAGTCAAACTAAGCTTTAGCATAAGTTTTTTCTCTTCCTAATAAAGTTCTACTATTGCATAAAAACCAAGTTGAATACAAATAAAAATAACTTTGAATCCATACTTTACCTTAACCAATTGTTGCTCCCTGCTTTGCTAGCTGTAAACAGCTTCTCACAACTCTACTACTTTATCTTTTCATTCTATGCTCCCCTTTTAGCTGCACCAAAGCTTTCCAATATCCATCTTGATTCATTTTCTTCTATTCCATACTAAGCTTCTCCAAGTTAAACCTTCTCATTTCCTTCATCTTTTCTCTCCATTCACTTTTCTTGATCTACTTGAGCTTCCTCTATCTGCCTTATTTATTCTCTCTTCTGTAACTCACTTAATACAATCAAATATCACCTTCAATCCCATCTAAGTTGAGATATCACGAAATAATTTATGAAATAACAAAAATATTATTCCAAAATTTTAAATATATGTATATATATCTTAAAATTCTTTACTAATTATTTAAGCTTTTAAAAATTATTAACTCATTGCCTTGGATTACTTTTGAGAAGCTCTTCTCAATTATTTGTCTTAATAAACTTTTTGAATTCATTTAAAATCACGACATACTTTTTAAGATTATATTAATTTGATAATATTTTAAAATATAAATATACTTTTTAAAACAGATGGCTTTATTACATCCAAAGATATAATATTATAACTTTATTGACATAATTTATCATTTATATGATACATATATATATATTTAAATTTTTAGGTGATGTAATCTTACCCTCCACAAAAAATGTCCTCAAATTTAGAAAGGTTTTGGCCATTAGTCGATCATGTATGCTTTCACTTCCCAGGTAGCTTTTCTTTCCGCTTGATATTTTTATAAAATATTTATCATTAGAATAGTTCTATTTCTTAGTAGCTTGTCCATTTATTTTACGACCTTCACTTATATTTCAAAATACATTTGATTAAATTTTGATACCTAGACTAATATAATTGACAACAAAACAAGGATCTAAAATGCATCTTCATAAAAATAAAAGATGAAATACATTCTAAATTCTTGATATATAAAGAGTTAAAACAATCAAATATATCACTTGTCCAACTCTCTTTAGAACTTATAGGGACCACAAAATTTATATTTTAACTCATTTCATTTTTTCAATTCTTATAATATCTTTCATTTAACTAATTTTTACAAATGCATGATCTCTTTCTTGAAATTTTATTAATCAATGCTTTGCATCAAAGTACTTTTTCTTCTTATCTTGAGCTATCTTTGATTGATCTTAAATAATTCTTATCATTTTTGGCTTTCTCAATAATCTAATGATCCAATAAAACTCTTTCTTTTCTTTTATACCAACATAGAATTAACAAATGCTTCATTACATATATAGCCTAAAACGATGAAATTTTAAAATAATATTGATAGCTATTATTATTAAAAAAAATTATTAATGATAAATGACTTCTTAACCTCCTCCAAGATCTAATATACAAAGTCATAAGTAAATCTTTTTGAATCGTAATGATTCTCTTTATTTATTTATCTGTTTGAGGATGAATGACTGCTAAATTTTAAACTTGTTTAAAAGTCTTGATCCATTATCTTCCAAACATGCAAAGTAAAGTTAGGTTTCATATCTAATATAATAGTTTTTGTGAACCATGTAATTTAACAATTTTGTTCACATAGATATGATCCAACAATTATGTTAAATAAGTTATCTAAGAACAAGAAAATAAATATATTTTTCTATCTATCTATAATCACTTATATTGAATCATGACCTATTTGTGATTGAGATAACTCTATCACAATACCTATAATCACTTCTTATTTATATTTATCAATGGGCGAAGGTTGCAATATTTCTCTTAGTTTTGTTATTCATCTTGATTTATTGATAGATTAAACTTCTTAAACCAATTCGACACATTTTTTTATTTCAAGCCACCTATCACATGCTAACATGTCAGCCACCTACCATGTGCAGAATAGGTCAATCAGTGTGTATATGGCTTTTCACATGTAGAAGCTACACCCACTTGCATGTAGCAGTTCGTGTTTTCATAATTGGTCTCATTGTAATATAGAATTTGTAGAATATTTTTGTTTGGTCAAAATTTGCATGTTTTGTTTAGAAAATAAAATATTATATAGTTTTGAATAAAATATTAACTCCAAATATCAATATAAATATATGAGAGTGTTATCTAAAATATTTACGATTCTTTAAATTTGAAAACTTTGTGAAATTAAAACTCCTTGAAAGAAACTACTTGAGAAATTAAACTCCTAATTACAAAAACCTTCATCTTCATTAGTTGCCCATTATTGTTACGCTTCAATTTCATTGTCCCAATTCAAAAAACGAATTTATACTATCAAAGGGCTTAACGTGAAACTACCTTGCAAGTAGATCAATAATCTATAAAAATATTATACTTAATTTCACATAAATAATGTATTTATTTTTTTATAGAAATATTATACATGCCAAGTGAAAGTCATGAACAAAGTAGTTATTTTCACAATACTTTAGTTGTTTGATTGTATACATAATCACTTTTTTATTCTGCATCAACCCATACCATAGATATTATAAACATGCATCATTGTACACACTATAATCTCTTCACAAATTGTCTATAATAACTTACATATCAAACAAATTTCTTTTTGTTTTATATTGGTATTAGTTTTGATTAATTCATGATTATTAAAACAACATATTCAAAAATTCAAACTTAGAGTATTTAGTATACAATTTGTTGTCTCTCATAATTTATAATACTATAACTAAATATTTAACATGTTCTTTTAAAAATTTTGAATAAATCAAAATATCATCTATGAAGACAATTGCAAACTAATCTAAATATTATAAAATATTATGTTCATCAAATCTATGAGAGCTGCTGATATATTTATTTTACAAAATAATAACTTTAAAAATACATAATATTCTTGTCTTGGTTAAAAAATTACTAAAAGTATATCACGATATTTTATTTTTAAATGGTGATATGCAAATCATTGACCAATCTTAAAAAATATTATTAATTCTTAGAGTTCAGCAAATAGACAATCAACTTTTAGTAAAAGATATTTATTGAATTGAAATTTTTTTGCCAATTAATTTTATTTCTGAAGTTATTTAAATTAGATAAATCATAATTTGCATGATAAGCATAAATTTTTAAAAACCTTTAATGCATTTTCGTTTGAAAAATATCATAAATTATTTTCAATTTTAAAAATTATGTAACGATAATTTTGGTAAATATTTAATATATTTATGCTAACTCTATTAGATTAACTATTCAAGAATCTAAGACAAACATCCCCCATTGATGACCTTAATATTTTTCTCATATTTTTTATTTTTCTCTTCTAATTTGAACACTTGTTCATTATATATATATATATATATATATATATCACTTATCTATTGAGAATTTTGTATATATTTATTAGATAACCATTAGTTTTATAAGACTAGTTCTGATAGTTCAAATTAAATTTGAATCATTTTATACTGATGACGTTAATAGTATCGTTTGGGATAATTATATCAAAGGTTTAGAATTTAACAAATTTACATAATTGAGTAAGACAATGAATAGAATATCTTTTTGCTCAAATTCTTTTCCAATTGAATGGTATACCACTTTAGCTTTATTTGATAAAGACCGACTTTACATAAATAAAGGGAAAATAAATTTTCAATTCTACATAACAAAATTTATGTGACAAAATAATATATTACAACTTATAACAAGATAACTAATATACAATATACCTGACTTCAAAACTATTGATTTATCATTAAAAATAAAAAAATATTGAGTCGATGAAAAAGTTAGTTAACCTAATCTCGTAATATTAGCTCGGTATTAAAAAAATCATTTAAATAATATAAAAACTGTTGTTAGAAGTCTCCTGCATGACCTCTCTTGACGTCTTATATTTCTTTTCCAAAACACATTGGTTCACATATGATACATTTATTTTATGTTCATTCATTTAAATGATTAAACAAATGTATAAAAACATTTAAATTAAATAAATAAAAAATTGTGAATGACAAATTTTTGATATTTTTAAGGTTATGTTTTTGAAAAATGTTTACATCAAACATAGGAAAGATTCCAATAATATTTGCAATCACAATGTCAAGTCATGCATTATAATATCAAATTTAAGACAATGATTAGGAGTTAGGAGGATTGGTGGTAAAATGATGCAAGCACATAATAATTAATTTATTATTAAAGCATATTCTTAAAAGGGATTATAAAAATGGAATTTATTTTTCTACGAGTTCAACTAATAAATAATTAATAAAAAAAATTGTTAAATTTTCTTAATTAATCTATCATGTAAAATTTAAAAGATAATATTTTAAGTTTGTTATTAAAAGAATGTAATAAGATTGGGGGGAATATTGAAAAACATATTATAATATGACTTTTTGTATAAAGGGTCGGTCTTATGTGTGTCCTTCATTTGTTTTTAACTTTTTTACGCTGAAAATATTTGCTATTTCAATAAAAACTTTTCATTAAATTTTTATCCGTTCTCAAATAAAATTTATTATTCAAAATACTTTTCTAAATCAATTTATTCAAACATACATATGATATTTAAAAATAGTATAAACGAATTATAATTTGATAGTAGTGCAATTACAATGAAGCATGATTACAAGGAAGATTAGAGAATATTCTTGAAATGGGTTAATGGACATGATAAGAAAAATGAATAGATGATTATTGATATCATTCTGTAAATAATAAAATTGTTTCTCATCACAACCGTCAAGTAGCCATCTCACTTATCGAGTTGACAACTCATGTGACATGTTTTTTCATTATTGACACTCACTCTCTTAGAGATGAATACTATTCTCAAGCCAACAACCTCTAGACATATGTCTCTAACAAGTAGGCAAATCATGGTATAATTAAAAAAGTTCAAGTAAATTTAAAAAAAAGAAAATTAATAAGACCATATTAAATTTTTTTGAAGATTAAATTTCCTATTCTTAAATTTATATCTACCCATTAGACATTTTTCTTGGGCCTATCACTTCTCCTTCATTTTATCATATGTGTTGGCAAAGAAGCCTTACAATAGTTCTTCCCAGTGAAAAAGATTTAGGCCTTTAATTCCCTTTACACATGGTCCAAAAGTAAACACCTTCCCACGCAAGGTTAAAAGTGCAAACCTTTTCTATAAATAATTCTTAAATTAGGCTCTCTCTTCTCACATAAGCCTAAAAGTAAACACCTCTAAATCTTAATTGGAATAAGCCAAATTCAATAATCACAATAACAAAATTTTGCATAAACTCTCTAAAAATTAATAGAGTGATATATATATATAGGTCAATTTGCTATATTACTTCTGATTACAATATCAAAGTTTTTACATAGTGAGTGCATTTATTAAATGCAGTGGGTTTTTCCATCTATTTATAGAACTAATGTGGTTGTTTGTATTTCTTAAAAACTATCAATTTTAGCTTACCAACCTCCCAAGTCTTCTAAGATATTTTCATATTCTTGCTTAATGCCTTAATCCATGTTAGCAATGCTTCAATGAGAAAATATAAATAGGCAATTAGCCAAGCTAGACTTTACCACCCAGTAGATGATCTAAACATGTTCTATAATTTGTTCATTTTTTATCTACAAAATTTAACAAACTATTTATCTGATTGAGTGTCGTACCATTTAATGATGATCAAAATTGTTCATCGAACATTTCTATAGCCTTTTGATATTTGCTTAATTTTGAGTTGCTAACAATGAGATTATCCATCAAATAGTTTGATAATTTTCTAAAAGAACTCAATTTTGAGCATATGTTTATTTAATATTTCTTAGTTGATCTAATTATTATCATATTATTATTAAACTAGTTATCCAATGTCTATTAAAAAGACTAATTGAAATTTTATAAAGGTTGATTTTGGCAACCTCATATGACTATTAATATACTAAGCTATTAGATTATCCAATTTTTAACGAACTAGCCATCAGTCAATTATCGAATGTTTCGATCATTTTTTAATAGAATACACAATTGATGGCTGAGTTTAAACTAGCAAAATATTTCTTGATAGAATGTTTAATATCCATTGGAGAACATGTCAAATGTTTAATACTTTATTAAAGAAAGATCTTTTAGCCAATTAATTTTATTTCTTATATAAGTTAGCTAAATTTTCAAAAGCACAACAAAACATAAAATTTTAAAAATCCATTAATAAAATGTAGTTTTAAAAATATGATAGATATTTTTGTTTCAAAAACTATGTAATAATAATTTTAATAAATATTTAATATATTTAAGCTACTTTATCATGTTAATCATTCAAGAATCTAAAAGAATCATTCCCATAGTTCATATGAGTATGTTTCTTATATTTTTCATCTAATTAGTACACTTGTTCTTTCATAATTCTTGAATAATATATATCTATGAACATATCTACATCTTTCAATAATCGTTCATCTAATCTTAATTATGTGTATTTATATATATATATATATAATATTTATTATTTCTAATAAGATTTGTTACAAAGATTAGGATTGAATCAGAATTTTTTTGGAGTGATTAAAATATTAATATTATTTATGATAATTATATCAAGAGTTTCAATTGTAATGATTAATACCTTTCTTAGTTTAATAGAATATTCCTTTGGCCAGTTTCTTTCCTAATTGAGTGGTATACCTTTTAGTTGTCTAAGATAAAGACCAATTTAGATGATAATAAAAGATAAAATAGTTTGGTAATTACTAATGATGAAGATGAGATTACACTTGTAGCTCTAACAAGTGATGATAAGATCACATTTATAATGATATCCAACAAAATAAATAAATCCCATCTTCTGGATGGCTTCTCAGTTGAGTGTGTACATGGTTATCGAAAGATCACAAAGATGGACATTGTTATAGTGGTGAAATAATTCTTTAAAGATGGCTTTATTTCAAAACATTGAAAGGACACATAGGCCATATTCATCTTTAAATTTTAAGGATAATCAAAACCAAAGAAGTTTAGGCTGATTAAGCTTTGCAATATGATTAACAAATTAGTGACAAAAATTTTTATGGTTAGACATAGGGTAATGCCTCTAGATATCTTTGTCAGGGAACAAGTTGCTTTTGTGTTATGTCATGCTATATCTGACAATATTTTTTTGATTGACAAAACAAAACCTATTTGTGCCTATCTTCTTTCAAAGAAGGTTTGATGGAAATAAAATTAGATATGGATAAGACTTATGATAAGAAAAATTAGAAATTTGTATTGGATGTTCTTAAGCATTTGTAGAACTTTGTTGTGGTTGGTTTAAGGTTTATGTCATTGCACAAAGATTTGGGATTATGTTTAACATTTTTTTATCTATCATTGATACAAGTAACTAGGGGGTTTTAGATAAGGATATGTTTAAGATTTGATAAGGAAATTGGAAATTAGATATGGATCACACTTATGATAAGGAAAATTAGAAATTTGTGTTGGATATGCTTAAACCTTGGTAGTTCCTTACACTTTGCTTTTATTGGATTAAGCCTTATATCACCACACCAAAATTTAGGATTATGTTTAATATTTTATATCTATCATTGATTGAAGTAACTAAGATAGGGATGTCCTCTCAATCCATACCACTTTACTATAGTGTCTAAGTATCTCTTATGGCTTATTAGTATCAGTTTGATCATGTTCACTCGATTAAGCTTAGGAATTTCCCTTCTTTTTTGATGATTACACACCTTTTTTATGTTGATGGCTTAATTATTTATGAACCATCAACTTGGGGTATAATGAAGAATGTTTAGAATATTATAGAGTAGCAAGGGCATCACTCTGATGAGATGATCAATCTAAACAAATTTAGAGTGTTATTTAGTAAAGGGATGAAGTACAAGTTTAGAAAATTGATTTCTTGAAATTTTCATATGTTTACTTAAAATATCTAAGAAACTAATTATAGAACAAAACTTTAGAGAAAAGAATTGAAATTTATTATTAATCAAGTAGAAAATTGTCTGTCAAGGAGGATGATCAAATCATTATTAATGGTGGGCCACAATGTCATAATGAACTTGATGTTAATTGTTATTCTTACTTATTGCTTAGTCTACATCTTAATTCCAAGCTACACTATTATAGAATAGATCATATTGTTGTGTCATTATTTGTGGAGTAGTTCAAATGATTATAGTACAATAAACCAAGCCTATTGAGAAATACAGCTCTCAAGGAATGTGTTTGACTTGGAGTTTGTACCTTTTCGACTTAGTTGTCAATGATGATTGCAAAACATGGTAGGAGTGGTGTTACTCAAGAAGGTAATTTATGAGTTTAGTTCTTTAGATCAAAAGTACATTATGATAATAATATTTTTCATATGCCTTATAGTGCATCTCATACATGTATGTCACTCAAAATTAGAGCCCCTTTGCCAAAAATGATATGGTTTGATGAATTGTTGCAAGAAATTGTGTTTCCTTTTTTTTTGTTAATTTGCTTGGCATCTATCCTATTGCAACAAAAACAACCTATTTTAACATGGATGTGGGGCATTTGATATTTGTAGTAGAGCTAGTCAAGGAGCACGGGGTGTCAGATCACAAAAAGATTTACAAGTTATTCATGTCTCATTTGGTATTTTAGATTTTACATTTTCTTTAAGTGAAATAAAATTAAATGAATATTCTATGCTTAACATTCAGTGAGGATATGGTGTTGGACTTAGAGACAATATACAATGACATGTATATGTACATCAAGGGAGGAGGTCATGTGGGTTTGGAAAGAGATGGTGCAACCTTAAGTAAACATTTTCCTTTGTAGATTAGCATTAAATCTACTTCATGTTTACACCTAGCAAAATGCAAGAGGGATTGAAAAGTCAAAGCTTTGTCTGTAGTGATGCCATACTAATGATGATGTGAAACATTATTTTTGAGAGTTGTATATCCTGAAAGAACTCTGGTTTAGTAGCTTCATAAATGTCTAATTCATGCTTGGTGAGATAAAGTACTAGGATGATATTTCTATTATTTAGTTCCATAATTAGATGTCTATGAATGTGTAGGTGGCTATGACTTCTCATGTAGTCCAATGTACTACTTTTTCTCTATTGCACCTCTAGAATAAGAAGAATTTGTAGATGCAAGCAAAAAAAAGTACTCAATTTAGTTGCACATCACAGGAAAAATCGCAATATAGTTGCTACTTTCTACAACTCTTTGATCATGTCTGATGGGAGCTTTGGTGGTCTTGACCAGTTGTTTGTTATCTCATATTAGACTCCTCCAATAGGTTGGATTAAATTTAAACATGATGTAGTAGTGCATGATGACATAAATGTTTGATTTGGTACTGTTAGAAGGGATGACATAGGAAGATCTATTGCTATTCTCAAAAAAACTTTGGTTTCAAGTCCAACTACTACCATGGACATTTTTGCTATTGTAAAAGAATTAGAAATTTTGAAAGCCCTACTTCTTAATGTCCAAGGAAGAGTGATTGAATCAAATTACATTATAGGCATTGTGGTAGTTAATCAATTACTTTCGACAGCAACAAACAATTGTTCCTACAATAGTTCTTATCCCCCAAAAAGTATGAATGCAATAATTTTAAAGACTAAGTTTCTCACCATGCATTTATATCTTATTTTATTTGAAACCTATTAATGCCTCTCCCGAATCACTTCAATTTTGTGTTTTTAATGATTTTATATACGAACTTTGTTAAAGATAGTACATTGTAGACCTTGGCTAGTACTTTACTAAGGAACCCAATGACTTTGATTTCACAAATAGTGCTAATGGAGTCCAAATAGTAACATCCACGAATCCCTTGTTAGCATCATTTATGGTTAAAACAATGATGGTATCTGATCATCTTCAAACCCCCTAACTCTAGTTTTTTATTAATTGAAATAACATTAGTAAATTCTCTAATTAATTTTTTCATAAACTCAAGAATTTTAACTCTAGCTATGAGATACGTGTGCCCATGTTTGTCCCTCTTAATCTTTACTTCAATATCTAAGGCAATCATAAAAGGATCAAAATCCAACAATGTTATACCACAATAATGCTTCCAAAGCATGGGCTTGGCTTAAGAAATTTAATTTCTACAAAGTAAAGATGTTGGAAGCACTACCTAGCTAGACAAAGCCAAACTACATCATTGACAAAAAGATTAGGGTGGACAGTGTACACAAAAAGGTAGACTGATCAATTCAAAGGATGGAATTGCTACAAGCTTTTTAACTACAACTTAAACATAGGCTATTGGAACGATGATTATTATGGTTATTGGAACCAGACTTTCCCTCCAATGGATCCTCATTACGGGATTTAGATTATACTTTTTCAAATTACTAGACTTATGGAGGCTATATTGTTATCTGTTGTCAATACCTTACCATGCAAGATTGGGAAATTTGCTCGTTTACTGCCTTCCTTTGATGTGGTAGCTATGTCTCAAGTTACCTCTTTAGAATCAAACCCTAATTCTTCATCAACCGTTACCACCATGGTAAGCCTCTATATTACCATCAAAAGTTGATTTGGTGTAAATTTGAATGATGCATCACATACACAGATGTTGTGTGATATGATAACTTATCATGAAAAGTTAAAGAGCCAGGTTAAAGCCCATATTGACCTTATACTTAATAAATGCATCCCATCAAGAAGTTAGGATTTGATACGTATGTTAGCTCTAAAATTATATGGTTTTCAAAGTAGCATGTGCCTTCACAAAAACTATATTTTAATGAGTCATTCACTATTTCATAGTTTAAACTTGTTTATACTTACACATGCATGGATTAATCGTTCAGATAAGCAGATGACTTCTAACAAGATCAACCAGATTAATACACAAACATAAAGCACTAGGTAGCACCTCATGTTACAGTTGACATGTTCCTCATATCTGGTGACACTTCACAAAGGAATAATGAATGCTTTCATGTTTTGATGCCATTCATCAAGTTTGGAAACATTGCCACTAAATAATGGGATTCTTCAATGACAACCCTCCTTGGTAGTAAATGAAGATAAAAATGCATGGTTTTAATGACTTTGCTAACACTAGAGTAGGGGTGATCACATGTTCAATTGCATTACAAAACAACAAAAGTTCCAAGACATAAGAAGTGTGGCATCAACAAGATAATTGAACAGGAACATACAAATCTGATAGAAAAGAATGAAACCTATGAAATTGCTTTTTAAAAAGGTTTGGTTAACTGGCAAAGCCCTACAAATAATAATTGACAACAGCAAAAGATAGCCAAGCCATAAGAAGCACAACCAAAAAAAATAAAGCTTGTGCAAAAGTGGTCTAAAGCCATTATAATCCCATTAACCCAAAGAGATTCAAAGATTTTTAAAAAAGCACAATGGGCTTAATTATGGATGAAGGCCTTGGCTAACATACACATGGAAGGACAACCAACAAGATCTAGAAAATAGCACCATAATACAAATGATTCATTATGGACTACACCAATCAACATACCATTAAAATGGCTAAAAGGATTGCACATCACAAAATGAGGTTGTTGAACACGACTCATGTAATTATAAAATGTTTTTCCAAGATCCAGGACAAGATAGCAAGCACACTACATGATCTAAATTTTGCTATCCATGAAATAACACCATGTTAATCACTTTAAAAAGTTGTGCTTTCACTACTAATAGGTCACCCTTGTAAAGCCACACCATGTTGCATGCATAGGAATACATATCATGAGGGTGAGGCTTTCCACCATGCATCATGCCATGTAGAGGTAATAGAACACTCAACAAACACATGACTATGCCTAATTTGCACAATAGAAGTTTCACTATAACATTGGAAAATATCACACAAAATGAAGCTCCTAATAGTAAGAAAAGTGTGACAATTTCACAATGTGCCATGTCAAGTCCCTATTAGAGTAACACCTCATTCTTGCTTCACCTATCCTGGGATATGGCAATGGTGAGAAAATGTCATGCAATTCAAGAACAAAATGTTGTATGTGAAGAACTCCAACACACAGGGCACTTGGATGCTGTCATACATCATACAACAAAATGGCAAGAACTACAATGACAAAGGCATTGCTAAAAGTAGATGGCATTGTCAAGCTTTCACTACAAAGTAAGCAAAATTGTACTTCACAAAGCCCCACATAGATGAAAAAGAGTAACACTTTGAACATGCACAATGATAAGTATCTTAATTAGGAACCACCTTATGCAAGAACCAACACATAGCAGTGCTAAAAATCCCAAAAAGATGTTACACAACATTTCACATGCACAGTATGTTGCAAACCACACTTGAGAACTATGAACAATTGCACATAACTAAGGACGAAGCATAACATGTGCAAACCCTTGTGCATGTTGCATCATCCAACCTTTTTTTCATCATAGATAGCACCATGCCAAAAATAAACACTTGCGAGAAACATGTGTTAATTCCATCAATGTGGAAGACAAGTTTTCTAACAGTACATCACCTTGTCGATGCACCAGTAGTGGATAAGGGAAACATCCTAAACGAAGTTGCATTTTATGAGCCCCAATACACACATGTTGGATGCAATACGGAGTGCAAGTACTTCCTACTAAATGTGTGTATAGTACACTATTGTTGTTGTAGTGCACCCAGTGTTCTGCCACACATGCAAGTACAACAACATGAAGCTAAGGCTACATCCAAGATTGCACAAACCCTTTTAAATAATGCACCATCCAATTGTCACTTTGCTACTAACCACATTATGCTGCATATTTCCTTTAGTGGATTGTATGTTATGAAAATTCTATCAATGAAGAAGTCTCCTAATAAACTATCACCTTATCAAAGTGTTAGAAGCCTGCAACTATAAATTTTTTTAAAAAAACTCTACACTTTGTGAGCCCCATTAGTCATGCACACAGGATGTCTAACACATATAAATCTCATTTTTCAAGTGATAAAGTTCTGTAAGTTTTTAGATAAATTTATGTTAAACAATTAAAGACAAAGTAATAAAAACATGTTGCATTAAATTTATTTTTTAAAAATAAATTATTAATCACAAATTAACATAACATATGGTGTGTCGGATTGTGTTGTGTTGTACCAGATCGAACGTGTCGGAATAATGATGAATCGGGGCAGGCCTAGACCTACCATGCAA
The DNA here is from genome assembly GCA_023846275.1 of Vanilla planifolia. Taxonomy (NCBI): domain Eukaryota; kingdom Viridiplantae; phylum Streptophyta; class Magnoliopsida; order Asparagales; family Orchidaceae; genus Vanilla; species Vanilla planifolia. The sequence continues at coordinate 395,182 of CM043871.1, read as the reverse complement.
CAATGCAATTCTTTAGAAGTTCATCACTCATCACTGGAAATTGGCTGCGGAGTGTGCACGGCCTCTTTCGCCTGAAGAGTCTCAAACGAGCCCTTGGAGGATCTTTGAGAATTCCATATTCCTGGTTAATCATTCAATCATCTTTGAGTTTGGAAAGTCCCTGCCACAACCACCACTCCTCCAGATATATTGTTCCTCCAATAATTATCGAGACCTAAACCTCTTTATTTAACCTCAGATAGGCTTTTACGGGGAAGATTGCAAAACAGTTGAAATTTTTTATGCCCAGGTGAAAGATATTGTGGCCTCCCTTGTTCGTGGATTTAACAGTATGTCAATATTGGTTTTCCTTGGGTATTATTCTAGTATAATTTAATTAGGAATGCTTGAGGAAGTCTTTACATTGTTACCACAGATACCTAGATGCATGATTGCAGCACCTGGGACCTTTTTTTGTATCCTATGATTTTGTTTAAAGTTGACTACGAGAAATACGGGCACCAAATCCTACATAAGCATTTTGAAACACTATCTCAAATTTTTTGTTGAAAATTGATCATCTTTTCTTGAAAGCCTAATGCTTTTTTTCCATTTTTTTTAAGATTTGAATTTTTTACTATGAAAGTAGATCGAGGTAAAAGGTCGTGGACTGCAACTCATGGATGTGAAAGGACAATTATAGTCATATTTTTTTCACTTTCCATAAAAAAACTTTTTTCTAATTTTTTGTGTAATATGAATCAATGTATCACATTTTTAGGGTAATGGAAGGCATTGGAAGCATTGGTAGAAAAAGGGGAACAACCAACAGCTAGGGCATACTGAGCCATAGGTGCTTCTGACATATCCTAGGTTTGGAAGGCACTACATCTTGATAACCTAGGCATAATGAAGGGAGATTTAATCTCATTCTATACGATTTATGCTTAAGATCAAGCTTAAATGATTTGATTTTGTATTACAATAAGAATTATTATTTATATAGATAAAATAAATTGATAAATTAACAATCGAAACTTAATTAATTTCATTTATTCAAAAGGAAAGTATACAAGTTATTAATATAATAGTATTTTAAATTATAATATTTTATTGATTATTTAAATCTAAATCATAACGAAACAATCAATAAAACTAAACTCTTAAATATTCATCCCAATAGATGGTCTAGCATTGGAGGTGTGTGACGATTGCTACCAACTAGTGAGATTGATATAAAAGTCAATATATGAAATAACATCTAAGTTTACAAAGCAAACTAATAGGTGAAATCCCTTGATAAAGCTTAAGCAATAAAGATTGGGGTGCAGATATACACAAGGGAATGTCAAGGATTAATGGAATACATAATAACAATTTCTACATGAATACGGTCTCGTAGCACATAAGAAGTGAAATGAAACATAAAACTAGCATATAAAGTCCATCATGCATGATGTTCATAAATGAAAAAATAAGGCATGCATCAATGTTCAAATGTTGCTTCCATTACTAAAAATATTTTAGACATGTCAATTGAACTAATGTCAAAAACATAAATACCTACATAAGTTCTAAATATCAACATTATGAATAAGAATATCAACATATAATAAGAATGTTATTATTAATTGTCACATTCAACATTTCATTACATTTGCATATAATCAGTCGTGGAGTTATTAACAATGATGTAATAATATTATACAACATGATCTTTAAAGGAATATGTATTATATGTATCACATGATCTGGCAATGTCTATGAAAAAGTATTATGTTCAATAGTAAATATGCTTAATTAGTTTCATATGAATAAAATTAGCATATAAATAACAAACTTATCGTAACATGTTATGTGTTTTCTTATTGATATCATGCAACAATTTCAAGAAATAAACTAGCTATAGGTACATATAACTTTTATTATTAAATGAAAATGAATTACATATAAAAATTGATTTGACTTCAACTAAGAAATCAATGTAATCTCCTTAAGTTAAAGGGTGCATTGTTCTAATTGTTATGTGTCACTTATTGCAAAATATGTGTTGGGTCCAAACTTTTTTTAGGTGTGCAAAGCTACTTCAAGTAGTGCTGATTTGTACTGTTGAAAATTGAAGTCTAGACCTAACATATGTTGTACACATTTAAACAATATTAAATTTAATGATTCAATTTATTGTTCTATTTTTTGTAATTTATTCAATTGATTTTAAACAAAGAAACTTATTCATGATCATGCCTCCACAACAATTCATATCATGCCTATATTAGTCATTTCTACATTTGGCTCTACATTAGTCCATTGGGCTATTATTGCATTTTGAATATTTTTTGCATTATTTGTGTGAATGTTGCTTGTCTGCTCTCATATTTTTCTCTATTTGAGAAGAAATAAAAGGCTAAATCACCATGGTGTCATTATGTGTCGTATCTTGATAATATGAGAAAAATCTATGACATTGATAGCATGCTGGAATTCAAGGCCAAGTAATTTGACTTTGTATTATTAAAATAAAATAGATATATGTTTAGAGCAAACAAACCTTATTTAATTAAAAAATATACACATCATTAAACTAAATTTAGTAATAAGCACTTATAATGTGAATAATATAATATTATTCATAAACCAAATTTTGAAGATGACTAGATAAGTAATTAAAATAATATGATTAAACACTTGAATAAACAATATCAAAAGATAGCTTATTATTAATAATCCAATAACAATTTACTAGTCAAGTAAATTTGGTCTAAAAAAATTATAAAACAATGTTTGAGGTTCTAAACAATTAGTAGATGAAACTTAATGTCACAAAATGTATGTTAAGGTGTTGGAGAATGAATGCTCTACGATATGCAATTAAATAAGATTAAAAACCAAAAGTATGGAATATTCTGTCTTGTACGTTATTCATGAACAATGAAAGTAAAGATGTGCATCAACTCTTAAATGCTATTTAAAATTATTTTTTTCATTAATCATGTTAATCAACTTAATTTAATATAACATAAATGATCACAAAATTTATGCACAACGATATTATCCAATACGTAATTGTCAAACTTGCAAATGACAACATTTACAACCATACACATGGTATAGCTATTTCGCATCATGAACCACTATACTCATGCAAAGAATAATATATGTATATTCATATATGGAGTCACACATCCTGCTATCCAATCACAATAGCTCATAGGTAATATAATTATCATGTCGGTTTGGGTTAGAAGGATGTTCACCACTATCCTGAAATGGAAGAGTCATGACTTCTTGGGCTTTTTTATTTGATTAACCAACTTTTAAACAACATAAGGATACCATTAGCCATTTTGTCCCACATGCAATCCTAGCCATATGACCAATGGTGAAGTTATTTAAATGATGTGCTTTTACTGTGCATCATGAGCTTCATATAAATGATTAATATTGTAAATAAATAATTATAGTGTCAAATGCATTGAATATGGACAACAAGTCATATGTGAATAAAGTAAGAACATAAATAACCAATATAACACTACATATCATTTGCTATCCTTGGAGATCATACATTAATCACAAGTAAACATGTCACATAACAATTTACATCTAAATTTTGTTTATACTTAAGATAAATGATTGCAACAAAACAAGGCCATACATGAATTTTAATTTTTTTAGAATGTATATGTTAAACTTTATTTATCATGTGTGTTTGAATTAAGTAGACTGTTTACAACAAAAGCAAGAATTTCTCTCTAATATGTAAAACTCTTATATTGCGAAAAGCGCTATCAAAAATAGTTTCATAATTTGCAAATCAATTTGCGCAAATTTTGATCTGAACTACATATGTGTGTCATCTAGTTAACAACATATTTACTTTCATAGATAACACTAATAATAATTTGCTACCAATTGCTAAATTAATTATTGTACCTAAATAAATAAGAAATTTTGTCAACAATCATGAAGAGATGATTGTTAATTTGTTTGAGATTTAGAGATCAAAGAAAGAGCAAGCATGTGGCACATAAGTTTTGTGTGTAAACCTTGGATTTAGGAAACAAATATGGCTATGGGGCAGCAAGAGGACAATTTAATATGTAGTTGTTACAAAAAAAAAAGAGGGAGTCTAGCCTTTACAAGAAGAGTTATAACCTTAAACATAAGGGAATGGTAGTCATTGGGGAGTAGAGAAGATGATCCCTACTATTATTAATGTGAGGGTTGGTCTAGTTGGGGGCTTGTACAACAAATTTTTTGTTCAAGTATATAATTTATGCATGTTTTTAACAATGCATGTAATTATATAATAATTGAGAAAAATGTAAAGATTGGGAAACTATGGAAATCTAGTTTCATGCATTGTACATGAAATTTTAAGTATAATATGTTGTTTCTTAATGTGTGATACATCACCCCTAGACATATGGTGTATAGAGTTTGTAAGTGCTAGATAGAGAATTATAATTTATATGTCAAGGCTATAAAGACAAAACTAAGAACTTGGTACAATACATGAATTTTAATATGTGATACGTCGAGTTTATAAGTTCCAAATAAAAAATCGCATAAAATACAAGAATTGCTATTTATGATAGGTTGATTCAAAGTACAATACAAGAAGAATAAGTATTGAACATTGTAGAGAGTAATACCTTATATGGACATGCTATATGTTGAGGTGAGGCATAGCACTTCAACCTGATGTAAGTTTCCGGAAAGAATTAAAAATTGTCTGTGGAATTTTGGGATAATTAATTGATTGTGAAGAAACAATGTTTTAAAACAATTATTATTAGAAGATATTTATGATTTAATATTTACATTATTGGGAACGTTTTTTGAGAATTAAATACATGACGAATTGAATTTTAAGTTTTGAGATTTGTTTTTTATATATATGAATTGAACTTTTATTTAATTTATTTTTGAATATGAATTGAAATTTTAGTAAATGCAACATAAAGTTTGGAAATCAAAAGATGTGTGAGGAAGAAGAGAACCATTCTAATAACAAAATGGTCATAATAGCTGAAGGAAAGGAGATTAATTGAAGGGAGAGATGAGACTGGTCATGTTTGCATTGGAATTGCTAGGTATAGAGAAAGAGATGTAAAATATTTTGGAAGGGACTATGAGAGAATTAATTGTTTATTTTATTTTTGTTAATTTGCTATTGTATGAGAAAGTTAGGAGTTTTTTATGGCTTTCTAAGTTGGCACAAAATTTTTAACATGCATGGCATGACATATGTCACTAATTTGCATTATATTAGGAAAAGAATAGAAAAGGAGATTTTATTTAATGGTATCAAAAAGAGATTATAAAAGTTAAACAAAGTTTGTCATAAGAATGAGGCTCTTATATTAAAAGAAGATGTCATTTTGTTACCAAATGATTTTATCACATTTTCAAGTATCCTTTAGTGGTGGAATCTAATAATAGAACCAATGATGTGTTGTATCTTAGTACTTGGTATTGTTTATAGTTTAAACCTAATTTTAAGAGAATATCAAGCTTTTGTTTTGCTGATTAAACTATAACTATTAATAGAACAGAAAGGGAAAATGTTTTAATAAAGGAAAATATTTAATTAAAATGGGGCTTGAGTTCTAATGGAAGTTTAAAATTTGGGTCAAAATAATTACATAGAAAATTTAAAAGGATTTAATGCAAAGTTTGCAAACATCACATCAATATATTAGTCTCATTTTAGAAAACTTACAATTGATATAATATATTTTGTTATTGGGATTTACCTTATGTCATGACCCAATCTTGTAGTGCCTTTTATTTTTTATAGATATTTTATGTCTATTGAGCTCATGATTTTTGGGTTAGTTTCTTTTGGCTAAAAAAATTTACATAATGAAGACATATCACATGAAGATTATTGGCTCATTATTTGTTCCTATGGTAATAAAAAACAATTGCAAGTATATTTAGACAACATGTTCAAGAAAAGAGATTATAATGAAACGTGACTTATTGATGATTTTAAGATATAATAAACAAAAATAGTTTATAAAATTCTTCTTGATTAAGAAGGCTGTCTTAGTTGGAAGGCAGAGGCACATTGTACTGTCTAGCCTTATTGGTTTAGGTTGATTTCAATTTATTTGTATTATAATAAAGCAAAACTTGATGTCTCAAGTGCCAAATAGGCATGCCTTTGTATGTATATGATATAATTGATATCGTTGAGGCTGTATAAGATGATAGGGTTGTGTTGACAAAGTTCAAATATTTTATAATTATAAATGCATCTTACAAAATTAGCCAAAGTGTGAAGAAAATGCATGATGACTTGTCTCAGGGTAGAGCTTGCTTTGAGAAATAGTTGAACTTAATTGATGAAGCTTATCTATGATCTTGAGATCTTTCTAAGCTTGTCGATTGGTTAGCGAGGAGTGTTAAAGTCCATTGATACATTAGTTGAAGGTGTCGATTATGAATGCTAATCATTAATGGGAAGTTGTTGATACTCGTGCAATACAGATAAGCTATTGAGGGATGTCCTTGAGGATTAACTTGTAGTTGTCAAGATAGGAAGAAGGTATATAGCTCATCTTATATTAAGTTGAGGTCTAGGTGCATAGTACTTTCCTTGATCAATTTTCTTGTCATAACTTTTGTTGAAATGCCAACAAAGGTAGCTTGTTCATGTCGAATTCAATATCATCATCATCTATTTGTACTTTTTGACAGACAATCTTGATCCATTTTAGTTGACATAAATTTTTGGTTTTCCATTTTTGTTTTGGTAGGTCGATATATGTACCTTTCTCTCATTTTTATCTTCAAATTCTTATACAAGATTGTCAAGTTTATTTCTTTGTATCATTACTTTGTGGCTTTTTGTCTTGCTAGTACATATGTATTTGAATTCTCCATCCTTATACACTTGAATCATGTTTTAAAAGAAATTTTTTTTTAACCTCAATTTCTACTTCTTGTTTCTACCAACAAGATGATTAGTAATTTCAAGCACACTTTTTAGATCTTCTATGCACTAACTCAGTTGTATTACCAATATAATTAACAATGTTATCTTGCATATGATTTGTGTTTCACTTTATCTCCTAGAACATAAATCGATGGCTTTCATTCTTGAATAAATTTCTTTGTTTATATTTAAGTTAATATTTTCTACTCTTGGGTAATTCATTTGTTTTAACTCTTTTACTTTTTAAAGTAGACATCTTAGATCATTAATTGATGTTGGATGGTCAAACATTTCATGGTATCACCATAAAATCTTTACAATCTGAAAGTTCTTTTTTGCTCTTTAAGAAGCAATCAAAGTGTTTAAGAGACTTTTCTTTTAAAGTAATTAATGCTACTTTTGTTTCCTAAAAAAGTACAAGCAATAATAAAATCATATGCTAAAGTGAACTAGAAAATAATTTTATTATCTTTATTAACTTTCCCAAACCATAACCACCAAGATATTTTTAAAATCTTTTTCTTTTTAGCTATATGCCATTTAAGTCTCTTAAAATTAAAAATGTTTTCATGGATGCTTAGTATTAACTTTTCCAAATCATTCTAAACTTTTCCTTAACATATTTAGTTTTTTTAGGGGTGGTCATCATCAACATTTATAGCTTGCTTTGCTATAATGATCTTTGAAGTATGATCCTTTCACTAATCCTCATTACATCTATTACACCTTTTAAATTTTTATTCAAAATTATGAAAATTCTATTTCTATCATGTTTTAAACCTAATTCTCAAAACTTAAATCATAAAGTATTAAATTCTTTTGCCTTGTCTCATATCTACTTTGCTTTTTGAAAACACAACATTTGCCTTTCATTGAATAATTATATTCAAAAATTCCATCTGCTTTCTAACTAAAGTACATATATTTTAATATCCTACAATAATTCTTGTGTCTTAGATTGAGTTTATTTTTCAGTCAACCAAGATAATGCGGTAGCTCTTGCTCATTTAGGACTACATTCGAATGTGTAGAGCTCGTGCTCACTTGTCACTTTATTCATACTATACAATGCATTCCTTCCCTGAGATGCTTTAACATTAATGCAATTTTGCTTTGGCTTCATGTCATTTTTTGGTTAGTTTTACACAGGTTTTGAATTACATAACACAATCCTTCACTTCATTTAAATAGAATCTAGGCATGGAAGAAACCCGTTGAACAAGTGGACTGTTTTAGAAGGTGCAATTCTATGGTTTGATTGCCTGATCTATTGAATTGGCAAGTTCAAAAGTGTGGTAGAGCAGTTCTTAGGCTGGCATTTATTTTATCTAAGAAATTAAGGTTCAATGATATCGGACAATCTACTTAACTTTTGTTACATGCCAATCCATGTCCAAAAATGTGACCAGTCAATCTGAAAGCATTTTTAAAGAAGATAGCAAACAATTAGATTTCTATGGAATTATTTCAACAAGGAAAGCCAACATGGGCCATCCATAAAATGAATTAAGCATGCCATACTAGAATCAATATCATATAGTAAAGTGATCACATGAGAACTTAGGAAATTCGAGAAAGCATCAGTGAACAATAACTATGAGTAGAAACTTTCATAAAAGGAAGTCCATGAATTTACCACATGTAAGAAGTTCCAAAAACAATGGAGTTCATATTTTTTATAAAAATATAGATCAAAGAAAGAAAGCAGCAAAAATGGAATAACAGCCTAAAGGAAAACCATGCACAATGAACGAGAGAAAGAAAACTAGAAATATAATGTCAGAGTCACTGAACTCCAAAAATCCTTGATACGCATTCAAAGCTTAAAAAACCTTGGATTCACTACTTGAGATCTTAGTCGTAGCTTATGAAGAGTTCATTCCATAGTTTGTAGACTTGGTTTCCTTGATCATTATATAACTCGTTTGTTCAGTCTTCCAGTTCATCTCATTTAGTTTGCTACCTTTAATCATTTAAAGTGTATCAATTTAGTCATAACATTGTAAAGTTTGAATTCAAGAAATTGGACATAAGCTGAACAAGCATATATACACGTGTTTACTAGTTTATTAATTTTTTTGCTATGGTCCATATTCATTGTAAGTATTTGGTATGTTAACATTGGAAAGATGTGATATATAATTTATGTTAATTTTAGTGGAGTATAATTGAACATTGGTTCCTTGAAATAGTAATGTTGGGTGTATAGTGAAAGAAAATCGTAAAAAACTATTATATGTAGAATCAAACTATTTTTTGTTGCAAGTTTTCTTTGGAGATTATAAAATCAAAAAGGTATTTAGAAATAATGTTTGATGAAAACAATTCCTTTGATGAGGAGCGTAGTCATGCTTTTAATATAGAGCCTTGGGAAAGTTGTTTGGATGGCTCAAGGGAAGAATGAAGAATACTACGTTATGAACAGTTACGTTTAGTTATTAAATATATGTTGTAGTTTTAAGCTATCAAATTTGATTCTCTGATTTTTATATGAGTTCCTCTTGTTTTGATGCACTCAAATAGGTGTAGTTTACTTAAATCTACGTTTCAATTTATGGTTTATCTTCTCTTCCACTGGTTGAATTTGGTTAAGTGTATACATTGTAGAGCTGAGTAATAATTATTTTGCCAGTTATTTCTGATCCATAAAACCTTTTGCTAATAGGTATAGTTTTTTCATATGGACAAACAAGTAATGGTAAGACATTTACCATGAGAGGATCAGCTAACCAACAGGGAATCATACTGCTTTCTGTTCATGAGTTTTTCAAAATTATTCAAGAGGTGGTCTACCTCTACAACTATAAATCCTTCCAGCCTTTTTTTATGAATATTTTTTCATAATTTCTTGTCATTATTTTTTATATTTTTTTGGTGTGTTCCTTTTAGCAGATTATTTTTTATGTTAAATTTTGGCTTTTATTACACTTGTCTTTTTTAATTAATAAAATAATTTAACATCCATGTCCTCATTTACTACATAGAAGTCCCTAACTATTAAAAATGTTTTTCATCTACTAGACATAGATATGCAAGTAATTATTAGCTTAACATTTCAACTCTAAAAGGAGTCAAAGTTTATGTAAAAATTATTTTAATCTTGTATTGTTTGCATAGCTATTTAGCTTTGTTTGTTTGTCATTTGGAAAGTGGACAAAGAGTTCCTTGTTTGAGTGTCTTTTGTGGAGAAAATCGTAAAAAACTATTATATGTAGAATCAATAACTTGTTGGCTCTTGGGGAGTTTCAAATTCACAAATCAATTGAGGTATATTTCCGGTTTGTTTAATATGGTTCTATGTTGCATTACTATGAACTTTATTTATTTTTATTTGAATTATAAGTTCTACCATATTTATGAAGAGAGGCATATATGTTGCTGGTTTGAAAGAGAAGATTGTTTCCTCCACCAGGAATGTTCTTCAACTCATGGAATTTGGCAAATGTAAGGACAAAATGTCATTTCCTCATTTCAGTTATATCATAATAGAATTGCAACTTATGGGCACAATTTCTTTTGTTTTATAGTACATTGACACATTGGGGAGACAAACATGAACCTTTACAAAAGCCACTGTCATACAATGTTCCGCATGGCATGCATATTTTTTTGTTATCGTGATTTCTGTCAAACTTTTTTCAAGTATCTCAACTAACTAAATTTAATTCTAGATTTTTGAAAGTAGTGAGTGAGGTGGAGGAGGTGATTCAATTAATTGTGTTGATGTTGTTCGTGTATCTGTTCTGGTATGTTGTTTTGGCGACAAATAATCGTGCTTTTGTTTTGTTTGTTTGTCATCACTTATGCTTCTTTTTGGAGTAATTCTTGATGGTCTAAGTAACATCTCCTTTTTGATAGAATTTGCTAGATCTTGCTGGATTTGAATGTGCGGTTAAAATCGGTGTAGAAGGTGTGAGCTTGAGAGAAGGCTAATATATAAATATGTGCTTGATGACCCTTGGTACCTTAATTAAAAAACTAAGAGATGGTGTTGAAAGCCAAGGGTTTGTTGCATCATTATATTTTTACTTGTCAATTATATGGCACGCGTGTCGTTTGTGATGGAAGATTGTGATCTATTGGCCATGCACCATATCAGGTCAGCAAGTTAACTCGCATTTTGCAGCCTTTTCTTAGTGGAAATGCAAATACTATTATGATTTGTAACATCACCCTCTCACATGTTCCTAATTTAATTTATTAGATTTAAATTTTTCGAAGAATTTACTGCATGAATTCCCATATAGCCTATGCAATTGACCTTACAATATTTAAAATATAAGGTTGTGGACCATTAAGGTCACCAAAGATGCTAAACACAATAGATGTAAATTTAAATTAATTAGGTGAGCTTTGGCTAAAAGTATTATCATGGTTAAGCCACTACCTTGTGTAGCCTTAAATCATTTTATGCTATGCATATGTAGTTGCACATATACAATGAACTCATGTTGAATTTAATGAAGTACTTGATTTTTCTATGATGTATTTTCATCTTTAGCCCTCATAAGCAAACTTTTTTTTAAAAACAGCGATAATAGAAATGAATGTGTGAAAATGACAAGAAGCAAAGGAACGAGGCGAAGGGAGAGGAGGATTTTTTTCATAAAAAAATTGAATTCTCCAAGAATCAATTCAAGAGGTGTTGAATTCATGAATTGATTTCTAGAGTTCCCTAAATTTTCCTAGTTTTATACTTTCTAAAGGTTCTAATTTATTTCATACATCCTTAACATCACTTTTTATAGAGGATCGAGTATAGTATTTAATTATAAAAAAATGTGATTTTGATCAAAAATTTTAAAATTCTGCACATATTCTTGTCTATCTACTCAAGTGTGCCCCGCACCCTACATCTGTACATCAGTCTCAGTGGGCTGTCCAGGAGAGTGGTTACTATTCTTGCATGCAAAACATACATGCAGGTTGTAATTATACGTGTGCCCGCCACAAGCAAGCGCAGTTGCCTGGTGTGTCGTTCCCTTTTCCTTGTGCTCATGCACCTTCACATGCAGCACTTGGCCAACATAGTGCAATGTGTGTTTTTACAGCTTGTAGCATGTCTTCGGGTACGGCTCAGAAATTGGTCTTGTTGCTTTGTGCTGTTTCAATGATTTTCATCGTTTTATCTCTCTCTTGATAATATTTCACCAATTTTTTATTCAATGATTTGGAAAGTGATCTCTTGATTAGCCCTGAATATTTGGAAATTAGTTGGAGCATCCAAATCCTTTTGATTGTCTACTTTTGGATTTTGTTCATGCTTCATAGTTGTTGGAAATTGACAGCAAATTACTCTGAAGCTATAACATTATTTGTTCAATGATAAGCACTTTATGAAGTGTCATTTCTTTAGTTGCATATTTTCTACATTTTGGACAAATAGTTTATACTACTTTTCATAATAACAGAAACATTATGAAGGTAGATCTTTCTCCTATTTAAAAATTATTTTTAAGATAATTGTTGTTTCCCAAATATCAGTAAAGCTAAAAATGAGTTTTCTCTGTTGCAGTGGCTTCGAGTACATACCTCCCCCTTGCTTAAGAATGTTAGTGTTCGTACCTTATCTTGCTTAAAACGTTGTTATTCTCATATGGTCTCACTTTGCAATCCACATCCATTTGTTGACATTATATTTGTACACCATTCCATCCTTTTGTGTTGCACCATTTTTACACTCCTTTTTGTTCTTTCACTCTATGCTTCCATTATTTGTTCCCATCATCTTTATCTTTTGATGTCTCTATCATCTTCACAATGCCTCCTTGATGAGCAAGCTCCCTTTTTTATTCACCACTAGCTATCTTTGTTCGATCTAGTTGATCCGTTCCATAGTCAACCATCCTTTGATTTGTTAAGTACTATACCATGCATCAGTTATTTACCTCTTGATACCTTATCTCATGTTCTTGGTATTCCTTTGTCCTCTATACAATGCTCTTTCCTCCCGTCTAGCTTCCTACAAACAACTTCATCTCAAGATGAAGGATAGAACTCACCTTTCTAAATCAATGAATTTGGCACAAGTTGTGCCCACTCTCCCCTCCCATAGGCATGGCACTAGCATCCACTTCTGTTGCCCTTCATGTTGCAATCACCTCAACTACCTCCCCTCTTATACATACAACACTCATGTTTGCCCTACCCATCCCATCCTCTATCTGAACAAATTATTACATGAAACTTTATTCCAAAGCCATGTTTAGTTGTCTAAAAGTCTTAATTCATTGTCCAAGCAAACCTTATGTAGCAAATTAACTTTAACTATGCTTGAATGGTGGTGTTGACATCTTCTTAGAGTTGGCATTGGAATATGAGGCGAATTGTTTAGTTCCCTTGTTATGTATTGTATTAAAATACTATTTCTTTGCATACATGCATCTTGTTGAGCCCATTGCATGGAAAGCTAGAGCAAGACACCATTGATATGTGGGGAATGGATTCTCCAAACTTCATTAAGTTGGTGCTGATTGTGCTCGACATGACTCCATGCCATTGGCCACCATGCAACATCTTGTTTTAGATACCATTGAGTATGTTGAGGGATCATCTAACCCCCTGAGTTTTTCAAATGGTGATAGCCATTAGTTATAAGATTTGTCATTTGAACTTGATTGTGACTCAATCTAGCACAGTTAAGCCCATCATCCCATAAATGGATGTGGGCCCTCTTCTCTTTGTTTGCTCAAGAATTATTGATTCTCCTCTCTAGCCCAATGAATAAACCCTCAAATATTCATTCTTTTAATTTTAGATGTTGGCATGATAGCTCCTATATTTGTGAATATAGAGATCAACTTAGGTCCTTTAAGTATACGATTATGGCTTTACTTGGGATCAAACTTGATGACGTTCAATTCTATAGCATTTTTTATAATTTAAGGCCATTTCATATTAAAGGTTTTTATCATAATTTTAATTATTACTTAGTTGGTTGGAACTTGGACCCTTACTTGAGGTTTTTTTTATTACTTATGCTTACAATGACCTAGACTTTAAGATTGCCTCTTAGTATGTGTTTAGAGGCTTTACCCCTTTAATTGGAGCTAATGGGAAGGAAGCAAATGGGAAATATAGTAATTCTTCTTATAAATATTATGGTGGATGATGTTCCTTGCTTGGGCCCACCTTTATTTTGTTCAACAATTGTTTAACGAATCTAATCCATTCTAAACTTTCTTGGGCTCTTTCCATTGGGGATTAATGATGGTCTTCCCAAATTCCTTTGTGTGGTTCTCCTTAAACCCCTTCTCTATTTACTTAACTTGCATCATTTCTTACGTGTCTAAATCCAAGGGAAATCTACTTAAAGTTCAGGAATTTTTGAACTAACCATTGAAATTTAAACTTATTATGGAGTACCAGAGGATTTTACCTTATGAAATGGCCCTCAACATTACTTATCCAAGCTCAAGGGGATAAAATAGTTTTGCAAGTCCTGAAAGGGGTCCGGATCTCTTGAAGAAAAGATTGATTTTTTCTTTTCCACAAGAGCATCTTCCCCATGCATGGTTGGTTGCTTTGTGAAGAAAGACAATGTCAACTTGATATCCTTAGCTTTAAGAAGTTATTTGTTGTGGATTGCTTAACATGCAAAGTTTTGCTGGTTGCATGTTGAAGAAAACAACTTGAACTTATTTTATGTTAATTAAAATGTGGGAATGAATCTAATTCTCTTGGAATGACTATTTTTATAGTTTTCTTGATGATTGAATACAACCCTTTATTGTTGACATCCTCATAGACTACTTTGGGCTCCAATTTACCCTTTGTGCTCAATTGAGTTGGTGATCTCTAATCAATAGGCTTTTTAAACATTGTCCTTCAATATGAATCCAATTTTGAATTTGCAGCAATCTTATGAGTTGGGTTCGTTGTGAGATCTTGTTGGATTGTTTGGATGTCATTTGGAGGAATTTCATTATGACAACTTAGGCCTCTGTTAGAACAAGGTTTGCACCAACATTTGTTCTATAGATATCATGGTTATTTCAAAGACAATTATTGCTCAATCAATCTTAGAGGACAGAACATTCTCTATTTAGTACTTTTCTTATAAGATCATTACCAAAATTTTGGCTAATAGATTCCTCCTAATCATTCCCAACATTATCCAATAAGTGCAAGTAGCTTTTATCAAAGGTAATACCATCATGGTAACATAACGTTTGTTATAAAACTTGTTTAGAAAGTTAGTGCCAAACATCCTAAAATGGTCTTTTTCTAAATATTGATATATCCATGGCTTTTGGCTCAATTAACTAGAACAACTTTTTTTTACTAAAGACTAGAAATTATAAGTTTTTCTCTGAGCTTTGTGCTTAGATGAAGATGTGCACCTCTAATATATGTTTTTTGGGTTATTTAGTAAGTCTAGAGGGCTTTGCAATTGTTGTCTTATTTCTCTCTTTGTCTTTAGTATCATTGTGTATGCCTTCTCATATGTTGTTGATGTACTGTTGATGATACATTTAGGGAGAACACATTTAGCCAACTTTGAAGTAAAAATACTTACATCACTTGTCTTGTCTTATGCCTTTATTGATGAAGTCATTTTCATTGGGAAAAAGGATTAGCGAATGCTATTCTTAGGTACAATATCTCATATCGTACTGTACAACCCATGCCTAATATATTGGTTGGACCACGTATCGTACAAATGATTTCTGTTAAGTAATCAAGGAATTGATTATATAGGTCTAGTTCAACCCTCATATTTGTATGATGATAAGAAATCTCTGACAACTAATTATATTGGTCCAATCCACCTTTCGCAGTTGTACCATCGATAACATATATGCACAACACGATAATGTTGATTGTAATAGGCCAATAATAGCACCATAGAAGTATAAAGCACGATAAACATCGCTATGCATTTGTGTATCGATTCAAGATATATGTTGCTCTAATACAATCCATACTCATATATGTAAAGATAGTTGGATGAGTAATTGGACAAGGTGATCTTTCTATTAAGAACTACATAGCTTATTGTATTCTTTAATTTTCATCTTGCATTAGTATGATCGTTAACATCTACTGATTTGTCATATTGGTATGATCATCTTGTTGCACTAATATGATAACCTTAAATTATCAAATTGACTTGAGCTCTTAAAATTTTCAAATGCATTGGATTTTTGGGTAAACTATTATACTATACGTTCATTTGATTAGACCAATACAATTTTTATCATTTTCCCTATTCAAATTTAGGGCAAAAAGCTTTCTAACTCTAGCTGTTGGGTTTGTACTAATAAAATCTAAACGATTGTCTCATACGATTATTACACTAAAAAATTGTAATGATCTCCAGCAATTTCAACTTCTGAGGGAACATGCATCCCTTTCTTCAAATTCAAATTATTAGTGCATGTTTTAGAAAAAGAGTGTGTGCCAAATCTTTATCTTTCTATGTTATATAAACAAAACAAAAATAAAAATCACTTTCTTTCATGTAGTCTTCCTTTTTCATTTTTATATCATTTTTTTCAAATGAAAATATTGATTTCTTTCCTTCTTCTTTTCAACTCTTCTCTTTCTCTCTTGTTGCTCTGCTGAATGTTACTTATCGAAAGAAAACTCATCAAAATAGAGATAGCCTAAATTCAGTATGTATTCTGTCTTCCCCACACAGACAGCCTCTCTCTCCTTTCTCTCTTTTAGAAGTCTAGAAGTTCTACAAATAATTGTTTTTTTTACTTTATAGGAAGAGGAGCAATCTTTAGTAAAGTTGCCCAAATTTGGTGGCCCTTCCTTAAATAGTGATAACAAGGCGCCTATCTTTCTATTGCCTCCCTCGTAAGTTGTTTCTTTTGCCCTATTTTGAACAAATAGCAATGTGTCTTATTTTTGATGATTTTTAAGGGTGTGAACATCAAATTTCTATAAAATAGCTATATGGAATATGAATCAATTCCTAAAAATAAATAACTTCTTCGTCAACATGTCATTTGAAGGAATTTGTGTCTTCAGATTATTGCAATCTAACTGAACGAGAAACTGGAGCAATTTTTGTCATCAAATAGCTTGAGGAGCTGGTTCTTACCGATCTAAATGTTCCATTGAACATAGTTTTTTTTATTATTATTGTATTAAAGTTTTCTTCATTTGTAGATTGAATCTTTAGAAATGGAGAAGACTTCACTAAAGGCGAACTTGGACAATGTTGTACCTTGGTAACTGAACATAATGCCTGCTTTAGGGAGAAGTGTGAAGATGTATGTTTTTTACTGTAGTTCTGTTTCATGTAGTAGGTGCATTGTTTAATGAATATCTTCATTTTTTTTATGAGTTTATGCTTGTCTTTACGCTTGGACTCTGGTTCATCCCATGAGTGCTAGGCAAACTGCTAAATTAACTAATGTCTCTAACATATTAGTGATAGTCCTATTCAATCAAATCCATTTTTATTTTATATTTTTTCCTTGTTTTTAAGGAACTAATTTAGTCTAATATGTTCTAGGAATATTGATCTAATAATTGAATAAAGAATTCTTTTTTTGAAGTTTGAAATCCATTTTTAATTATTTGAGAGTTGAATATTAATGTTTGTGATAGGTTATTACAACAAATGCAGAGATGTTAGATCTATGTGATTTCTCCTAAAACATAATTTGTCTTGGATTCACTAGTAATCTTCGATAAACTTAACATAAAAAGCATTGATATTGTTACTTTATCTTGTATTTATTGCATAAACATTAAAAACTATTATGTGCAAATGCAAATTGATTAGAGAAACCACACATATAAATAATAACATGACATAAAACACAAAATATGATCTTAAAGTATCAAAAAAATTAACATTAAATAATTCAATTAAGAAGATCTTCAATAAAACATGTTAAATAATTTGGAGCATCTAGTGCACTAA
Organism: Vanilla planifolia; assembly: GCA_023846275.1. NCBI lineage: Eukaryota > Viridiplantae > Streptophyta > Magnoliopsida > Asparagales > Orchidaceae > Vanilla > Vanilla planifolia. The sequence continues at coordinate 377,372 of CM043871.1, read as the reverse complement.
GAAAGAAAAGAAAGCATGGTAGAACATGGTAAAGGCATCAGACATCTTTATCTTATTCTGATGGTTACAATTGATAAGAGAAGAAGTGGTTGGCAACAACAACAAGCAAAAAACAGAGAAATTTCTTATAGGTAGAACTTTCTTAGCATCCTATTTTATTCTTAAATCCCTTTATATATGCCTCGATGTATCTCTCATTATCATTTCTTTCATTTTTAATCTTCAACCACATATCTGTGTTTTTAAATGATATTGCAATTTCTCTTCAAACTTTAAAATAATGAACTACCAACTTGCAGTACAGCTTAACCACAGGTTTATATTTAGATGGTGTTGGTTGCTACATTAATGAAGATTTTTGATTTCAAATACATTTCAAGAGAACTGTGCATTGCATAGTGATGATACTTTAGCTTGACCTTCATTTCATTTGGATTGTTTGCTTTGTTCTAAAGGTCATTTTATTATAAGAGAATAAAGTTTTGCTGATGTTAATTGTTAAATTTCATTCAATTTTTTTCAATTTAAATTTTAAATAAAATTTTCTTAGTTGTGTAATGTCTAAAGTAATTGAACTCAATTAATGTGTTTTGAATTGTGCTCAATGTGCTATTCACTCCCTTGTATTTTGTGGTTCTCTTTTAGTTGCAACGAGAAGTCAGGAATGCTCAAGAAGTTGCAAGAGTAGTCTATGATGAATTGGTTTTCTATCCTCACTCCAAGAATTTTTAGATGGATTGCTTACTTTACTTTTTCTAGTAAAATGATCTTTCCAAGTTGAAGATGTATGTTTTTTGCTATTTAGATCTGCTTGGCTTTCAGAACCTCTTTTGGGGTTCTCTTCAAAGTGAAAAAGGAAAGAAATAACAATTAGTTTGTTATATTTTTAGGAGTAGACTCAACTCAAAAACTTTTTGATGAAGTCGGAGAAATTGCTTTGCATTTTGGCCTTTTAAAAGATTCATTTGAAAATCTTTTAGCTATTCCAAAAGACTTTATGAAGCTTTTCTCTTTATTTTCTAAAATAATGAAGGTAATTCTGGCATTTTTTTGCTTATTTATGATTTGTGTAATAGATATGGCATATATTGTTGTTCTCTTTAATGCCTTCAAATTTTTTTCACCTTTGAAATGATGAATTTTGGCATGTCTTTTCAACAAAAAGTTGGTTTTGGTTGAATCAAGACCATCATTACAATTATTGTCCTATTCATTGTTGTTTTCAAAAAACAAATATGTTAAAAGTGAAGTACCTTACTGGGCAACCTTTGAAGAGAAGTTATGCAATAGATAAGGATGCTAGTGAATATATTTTTTTAACTCAAAAACTACTTTATGTTGTCATCCCTAGCTTGGTATTTTGATATAATCTGTTTTGGCGATGTGCCCTTGCAAGGAAATGTTTACAACATGGTTGGATTAATCAAATTGTATTTTGACTTGGGTTACATTTTTCTTGTTATCCCTTTGTCTACTAAGGGTGATTTCATAAATAATCAAGATACTTAACAATTATGAGTATGGGTTGCTTGTATAGTAATGGAGATGTGAGTCCTCTTTTTACATAAATTCTTACACCTTATTTGAAAGGAAAAGGCTATTATATTAGCTTGTACTTCTATCTCCAACTTGTGCAAAAAATGAAGTTTTTTTTCTTATTTTCTTAAGAAGATTGGAGACTTCTCTAATCAATGTGATTAACATCAATATATTGTCAATGGTTGCCTTTTGGTTTAATGTAAATGTAAACTATGTAAACCTTTTCTTCCTACAATTTCTATTGTATGACGTGGCAAGATTCAATGGCCATTCTTGTCCAATTCTTTGGAATGATGACACTTACCATAGCTAAATTATCTACTTGATCCATCCACAACCCATACTCATTATTTAACTCAATCACTATATAGGGAAATTAATAGGATTTTCCTTGAATAAATCAAGAGTAATCATGCAAGAGTGGTGGGTGGAGGAGAGAGAGATAGATAGATAGATAGATAGAGAGATAGAGGGAGAATAGAACAATGATTGTTAGTTGAAGGCTATGCTTCCATACTTCTACTGCTTGGTTTTAAAACACAACAATATGAAAATCACTAATATTTCCATAGAATACTTCCTAGTATATTTTATAGTACAACTCTTATTAGCTATATTAGGAAAAACTTCAAATTAGAATGGTGCTAAATTTATTTAAAAATCTTATCATATTTTATAATTCATGGGATGCTTCTAGTTCGTTTAAAAATAGTGTTACTCTTTTTTATTTGGTTACTGTTTTTATGATTAATTTGGAAAACATCTTACAAAATTTCTTGAGTATGCTTTTTTCTAGATTGGCATTTGGATTACAAAAATACCTCAAGAACTCATCCTCAAATCTTTGCTAGATTTCTTAAAGGCTTTCTCTTAGAGGTTTTGTATTACCTCTATTTAAGTTTTGTAGTTTTGCTTCTCATGTCAAATTTCTCAACTTCTTTGCCCTTCTAGTGAAATCTCAAATCCTAGAGTGCAATTCTTGAGGAAATCTTTGACAACCATTGATGAAACTTTATGCTTGTTACTTCATGTGTCTTAACCTTTCAAGCACATCATCTCAAGTAGCTCTACTCTTGAGCTCACTATCTCAAGTTTTGGGTAATCTTCATTGGGTGCTACTCTCTCTCAAGGTTTCTTTGTATCCCTTCCTCATGTGTTAATACCTCTTATGGCTTGGAGGATTTTTCTTCAGGATCATTTTTAACATACAACAAATGTTGTTGGGACATGTCAAGATTTTCTTGCTTACTTTTGTTGTTGTTATCTTGATCATTTGTTCTTTTTAAAGGATTTAAGTCTCTTTGAATACTTTTTAAGTAGAAATGGATTTGTTGGAGAGTCTTTTGGTTTTTTTTAAATAGAGAACATGAGATAATGAAACTCATTTTTTTCTTCTTCCAAATTATTCTTAATTAGTCTCTTATGGCATTTGTGCATTTCAGATGACGTAAAGTGGGATTTATGTCCCTCATTTAGGGGTGGTTCAATAATTCTAAAAAATCATATGCTTTGATAGTAGAATTTTTGTATTCATGATAAGGTCATACATAAGAGATAATACCTCATGAAATTTCTTATTAATTATGAAATGCTCAAGTAATTTTAAGTTCTCTAGATTTATTAGAATTGATTTCTCTTTATGGAAATAAGTTTATCCAATAAATGTTATAATTTATTTTCTTTAGGAGTCGAAATAATATATATATCAAATTAGTTTTAACTTTCTTAGCCCCTTTGTTATTCTTTTATTATATAAAACCATGCTAGTTCTCCTAAAATTCTCTTATTGATGATGCATATCATGTCTCTTTTTGTACTATTGCAAGATGATCGACCACATCTTGATAGAAATTTGTATTTTTTAAATGTACTTGATAGTCTTTTATACCTTTTATTTGTCTTTATTGGTTGAGTTTATTGAGAAATCCAAGTTGAGTGGGTTTTACCTTAAATGCGCTCCAAACAATTGATTTGTGGATGTGTTGATTTTGTGCATATCATGTCTCTTTTTGTACTTATGTTGCAAGAGCTTCAACTACATCTTGAGTGGTTTTAACTATTAAAATATTCTTGATAATCTTTTGTACCTTCTATTATATTAATACTTTCACTCTATTTGTTGGGCTTATTTTAAAATCCAAGTTAAATGGGCTCTATGGTAGATATATTAGACACACCACCTTGAATGATTTAATGAAAATTGGGCACACAATAGATTATGATCTTATGTCTTTGAGTCACAGGAGTTATATCCTTTCATTAGATTCATATTTACTATGTTAATGACCTTTGTCTAGTTATCAATTTCCTTATAAAATGAGTATTTCAATTCCACACAGTGTTGTTGGTAACTCAAGATGTATTGATACTTTTTGTTAAGAAAAATATGTTACTTTTAACCCTTGATATCCTATTTGCACTCTATGATCTTAGGAATGGTTTTCTTAATCACAACCAGAAATTGTGAAATCGTCTTATCATCGATAAGCCTCCAAGAAAATTCATTGAGATGGTTTTCTAGGGTTGCTTAGGTATCGGTAGTGGTATGTATAGACCTTAGTTTAGATTGGTTGCTTTTGTAATGCGTTAGAATGCTCTCCCTTGAGTAAACTTCTCGATGACAGATTTCACACTTGACTCATATTATCTTTGGAGGTTCAAAATAATCTCTTTAAAAATTTTATATCCGATGTATTTGTATGAAATACTATGATTAAATATGATTTTGTATGTTATTTGAGATTAATTGTTTAGTTTTAAGCATGCATTTATGTTGGCGACAAGTGTGTGACATTTTTATGTCAATGATGAATGACATAGATTTTAAAAATGTAGTTTTGGAAAATCTCAATAAGACAAATCCAAGGTTATTGTTTTATTGGAATTGGAGGTTTTTTGGGGTTTGGGGACTAAACTCAATATTTGAACTTTATATTAAAATAACAATGTAATGCTAAATGAAAAAAAGTTTCCTTTAAGTTATATGGTAAGAGACCTATTCTCCTTTACTTGATGTTATTTTCCATCCTTATTGAAAAAGGTGGGGAGCTGTGGTACAAAGGGTGCTGAAGAGAAAACAAAGTAATAGCATAAAGAGAAACAATGAAGGAGAGATTGACATGAAATTAGGGACAAGTGGAGATTATGATGAGAATTTAGAAAGGAGAGTCTAAGAGGAGTTTTAAGAAGGAACTTGCTAAGATGAAGAAAGCTTTTGTGTGTGTGTTGTTCAAAATCTTTTTTGATATTTTTTATTTGGGAGTATTTATTTTTGTACCAATCCATCTAGGAATCTTTTAGCATTTATTCATTGCTTGGTGATTCCAACTCTAAGGCATTGTTTGATGATCACTTTCTACTTTCATTAGTCGTAAATATTACATTGGCATTAATTTTTTGTCATAAGTTTGCAAATCGACCTTGGTCTCAACTTTTAAGAGAATTTGTTGTTCTTTAAATTTTGAGGGCATAGATTGACATAGATCAACTTCTTTGATATTCTCCATTAGGCTTAGACAACCTTAACCTTCCATTCTTTCAATTGGTTGCATTCAACATTGATGGTGATGAATTTTTTGGGTTCTATATTATTGTGCATTTATCATGAGAAGTTATTGCTTTGTAATTATTTATGCAAAGCCTTGCACGGTTTGTATTAGCTATGCTACCTATTATTTAAAAGATTGGTTGGAATCTCCATCATGTATAGCTGTATGCTTATTTCCTTTCATGAACTTTTATTCTTGGCCATATATGTCCAAGATGATGCTTCAATACCAAATGATTTATCCACAGCTTGTACCATTATTGAATGTAGTTGACAAATAAACTAAATGAATACAGTGAAGAGCAATATTGCACCATCTTAATTTGCTTACCTAGATTTTGTTAAATACTGAAATGCCTTTTGTTCAAAGGAAGCGAAAGAGAGTTCAACCAAGAAAGAAGATAGAATTTGAAGGGTAAGATTCCTATATGATTGATTGTTAGTCAACCCAAAAAAACAACTGCAATGTAATATAGTATGATTTGTGAATGTGTCTATTTCCTTGCCCTTGGCAAAAGCTTAAGTTGGGAAAATAATCACATATAATTGAAGCCTGCTTACCCTACTTTGACATTCCTAATTGACTACTTTTAGATTAGTCTCTTTCATATTTTTCTAGCTTAAGTTCTTATAATTGGTATGATGGAAATGACTTGATTTTAAGAAACTTGTCTTTTGTATGTCCAAATGTTTTCTCATCAAATTTGATACCTCTTGATTGCCTGAGGAGTGCTCTAAAAATGAGCCCCACTTCTTCTACATAATATATATGTTCATTATATCTTATTGTTCTTATGACATTTAGTTATTGTATCTTATTGTGATTCATATCTTACTTTTTTGAAGAACAAATTATCATCACATATATATCCACTCATTACTCTCTTCATATGGGCTATATAACAAAAATTGCATGTTGATCATTACAATTGTTAAAGAAAAAATCTTACATGTTGATCATTACATTTGTATTTTCCTTAAATAAAAAACTGATTAATATCAGTTTGAATACCTACTCTATTCTTCCCTTGTGAGATAATAATTTATTTCTTATAAACTACTTCATTTCCTATCCTGTTATGTTATACTTTAAGTGTCTTAAGACCATTCCCATGGAGTGTGTGGCACAATTAAGTCCCTCATTTTAGGCCATGACTGTGTCAATAGATTTATGATCAAGAAAATTAAGGAATTCAAGTTTGAGAAGGTATGATATGATGATCTTGATTTTTATTTCTCTAGTAAAAATACACCACAATTCCTCATCTAAACATATCTCTCCAATGTAGAATCTATTGGTTAACCAACTATGTTAGTATCACAAACAAATTCATGAGCTCAAGTGTTGCTTCGAAAATAGGGAGAAGATTACTGTGGTTAGCTAAATCATGTCTTTCCCTTTTTATTCTTTTTAGGATGATGTTTTCATTCTATTTTTGATCCAAGCAAATGTTGTAGAAACAAGGCCTTCAAGATGATATGGAGAAGGAATAACACCTTTCTCAGATTTAATCTCATCAAAAAGAAGTCTCATGCTTATCATCTTCTTCTCTTGTTAGTGAGAAAGAATCTCTGAGAAAGGAACTTGATAAGACAAAATCAAAATTGAAAGATATCGAAAGCGAAACTAAAGAATACAATCCTGGACAAAGTAAAGCTTGAGGTAATTATTATTGTGGCAGATGTGTTAATTCGTGTTTTTTTTAATTTTCTTCATTAAATGTGAACATTTCCTTTCTTAGAGTGACAAATCTCAAATTGAACAAGAAGTTAAGAACTTGCATGGTCAAAGAGATTTACTAGAATGTAATATGTTGAAGCATGAGCCAAATGTTGTATCCCAAATAAATTTGTAGGTAAAAATTAGATATGGAAGCCTGCTTGTGTCATAATAGGCCATAACAGATTTTTAGTTAATTTATCAACTAGTTACTAACTAACAACAATGAAAGATGTCATATAGTAAACATCTGAGATGCAACTTGAAGAACAAAGGTTTCTTTCCTAACATTTTAGTGTGCTGCACCAAATCATGAACTTTATTGAGCTAGGCCTGAGCATATGGACAAGGTTTTTAAACTCCAAACCTTATTTTCTCTATGGTCTTTGTCTGTTTAATTTTTACTTGTTGTTGATAGTCAATTCCTTATATTAAGTGAATTGATTTGATTTGGTTTAGTACAATATTTTTGTTGCATGTATTGTTTTAGGAGGAGTATAAAAAGCTTGTATTCATTGCATTTGAGATGGAGGCTGATATCGCTACAGTGAAAGAGTCTTTGGAAATTACAATTGGAGAAAAGGAAGAAGTGGCTTTTAAAACTGAAATACTAGAAACCGAATTGGATGTTACGTCCAGCAAATTGAATACTGCATTAGTTGATGTAGAACTGCTGAAGGAGAAGCTTGTTAGCACGTTATAAATCCCTACAATTATAGAACAATTAATTTTGAACTAGTGTGAATTTCTTGTCAGTGCTTCTAAGGTTCCTCGCCATTGTACTTCAACCATCTATTAGATTTAATATCTTATTTTTGAACTTAAAGCAATTTTATCTTGCAGGAACAATGTTTATTTGATTCAAAAGCTTCTTCTAGAAGTTCAAAAGATTCTCTCGGCTATCTTTCAAGACAAAAGGAAGCATTGTCTTGGTACTATAATTATTCAAATAATGTATATGGAATTGAAATTGTTCTTTCTTTCACGACATTTTTTTAATTCATATACTAATTCATTGATTGGACCAACAACTTAAAGAAGCTCTTTTAAAACATGAGATCATAAAATCCACTACAAACTCTGAAGACAAAGCTCTGACTTTGAAACTCAAGATATCAAATGATAAAATTATTCTTTTCACAAAGAATCTATCCAAGGTAATTGTGAATCAGAGTGCAACTGTGGTTTATGCTTTTGCAATGTGAATATAACATGAAAAATCTATGAAATTGAACACATTATATGTAGCCTAGGAATTTGGTACGAAATTTTGTAGCATTTTCAACTAGATTAAAGCAAATGCAGTACACTAATTTTGCTAAAAGTATGTCCACTATATTAAGGATAGTGAAAGCATCTTGTTTTTGCAAATGATTATTTTTTTATTAACATTTTTTATTATTTTTTAAGTTTTTCATCAGACTTGTTAGAAATGATGTTAATCCCTACCTTTATTTTTATGGTCATAATTTTGTTATAGGATATTAATGATCCCATCAAAAGTATATAATTCTTTAAGGTTAATTTTTGGAATTATTCCTACACAATTTTAGTATGCTATATGTTGAATATGTGTACTAGTAATGCTAGAATGTGGTCAAAAGTCCATGCATGAGCAAGTCTAGTGGAAGTACATGTGGGATGGTTCTGGTTACTTGGAGGAGATTGAAGAGATAGAAAACAAGGGAGGAAGAAAGAAAGAAATTGATAGGAGTGAGACCAAAACTTTTTCATGCAAAACACCCATGAATGATGAAAAAGTAGTTTCTCTAACAAGTCATTCCAAAGGTAGAAACTCAGCATAGAGTAGTACAAATTGAAGCATATGATCATGATTTATCTAGTGCACAAGGTCGAAAATGGAAAATGAAGAATTGATGCAATTTTGGTTCAAGTGGTATGAGAATGTTGAAAATCAAATAATGTTACTAAGGTAAGGATCTTCATGGTGGCATGCTACTAGCTTCGTAATTCATAAAAACCTTCTTTGAGATTGTCATACCATTACATGTACTAACAAAAGTGAAATTGAAGTTTAAGAGAAGAAATCATACTCTTCCCCCTGTTAAAGAATAAATTATTGGCACACGTTTGATTTTTCCTAGTTTATGACTTTCTTTTAAGATTGCATTAGATATGTCAAGCCATGCAATTATGTCGTGTTGATGGTTTGAGGACATCTTCAAGCATATTATTTCATGCTACTACAAGAAGCTCAAGGAAACTGATGGTCATACAAAAAGGAGATTTTAGCATTACATCAAGCCATGAAACATGCTGCCATCATTGTTGGGAATGAAACATCACACACTTTGATAAACAACTACTCCAATACTTGTAGAACCTTGCAAGTTTCAAAAGGCACGACACACAAAGCACATCACCTATCCATAACAATTCAAAATTGTCATCACATATAGGAAATGAGTTCAAAAGATGTTGGTTGGATTTCTTTTGAAACATGGAGTAAGAAACTTTTGTTTAAGTTTTGTGAAGTGGGTCTTACTAAAGATGCATAAGGAGTATGTGTTGAGAGATAATGAGGATATTGACTTTAATTGGGATTAACCAAATGTGAAAACAATGAAAGCTATCTAATTTTCACTTAGGTGAAGGCCTGCACTATTAAGAGATCAACTTTACATGCCTTGTAATGGGGATTAGTTGAGATTGGTTCAACAGACTCATACTTCAATGGTAGTTGGTTGTTTTTGAATGAAATAAACTATTCTGATCCAACAAATTGAACTTGTGTTGTTCTCATAAGAAGCTAGAATTTGAGAAATTTGTGCAATAATATGTTGTTTATAGTATCATAAATCGGACCATTTGACAACTCTTATGAGGGTACCATTCATTATATTTTCAAGTGTAGGATGAAAGTCTCTTCTATGTCTAGTTTTCTTTCAACATGTTAGGCCATGTTTCTACTGGTTGAAGGCTATTGAATATGTAATTTGGGATTTAGTCCTTAGTGCCCATTCAAAGAAAAGTTCCAAATTGGCAAAATTAAAAGTATCAACGGATTAGTACAACATAGTACACAATAGTTTCAATAAGATTTGAAGGATACACTTAAAAGTTGATGGAAAAACCACAAAAGAATAATAGGCAAAGGTATAATAGGCATTGAGTAGAATATGGTTTTAAAGTTAGAGACATTGTATGGCTTCATATTAATTAGAACATTTAAAGGGTGAGGGAAGGAGCCGTAAAGGCAATGTGGAACGACCCATTTTGTCTTTAAGAAGGATAAAGACAATGTTTGCTTGCATATTCTTTCTCCATATATGGAGACCGATTTAGAAGTTTTTTTTGGGAGACGAAATAGTTATGGTCAAACCTTCCAACATCGCATTTGAATGCAATCTAGTGGTGCAACATCTTAACATTGTGTTGGAGTGCAGTGCAACCCCATTTCATGACTGGAACAAGTTGTGGAGACTAATGAATTATGAGAGGATGTGGCTAGTTGAGGAGCTTGAATAATGTCATAGATGTGGCCCAGGAAGATGTTCTAGTGAGGGATGAAGGAGCTAAAAGAAGAAATTACGATGATAGTATTTGGAGTGAAGAATCAATTTTTTCTCATTTATTCATTATTGAGAATACAAAATAATTTATTATGGATTATTCTTTCTAGTCCTAATTTAAAAATGTTTTCTAAATAATAATATCAAAAAATATAATTGGTAGTATCTTATCTAAAATTTTCTCTACAATCATTAATTTTAGAGTCAAATTTAATAAAAAATTATGGCTTTTATTGTAACTAAAAATACTAATTAAGTTTAGAATAATGTAGATGTCTATACACTTTATGGGATAAAACTCATTTTGGTTAGTATTGAATCAGCCAAAGAATAATAATATCTCAGCATGATTTGTTATGCTGTAATATTATAGTATCAAATTGATACCTCCTATAGTACTATGTAGTTTAAGGAAATCCTAGCTAAAGCTAATGAGCCTAAACATCCTTGATAGAAACATGTAAGTGATAATCAGATGATAGTTTAGATAGAGTATTATTAGATAAGGATCAACTCCTAGTTTATTTCTAGTTAGATAAGTGTATGAACATTCTTACATTTGGAAGATAGAAAATGTACCAAAGCTATATATATCAAAACATATTTTTATAATGTAAATGTGTCTTTTAAAGACAAAATTTTTTTGACTAATATAAAAGGACAAAAAATGGACTCTACCTTTATAAAATTTGATTGTCTCCTAATATTGTGGTGTTGAAATGATGCTTTCTATAATATAATGTGGTATGAGTTTAATCTACCAAAACATGGTGGGCCTGTAGCACCAAGGGTTAAAGATGATAATGAATGACTATTGAGTGATGTCTAAAAGGTGGAATCTCTAAGTAAAACAAGATTCTTAGCTTCTTTTAGGTGCAAGGAGACAATAATTCTTATTCTTACATAAAAAAATGAAGAGAAAAATTCTAAATTACATATATAATACCAAGGTTTTAAGATATCGAGATACTTTTTAGGATAAAATATTGTTTTATTAAAATGAAACTATGAAAGAGAAATAATATCTTAAAGTAGTAATGTTAGGCTATAACAACAAAATATTACAACATGAAAAAATCTTGGGTCTTATTTGGGCTACAATTTTAATTCATATTAATTGTTGTTGACCTACAAGCGATATTCAGGGACCAGTTGCCATTATGGAATGCTCAAACATTATTCCGTGTTAATAGTGCCATGAGGCTACACTAGTTAGCTTTATAAATGATGTTCTAAGGGTTATTGAGGTCAAAAAGCTTATAAAAAGTGTTTAAAGCAATCAGTCCAAGCTAATGAGAACTTTATCTTTCCTTGGAACTCTCTTTCTCTAGGAAAGTTTAGCTTTACCCTTCCTTTACTAAAGGAGGAATTCTACAAAAAAAAATATCACCAACACTTGAAGCCTATGAAGCCTCCATTGTGTGAGCAATGCCACTATTTGTTTTTGAGTAAAACATCAAAAAATTCCATAAAAACATTTTGTTCTTCTCTTCAATTAGCTGATATAAATATAGTATGAACAAGTTGGAGCATAGATGGAATATATACTCAACTTAGAAGTCATTTCAAAATAAGCAAAGAGTGATCACAAAATTTTCGTGCGAGGAAAAACTTGTCCAAGATATCATACCTACTTATGATAGGAATCTTATGCATATCATTTTATGTATAAGGCTTGACCCTAAGTATATAGTTGGTTTTGTTACCAATACCAAAAGCATTGGTAAAGGATTGAATAGCTTCTTATGTAAATGAAGATTGTCATAGCCCTCTGATGTTACATAAATGTTGCTTAAAATGTCATATTAATATATAGAACAGTACCTTAGGATACATATGCTCATTGTGTAGCAGTACTTAGCGAAATGCTTCAACATCAGAATATATGGCTCTTTCCAAAGCCAAATTCATTACCTCAGCTTCTCAAAGGCATATAAAGAGCCTGCATGATTTAAAAAATCTTCTAAGAGAAAAAGAAAACTATGTTTTTTACTCTACATAAGGATTGTGGAAATGCAATTTGACTTGTAAAGAACTTTGCTACTATAATTGAAGTTCTTGACATCAAGCTATTGATTGATGGTGTGTTATCCAAATTCTTAGTATAGTAAATAATTTAATATTAAATATTGTAGTATATACCTTATATGATAGCCCATACTTCTCTTGAATTCTTGGCTGCCCTCACCCTAAATTCTAACACTTAGTTCTCTCCATTTTTGTAATAATTCAAAGGGGTTAATGTCTCCTAAGCTTAATCTAAGTTTATTAAATGCTTTGATAGCTAATGGCTCAGTAAAAATATCAATTAATTAAGTAACCAACAATATAAATGACAATAGAATTATTTTTATTCATGCATGCTCTCTAATAAAGTTATTACTCAATTCTATATGTTTTGTTCTGATGTGTTGAATGGGATATTTAATTAAATAAATTTCACTTAAATTATCACAAAAAATTAGGATTGTGTAAATTCTAAGCCATAATCTAAAAATTATTATTTCATCCATAGAACATAAGTTGGCTATGAAACTTACCATTTTTTCTTACAAAATTTGTTACATCTTTAATTCTTTAAAGAAAATTGGTTTTATTAATGAATAAAGAAGATGTTTTTAGGAAATGCAAAAATGATTATGAACAACGGCAAGAGAAATAGAGACTGACTAAAATCTACCCTCTAGTAATTGTGAAATTTTTTTTTCATAGTTTGAACTTCATTCCAACTCGTATGAAAATTTTCAAGACTAATTCAATTATTTTAATGTTTGGTAAATGATCCCTATATGTTGCTGAAATAAAAAAACGAAAAAAATAAACCAATAATCACTAGAATCTATTTTTCAAAAAGCTAGTCAATATAGATGGAGAAGACAGTATAGCTGCCATTCGATTAAGCAAACGAAGTGGTAATCGTCGAATCAGCTGAAATGATAAATGGTCCAAATTCAATCACAGTGAGATAGAATCTGAAGTGTTGGATTTGAAAGTCAGATGGATAATAACGATGATTAGAATGTGGTTCACGTAGGAAGAGAGACTCTCAGCCATTCAATCATCTATTATATATCAACTACTAAAGAAAATTAACTTTTCTCAAATTTGGGCATGACTTGGATTACTCGATTACAAAAATACACATTAGTATAGAAATCTCAAGTTTTCCAATAAATTTTATTTAATTTGACATTTTGAAATAATTGAAGATTTCATGCTTATGTCACCAACTACATATTTTAATTAGCCAATTAGGGGTTGGCAATCTCTAGTGTTCTCGAGAAGTCAAGCACCTATTTGCCAACACACATCTATGGTTCTTATCTGACCCAATTTTCATAAATAAATTAATGAGTCTATCCTGGCTCGTTTATGCTACCTTGGTTAATAAGTAATGCACTGAACTGATTTGACTCAGAGATTGCAACAGTAAACTAACTTGGCTGATACTCGAGCTTAACCTGCCTTAGATTCAATGAGTTCTTCGCCTGTGGAGGTGCCTAAGGCTCACGCACCTAGATGGAATGAGCCACATGACCAGAGCCCTTTGGGTTCAGTAGTTGGGGTGTGCTTAAAATTTTTTTTATAATAATAAAAAAGTTCATATATAAAAAAATATTTGTGTATTTAATTTTTTTTTAAAAACTCAAATGCCTTCAAATGAAGTACAACTTAAACCAAATTCACAAATACATACAAGATTGTTCATTTTATGTGCCACAATTACAAAAAAATTAATGGTTTAACATGAAAAAAAAAAAGATTTAAAAATAAAATTCTTGGTAAATTAACCACTCCAAAAATATCATTATCATCGACTCCAAAGTTAACAAGTTGAGCCATAAAATTGTATTCACTATTTATGCTAGTCTTTACTCCAACAAAATCTAGTCATTACTAAGCTAAGCAAGAAATTAGTACACACTCTGATTATGAAATTTGAAGTATTTGAAAGAAAAATTTATCATAAAACTAAAAAATAGAAGTAATTGAAATTAGGACATTATAAAACGAAAAAAATAAAAAATGCAAAAAAACTATTAAACAATTTAAAAAATTAAAAATTATTTATAAAAGTTTTAAAAAAAATTGTTGTTCGACTTGCCTTTAAGGTAGATATAAAGAAGGCTTAAGACACTCCTAAAATACTTTTACACATAGATATTTAATCACTTTGATTCTTGATAAAGGTGCTGCATTTAAAATATTCATTAGATTTACACAATGCATTACAAAGTTTCACAATAACATGAGTGAAAAAAACATCATTTTATTTTTGATGAGATAGTTGTTCAAATTTTTTTACATGCATACATTAATTATTTAAGTTTTTTTATAGTTTCAAATTTAAAATTTTATCATAATAAAATTATTTTTCAAAATTTTTGAAATTTTCATATGGAAGATAATACCAATTTGTTGCATGCCTAAACTAATTATTTCAGTGTTATACACTTTCAATTTTAACAATTTTGTATAAATAAACTAACTATTTTTCAAACTTATTTAACTTTTCATATAGAGGACAATTTTGATAAATAAGTTATAAATGATTTTTTTATCGTGTTTGCAAATATTAGAATTACTTATAGTCCTTTTTTAGGATAATGGTACATTTTTATGTTTCTATATTTTTATAATCTTATGACAGTTATATTTTTAATTAATTTTTTTATGTGACAATTTTTTTTAAACATCTACAACTTTTCTTATTTGTAAAAACTTGTTCATGAAAAATGCATTAATTTTTTAATATTTAATATTATATTTTGAAGAAATATTAGGCTTTTGGAACATATATAGATATTTTGAAATATTTTATAGTTTCAATTTTTAAAAATTTGAAATTATTAAAGTAGAATTCAAATGTTATTATATAAATTATATTTTAGTATATTATTTCCCCAACATATTGCTAATGTTGTTTCGAATACATAGAAATTGCTCACTAAGAATTTTTTTCTTTTATTCTCTTTTATATTATTAAAAGGAAAGTAGTTTATAATTAATTCAACAAATTTTTATTACATTTCATTGATAATAAATTTTATTTTTTCAATATTTTTAAATTTATTTGTAATATTCAATTTTTTGAAAATTTTTATTAATCATTATGCAAAAAGTTTTATGAATTATAAATCTATTTATTTATTTTTTTATTGTTTTGGATTATTAGTTATTGATTTTTTATTGTAACTACCTGATGTATCAAATGGAATGATCAAACATTAAATTATTTAGTTATTTTAATAATGATATATCTCTTAATTATTTCAAAAGTTTTTCATTAACATGTTTGTGATCTGACATTACTAAGAAAATTTTTGTTCATTTCTAAGGCAGTCGTTGATAATTATTTAAATCAATTTTAATTTTTAAAATATTTTGCAACTCCTTTATTCCCTTATATTGACATATTTCTCATCATTTAATTAGTTAAATAAATTTTTAGTGTATTAAAATCATTGTTTTTAAATTGAGGTGCAATATTTCTTGATGATCTCACAAAATTTTTATTGAAATAGTATTTGATGAATGTTTTTGTTATGATATTTAATTTATTGTCTTCTACGCATTTTTCTCATTTAATATGTTTAGCATTTTTTTTTCACAGAACAATTTTCTTGTATTACTTAGCTAAGCTAATTAGTTCCTTCATTGAATATTTTAAAATTTTAAAATATTAAATTTGACTTATTAATTTTTCTTTTAGTTTTTTTATTAGCATTTTAAAATTATTGATCTTAGCAAAATAACTTTTAAAGAATGATAAATTTACAAAATAGCATTATCTTCAAAATATTTCATTTACTAGTTTTATTTAGACAAATATTTTAAAAAATATATAATACCTATATTAGTTTTTTCATGAATTTGTAGTTATACGCAAATATTGCAAATAGTATCATATCTTATACTTTTAATTTTCTTGAATTACATTATGTACATCTTTGATTGCACAAGAATATTTTTCTTGAATTTCTTATAAATAAAATTTATTTTTTATATTTATTAGGAATTAATTTTAGATATTTTAAAAAATTTTCAGTTATTAGTTTTTTTTGACAATTTTATGTTTTATTTAAAATTGAAATATTGTTTCTTTTTTTATTGTAAAATGAGATTTAATATTTAAAATATCCAAATTTTTTTATAGTTTGTTATTAGATAATTAAATTTTATTTCAAAGGTAAGAAATATGTCAAGAAAATGAAAACATAAATAAAATTAGTGAAATATCTTTATGATAATAAAATGATTCTAGCAAGTGATCTATTTTCATTTTTTTATTATTTATTTTGCAAATATCAAAGATCTTGTTTTTTTTGCCTAAGAAGGAAAACCACTCCAAGACATTCCAATATATCCTTATCAGACTTGCACTTTATTCTAGCAAAAATTAAAAAGAAAGGTTCATATAATTATGACTACTTTCGCTAAAGTAAATTTTGTACATATTGTATTACTATTACAAAAAAACTATTTTTGTAGTATTAACTTAAGTTTATGAACTTGGAAGCCACCAATTAAATTTATTTTTCTTTTTAGGAATAAGATATGCAAAGAATGAGAAAAAACTCATCTCTTTCTCCAAAATTTCTGTCATTTGATCTAATAGCTAACATAATTATTCATCAATTTTAGATACTTAACATGTTTCTACATCCTCATAAACTACTATTCCTTCATTTATTGGCCATCGCATCCTCCCAATCAACCTTATGTAAAGACTAGTTTAGTGGCAGAAGTTAAGTACGATGGACTTAATTAGACAATACATCAAACTCTCTATTTATTTTGATTCTTTGCACAGTTTATCATGGCTTTCAATCATTTTAATGTGTACTTTATCATCGCACAAACCATTTGGCTTTCAATCCGTCAATATAGTAATAATTTTTAATAAAAGAGAAGGTTGAGAATTGGTTTACATAGCCTTGTAATGTTGAAAAAGCTGATTAAATGACTTTTGGAGATGTTAACTATTTGTAATAAATATAAATAGAATTTTATTCCTTATGATCAATATAAACATCTACTAATGAAGTTACATATCATTATCTATTTATTCAAAATTTAAAAAACCTCATTTCTTCAATTTTCTTAATACCACACTATAAAGCCATGTACAACATTTTTATGGAAGCTATGGGGATAATTTGTTGATCAACATATCCTAAAAAACTACATAAGTTTTCGATATCTACATTCTATCATGCCAAACATCATTTGTAATAAACTTAAACATTATTTCTACTTTGAAGAGAATATTATAGAACTTTTTTTTTCTTTAGAATCATCCAATAGGTTGGGCTTCACCCTTTAAAAAAATCACCGAGTAGTTAAGTTTTAGAATTTAAAAATATTAGTAAGGTTGTGACATAGCAGCATTCCATAAATCACGAAAGGGTTCCACTAGGAAACATGTTATTCTTAGTCAGACTTAGAGCCATTCAAAGTTTAGGATCTCTACTTTTAGTTAGTCTTTGATATCATTCCTATTGGGGGGCCAATTATAATTGACCCATGTATATCACACTTTTTAATTTTCCTTTAATTAATTAGTTAAATTGTTTGTATTTATAATTTAGTTCAAGTTATTTGGAGATTGATTGGTAGCTTGTAAAGTACTTCTTCATTTAAATTCAATCCAAGATATCCTTACAGTAGTTTGGTAATTCTATTAGCAAAAAACTTGTTTCAAAATAAATTTAAAGAGCATTAAAATTGAGAGTTGGGTTGCATTGTGCTACAACTTGCTTCTGTCTTTCACCTTTGCCACTACTAGTGTTGATTCACGTGGCCAACTCAACCTGCCTTAACTCTTTAAACTCATTTATCTGCTCAACACACACTGACCAGTGTTGTTCTTAATCCATTAAATCTCTTAACATGTCAACACATGTCAATTTGTTAGCTTGTGCTAACCTGCAAATTAGACTTGATATGTAACTATGTCTATTTGCTCGTACTACACTGAACACGTAGGCCACCTCCTTTCCACTCACTAAACTGACACTAAAAATGCACGTACGAATTTGAGAGCTTCTTATGCGAACTTAGTTTTGCTTCTTTTCAAGGAAAAATTTTGGCTTAATTTAAAATATCTTTTTTTTAATTTTTAATGACCTTTAGAATTTTAAAAATATTCTTTAGAATTCTAAAATATGTTCCATAGATTCCCAGAATATCCTTTCATATCCTAGGCTAACAAATTATCATTATAACACTAAAATCTCTATAAATAGTGATGCTACCAATGTTGTAAGTAATATAATTTAAATAAAATAACAAAGTACTTTCATTAAGCTAGTTTAATAGAAGCGTGTTTTCTATATTCAAAATAATATTGTGATTTTTGAGGTAGCCTAGGAAGGGGAGTTAAAGGCTCAAAAAAGATAGATCCTAACATATTATCCAATATTTACAAGTGCATCAAATCACCAAGAAAGCTCTTAAACACTAAATTTCAACTTTTCATAAATTAATCACCTCAACCTAATTTTGAGTTTGTCTTAGTGAACATGTGATTTTATTATTTAGTATTCTAAAAACTCCACTTGTTCACCTTGACACTTCACCACTAATTTGAGTGTTTTGGATGTTTGTTATTAAAATCTCTTTTCCATTCGATTAAAATTCCTAATGTAAATGATGTATGCCTTAAGCTTCTAGGAATTGTTTTACTTATCCAACAATACTGTGCTCCTACTGTGCCTTTATATTGATTTATTGCATGAATCTAATAACTTTTTAATCATTGATGACCTAATAAAAGGTTTTAGTATATCATCTTATATTAACTATGTATCAAAGAATGGTTTGCTATGAGAAATTTACACAATTTTTAATTTATCATTAAAACAACATCTTTAAATTTTATGCATTAGTTTTTAAAATTATATCAAAAACTGTTACATAATAAATAAATAAAATCTTATTTTTAAGTCTAATGCAACAACATTTATTTATTTGTGTGTTCTTCTACTATTACATTTCATGATTTGTATGATTCTTTTTATCTTTATCATCCTAAATTACAAACTTTTTCAATCCCAATTTTTTATGACTACTAAGTCAATAAAATAATGAAGAATGTTCGATTCTTGACCACTATAGTCATCTATGGACATAATATCATAATATGTAATTATAGAACTAATTCTTTCAATGTAAGAGCTAAGAGCAACCTTGGTAACATCCATAGATTGATTAAAACATGGTAATGAAAATAGATCTTGTGAAAATCATATATTAAGTTGGTCTATGACAACTAACTCTAAAGTAAAGAAAAAGTATTCTAAAAATGGACCTAACTATATTTAATTATGACCTAGCTGACAAGCTACTCCATATACCCATGATATTAGACATGGTAGGGATAATGATCACTGGACTAGCATTGTTAAAATAAGAGTTGCAACATTTAATGATAGTTTAGACTCTATAGTATATCAAATTAAGGAAATGAGGATAGTGCATTTTTTTGAATGGCATGATCTTAGTAGTCATCAAAAGTACTAATTTGTAAAAACCTAGGCTCCAATCATGTGCTTGGTTATTTGTTCACACATTAAAAAGATACGTCTTTGATGATATGCTAGAAATAACCTAATCATGAGAAGAACTCAAGGTTTTCCTACAAGATAAATATGTACTCACTTCTTATTTTGACCAACTTTTGCATAAATGGTAATGTTTATCCCAAGATTCAAAGACTTTTAACAAATACATTACTAAATTTGAGAATTATAAGCTCTGATGTGATTCTTAGGAGTTAGATCAAGTAGTATTATTTTGATTTTGAGTTTTGGTCAATGAGACTATTCAATTGACCTATACTTGAGTAATATTATTATTTTAGAAAAGGCATATAAAGTGGCCTATGATTTAGAATATCAATTACCTATAACTGTTAGATTCCTTTGTCAACTTCCACCCAAAAATGCATACCACTACTTCCACTAAGTTTATTTCTACTCTATAAACAAACTATGGCCCATCACCAAAACTATCAGCTCATTAAATCAAAAACTTGGACAAACCATCTACCACTTCTAAAGTACAATGTTATCATTTTAACAAGAAAAGGAACATTACAACTTAGTGTCTTAAAAGAGTCTTTCGCATAAATATAAAAGAAGAAAAGAAAGAAAGCAATAAACTTAAGAAAGAGGGCATTATATTTTCTATGAGAATGTTGAAGTACAATTACAAGCACTAGATTAAAAATTTTAATATATGCTACCACAATGACCATTATGAGATGCATTTTGATTACACTAGGAATAACTAAAGAATGGTGTTTTACTAATGTCTTTTGTACCTTTGTTAGAATTAAAGACCAACTTAGTAAGACAGTTATAGATAGTAATAGTTGTAACAGTATCATATCAGAGAATGCTATCAAAAAGATAGTTTTAATATTCACAGACGATCTCCACACATACATAATATCTTTGATTGACAAAATATAAATTTTCATAAACACAAAGGTGTTGCATTCCTATATTGAATTAATGATTTAATCCATTCGTTCTTGTAGAGCTTACTTGATAAGTAAAAGAGCTCACTCAAAAGGGATTTATTAAGAATAATATTAGAAGATTTGTTGTCCCCACTTTGTTAGCTACAAAAAATGATGAAACTTAGTGCATGTGCATAAATAGTGATGTCATTAACAAAATAATGATTAATTATAGGTTTTCAGCTCTTACACACGATGATTTGTGAATTTAAATAGTTGGAGCCATCGTATTTTCTAAAATAAATATTGAAACTTGATACTATTTTGTTAGAATCTACCTAGTGAAGAATGTAAGACTACTTTCAAAATAAAAGATGAACTATATGACTGGTTGAGATGCCATTAACATTGTCGAATGCGCCAAGTACATTTGTGAGACATATGACAGAAGTTTGTGCCCTTATCTAGGTCATCTTGTTGTTATCTATTTTGATTATTGTATTAGTTTATAGTCACAGCATATATGAATTGTTAGGACAACTTAAACAAGTATGCATTACATTACATGAACAACATTTGCCTTTATCAATTAAGAGTGTTGATTTTTATTGAAAAAATATCATTCAAAGGTTTTATAATTCCAAAGGGATGATAAATTACAAATCATAAAAAGATAAATCCATTTTTGAATGGCCAACTCAAACTAACGTACAAGAAGTTCATAGTTTTTATAGCCTTCCCTCTTTTTATCTCTAGTACGTTGAAGGACTTAACATGACTATAGCCTTAATTATAGATTATATTAAAAAGGTTTAGTTTAACTTATGAAAAGTGGTAAAAGTCATCTTACTAATTAAAAAGAAATCATGACACAGGCATCAGTCCTTAGATTACTAGAACTTTCAATCTCCTTTGAAGTCACTTATGCTTAAGGAGTAAGCATTGGTAGAGTCCTAAGTAAAAGTGGTCATTTTATTACAATCATTAGTGAGAAGTTAAATGGAAAAAGAAGAAATACTCCTATGAAAAACAATGTTATGTGATAGTTTGATCACTAATACATTAGAGACGTTATCTATTATCCCAAGAATTTGGTCTTCATTTAGTCATGAAGCACATTAATTCAAGGATATTCAACCTATTACATTCTTTATTTTGGTCAAACCAATTTAATTTATAACCATGGTAAATGGTTAGAATATTTACAAGAGTACATTTTTGTTTTAAAAAAAAATATGGGAGACTAGAATAAAGTTGCAAATGTATTAGATTGTGATAGTTATATCATTGTCATATGATAGAATACTCCTAAAAAGATAGGCTTAACATATGTAGACCATCTCCACCCATACGCAATATCTTGGATCAACAAAATATTAATTCCCACAAACACAAAGGTGTTGTATTCCTTAAAATTTTTGTACAATATTTTGAAAAATTAACATGTAATGTTATATAGGTGTCGTTATTTTCAAAAGTCCTTGGTTATTAATTTAGATGCTATTTTAAATAGAAGTGCCAAAACTGTAATTTTGGATAAGGAGCAAAGATCATGCTATATCCTTGACTTCCCTTAAATAGAACTTCTAGCTTAAATAATCCAAAAAAAAAAGATAAAAGAAACCAAAAACTAATTTGTCATTTCACTAGTCGAGATTAAAGGGGTATATCCAATGGTGAAGTTCTCTAGTTTATGACAATTAGAAAAATTCTTATTAGTATAACCACCCCACAACCCATAGTCCGACCGTTGTTAAAAGAATTTGTGAAGGTTTTCTTGATAACTTGCTAAATAAGCCAATTATTAATCGATATTTAGCATACTATTAATCTAGTTTTTAACACTTCACCACCACATAACTCTAAATTATTGATTAAATTTATTTGCTCATATAGAATTCTCTTGATAAGTAAACGAGCTCATTCAAATGGAATTTATTAAGAAAATTATTAGATCATGTGATTTCCTCACTTTGTTTGCTATAAAAAGTGATGAAACTTGGTCCATGTGCATATATAGTCATGCGATTAACAAACTAATGGCTAATTATAAGTTTTGAATTTCTGCAATTAATGATTTGTTTGATCAAATTGTTGGAGCTGTCATATTTTCTTAAATAGATCTCAAAGGTGGATACTATTATGTTTGAATCTGCTCAGTGATGAATGTAAGGATACTTATAAAAGAAAAGTTGGAATTTATGGATGGTTAATTTTGTTTGAAAAATTGTTGAATGTGCCAAGTACATTTATGGGACTTATGACTCCAGTTTTGTGCTCTTATCTAGGTCATTTTGTAGTTATATATTTTGATTATAAATTAGTTTATAGCCAAAACACATTTGAATATTTATGACATCTTAGATAGTTATGCACAACATTGCACGAACAACATTTATTTGATAGTAACAAGAATTGTTAAGTTTTATGGATAGAATGTCATTCAAAGGTTTTATAATTCAAAAAGAATATCTTTTTACTAATCCTAAAAAGATAAAATCCATCTTTGAATGGCCAACTCCAATTACATTAAGTTGATAGCTTTCATGGCTTCGCCACTTTTTAACAATGCATCATGCAAAGACTAAGCATGATTGTAGCCTCAATTATATTAATAAGGGTGGGTTTAACTTGGGAAATGTGGTAAAATTAGCATTGCTAAATTAGAAGAAGCTATGACTCAACCTCCAGTCCTTAGATTACTAGACTTTCCATCACCTTTGAAGACATTTTTGCATAAAGAATTGGCATTAGTGGAGCAATGAGCAAAAGTTGTTTTCTTATAACATTCATCAATGAAAATGTAAATGGAAATGGAAGAAATACTCTTATTAAAAAAACATTATGTGATAATTTAATCACTAAAATATTGGAGATAGTATCTATTATCTCAAGAATTTGCCCCTTATTTTAGTTGTGAAGCACTTTAATTTAAGAATATGCAACGTATCATATTCTTTATTATTCTCAAATTAATTTAAGTAATTAGCATGCTAAATGTTTGAATATTTATAGGAAATTAACTTTTGCTATAAAACATAGGGCAAGAGTGGAGAATAAAGTAGCAAATGCATTAAGTCATGATATTTGTTGACTTTCAACAATGACTATAAGCATTCCTGGATTTCAAAGTGTCAAGAATTTATATAGTGATTGTTAGAATCTAGGTCATATCTATCAAGTAGTCAACACTTTTCATGATAAGTTTCTCATGATTATTATTTGAAAAATAGTTTTTTTATGTGGATCATAACTTTGCATTCCCCACACATCTCTTAAGGATTTTTCTGTCTAACAAATACATACTAGAGTTCTAACTCGACATTTTGGTCAGGGCAAAACCATAAGGGATCTGGCTAATCTATTTTATTGTCCAAGACTACCCAAATAAGATATGTCAATCATTCCTAATCTAGAGCTTATGTAATAGCTAAATTAGGTAATTATGGCCAAAGTGCATATAAATCATTACCTATTCCACAATGACCATGGAAATATATAATTATTTGCTTTGTATTAAGATTACTAGAAACCATTAGAAAGAATGTATTTGTAGTTGATGATATATTTTGTAAAATGGCCCATTTCTATCACTACCATAATTCAATAGTTGTCTCATATATTGTAATGATATTTCTTGATTAAGTTGTGGAACAACATGGCTTACCTTAAACAATTATTTAGATTATGATACAAGATTTACAAACTATTTCTAGAAGTCACTTTGTCTCCTAATAGGAATGAAACATAAGCTTTTATTAACTTAACATCCTTGATAGATGTGCAAATAAAAGTAGTAAACTAAAGCTTCATTAGTCTTCTTCATAGCTTAATAATGAAACAAGTGTCAACTTAGGATCTTTTATTGTTATATATTAAATTTGCTTAAAAAATAAAACATTTAATTTGTGTGTTTTACTCATCATATTTTATCATCACATAAACATATTACTGAACAAATTAACTTAAATAATGAAATCTATAAATGACTAGTAGATGCTCAAAAGAAACATAGAGAATTTTTTTAGGATGCTTATGTCAAGTTCTATATGAATTTAGAGAGATGCCTACTATAAACTCCTATAAAATTAAATGCCCATAATGTTGGGCCATCTTGAATTATATAAAAGATTAAGTATTTAAATGTATGTTTTAGATTTAATTCAAGATCATGAAACAAATGCAATCTTTAACATTCAAGATATTGTTACTTATAAAGAGCAATACCAAATACGTAGTTAATCTTTTGACCCTTCAGTATTATAGCCAAGTAAACTTGTCCAACAAAAAAATATTTAGTCGCATCTAGCAACTTCATAGTCAAGTAGAGCAAATCATAGATAATCAAACAATTTTGACATAGAATCCGGCACCACAAAGATTTTTGGAACATTAGCGAGGCCATCGCACATTTAATGGCACTTGGATTATTGGGTAGAAGCTTCATTACCTAAACATAGAGATATTAAAGAAGTATGAGAGATTTCACCAAAGCTCTAAAAAGTGAAGCTCTTTCCAATTTAGGGTGAGTGATGTAGTAGCATCCCATACTTCATGCAAAGGTTCAACTTGGAGGTGTATTACTCTTATTTAGACTTAAAGTAGTGCCAATATTTTCCTCTCTACTTCTCATTAATCTCTACTATCATTCTCATTAGTGGTGTCAATTATTGCTAACTATTGTTTGTTGAACATTTTAGTTTGCTTCTCCATTGTTTATATAGTGATTTATATTTACACTTTAGTTTAAGTTAACTGAATATCAATTTATACCTTTTTAAATATTTTTAGCTTTAACTTTAGTAGAAGACATCATTGAAGATGTCCTATAATTCTATCAATGTAAATTTTGTTTAAAAATGTCCTTAAAAAAGGCTTAAAATAAAGTTTTGACTATTTTTATTACTATCCATTGTAGTCCATCACTACTATCACCAAGATTTGTAACCATTGCCCTTACCCATTCCAACCCACATGGCCATCTCAACCATGTTTTAAGTATTACAATTTGAATGATGTAAAAAGATGTTGTCATTAATCTTAATTAATAACACAATGCCAAATACAATCAATCCAATAGTGTCTTTCTGGTGGAGCCCTAGGAAGGGTAACAAGTGGTGCAAAAAAGAAGATCCTAACTCATTACCTTTCATTCACAAAAGTGTCAAATAACTTTTAATCACATTATTTCAAATTTTGAGAAAATCAATAACTAAGTCCAAACTTTCTAGTTTATCTAAGTGAAT
Source organism: Vanilla planifolia (assembly GCA_023846275.1). NCBI lineage: Eukaryota > Viridiplantae > Streptophyta > Magnoliopsida > Asparagales > Orchidaceae > Vanilla > Vanilla planifolia. The sequence continues at coordinate 351,319 of CM043871.1, read as the reverse complement.
GGTTTATTTTTTTGCATGGCTTTCAAAGAACTTCACTTTTGTGTTTACCATGCCACTTAACCACTAGTATGAGTTTTCATTTTGTTTATTCTTAGAACCATTATTTCTCTAGGTTGTGATCCCTAATGTTAAAGATTAGTGCAATTCTTTAGCTTTTATAAAAGATTCTACTTGCCTAATGTTCCTAAGACTTAAAATTCTAAGCCTATAACATCCTTGATTTACGCTTTGTTTGAATATAATGCTTGATTCTTTGCACTTATCAATTGTTTATGAGCTAAAACTAAGTTTAGCATATCATCCTACATGAGGTTTTAGGTTGAGCCAAACAAATATCTCATAGAAATAATAGTGTTCAAGCCCAAACATATCTCAAGGGAGGGGGTTGTGCATAAATTCCAAATATATGGTAGATGATGTGATGGCATTTTCACTAACAATGAGAAAGGAGTGAAAGGTTTTAGTAAGATAAGCCCAATTCAATTGGTTATACAAGTTCAATCTTTTGGTAAGTGCCAAAACATATAAAATAATTTTTTTGCTCCCTTCATTTTGCACATAATTTCTTAATATTTGTTAACATAGTTTTTGTGATATTATTCACTAGAGTTCAAAAACAATTTTGTTTTTAATGTGCGAATTTTGAAAAATTTTCACAAACTTATTTCACTTGCCCCCGTATTAAGTGTTATATGTATCAATATGCATTACACGTTTATATCAAGGGAGCCTAATTCTAATGGACAATTCTATTTCTTAACATTTTCTCACATTTAGATATAGGATCATCAAAATTTTGGTATCCTTCATACCTTGTGCTCCAAAGGCTAAATATGATGTTGAGTACACCAAACTATTTAAATAGCCTATTTTTTTATTTTATGGTATGCCTAATGCTTGATGTTTTATTTAACAAACTAGAAGTTATTAGTCATTATTCTTAACCTATGGTGTTGACTAATGCTAAGGTACAACTTACGAAAGTGATATGAATGATATAAAATATGCTTAAGGATGTGGAAGATTTTAAAGATGCCAAAGCATAACTTGAGTTTTTCTTCAAGGAAATATTTGTGCTACTGAGTACTTATGTATTGGATAAATTATTTTTCATTAGAGATTTATCATGGACAACAATTACACCTGATTTCAAGCATGTACTTACAATTCATTTTAAGCATTAATAGAAATGAATATAAACTTATTACCTTTTTTATGTGAAAACTTTAAATTCTAGGAATAATGAAAAGCATTAAGCTAAAAATCTTAGAGAAAACTTGAACTTGGGTATAATAATATTCATATTTGCAAAAAAATTTCATCTTAAAAAATTTAAGATTTTGTTAAGAAAATATTTATGAAATGGAATTAATACAAAATGAATTTTTTTAAATAAAAATTACTAAAAGAATCTCAGTTGGATTGTCCATTTAAAAATCTATAAACCTACCTAAACTAGTGTTATATTGGCAATGAACCACCTAATTAGATTATTATTAATAGCAATAGTCAAATTCTAAAATTTAATTTTGTTGAAGGCCCATCAAACAACTTGATTAATCATGTGATGTCCTATCTAATGCACTATAGATCATTCATATTTCCAATAGAAAGAAAAACTTATATCGACATCTTGATTTTTAATTTGATGGGCATCAAACCATTTCATAAAAATTTCATGTTCAATATGATGGAATTTTTTAATGTGTGTCAAGTATTTAAATGAATAAGAATAAAACTTGAGCCAAAACTAGGTTTTTCTCATAAGCTAATTGAGATGTAAAATGTATAGTTTTTTTAACGTAGAAAATAAAAGTTGAAGGGAGTGTATTATTTTATAAGTTTAATGAACTTACAAAGAGGTATAATGTTTAACTTAGAAATGAGCATAGAAGTTATCACATTCTACTCAAGCATTGAAGTAAACATAAGGATAACAATTTGATTATGAGGCTAAACTAATATACTACAACTATAAATACTATGTATGTGTAAAAGTAAAGAATATACATTTTAATTTTCTGCATGAAATTTTTATTTCAATAGTTATGTTTGAGAAATTATAAAGTTCTTTTGATTACCTACTACATTCTTTTTCTAGTCTTTAGTATTACTTCACTTAATCTTTTTTCTTGCAAAAGCTTAGATGTGCATTTTAGAAGATCTTAGAAGAGCTATACACAACATTCTTCATAAAATAATTTGAAAATATTTTTTTGGTAATAGTGATTCAACAATTATGTTATGACTCTTTATTTTATATCTCAAAAAGGGTACATTGAATTTTATTATTATTTTTTGGAATCAAAATTCATATGATATTTATTTCCTTCTAACATGGATTAAGACAATGGAAGTCCCATTATGGTGTTTTATTTTTGGAAAGGAAGAACACTCTTAAGGCCTAGTGTCGAGACTTTGTTTGATTTTGTATGCCACCATAAAAATGAAATGAGGGTTAATTTCTTGTTACAAAAAGTTAATGAGGGTAGTTTTTGGGTTCATGAAAATGTAGAGAAGGTTTTATGATTTAACTTATGTAAATAGCAATTGTAAAACTTTCTCCACTTATGGAGTAGAAAAGTACTAATAGTCTTAAGCTTGGTGACTTATGGGTCAATAAAGTCCATAGTTTTGTTCGGTAAACTAAGTCATATTTGGCCAACACTTCTATTTAGTGCATATTTATCTTTCTTATTTCTTGATTCATCAATTGTTTTAATCATTCCATGTAATGTTTGGTGATCCATTATAATACTCTACCAAAGTATTTCAAAATTCTAATAATTCAAAAAACACCCCCATCTTGGGTTTAGTTATATGACATATAGTGAGTTGAATTCTAAACCTTACAAAAGGTATCATAATGGCCTTAAACTAAAAGATGGCATCAAAGAATCTCAAGAGGCCTAATGATGAGTTGAAAGTATAGATTCTATTAATGCTTATCTTATAAAAACTAAGATCCTACAAGTACACATAAATATAATTCATAGTAATCATTTGTGCATTAACTAAGATGAAAATTAGAGTGAAATGTATGTATCAAGACTAGATAAATTTTTATAAGACAATCCTAAATTGATAAATTATATTGTTAACTATCTTTATTCATAGATTGCATAGGAACTTATTGATTATATCATTATTATTCACCATATCTATTTTGGAAATAATTAACCCATTTGGAATATTAAGGTACTTTTATTATATAGAAGATGCATGTTAAGATCATTCCATACTTATCATAGCTTCACTTAACTTGACTTATGGATCACTTTTGTTGTAGAGTTAAAAAAACATTAATATGTTATAGTACAAATATATCACACATTAAGCATCATCTAGTTGATTTTGACACTTGTTTGAATATTGTAACATTAAATTAAAATGATAATTTACATTTATATAGAGATAAAGTCTAACACAAACATTTGTTATGATAATGTTATGAAATATATGTAACTGGTAAGATACAAAATACTAGTATGAAACATAAAATTCCATGGCCCTGGATACTTGCATATAATATGTAGGTAGTCATTCTTATAGGAAAGATTGTGCTAATGAGTTGTATTACTTAGGAACACAATGCACAATGCCAACATGCATAGGAGATATGTGAGATGTGTTCTCAACAATACGTGGAATTGGAGTGTTATGTGCAATAAGTCTTAGTGATGTAAGGTATGCATATGTTGTGTAAACAATATTTTTAGAATAGGAAATCTATGATGATTTTTATGCATTATGAACGAAAAGGAAGTTTCACCTAATTGTCATACAACCATTTGCATTAAATTATGAGTACTAAAATTCTTATAAATATACCACATTTTTGTCCCACACTGTGGTCAAGAAAGGTATGACAGATTTGCAATAGTATTCAATCATCTAGGATCATTCCATTTAATGGGTTGCCTTTCATGGGACTTTAATTTAAATATCATTTTTGGATTATGTTGAAGTGCATATCTCTATTACTAAAAAAAAGAACCTTCATACCTTCAAAATCATAAAACATTCAGGATTTTCTTTTGTAACTTCTAATGTCAATTTATTATTGAGATTTATTACATATCTTTGAAATTAAATTAGGGATAATGTTTTCCCAATTTTTTTTTTAGTGCAATCTTAAAAACCCCTTTGTCGTATTTGTGACCAAGGAAAAATTTTATCCAAAGATTTTCTAATAAGTGAATGACTCGCACCTTACTTTGAGCCATTATGGTGCCACAGCATTTAGCTCAAAAGTGAGGCCTTTTGTTAGTAGAAATTTGAAGGATTTACTCCAATTCCTAGAGTAAAGTGTGTTATTGAGGTAAATACTTCTGTATTCTTTTTGTTAGAGGATTGGCAACACATTTTTTTTACAAAAGAATCTCGATCTATGGCCTTCTCGTACGACTCATGTAAAGTGAAGGACTAATTATATAATCAAGGTTATCGAATTCTGTCGAGTTACATCTTAAAACTTTTAAGTGATTTACTTTATTACACTTTTCATCATATTTTCTTATTGTAAAAAAAAAACGCTTAAAATAATGATCAATCAAGATTTTGGAATATAAAAAAATTGATTAATTCAAATTCTCCTCCTTTGGTTACACGAAATAGTGAACAAGTTGTATCAACATAGATTATTGCATTGATTAGAGAAGTTATCTATTCGATAAGATTAATGTCATAGAGTAGATGCTCTATAGGAAAATCACATTATTTTATTTTTAAGTTTGCAAAATCCTATTTGGGAGCATGCTCAAGTACCAACCAATGTTCATAAGTCAATAATTTTTAGTTTAGCAAAACCCGTTCCAACAATTTTGTCCAAAAAGTTGATTTAAAGTTGTAGAAATTATATGAGAAATTCATATCACAAAATTAATGCTATATCTTTTGAATAAAGTTATGTACTTATGTTCATAAGAAATATTCATAATATGAAAAGCAAGAAGAACAAAGAAAAGAAAAGGAAGAGAAGGAGAAGCCCGAAAAATAATATGGAGCTTACTTGCATAATAGCTAATTGTTGAGGTAAATTTTCTTCGTGTGATGAAGTTAAATATTTTACTTTACGATGAATGATTAACTTAAGAAAATATGAATCATTAAGACTTGATAATTATTTGAACATTTGTTTCACTAGTGAATTACATGCAAAAAAGGATTTCAATGATAATGTTCTGTGAGAACTTGATTCAATTATCAATTATTTGATAATAGAAAATATATTGCTCAAAAATAAAAAATTTTGATTTCAAGAATAAAAAAAATTCTATTGTTTGATTTTTATGAATTAAATTATTTGATAAAAAATAATTTTACTTTAAACATCATATATACATATGCATGCATTTTCACAAACTCTTGTCAACATTAAAACTGAGAAACTTTAGGCATGAAAATGCCTTATCATCAATGACCAATTTGTATGCTTTACATATTTACCATTAAAGGTAATATCAAATTATTTCTATAGACTAAATAAAATTGTTATTACACTATTCTTTCAGAAAAACCATTTGTTGAATTCCTTGTAAAATGCTTGAGTTCATAATGTAAAATACTTTTTGATTTACTGGTGTCTTGAAATAAAGCCTAGCAAAAAAATGGCTTATAATCATTTTAAGATTTCGGCAATGACTAGCTCAAATGATCTAATAATTCTAGTCTAATGTAACCAAAAGAGGAAGATTGCAGCCTAGTTTACAATAGGAACTCAATGAGAAATGTTATAAATGGTTAAAGAGGCATCTTAGTTTTGAGAACGATTTGTAGAAGTGCTTGATTTTCTCAAATTTCATAACAAATGCGATTTATTTAATAACATCCAAGCTTTTATTATAAGAGGTACAACAAATAACAATTATGTAAGGCAGTTTATTCTTCTACTCAAAAACGCAAAAATAATTCTCATCGCTCTCATGAAACCTATGGCTAACAATAGCTTATTGCATAATCTATCTAAGATATTAGAATTTGAGTACTATGTTGGGAATAAATCCAATGGGATTTGGGTATTATGAATGTAAAACATCAATTATGAAACCATAAATGTGGATGAGTAGTTATTTCAATTGCTCATTGATAATCCATGGAAACAAGTTGGTGCCTATTATAGCTAAGTGTATGCTAAACCCGAGTGGTTAATTAAGAACACTTTGGTACAAGACTATTCAAATTGCATAAGAAATGAAAGCCCCATTAATAGAAATTGTATACTTTAATGCAATAACTACACTTCATGGATACAAGAGTGCCTCCAATCCTAGGTGGGAAATAATGAAGGAATTCATTGATTACATCAATCAATGGTGCATAAAAGAACTCTTGTTCATTGCACCTTTATTTGCATGGATAAGGAAATGAAAGGGCAAGTGGTTCTTGAAAAGGCTACATTGATTGTTAGACAATCATGATTAAGTTGATCAATTCTCAACAACATTAATGCAATATTTATGCAGAATTGTATGAAATTATTCTCATTTACTTTCAATCTAGAAGGGATCATACTCCTCTAACAAATTTGTTAGTAAATGCTTTTGAAATTCTGTTGTTGTTAAAATATCCAATAAATTTCTCACTTCTAAATTCACCTTTATTATCCCTACTAATGAAAACTAAATTGTAACTGAGCTCATTTTCGTTTGAGTTATCAAGATATGAAATTTTCCACAAGAATTACTCCTCTTTTGTAAAAAAAAATTATGTATTTATACCTAGCATAGTCATCTAATATAACTAGTCCATATTTCTTATCATCTGTACTCATTTGGTGTATATGTCCAAACAATTTATTTCAAAAAGTTCAAAGAGAAGACATAATTATTTACATAAGACAATTTAGTTAAACCTCTTACTAAGTTATATTTAATAATTTTTTCAAGGATATGTGCGCTAACATGACAAAGTCTTCTATACCATAAATTAAAACCACTAACATATGACACAAACATTATATTTGGAAACTATTTACTTTATTCAAATCATGTGAATAAGTGTTATTTCTATTAGTTGTATTAACTACTACATTTCCATATATACTAATTTTACATGTAATAAAAGCAAAAACAATGTTAACATTGCTATCACATAGTTGACTTATATTACAAAAATCAAACTTTACAGTTTAATCTTATTAAATTTAGCAATAAAAAATGTAGAATTTCTAATACTACATAGTCATTTGTTGTAATTCATTGACTTGCCATCAAATACTATTTTTCCTTTAACATAGGCTTCTTGTTGGGAGAGTAAATTGATATTTCTCGTCATGATTCTCAATCATCAACTATCCAAGATTCATATGTCTAACTTCTCCTTCAAAAGAGAACATTCCAATAATTATAAATTAATTATTAGGCTTATGAATTGAAACCTTTTTTAGGTCAAGCATATTTATGAGTGGATGAACTATTATTACCCCTAACTACCAAGAAAAGTAATGATATTTTGATTAAACATGAACTATAATAACACATATGTGATCTGTATAGTTTGTTTGCATGCTATACATACATGTAAAATTATTATTGTAACCCTGTAAAATATCGACATTTCCATTACCCAAATGAACATGAAATATTCTCCCATTAAAAAACATCTCTACTAATAAGTTTTCTATTTAATAATGAACAAGTATATTCCAACGTTTTAAGATCATTAATTCTATAAATAATGATGCATGTCCTTTATTTTTTTTAAACCATCATTAGCATTTTACATGTTCATTAAATATCTATTAGTCCAATCTCTAATAGGTTCACAAAGTCTTAAATATTCACTATCTTTTTCATTTAGTTTCTTATTTTCCTTATATAAAGTTTCATATTATTACACACATAAATTAATTGTTAAGGTAATCCTTCATCATGGTAACTTACCTTTACTTCACTTAATCATGTTCCCTTTTCTTGTTCATCCACATGAGCCAAAATCCAAAATAGCACTTCATTATTCTCTTTCTCTTCACTTGTGTTAATCTCTTATAAGTTACTTTAGGCTTTATTCAAAGCTTTCTTCTCTAGTTTTTTCTCTTCATCATTTCATTCTTCTCTCTTTAAAGTCCATGTTACACCATAAGACGTGGTACTTTGATACGTCCTAGTTTGTCACACATATGGCGAACAGTCTTCTCTATTCTTCTCTCATTTTTTTGGACCTTTGTTTTGTATATCTTCTTGCAACACCAAAAATTTTAGATAAAAGTTCCAAAATTAGAGCTATGATACCTTCATCTGTAATCTCCTCTTCTAAGGTATCTTCCTCTCTCTTTAATGCCATTGTTTACCTTTTGTTTATGATTTGTTTTTTTAAATCAAGCCTTTTTTCTTCTTTTCTCCTCTCTAGCTCTAGTTCATTAGTCATGAGCTCACCTATAAAGTCATCCAACTTTATAAAAGAAATGTTTGTAGTAGTCTTGATCATTCACACTCTTTTGGAAAAATTTTAAAAATCATTTTTACGTGTTCATTCACAAATATAGTATTTCCCAAACTGGAAAGTCCATTAATAAAGTTAATAAATCAAATAAACATTCTCTTAATTGATTCATTAGAAAGTATTTTGAGCAACTCCTAATCATACATCATCATATTTAATTAAATTTCTTATACAAAAGATGTACCACTTTATGTTACCACTAACTTGTGAAAAATTTTAAAAGTAAATTTTAAATTTGTAACTCTATTAAATGTAACAAAATTTAAAACATTAATTAAAATATTACAGCATTTTTAATTTAATTAAATTTTATGTTTCATCTTTGTATCAGGTTTATTAAATACTTTGTTCTAAAGCACCTTATAAATTTTTTTAAAGCGTGCATTTCCCTAATTACTAACTTCAAGTGAGTGGAAGTCCTAATATTTCAATAGAGAATACAATGATCACAAAAAAGTGATGGGTTACGAGAGGAAAGTTGTTGGTCACCTTTATATTTGATGAGTCAATTCTTAAATATTTCGTATTTTTTTAATGGGCTGGTTTACTATAAAATAGATATCTCCAAAGTATCTTGGATAGTTCAGCAAGTCTCAAGGATTGAAGACATGTGCAACAAATTTGAAAATATTTTTTTATCATAGATTATAATTTTAGTTATTTTGTGACACTAAGTTTGTCTCAAGTTTAAATCATATTCTTGTATCAAATTATTCAATCATCTTCTTGATTTAACAAATGAATGAGATTCTTTTTTCTCTCTTATAATGCTTTTCTTGGTTAAATCATATCTTTATCAAATTCCATGTTTGTTTATCTTCCAAACCATGATTAAATTAGAAAAAATTAATTATGTTAAATTTTCGTAATTAAAATTATAAAAAGAATACAACATTCCTGCTTGTACCTAAGTGAAAATCTCTCTAGTTGGGCGAGCCTGGGTAGGCACTTGCAAGCCCTGCTTTAGAGAACAATTGAAACAAAATTAAGATGAGGCCATCCTTGTTGACCATGATTTCTTAAACCATATAGGGTAAGGTATTGGTAAAATCTAGGTAGCACTCAAACCGAGTATACATATGGGTTGGTTTAGAGCCATATAGACCTTTATGTTACAAGTAAGCTGAGGTGATGAATTTCTATGCACACAAGGGGGAGCCAAACCCAATTAGGTATGAATGTTAGTCCTATGCAAATGCTTATTAAGTCTAATTATTCTTCCATCCCGATAATGTCAGACTAAATTTTTTATGCCATATGTATCCAAACTAGGAGCTTTTAGCATTGTCTCATCTTGCATTTTTGCAATTACATGATGGACCATGTCTTCAGTTTATTAATCAATGATGATCATCCATCTCATCATCTATTTGATCTCTTAGATCTAATAGCGATTACTAATTCTATTGAATTCATATGATTTATTCCTAGATTTAATGGCTGAAGCTTCATTTTAACTTATTAAATAATTAGAGCTCTGTCCATCTTATCCTTGAATCATGTAGCTGTTAAGTATCCTATTTGAATCCAATGACTGAGCTCAACTCTGACTTTATGGTTGTTGAATCGAATGATCCAGATCTCATCTGACATTATCAGATGGCCTAGATCAAATTTGTCTTCTTCAGACAATCCATAATTCATCCACTTATTTGGCATTAGATTTGATGGTTTGTATGGCCTCTGATTGGATCCAATGGCCCTTGTCTGCCAAATGGATAATTATTTAGTTATTGCATTAGTCATTTGAAAAACTTATTTTAACCTATTTAAAAAAGATTTTTAAGCTGTTTGGCTACATCTTTCAAATAGCATTTCTACACTTTCTAAGTACTATAATAAATTTTTTTCAATAAATACCTAATTATTGTTGAAGGAATAACTAATTAACAGGAATCTATCTTTGAGATCTTAATAAAGTGCTACTGAGTATTCTATTAGTGTAAATTCTATTGGTAGCAACTATTGCTTCTCCTTCTCAAATCATCAATTTTTTTGGGCTAAGCATTACACATCTAAACTTTCAAATTTTTATTTATCTTCCTAAATTTAAGTTAGTTGTGCCTAGTTTAGTTAATCACCAATATAAGAAGTTATAATTTAGTATGTGATATTCATATACTAGTTTTCACTTCAAATGCATGTTTACAAGAACTTGTTCATGTATTAATTCCAGCAATTATTCTTTATGGATAAACTAATTGAAACATGTTTTATCAAGAGGGATTAATTGCTATGAAAAATAATTTAACTTTTGTATAATTAATTTTAACAAATATTTTAAAGTATGATTTTTATGTTGTCTATTAACCTCAAATAAATCATTATTAAACATTTTTTAACGTTTGATTATCATGACTATGGGTTCAAACAATTTGTTTTAGATCTATGTGTTTTAAAAAAGCAAATGAATTTTTTATTGCTCTAACTGACCACAAAATGAAATAGTGAACATTTGTTTCCAAATTTTTTAAGTGATATATGCAAAATGAGTTTGTAATTTTTGTTCCATGTTGTTCATCTACCTGTGAGGCAATTGTATGTAGGCTTTACTTTTAGGTGTATAATTAGTTGAACATATAAGATTAGCTACCCTCTAGTTCACTTTAAGGACCCTTTCTTACTAATTTGCACATAACGAGTTCAAGATAAATTCCATGATGAGGTATTGTAGCATATGTGTTCAAGAGTCATGCCTTGACTAAATTATTAAAAAAGCATTTGCTTTGGTCAAGGCAAGGTGTTTTTCCTAATTTATTTTTTGCTTTATTGGAAGAAGGTTTTCAAAGAAGTGATTAATGTAAGATGATTTTTAAAATTATGAAAGTTAGGAATCTTATATTTTCCTAGATGATTAATTTAAATAAAGGTTTTAGTGATAAAAAAGTTTAATTTTTGTGTATTACAAAAATGATTTTAATCAAGCTTAATATTTTAATTAAAGTAAAAGGGAAATTCCAAAAATGAAATTTTAAATAAATCTAATAATGATCGATACACTCCAACTACAATGATTTTCATATGGTTTGACATTCGTTTTTCTTAAGTTCTTCTATGAGCAAAACAAATAGTTATTAAAAATTTAAAAATTCACTCAATGAAATTAATTAGAAACACTTAGGTATTATCCTCAAATAAAGTAACATAACTAGTGTTCAACTCAAAAATAATAATTTTAAATGGCATCACATTGTGTGTTTAATAGGCATATTAAATTCAAGGCTTTGTGTTTATGTAATTTCCATTCTTGATGTTTAAAGATTAAACTTATGATTAATTTAATTATTTATAGTTTAACTATTGACTATTTTTTAGGCATTTATTCGTAACCTAATTTTATAGTAGAGATTGACATTTTCACTTAAATATAGGTCACACAAAATAATGCCCCTTATCATGAGTAGGATGAATGTAAACCTATGTTTCATTTGAGTTTTAAGTGATTAGTTTAGTAATTCTGACCCAAAGTATAATATAGAAGACATGTTCTAGATGTGAAGCTATTACACAAAGTGCTCCATCTATTAGCCCAAAATTTGAAGTTAAGCCATTCTTAAGCAATGTCTTCAACACTCATTTACTTGTCTTCAATTGTGGATTTAACAATGAATCAATTAATTTGCTCCATAGTAGAATAACCTACTTGATGATGAGATACATGATTTGAAACACTAAAAAGAATTAATAAAGAACATAATAATTTTTTTACCATTAAAATATGTTGTACGAAACATTGGTTAAACAAAACCTACATAACAAAAAATAAAAATTATTAACAATTAAAATTTATTGTTAAATACTAACTTGAATAAATAACATATAAATAAAAGAAATGAATGATGGTAAAACTCAATCTGTAAATAGTCATGTTAGCTTTATTTCTTTTTTGTATTGTCATAGTAGGACCGATTATTATAAGCTTGTATCACTTAATATTTATACACATATTGATTACCTAAATCATCCCCTACCTCAATCTACTTAAGTATATTTTTTACTATTATGAGTCATGTACTAAAACTTGGCATGCATCACTTTGTGTACTAATTGTCCCAACAAGACTCATAAGCATTATCTATGTCAAACTAAATTATTTTTGTAAAAGTAATTGCCTTCTATTGATTCATGGCTACATTATTTATTTAAGTTTTTTACACTTAGGTTATAAAATTTTATTGTTTTCAACAAATTAATAACTTGCATCTTATTGCCACAAATTTATTGTGGTTACCATGGCAAGAATGTTTTTTTTGTAAAAAATGCTTTATATTTAAAATTTAATGTTTTTAGTGTTCTAATATGTTGATTATTTTTTGTATTTTAGTAATTTTGAATTTTTTTTATAGTAATGTTAACTATGTTTAACTTGCAATATCATGAAAGGAATTTTTATATTATCCTGTGTCAATTATTAAGTTATTTCATTATGATATTTAAGTTTTGTTATGTATTTATAATTTTTAGATTAGTAATATTTGTTTTTTAGGGTTAATTATTTATTTCAAAATATTTTTTTAAAAATATAACGACTTTTAATTTCTTTTATGTAATTTTTGATACTACAAGTACTTGATAGCCTCACTCATTATATGTCATATTTAATATTTGTCATTTTTTGAACATTTAGTTTTGTATTTCATGTTTTCCAACATAGTAAATGTCTTGGGTCTTTTTATTTAATTATTTTATTATATTATGGATTAAGTTTTTTTATTTCTGTACATGTTTTAATGAAGCTTATACTTTTCTTAGTTAATATAGTTAAAATTAATTTTTAAAAAATAGGCCTTTTATGTTTTGGTGAACATTTGATAACACTGTATTTAAAGTAAAAATTATTTCATCGTAAAGTTTTTTTTTATTTTTTCTCTATCTTATATAAAACAATTTGATGTTTCGTTATTTTTAAATAGTTGTAAGTGTTGTGCACTTTTAAAATCCAAAGAGTCTTCAAGAACTTAAATTTTGACGTAATAAATGATTGTCTTTAAATCCTATAATTGCATTTGCTTAATGCATTGGAGCTTTACCCAAATGATATTTTAGATATCACATTTTATGGCTATGTTGTGTATGTAATTTGTAAGGCTATTATTTTTGAATTTTATATTTTATTATTATTATTATTATTGAAATATTATGTTTTTTTTTTATTTTAAAGTTTTTAGCATCAAGAATTGTGCAACAAATTTAAAATTTAGTGTTTTGTTATCATTGTATTTTTTGTGTTTTTTATATCTGTACATTATTTATCTTTGTTGCTTGGTTTATGATTTTTAAATTCTTACTATATCATGTATTTAAATTATTAACAAGTTATTTAAAATCATTAAAAGCTTAAGTCCTATAATAATAATTTTTAGCAATTATTTGAAAAGTTCAATGTACTATTTGATCATATTATATTATTAAAAAATTTTGAATATATAAAATAAAGTGTATTGATTTACTTTTTTAAGTTATATTTTTTAACATATAATAATTCATTTACGATCGACGTACTGTTAAGAGAACCTTCTTTATGTAGTATGAGATGATGTTTAAAACTTTAAACAATTCTAATATTAATCATTTCCTTAATTGCACAATTTTATTTAAAGTGAAGAAGTTTTGAATGTCTTGTCCAAATAAAAAATAACATCAACTTTTTTCTATCTTTTATAAATTTATTCTAAAATGTTGTAAGATAATTAAACAAAAATCAAAACACAAAAATAAAGAAAATTCTTGACATAAAATTTCTAACATTAAAAAAGGTATATTATTTGCTAAATTGTACAAAATTGTATGCTTTGCACAACATTCCATTATATAGAGTATAAAAAATAAATAAATAAAAAATTAGACTTCATTATTACTAAAGATTTAAAAGGATTAAATTAAAGGTATATTTTTTTTAGAAAAAATTGAAGTATCATTAGAAACATTGAAAATATTATAATATATATATATATAATTTTAAAACAAATAAAACATAACTGTAATAACAAGTAACCAAAAAATTAAAATTTTCTAACAAATTCCATGGATTAAAAATCAAAATGAAAATGTTCTACATTCTAGTAAGTATTGCAAAAGATGTTTCATGATTTAAGAAAAGATGGTTAATAATGCACGATATTAAAGCCATCTATGATAATCACGTGTCTGATGTGAAGGGGGGAGACATCATCTTAAGACGTAGGTATCAAACTTTGAGAGTATGTAGAGCTTCCATATAACATATTTGTCAAATTTATCATCTTGCAAGTACTATAACTTGCTGGTGAATAACGAACAATGACTATGTCATCATTTTCTAATATGAAAATATGCAATAGACCTCATAAAAATTTAATAAATAAAAGTATTCTTATGTTTCATTTTTTATTTATATCAAATGTTATATATATTTTTAGTATTTAATATCTTTTTACTAAGTGTAATTCAATAAAATAATTTATTTATGTATTAGGAAAATTTCATTTTAAAATTCAATATTATGAATTTGCTATCGATTTTATTATTTTTATATTTTGTATATTTAATTAAATATTTGAAGTAAGTGTTTATCTTCATAATATTATTTTTTACGCAATAATTGTTTTTCTTTTAATGTTTTATATTTCATTAGAAAGGTTTTTATTACACATTTTGTACTTGTTAGCAAAATAAAATTGAACATACAATAACAAAAATTATGTTTATTTCATTTTGCATAAAATTTGAAATATTTAAAAACTCTATGTCAATATTTACAATTTACTTTTATTAATAACTATAAATGTTTTAATTTTATGGAGGCATACAAACATATTTCATGGGATTACAATAATAAACCATCGTATATTGATGTATTATTAAACATGTAATTTTAATTGTTATTTTTTGTTTATTTCAAAGTTTTATTGTTTTCATACATCTTTCCTTGCAGTCAAAACGTAATTATTGAATTTCTTCAAAAATTGTTATATTATGTTTTGCATATTTTGAACAATTATATGCAATAATTGAATCCTTAGATATAGTTTTTATTTTACATTCCAATCATACTTGTATATTACCATCCTTGTGTTGTTGCATATAATATTATTTTTATGATTTTAAATATTTTGCTTTTTCTATTTTTTTAATACCTTTATGTTTAGAAAAAATAGTTTGTATTAATTTTTGGGATAAAAGTTATTACATATTCACAAAATTTTTTTAATTGTAAATATTTAATAATGTTGAGTATTATAATTATTAAATTTTTTATAATTTTTGAAAAAATAAGTAAAATTAACTAAATCATTATGAAAATTTTTCTAATATATTTGTCAATAAAATCAGAACTTCAAATGTATTGATGCTATGATTTTTATTATTTATTAAATTATCAGATCTAGCTTTTTTTGCATAATTTGTAGATTAATATCAATAGTTTTTGGCATATTTGCAAATACATTTAAAATTTTCAAGCAACGTAATATATTATGTTTTTAAATTTCTTGTTTTTGTTTGAATATGTTTTGCAGGTTAGCACATTTATCATTATATTACGAATAAATAATTTTTATTACTTTATACAATCTTTTTGTCATATAATTTTTTATATTATCAAATTTACATGTTTGAAGTAAATGTTAATATTTTAAATATTATTTCAATAAGAATATTATTTATTCCTTCATAGTTCTATAACCTTATTTAAATTATAAACTTTTAATATTTTTATATAAGGAAGAACAATCATTTAAATTTTTGAAATAGTTATTCATAATTGTCAGTAAAATATTCTTAATAAAAAAAATATTGCAAGTGTCCAACTTAGATAAAAATATTACTCATGTATCAGTAATAGCATTTAAGGTAAATAAAAAATTTTTAAATTCAAGCTATTATATTTATCATAGTGTCTAAATTGATTTATTATCAAATGAATTATAAATAAGGCATTATATGTACTTTATAGTAACAGGAGCCCATATATGAAAACTTTGGCATTTTTTGGATGGAAGTATTACATCAATATGTAAGATAAGAATTGGAGATAAAAAACCAAGTTAATGGATGCTATCTATTTATTATATTCTAAAAATAAATATACTCATAAACCATTTAACAGGAGAACCCAAGTTGTAAAAGAATTTTCTCAAGGGATGTTTGATGGAATTATGAATAAAAAATAGTGGTAGATGTGGAACACGTGGAAGATTTTGGAAAAATAAAATTGGTTAAAAAAAAGGAAAATAAGGATATAATAATATTATTATCAACATATATTTTACTTATTATTTTGCCAAAAAAGTGGCAATAATAGGCAAAATTTTTATTTTGTGGCAGATAATGTCATTCTCATTTAGTTTAAACCAACATCTATACCTACAAATATATTTGTTTTAGTCTTACACATATTATGATGCTTGTAGGACAATAATTTTTGACTATCAATATGTCACAATTACCAATATAATAACATTCCTTCTATTTGTTATTGATATAACATTTATCTCTCAATTGTTAATCTAAATACTTGGTTAAGCTTCTTCAATTTTATGTATTTAACAATGTTGCTCTCCTCTTAAAGCATTGAAGGTTTCTATTACTTTTCTTTTGGTGGTATAGGATCTCCAATCCATAATATCTTAATAATTTAAGACATCTTATTTATCTAAATGTCTGAATAGACTTATTATCAAACCAATTATGAATAAGATACTATATTACTTTTGAATAACAAGGAGCGTAAAAATTTAAAGTTACGCTTTTTTGGATGAATGTGTTACCTCAAAAGGTAGGATAGAAATTGGAGATTAAAAACCAAATTAATGGTTCCTCTATTACTATATTCTTCAAATATATAGACCTATAAGCAGTTTAACAAGGAAATCTTAGTTGTAATGGAATTTACTCATGTTGTATTTAATGAAATTATACAAAAAAAATTAGAAGATTTGGAGGATATGGAAGATTTTGAAAAATAAAATTGGATGACCAAAAGATATTATGGCATCACAAACTAAATAAGTTTTTGCTTAAATGTTTTGTAGGAAGCGAATTTATATATGACTTTGTTAAAAAAGAACTGAATTGATGAATAAGGTCAAGTCCAAAACTATGCAGACAACATCATATTGGGATCAACCAACTTTAATTCATTTGCTCAAATGAATAAGGATATTGGTGTAGGATTTCAGATTCACATAATGGGTGAGTTTTATTATTTTCTTAATTGCAGGTTAAGATAGATGGGAAAGGCATCCTTGTATCTTACTTAAAGCTTATAAATGATATGTTAAATTTTACAAAATAGCGCTATGGTCTCATCAAAAGAGTTAGTATACAATAAAAATTATCTTAGTGATTTAATTATAAGTGACCTGCCTTTTGGAGTACAAACCCATGCCTCATTTAAAAAGATATTATGTTTATTCCATCAACTTAAAAACTTCTTCTTTAAAATGCAAGTGAAGCCTCAAAGAATGAATTTTATTTATAGCCAAGTTCAACATATTTTAGTGATATAGTAGCATCATTATCAACATATATTTGACCTATTTTTTGTAAAAAAATGTGACCATAATTGGAGAAAAATGTATTTTTGTAGTAGATAATGTCATTCTTATTTAGTTGAAATCAACATCCCTTCCTATAAAAATTTGTTTTTAATCTTGCAAATATCATCATTCTAGTCTAGGACAATAACATTTGGTTATCAATATGTCACAACTACCAATATAATAATGTTTCTTTTATTGTTGTAATTTTCAATACTTTTGTTCTTTTTATCTATTATTATAATTCATATATTAATTTATTTATTTATTAAACATTGAATATAATGATATTGTTTTAGTTCAAATGCTAAACTAATTTGTTATCCATTACATATTTAATAATGATAGTAATTTTCTATCTTTTCATGTTCAAAATGTTCATTTTTTAACTAAATTTTTTTTGTCGATATACCCATGGAAAATGTATGGCATAATTATTTTGTTATTTTAATTTTTTTTTTGTTTTGTAATAACGTTTTCATGATTAAATTATCCCCAAAGTGCTGTTTTTAAATGGTATATTTTTATTGTGATAATTTTCATTATTTTCTATATACAAATTTTTTTAGACATTAAAAAGTTCATGTTTATAATTATTTTTGTTATATATTTTGATATGGTGTTCACAAAATCAAGTTAAATATTTACTAATATTTTTTTGAGCTTAACATTATCGCAATTAAATGTTAAGATGTGTTGTAATAGTTTCAGTTTTTTGTAAATTGGATTTAAAAATTGTTATTCACTTTTTAAATATTATAAAACATTTGTTTTTTTAAACCTTTTAAAAGTTGTTTTTTTTAAAATTATTGTTATACAAAAATAATATTTAGCATTGTTACATAAGGAAAAAAATAATTTTTTTTTAATTTAGATTGTAAAAAAACTTTATTCATAAAATTCCATCTTGTTTATTATTTCCCAATGTTTTACCTAAATATTTTTTAATTTTTGTCGACACTATTGCATTAATCAAGGCTCTGTTATTTTAAAAAAAGTTGATAAGTTCTAAAACTAGAATTAAAATGTAGATATATTATATGTTGTTGTCTTAATTATTTTTTAAAAGATTTAATGTGAATATATACAATCCCTTTTTACCCAACCGTTTAAGATATTTATATATATATATATATATATATATATATATTAAAGGTTTTGGATACTTTTTATTTTTCAGTAAAAGTTTTTTCATTTGACTGTTTTTGCAAATTCTTTAAAAATTTAAAAATATTTGTTGATTTGATCGTTATTATAAAGAAATTTATGTTTTATTATTTTCAAGTAAATTAATATTCTTAGCTATAAATATTAATAAATTGTTGATAATCATAATGATTTTAAAATTTTTTACATTGGGTTATAATTTACTATAAACTGTATAACTCAAACCATCATTTAGAAAACTTTAGATCCATTTGTATGTAAATAACATAAAATATTACTTATTTGTTATTATCATAGATATTTTTTACTATTGCAAAGTTTTTTTTCATTAAATAGTTTCTAGTGTTGTGCTTTTATTGATAATATTTTATTTGAATTTAATGTAACACATTTTTATATCATAAATGTTTAAAAATCTTATTATGCTTTAATAATATTTTAGTCTATTATGCATGTACTTGTCCTATGACATTTTGTGGATAAATGCCTTTTACTTTTTATACTTGAACAACCTTTTTTTGTAAATATGATATGTATTGTTGTACTTTTGAGTTGTTTATTTTATCATGTAATATAATAACTTTTTTAGTATTAATTTTATGTTAATGACTTTTGGTGATTTTGTTTTTCCTTTTGCTCATTTTTATGTTGTAACATTTATTAGTTATAAATTTCCAAAAAAATATTCTTTTTTTACTTTTATATAGATAAAGCTAATCATTTGAAGCAACTCAATATCTTTATTATTTTTATTTAAAATTTGGTAGAATGTTTCATTTATGATAAATGTTTGCATTTATGTGACACATGTTTTGAAAATTTTAAAATTTTATATTGTTTAATTGAAAATTTTCTTGCGTTATATTATTTCTATTTTTGCTATACCATGTTTGACATTTTTGTAATAACATCATAATTGTTTGTCCATAATTTAAAATTACATTTTTAGAATGCTTTTTTATGTAGTATTTTATTTATAAAAGGCTATTGGGATAATTATGTAAAATTACTTGAAAAAGAAGGGAAGAACCTAAATGATGGAATAATAAATTAAAAAGAATCTAATAAAATAATATCACTTCAATTAGTAAAAGATTTTTGATAACTAAATGCCATAAAACATAGTAAGAAAATTATAAACAAATGCTTGGTAAAAAATTATTGAATTGATATATAGACAACTTGCCCAAGAATTTCTATAAATTATTTTCGAATACATTTTTAGGACATATAAGTGTGAAAAACAAAAATTGTAGATCTAATTATCTAATCAAGTGATTAGACTGTTTGTTGGCTACTAAGGAAATAGATGAAGTATTTATTATATGGAGCTAAGATTGTCCAAATCCTGTATAACAAGAGATTAAAAGGTCTGATAAGAGTATAAGAGGCTCCAATATTTTTGTGAAATTTTTCCTGGGTGATTGTTAGAATCCCATCAAATATTTAATAATCATCAAATCAATATTTAAAATTTTCAAAGAGGAAACATATTGTTTAATGAGGTATTTAATATGCTAATATATTGCACACTAAAAAAAAATTGTATACTAACAAAAATGAATATGACACAATAAAGATAACATGCTTTACTTTGCATAACAAAATTATTGACATTTACTTTATCGTAATGCATATATTTTATTAAGTATGGTAATGACATATTATGTAATATAATCTAAAAAAATTGACTTTAATGTATGGCTGTTAAGGGTTTTCTTATTAAATAACTATGATAGCTCACTTTATTTTTTGGTAATATTTTATGCATAATGTATGAACATGACAAAACTCAAATGAAATAGTTAGATTAGTTAAATGCATAGAATGATTATTAATTTATAAGAATATTAGTTTGAATAATGTATTCAAATTTAAATTATTTGAAAAATCTAATAACGAGTTATAATGGTGGCAATAAAGCTCAAACATTACTTTTACTATAATGAAAATTGTATTAAAAGTCTGAAATATAAGGAATCTATTTGCCTTCATTTTAAACATGTTATCTAAAAGCTTTGATTCCTTACAAATTTAGTTCAAAGACGTTATTGCATGAAAATTTTCAGGACAAAAAAACAAAATAAATTGAAAATTCAATAAAATAAATATTAAAAAGCCTTTAAAAGATTTAAATCAATATGCATAACATTTGACATTTGGCAATATTTATCAATATTAAATATTAAAAAGCTATTATGTTTAGCAATAACATTTGACAATAGTGTACTTTATAATTCAAAGAAAATTTGATATTTACTAATATGCTGGACATTTTGAACTTTTAATTACTTTTATTTCCTTGGTAATATTTTTTTCAAATATAAATTCTTTTTAAACTATGTTGGTGTTTTTCTTGTTTTGAATTTTATGATAATTTTTGAAAATATATTGAATAAGTTTAATTATGATAATAATATCATTATTTTTTAAATATTTGAAACTTTTATAACAACCAAAAAATACATTTACTATAGATTATTTAAAAACTTCTTACTAGAATTTTTCTTTTTATATTTACATATTTTTATAATCTTACATTTACCTTGGTTTAATTTGCAAAAAACTTCTTTATACTTTGTCATGTATATAGTCCTTATCTTTAAATTAATCGTCAATTTAGCCGTTTACATTACTATAATCATTAATTTTTTTAATGTTTTATTACTATTATCCTTGTTTGGTTTCACTACACTAATCATAGTATTTATTAGGATAATACTTTGTAACATTTCTAAAATAAACCTTTTAATATTTAAAACATATCAAATTTTTATTTTTTATACTTTGTGTTATGTTTTAGATGTCCATAAAAATATTATCAGAGCTCAATATGTACTTCTTTGCTTTTGGTGTCTATAAAATGATTGTCCAAATTTTTTAAGTAAATTACCTCTTGCTCACTTAATATGTACTTTCTTTTTTTCTTCTTTTTTCTTTATCAAACAAAAAAAGTTTCATTGTTTTCATCCTTCACATATGCTAGCCTTCTTTGACTCATTGAAAACTATTTACGACGTCTTCTTTTTTTGTCTTTTTTTGCTGCTCTTCTCAAATGACTATTCATATGTTTTCTCTAGCTCATGGAAATTTCATAAACTATTTCTAAAGTAAAGATTTAATTAATTCCAAAAGTATTTAAAGCACATTTGATGTTGGAGCATCTAACATTAGTTCACAAACACACATTCACTGATTTCACACTGGTTCCATAAGTCCATCAGTACAAGATTTTGTTTGAAATTGCTTAAAATTAAATTATGTTATTGATTTTGCACGTTGGCACTGTCCACCAAAGTATGCTGCCTTCACCTTTGTGGTCAGCAGCTACTACTATGCCCCAGGCCAACATGAACATCCATGTGACCTAAATTGACTTGAAATACTGTTTCACCCTCACTTGAGCTAGGTCGACCCATTACACATCAACTAACCAGGTCAACCCACTAGTCCTGTAAACCATTCTATTTTGCTCAACCAATGCCTACACAAAACTTATCTGGATGGCTCTATCACGCCACTTAACCCATTATTTTGCTACCTATTATTTCACTACTCATCATTGCTACTACTTAAAATGCATGGTCAGTGTTGGAAATAATCCATTTTATTTTTTTAGTTTTTTTCATTGTTTTTCTTTTTTAAAAATATTATTGATGAACCTTCAGAGGATTTATAAATAAGGATACTCACCATGCTATAGGAGATGAAAAAATTATAGGATAAAGTTATTTTGTTTGTGTATTTCCACCTTTATGACAAAAATGTCCGTGCTTAACTCTAGATAGAGAGATTCCAACTTTCGTTGTGAGAGATAAGGATTGAAGGTGAGAGATATTCCATGCGGATAACCAACGACCGTATCCCTTATTAGACATAAGAATTGAATGTAGGAGACCTTCCGTTAGGAGAGTCGATAACTAAACAAATTTTCACTTTTGCCAACAGCCCAAGCTTTCGTACTAATCAAAATTACCATCATGCCACCATTTTACCACATTAGTGCTCTAGACACCAAATAGAGTTTATCTTAAATGTTTTATTTTATTTGTTTGAAATAAAATGGGAAAATACTTGTTTTGTAAGATGTAATATTTAATGCTTAAGGTTTTTCACCAACCCAACTTAATATTCTAAACATAGAATACAATCATTAAATAGTTTTAAAATATCATACATGTCACAAAACTTTAGTTAGTGAATAATAACATTTTATATTTCTTAATAATCTGTAAAGTATCTCTAGTTTTATAAGCTCCAATTTTGACTCTAATAGAACTTAAAATCTATACTAAATCAACTTTGGTATCACAAAATATGATTTTTTTAAAAAAATTTCTATTGTTTAATGTTTTCACATTAATATGAGAGCCTATAATTTTTAACTAAATTTTTTTTGCTTTTATTTAATTTTTAACTTTGGTATTAGAGAATATGATTTTCTATTCTACATAAACTTTAGTATTAAACAATATTATTTTCTATTAAAAAATATTTTCTTTTCCTTTTTCTTAGCTTTATCCACTAAAGAATAATTAGTTTGTTTTGGCTAAACTTTGACTTAAGAAGTAATACAAAGGCAATGCTACAACTTCATACCATTTTTTCTTGAGAACTATTTGGTTCTATCAAACAGTTAGTCTCGCAAAAGTGAGAACTTGATCACTTGTCATTTTCTTATGAGCACACCTTATCTCAATTTTACTGCTCTATAAATGTGATTGCTTTGCTTTCATAATTTTTTTTTAAAAGAATTCTAATATTATTTTCCTTGATATCCTCTTGTATAACAAACATTGTTAAGATTATAATATATAGCAAGTCTTATCAAATTACAAATCAAAGTTAAGAATTAATTCAAAACTAAAGAAACACAAATGATTTAAAAGAAAGAAATCCTAAAAGATATAGAAACAACAAAAGATTTGATCTGTTTTATAAATTTAACTATGATGTCCATAAAAAAACATGATAGTTAAAGAAGAAATAAACATTTTTATGAGTTAGACTACAAAAAAGTTCCAGATATGTCTAGTGAAGAAGAAAGACATAAGAGACATTTAAATTAGAATATATTCTTAATATGAAATGATATGCGTTAATTTTTTATGGTAACTATGACTCTACAGATTATATTTACTAATAGAGTAGTATGGATGATTAGTTTAATTAGCACCAAATGAGTGAAAAAAAATATCAATTTATTAAGACTACACTCAGTGTATTGCCTATAGGTTTCTTAGAAAGTTGGAGTAGCAATATGTTAACAATGATGAAGAGTTACCCTGAACGTGAAGGTTTACCTTAAGATTAAGTTATACAATAGCCTTACTTCAAAAAACTATAATATCAACATATAAACTAAATAACAAATATTTTTTCATAATTTGATCGATCTGTTGAAGAGTACGTTAATAAGTTCGAAGATTATAAACTTAGGTGTGATATGAATGAGCTCGAGTATTTATTTGTTTTCTATTTTATTGTAAATTTAAAGGAATATATATGCAGAGCTTAACTTAAGAAATGTTACTATCTAAGAGGAAGCCTATCACATAAATCAAAATGTTATAAAAAATTAAATTTTTTATTTTAAGAAAAATAATGAGCTAATTCCTCCAGAAGGCTGCATTGTCGTTTCTCAACCCACACATCTTCACACTTGATCTACCCCAACCACTATATTCTTTAAACCTCCCAAACCTACATTACCATCCACTTCTATACTCTCTTCCTTAAGACAAACCGACTAATTTGGAATTGCCTATTTAAGTTCCATGAAAAGAAACATGTACCAACAAATTACTTAAAGAGATCCATGACTACGAACCAGAAGGTGTTAATAAATATGAAGAGTCAGAACAAGAAGAAAGAAAAATGTCTGATGAGGAAGCTGAGTAAGAATTAGAAAACATGAAAAAGATTATGTTTAAATACATCCTTATCTTTAATATCAAACAAAAATTAATGAACAACCATTTTAGATGATCATAGAAAATGGTAGTTACAACAATACAATATCTCGTATGAATATTAAACAAATAAGAGCTACTTTATTGGAACATCCAAACGCCTAATCTATGTCACAAATAAATAAAACCTCTATCTTATTAAACAATGATGTTATGTATTATTAAAATTAGGTTGGCATAATGATGAGATTTTATGTGATGTCATACTTATTCAAGTAAATCATCTTATTTTTAGAAGATCATGATTTTTTGAAACAAATGAGACTCTGAAGGATAAGACAAATACGGGTTCTTTTTTTTTTAAGGAAAGATCATCACATCACACCACACTCTACTTTATGAGAAACCACAATCATTTATGCTTGATGAATCTATAGAAACATTTGTTTGTGTGGATAAAGAAAAGGAGAGAAAAGGAATTTAGGCTTGAATACCCTATCCCAAGCTCAGAACACTCTTGATTAAGGAGATTTAGTTGGGTTATAATTAAGAAGTTAGCCACCACCTTACCAGACCCATCACTTATTATATAAGTTCATGATAATAAGACTATCTTTTTTTTATCTTATTCTTTTACTAGTATACTTTCATATTTCTATAACTATTAAATTTTTTTTATTACTTACAATAATATCTAAACCAATTAAAGAAGTAACGAAATACATAAGATACTAGTATATGCTAAAAGAAAGGTTAGGAAATTTTATGAAAGAGACTATGTTATAATTGAAGTTATTTTAGAATAGTTTTTTGTCATAGCATATAAGAAATTATGAATGCATGAAGTTAGACTTTTTAAGAATATTTAAAAACATGGAATTAATGCATATATGTTGAATTTGTTGGAAAAGTATGAGATAAGACAACCTTTTATTTCTGCCTAATTCTCCTATATGGAGTGAATTTGACCTTACCATTACAATAACTTTGAGAGTAAGATTATTTTGAAGAAAATTTTAAATAATGAGACAATTCCAACCAAAGATTATAAACATAAGAAAATTTTAGTTTGTCAGAAGGACAAAACTTTCTATCAAGAACTCCTGGCTCACTTATGATGGCCTAACAACATATTACGTCACACCTATCACAACACTAGTGTACCCATCACCCTGATGTCATCAAGCTAAGCTCTCTCCACATTGGAAGGATGGCATAGAAGCATATAAAATTAAGTCACAAACATACATTCCTTGGCATTGCACTATTCCAAGAATCCATAGGTGCAAACATTTGTTCAAAATTGCATAAAATGTTTAAACTTGAATTTTTTATTGAGTTCACCACTTGTCACATTTCACCCTATCCATCACCATCACTAATACCATCAATAGTCTCTACTACAACCCAAGCTGATTGGTGCACCTACAAGATCCCAATTGACGTAAGAACAATGTCTGACCAGCACTCGACAATTTTTGACCTCTTACCCTCAACATCCCACAAAAACTACACTGCCTAGCTAGTCCTATGAATTATGTTTCACAATGGCCATGCCTTCCAAAAACTTAGATCACAGCCCTTCCATGTCACTCACCATATCGTTGTGCCACCAACCATTTCATCGCTCATTGTTACCACATCCCAAAATAGACATCTAGTTTAGGAATTATTTAATTAAATTAATTTTTATTTATTTTTTAATTTTTTTTTAAAAACCTACTCAACAATATTTATCTCTAAAAATGGAGATTCTTAAGAGATTGTAGGGAATGAAAAGTTAAGAAACAAATTTATTTTGTGTGGGTGCTTCTAGTTAAGTAAACAAAGTGTGTGTGTCCAACACAGTTAAAGAAATTCTAACTTCACTTGCGAGGGATAATGATCGAAGGTGAGAGATTTTTTGTCATGTGAGCCATCAAACAAATTACTTATGTGATACATGGATCGAAGTGATAGAACTTCCACCAAGAGATTCGATAACTAAAGAAATAACTACCTTCACTCGTAACCTAATCTTTCCTGTTAACCTAAATCATAACTACTTCACCATTTTACCACATCAGTGCTCCAAATGCTAATGCCTAAAGAACAACATGACATCCTTGCCAAAAAGTTATAATTTTAATAACTTTTATTTTTTAGATAGTAATCATTTGTTAGGGTTATTTTTTTACTAATAAAGTATTTCACATAGAGTTTACCTTAAATTCTCTATTTTATATGTATGAAATTGAATATGACAAAAAATTATTTTGCAGGATTTTGTGCTTAATGCTTAAGGTGTTATTGTTTACTCAACTTAATTATTCACATACTTTTTTAATTATAATCTTTTAATAGTTTTAAAATAACACACATGTAACTCAAAGCAATTTAGCGCATAATATCTTTTTGTATTTTTGAATAATAAATTTAACATCTTCAGTATTGTAATTCGTCTAACAATAATAATATAAAGTACTTATAATAACTCTATCATTTCATTATATGTTGTAATATTCTTTTTGAACTATTTTGCTAAAAAATTTATATATAAAATTATATTTTATTTTTTATTAGAAAAATCGAAAGAAGTGTTTATTAGTACTTATATTTCTTTATTTGCAAAATTTAGATAATATACAATACTATTCTTCTAAGTGAGATAAGAGTTGTCACAAAAGTGTGGTGGTCTATTAAAAGATGCACCTTTACCAAGACTTGTTAAAACATTAGTTTAGCTGTTTATCAACTAAACATTTTTTTGCAACTAAAATGGGATTTTTCTCTTACACTAATTGAAGTGTGGTTCACAAGAGTTCATAAGAAGTGGGAAAATTATTAAGTATAAAATTTTTGAATCCTTAAAGAATATTTAAAAAAAATGCTTTGAAGTAATTTTGCTAATAATCTTAAGAACATTTTTAAAAGTGACTTTGAGTAAATGTTAATTTTATTTGAAACACATTAACGTTATTTAAAAAAACATTTTAAAAACAATGAAAATAAATCAACAAAAATATAAAACATACATAAACAATTCTAAGGTAACTCGACTTAAAATCATGCTTATACCTTCCCAAGACCAAAACCAAGCAGAAACACAACTAATATTATTCATTTCACCAAAAGACAAGTAGGCTAAATCTTTATAATTAAATAATAAAAATTGGTTACTAGGACATTTCATCAAAAATAACTAGCAATATAATAAAATTTTTGGCAACATAGAAATTAAAGTAAACACAAATAAAAATCTTATACTTGATCAAGGCCTAATGAAACACAAGTATTTTATTTAAATCTATTAGAAATAAAGAAAATTAAGAACTTAGCTTATTTGAGAAGAAATTAGAGATTATTAGTTTGATGAGTATAGGATGTTGCATTAGGAAGCAACAACGAACACTGACTGCAAATGACATGAATGTTGTGACTTAAAATCTTTTTTTTAGGTTACGTAAAATGTTTATTAATAAATTTTGATCGATGATTCAAAAATTGGTGGGAATTTTTAATAACTAAAAACAAATGCTAAAAAAACTTATTAAAATGGACATCATAGAATTTTAATTAATAAATTATAAAAAACTTAATAGTTTGAAGCATTGCTTAAAAGAGCCGTTGCATCAGAGCTAGTCTATCAAAAGGATCTGAACCATTGGATCTTGAAAAATTCTTGATTACATGGATAGCATTAAATCAACATCATTTAGGAATTAGGTTTTGATATGGACCTCTCGATTTGAATTGTGATTTGATAGCTAGAATTAGATCATACATAAAAACAAAACATCGACTTGGTGATCATGAAGTTAGATGACTAAATTGTGGATTAAATAAGTGTTTTAAAATGGTAGATGAGGTTGGGATTATTCGACCATGTAATTTTTCAATTGGATGGTAGAAATCTTTTTGTCAATTCTGATTAGTTTTGTGTGAAACTATAGAAATCTTAGAACGATGTTAAAAAAATGGTGGATT
The DNA here is from genome assembly GCA_023846275.1 of Vanilla planifolia. Lineage (NCBI taxonomy): Eukaryota > Viridiplantae > Streptophyta > Magnoliopsida > Asparagales > Orchidaceae > Vanilla > Vanilla planifolia. The sequence continues at coordinate 322,314 of CM043871.1, read as the reverse complement.
ATTATAACTTTATGTGATTTTTCCTACATTATTCATTTTGTATATTTTTTTGGGAGTTTTTACAGCCTAATTTGCTCCAAAAATGAGTTATGTTTATATTCTTGAGTTATGAACCAAAGCAACATTGTTCAATAGTTTTGGGAGTCATTTTTGTGAAGTGCATCTAAATAAATTTTATTGTGTTCTAACATGAGACTCTTGGATCTTATTAGCAATATGTTTTTCTTTTTTCATTATTTTAATTAAATTTTTTACTAATTAATTATTATAATTAAAATATACTTTTTGTTATGCATTATTGAAAGAAGATTTCCAAACATATGATTAAGAATAAAATAATTATTTACAAAATCAAAATAAGTTCAATATTTTAGAATCCTAATAATTTTCTAAAATATTTAATTTAAATAAAACTAATTTTTTATATCTTGTATGAATGATTTTAATCAAACTTAACATTAACAATATTAAAAATATCTCTAATTAAATTAAAATTAAATTTGCTTTTGCATTTGCAATTCAAATCAAAATGATCTTCATGTGATTTCACCCCAGCCTCACTTTGCTCGTAATTTCTCCTTAAAAATATGGGCATCAGTTATCTAAAATTTTAAAATTTACTCAAATAATTTTATTAGTAATTCTTAGAGTTTATTATCATCAAATAAAATATCATGATTAAGAGTCAACAACATAACAAACCATCTAGTACTCCATGAAATAATCATCAAACTATATATTATTATTTCAAAGTGAGATTGTCTCCATTCTACAACATTTTTGTACCATTACATCCATTTTTGGATCATTTTTTGTTCACTTCCAATAACAGATCTCTTCTATCTCATGGCTTTATCATTCCAAAACTCTCCTCATAATGTAATTTATTAGTGAAAGTATAATTAAGAATATTAAATATCTTATGTGATATTCATGTTGACTTGGATTACTATTAAATTATTTTGAATGTTAAATCTATCATTATGATACTCACCATCTTTCTTGAGAAAACATTTTATCATCGAACAATGTAATACATTACAATCATTAAATACTCTAGAAAGGATCATAAAATTATTGACTATAATTTGATAGCGACATTGTCTCCCATTTATAAAAATATTTATAAGAACATTTCGTATCCACCAACAATAATAAGTCTCACCTGTCTCAAAGCTTTTCATCATAAAACTACACTTAGAATTCACTTTTCAAGTGAAAGTATGATTAAGAATATTAAATGTCTTATGTGACATACATATTGACTTCAATCATTATTAAATTTTTTGAAAATTAAATCCATCTTTAAGAGGAGATTCACTTTTCTTCCATTAAAAAGGCTACAAATAATCATTTCATTAAATTTGTTCCTTCAACTTCCTTAAATGCACTTTTACAATAATTTGATTTATCTCCTTCTTCATATCCTTTGCAATAGTTTTTCATTTCATTCCCAACTAGAATGTCTTTGTTATTAGTTGCATTCCTCATATAATTCTCCACATCTAGTACATATATTTTTTTTGTTAGAAATGGCTTGAGATAAAACCTTCAAAAGAATTTTATTTCTTACATATTCTGTCACAAATGACTTCCAAAAATGTTTTGACTAATTTGATAAAAAACTACTCCATGTGCTATTTATTTAAGTAAAAAATTCATAGGTTTCTAAAATCATTTCGTGCTTTTATTATTTTTCCATAACAATTATATCATGATTAAGTTGATGTTATTTTAATAAGATTTTGTAATTCCTTTCATGAATCCACATTTGATTCAAGTGGAATTATTTTTTAGGGTTCCATTTCATTTGTTCTGTCATATTGGACTTCTCAGCCATATTATTAGTTAAATGAGATAGTTGTCGTTGTTATTTTATTGAAACATTTCCATATGTAAATCTCATTTCATGATGTTTAAAATAAATTTTGAAATGCATTACATTTATTCAACAAGTCATAAATAAATCATAAATTCTTTTAGATATTTTGTAAATTTCTATCCATTTATTAATTTAAATATTCAAATACAAAAATTGTTGGGATCCAATGCATCTCTTCCTCTACTTCCCAAGTAGCTACTAGTTAGTATAACTTATACATTGCACATTAACGATGAGATGTACTTCTTCCTTATTTTTGTAATTTCCATTGTCAAGAAGACATTAGAGTTTTATCATGAAATAATTTAGGATGCAACACCATGTTGCTTTCAACATATTTACATATATAAGTAGCTTTCAAAAAAATGTTATTATGATTGAAAAACATAATACATGATGTACTATTGACAATGGTAGTGACAAAACTATCTTATAAATAATGTAACAATTTATTTCAATAATCTATAAAGGTAAAATTTACCTTTTCCATACTTATCCTCACTTTCCAAACACTATATTACATTTCATTAACTTAACATTAAGAATACATGATCTTCTTCCCAAAAGTTCACTTTCATAATTTTTTTATTAAAAATTCCTTTAAGTAAATCTATTCTTTTTATTTCATGTTTTGATGATGGCGATCTCCATAATGGTTTTTAAAATCACATTTATATCAAGAAGAGTATTAGTAGTCTCTTTGTACTAGTATAACGATAAGTAGCACATTCTGTTATATAATGCAATGCAAGGTGTCATCTCTATGTTAGACTAAAAATTATTATTGCAAGAAAATCAATTAAAAGTAAAATGCTTATTCTTAAGTGTTTTAAATATTCTCATTCATTAGCTTTTTTAGACTAGAAAGAGGTGTTAAACATTACTAGCATATCCAATGCATCATGTGACTTTTCAAAAGCCTGATATAAGTTTGGAATCATTATATAATAAAATAGCTTTATTCATACCACATAAGCCTTACTTTTTTATGAACATACATTTCACCTATGTTTTTGCCAAAAAACGTTGCCTTAATTGGCAAAATTTAAATTTTAACTTAACCTCTCAACTAACAAATATTTACATTTTAATCTTCCATAGATCATCACAATATTTTAAAACAATAATTTCTTACAGTCAATAAGGCATAATGACTAATATTGTAATGTCTTTATATTTGTCATTGATAGAATATATCTTTCAATTATCCATCTAAAACTATAATTAAGCTTCCTCTATATTAAATATCATACAATTATGCTCTCTATAAAACTTTGGCATCTAATTTTACACCTTGCTTAGTGATATAACGTCTTAAAACATAATGTCATATTAATTCAAGCCATTCCATTTCGTAAAAGTCTAAATAGATTTGTTAGCCAACAAATTATGAATAACAAACTACATGTACCTTGCAATAACCAAAGCCCAAACTTGCAAAATTAGGCATTTTTGGATGAATGTGTTACATTAGTAAGTAAGACAAGAATTGGACATTAGAACAAAGTTATTGGAGACTATCTTTTCATTATATTCTTCAAATACATAGACTTATAAACTATTTAATAAGGAAACCATATTTGTAAAGAAATTTACTCAAGAAGTGTTTAATGACCTTACGCATAAAAAAAAACTTGGTAAATTTGGAAGATAGAAGATTCTGGAAAAGTAAAATTGAAAAACAAAAAAAAGAAAATAAAACATATAGTGGCCTCATTATTAACATATATTTAATCTATTATTTTGAAAAAGAATGTGTCCTTAATAGAAAAAAATATGCATTTTATTGGTAAAGAATGAAATTTTTATTTAGGTTTAACTCAACCTCTCTACCTACAAATATTTAGGTTTTAATTATTATAAACAACTTCATGTTGGTTTAGGGAAATAACTTTTTGCAATTAATATGTAATAAGAGCTAATGTAGAAAATTCCTTCTATTTGTTATGAATATAGCATTTATCTTTCAATTATCCTTCTAAATAGTAAATTGGGCTTCCTCTATATAATCTAATGAAGATGTTGCTGTTCCCCTTTAAGCATTGTTAACTACTTTTACTTTGCTTTTGGTGAAATAGAAGCAAGAAACCATAATGCCTTAAAAATGTGAGCCATTCTATTCATACATAACTTTTAAATATAACAAATATTGACATTCAATTTTGTAAGAAGTTCGAAAAAGAAATCTGTATTTTTTATTATTAAAACTATTGTCCAATTGAACCCCCTTTGTATCTCAAAGTCAAACATTTTCATCCACATAATTTTTTATTTTTTTAGGGTTACAATATTTCCTTTTAGATAAATGATAATACTTTTTTTTTGTTTATTATGAATAATTTTTATAACTATTCGATTGACAACGTTTTGAAGATTCTAAAAATAACATGATAAGAACTAATTTATGTTCCTTCAATAGATTTTTATTTTTATTTTTTTTAATAATGTAAATGATTCAGAAAATTAGAAATTTATAGATATTTCATTAAGTTCGTTGTAAAATTTTTGTTCTAATTTTAATTAACACATTTATATATTGAAATGTTAAAATTATTGACAATTGCAAGTTGAATGGAATAATTTTAGATTTCTTTACTTTTAATTTTTTTACCTTTTTAGAATAAATTTTAACATGAATATTTAAATAATTGGTATCACAAATAAGATTTGTTATGAACATACTGTTGGTATATTAAAGATTATTATTAAGTTTCTATTATTATTTTTGTTTATTATTGTTATGTACATTTTATTTTGTGAAAGTTTCAATTATTTGACATTTTTATATAATTAATTGATACATTTTTTTTAAAAGTTTTAGCCATTTTTAATTTTTTGATGTTTAAATTATTTCATAATTTGCAAATATTTTGTCCCTTTTTAAATGTACCTCCACTTTAGTATTGAACTATTCTAGGTTTTGAATTTTTACGTTTCTTTTACTAAAGTCATAGCATTAGTTCACTTTTATGATGAAAGTTCGCTATATAATAATCATCATTCTTACAGTTCAATTCTTTTATGTTTATGATCTATCTTTATCTTATTTTGTTATTCCACTTATTCTATTAAAGCAAATGATTTTATCAAGCTTATGTTATTAAAACTACTTTTCATTGACTTCAAGTAGAAAATATAGCTGAAAATTCTAATAAGTCATTAACATGATGCCTTTTTATATTTTATTACTTTTTAATTAATGGTAGATTTTTGTCATTAAATTATCAATTCATATCTTTCAATAGTTTTAATATCTTATCACCTACTTAATATTTTTTCCTATAAATGTTTATTTCCACTAGAAGTCTTTGTTTTGAAAATTTTATGTTTTTGAAAATAGTTTTTGTAGATGAACCTGTTAGAAACTTTGACTTCAAAAGTTTTTTACTATGTTAGTACTTTTATAATATATACATTTGTTTTCCATACCATGCATTTTAGTTCATTTATTAAGTTGAAATTATTATTGTAACTTTTAGTTAAAATATTTGCAATATCAACTATGGTTTCAACTATAATTAAATTTTTAAAAAGTGTGACATTTCAAAAAAAACATTTTTATCATTGTGTCATTAGAAGAACTCTATTAATATATAATCCGTGTTCTATTAGTCTTTTAAGACTATTTTATTACCTTAATAATTTTGATATTTTTATATTTCTTAAGAAAAACATGTTTTCGTGATTAAATTATTAAAAATATTTCATTTACAGTATGAGGCATGTAGTTTTTAGGAACTAATATTTAAATGTATTTCAATTTTGCTAATTAATTTAAATTTTATATTTTTGCCACAAATTCAAATTATATTCTATTTTCCATTGTTTTTTATTTTCAATCTTCCACGATGGTTTGGAGTTATTTTACGATAAATCTTAAAGATGTTAAATACTCTTTATTGGCTAGTTATTTTCTTATAAGTTTTTTCTTTCAACAAAACATTATAAATACTTAAATTCTGTGAGATATTTTTTAAGAATGTTTCGTGTATTTTAAAGTTTTAATTAAGTTGACGTCATTTTGTATCATTTGAATGTATTCTATTTACACAAACTAACTCTCTACTCTTATATATTATTTACATAACGTGCATGTGCCATCTTAGAAGAGGTATAATATGTTATATTCTCAGATTTTTTTTTTTCATTTTGTTGAAGCATATTTGAAATTAAATGAGAGTTATAAAATCTTCAAACAAAAAAATAATGGAAAGTAGTTTGAAATCAAAATTTATGATAAAAAGTAAAATAAGAAATCAATGAAATTAAGAAATTAATAAAATAACTAAAAATATTAAAAAAATAATTTTTTAATAAATGTTATCCAAAATAAATTAATGTATGATTCAAGTGTATTATATACACCTTTGTAACAAAAAAAACTTTTATAAGTTCAAATAACATAATAAGATATGTTTTTTTAAAAAAAAATATTTGCAAAGCTAGCAAAAAAATATAACCATCAAAATAATATTTTTAAAAATTATTAAGGAATTAAAAAAAAGAAATAGTTAATATTAAGGAAACCTATATCTTTAAAATAATTTGCATAATATCTTATCAAACAAGGAATATATGGAGCATAAAATAAATAATATTGTGCGATGTAATTGTAATGAATACTTGAAAATTTAAAAAAAAAATAAATTTTTAATAAAGTAATAAATTAAGAAATATATTATCATAAAATGAATGAAAAAATTAATTAGAAAAAGAATGTACAAAAAAAGTCAACCCATTAGCTCAACATTCTGAAAAAACAATCATCCAATCTCAATAACAATTTTTAATTTAGGTCAAGCGACGGAGGTGGAATATATGCTCCATAATCTTTCAAACCTCCTCTATCGAAACCCTTATTGACTAAAAAATGATGTGGAAGGCATTTAATGTTTTTAAGCCTTCTTTATAATGGCCATAAGCTTCATTACAAACGAGGTGGTTGTACTTATTTGTTGCATGTATAAACAACTTATTTATCAATTTTATGCTTTATTTTGACAATTTTATTATATTTTAATTTATTTTTTTAAGTTTACTTTTTTTTCCCCATTCATAGGTATGATAGTTTTGTTAACTGAATTATATAGATAGTTTTATTTATTAAGTACTCAATTGTCATAATTATTTTATACATTTAAAATCTTATTGTTTTTTCATTAAAGCAACAAGATTTTTTTGCTTACATTATTGTGTAATTTTATAATGTATTGTGTAAATATATCGAATTTTTTAAATATACTTTTATAATTGTGATGTATCTGTTTTGTTTTTAATTTTTTTAAAACTTATCACATTTTTATTTATCCAAAATTTTTCATATGTTTATAATGGTACAAGTTATTCAATATCATCAATATCAACATTGAAATCTTGAAAGGGCAGTTTGTAAGTCATAAATTTAGTCAAAATTTTAGAATTGGCTTTTTGAATCTCAGATAATCCAAGGTAGAATACTACTATGTTACACATCATAAGTTAGTGATCATATCCAACAATTCATTTAGTTATACGACTTTGTATTCTTTGTCATCAAATATTTTATCCATTTAGCAGCACTAGGTCATATGATCTGAGAATTGGTATTTTATTAACAAGTAGTTAGACTATAAAAATTCTTTGTTAATGTCTTCTAATTAAGTTTTATAGAAAATGCTCCTTAATTTTCTCAATTTTTTTAAAACCAAGACTTTTTCCATCGAATGGGAAACTTGATTTATTTGGAGAAGCCTAGTGATGTTTAGGATTTCAAACGTTGTACATAAAGACCAATTCATTACTTCTTTAATCTTTAAAGCTACATTGAACAATTTATTTGTCAATATAATATATGTTTTTTGTATTACATGTTGTTCTTTCAATTAATTATTATATTGCTTTGCTTTACTAAATTATAATTTGGAAAAGTCTACTTCATGATACATTATGAAAATCATGTAGAACATTTCAAAATCATTTCATGAAGATACGTTTTCATTTTTATACATTTATATATATTTATTTAGCGACCAAAGATACTAAACTTTATTTATGAATATTATTTTTTGCTTAGCATTTTACAAAGAAAGGTTTAAAGATTCTTACTATTTCAGTATAATAGTTATTTTAAATTTATTAAAAAATTTGTAATACGATTTTAAAAGTTTGTTGGGCAATTAAATTTAAAAATTTTCAAAAGTAATTATTTTGATAATTTTTATTCATCGATTCTTTTTTATTATTTTGATCAAATTAATTTTTATTCTCATGTCACCAACAATGCTCTCAATTGCATGTATTTATAAATATTTTAATTTTTTGCTTTCAAAATTTTACTTTTGTACTCATTTAAAGATATATTCACTAAATTTAACTTTTATTAAATTTTTGTTATAGAAATGATTTTATAATTATAAATTGCATGCATGTTTGCAATTGTATTAATTTTTTTTGTGGGTAGATTGGTGGAATTCTAAACTTTTTTTCACACAAGTTATTTTTCATGATTACATATTTAGATGAAATATATAAAACTTTGAAAACATTGATTTAAATATTTTAAATATTTATTAATCTAAATAACTTTATTTTGTATTATATTTAAATAATTTTTTAGTGCAGAGGATGTTTCATATTGTAAAATGATTTCATATTCAGTCTCTTTTCATTTTTCTTCTCTAAAAAGTGATATTTACTGTTGTCATTATTCAAAGATAAATTTTTTATGTAGCACACATTTTTTTTATGCTATAAAATTATTATATGTTACACTATGATGGCTATCAAGCTGATTGTAAATAAAAAAACTTTCATTAATATAATAATAATATAAAGTTAAATATTTCAAATGAGAAAGATGTCCATGGTTCCTTATTTTTCATATGCTTTCGTATCGTTTGGTTAATGTTATATGGATGCCATTTATGTTTCATTCGTCTTTGCAACTATTAGGATATGAAATGTAAATAAGGTATTTAAATATTTTTAATTTTATTTACATTTTATAAAAAATAATTATTTTAATAATTAAATAATTTTAAATATAGAATGTAAACAAAAACTATCACATGAGAATAAATAATAATTTTTTTCATAATCTAAATATCATATATCAAAAATATGATGACATAATCATCAAAACTAATGAAATAAGGATATGTGAGAAAATAAAATATTATAAAAATTAAAAAATAAATAAATAAAATAGAAAACTAAAATATTTTAAAAAAATATGCAAAACAAATTGATGTTAGATTTTCCAAGAAAGTATATTTTATAAAATAATTGAACAAAAAATGATTTTGAGATTAAAAAAATAATAAATATTAATAAATTAAAAAATACATAATTTTTCAAAATTAAAATATATTTATATAAATTATTTAAAATTTGTGCTTAATTTTATGTTTAGCTAATTGAAAATTCATCATGATTAATATATATATCATTACAAACAAAAAAAAGGCATACAAGAGTGTCAAATAGTATACAAAAGTGGTTCATTAACTATAAAATAGAAACCAAAATTCAAATATATTTTGTTGCCATTAGTTATTACTAATTATGATAAATCTAAAATGGACTTGACAATTAAGTAATGTAGGTTAGCTCGCTAACCAAAGATTCAATTGATATGGTCAAAACCACTATTCAAATTTAATATAAACTTTTTTAAAAATTAAGTAAACATACCAATATTGGATGCCTTATATATTTAAAAGTTATGCCATAAAAGTTTAACATTTTATATTTTGAATAAATTAGTTATAAACTTTTTATTTTTGGTATACCATTCTAAAATTTATATTTTTTATGCAATAAATTTTAATAAGTTTTTATTTGTGGCATGAAGATTTATTTACATAATTTTTAAGGAAGCATTTTTCATAAAAAAATGTATGAATATACATTTAAAATTTTTTCCTTTATGCTTAGCATATTTTTTATTATGATTTATATTTTCTAAATTTTATGTCATTCTTATCTATACTAACTTGTCTTGCTTATGGTATTATTTTCTAAAATTTATTCAAACACATTATTACTGTATGATTTAACTATAATGTCTTATTTACATTATAAAAAAAATTAAATAATTTAAAATTATTTAATTATGCATATTTTTAATTTTCTCATGAAATATAATTTATTTAAAATATTATGATTTTTCCTTATTAAAACTATCCCGACATAATTTCCCCATTAGCATTTAGAAAAATTTACAATTTTGTTATAATTTGAATGATGTTAGTCATGTTTTCAATTTAAGGTTTTTATTATTAAATATTATACGAAAGATTTCAATTTTTTTTAAATTATCTTTCTTGAGATCTTTATATTTATATATTATTTTATCTTTGGTAACTTGTTTATGATTTTAAAATTATTATTACATCGTTTGCTAGAATTATCTGCATAGTAAATAAAATATTAAATATTTTATTTCCGTAATATCGAGTTTTTTTCCAATACCTTGAAAGGTCTTATAAACTAAAAAATTTGTTGTGTTTATAGTATTAAAAAATTTTGGAAAGATAATCTATAGTGTATTGATTTTTTGAAACATTTTTCTTGTTAAAATTTGAATTTATGATATGTTTTATATTATTGACATCTATTCAAGTTTTAATTTTTTCTAATAATAGTAGATGTTCAATCATTACACTATAAAAAGTATCATTTCATACATATTATGACATAATTTTTAAAATTATAAACAATGTTTTATATTAATGATTTTCTTAGTTGCATAGTTTTATTTAAACAAAAGCAATTTCGAATTTCTTGAACAAAAAAATATTGTTTACAATATATTTCTTTAAAAAATTTACTTTACAATTTAAATATAGTAAATATACAATGTAACAAAAATTAAAACATAAAAAACATTATTGTAAAATTTCCAACAATAAACATAGGGACATTACTTGCAATATTTATAATTTAAATTTAGATGATTTTTCATGTACATATTTCTATTATTTAAATAAGAGTTTGAAATTCTCATAATTTTTGAGTTTGAAAATATGTTTACTAGGTTCATTGATTAGTTTAATTAATTGACTTACATTAATTAAATATAAGCCTCAGCTTTAGGAAACAAATCTGCTTGTTTTTGTAAGAAAGAAAAAAAATTATGTTACATCTTATATGCTCAAAATTTAAAAGTCTAGGTAATAATCATATTATTAGTTGGTATCATTTGTTATCCAATTTTAATAAATTTTTTATGTTAAACTTAAAGTGCATAAATTATGTAATTATCTTAACAATTATTGTTAATTGGGTTGACATCATAACTTTTGTTTCATTTTGCTATGATATTACCTTTTTCAATATTTTGTATCAATTAACTAGTTATCTTTTCTATTTATCTGCAATTAGTAACAAAATTTGTAGTTTGCAATAAATTGAATTCTATATTATTTCAATTTATCTTGCACTTTTTTTTATAAATGTATTTTAATAAATTTGAGTTAGAAGTACCATAACATCTTGTACACTTAGTATATTTAAAACTATTCTATAATAATGTTTCAAAGTGGAACTCAATAAATTCACCATAAACATTTTTAAAGTTTGAGGTTTATGCTCAAATTCCTTATTAAATATATTAGTTAACCATGTATATCATATATTAAATCTTAACTAATGCTACAATTTCAACATTTTATGTACTGAGATCTACTTGGTATGATTTTCCATCTTACCCAAGAATTAATAAATATCCTGTTGATCTTTTTATCAATTAGTGCCAATATATTTATAAATTTTTTTAGTTAAAAATTTGTTATTTTATTTTCTTAAAGCAATTATAGAAATATACTATCAAAATATTGGTGAGGATTAATCACATTAAAATGTTTTATTCATGAATGCACAATTTGGAAAGAAAATTCTGATAGGAATATAATTTAGAGGCATATTTATAACCATGAAAATCCTAAAACCTCAATTATAAGTAAAACAACAAAGTATATAAATGTGATTCCCAATTACTATTATTAAACTCAATTGGTAATAGTGACATGCATTTATTGTCCTTATTTTGATGAAAACAATGCAAATGATATGTAGATATCAAAATTATAGCTCTTTATTGGTTTTATTTGACATGGATAAATTGATTGTTTAGTTTTGAAATTCTAAATTATAAAATTGGAAGCATTGTTGAATTGTAAGGCTTGAGTTATACCAAATGAACCTTAATTTGGCTTAATGCTTTAAATTGAGCTTCTAAGTTTATTTATTTTATTAAATTTTTCTCTCATCCTTATTCTTATCCTACCATAAATTCTTGATAAGATATGAATAAGATTCTTAAATATTAGAAGTTGGTGGTTGAAAATCTGAGCATTAAAAAAATTTCAATACATGATTCATTTAAAAATATCATAAGAAAAGATGAATATATGATAAAGAAGAATCTATTACCATATCTTACATAGATTATCAAATTTAACGAGCTCTATATAGAAGACCAAAATGAGTGTAATTAGAAAATGGATAATTTAAAATTGTGAATTGTGGCCACTCTCCAACCAAAAACTAGTTTATCTTAAAGCAAATTCTTGGTTTAAGGTGGTGTGTCCTAAGCTATATAAGACATTAAGAAGTGCCTATAATTAAAGAAAAATTAACCACAAAAGGAGAATTTGGAGGGGCCAACATAGAGGATACAAAAAAAAGTGAGACAAGCTATGAGGAAGGAGGATGAAAGCTTTCAAGAAAAGAATCCTTCAAAAGAGAACTCCTCTACATGATTTTTCAAGGTAGAATAACACTTTAGTTCATATAATAAATTTATCCAAGGTGTAATCTAAGATAAGAAGGAATTTTTTTGTGAAAAGATCGATGAAAACTTGGATGTTGACAGTGACAATAATTAGTCGTTCTTTTTCATCAAACCTATTCAAGATGAGGAAATTCCATTTACTTGAGACTAAGGGAGATTTCTTTTAATAAATTAATTCTTCAATTTTCACTCTTTCTCATGTAGGTTTTTTAGTTCAACTCTAAAAGCTACATATTACATTTTCCTTGTAAAGGCAAAGTAGATTACAGTATCACATATTACATGTTTGGCTTTTGTTATAGATATATGTGAAACACAATTTTTGAATAGCAATTTGTTGATGTAGAACACTTCTTAGCATAGACATCATCATGTAAATGGAGTGAAAAGCATGCTCAATTTCATGCCTTCTTAGTTATCTATGTTGGTTGTTTAAGCATTTATGCATTACGCATAGATTATCATGATAATTACTTAAAAAATTTAAAATGATGAACGAGAAACTTTTATTGAATATAACCTTCATAACCTAAACATAACAGCCTTATTCTCTTATTATGTATTGCTAAGAGTTTGGATCCTTAGTGTAATCCTTCTTCTTTCTAAGTAGAATTGACATTTCATAAATAGATTGAATGTAATATTTTCATCTTCATTATTGTTTGAATAGACAAAGAGTTTTATGCCATGATGAACAAAGGGATGTATAAAATTGAGAATTTATTATATATTTTTTAATATAAAATTATTGTTTGAAATATATTTTTGATGTAGAGCTCTATGATTGTGTTTGAAATTACTCACAAGTTTAGTTGATAGTATAACAAGTTATAAAAGGGTACTTTATTGCTAAAACCATGAATGAAAAATGTATGAAATGTAATATGATATAGGTTATACCATTGGTTATTTAATAAATAAAATAAAATTTAAAGGAACTTGAAAATAAAATAAATACTCTAGATAATGTTTTAGTCAACTATTCCTTTGCTTTGGGTCAGCTTGTGATGCATGGAACCAAGGGCTTGGCTAAGTTATAAGAGGCATTAGGTCAATCCTCTATAGAACCTAAATAGATTGTAAGATATGTGCTGTTCTTTGTTACTATTTAGATAACTATAGAGGGCTCAATTTAAGGCCTTAGAAGAAAGCTAAGTTAAGTAGGGATGCACTTAGCAAACAAAGAGTTTGGTTATAGCTAAAACTACTAAAGTTAAGGTTAAACGTTATGGTAAAAGTTTTATTGATAATACATAAACCTTAGCATAGTGAAATTATAACTTTAAGGTGCTTGGATATGAATATGTAAGGTAATCATTGCTTTGGAATCACGTACAAAGGCATAAAAAATCATTAGAAAAGGAATCTATAAAAAAGGATGTTATGACAGGCTCATGAAATGCCATTGTTGAACTTTCATAAACCATGTAAATTAAGCTTTTGTTGGCTAAGCTCTCATCTAGGACCTTGTAAGAAGGTGGAAGTGCTTAGAATAAGACATAGGGTTGTGGTAGGTTTAGCCATGTATGTAATATAATAGAGATCTTGGGTAGACCTTGGGTTGAATTGGTTAAGCACACATAATTCTATGCAGGCTCTTAAGTCACATGATGGCACTCTTGATTGAGATCTGAGGAATGTGTGGAGGCCAAGGAGAGGACTTATGATCGTTATGATGACTATGAATTGTCTTAGAATCATAAGGGTTACTTGTGATACTTCAGTGAATCAAGACTTAGTTTTAGTAGAAATGTGTTAAATATGGAACCTAAGGGAAAAAGCTAAGAATTAGAAACACTATGGTTAGCTTACATAGGAGAGGTCCAACATAAAATGTGAGCGAGAATAAATATAAGAAAATGAGACTAAAACATTCTAGATAGTTGAATAAGGATTTTGTGAGAATCCTAAGGAATTTAGATGTAGTAGACATTAAATTATCAATACTCACAAAAGAGATAGACATGTTAGCTACCTTACTTCCAATCTTAGTGTTAGTTAAAAGTGAATTTTTAAGCCTATAGGTTGATTGTCCTATTTCATGGTAAGAGCCTCTAAAATTTGTAAGAAGTCACTGTATCAATAGTCCTACAAGGAAAGAATTGCACATTTAGTCCCATAGAAAATTCTATGATATTCTTTCTTAAATTAGGGACTATTTGTTCTTGAAGACTCTTGGAATCGTATATGGATGCCGATGTGATTATCATTACCATAGCAAATGCTAGATTACATTATTTGAAAAAGTGGTAGGATCTATCACGATTTTTATGTATAAGAAATTATATTATATTATAGAGTGGATGCTAAGTCTCTAGTAAGTCATAGTGTAAGGAAATATTATTGAATTAGTTAGTAAGTGATGATATCATTTTAATAGTTAGAACTGATGTCATTCATTCATAAGATTTATTCATTATTTTTTTCATATTTCATATTAGTGCATAATAGTTTTATAGTATGGCTAAAAGATTCCTTATTGAGCCACATAGCTCACCCCTATATAGCTAGATCAAGTTGTTAAACTTTGAGTAGGAGTCAAGCTAGAGATTATTAGAGTAACAAAATTTATTGGATAATTCATTTTATTTATTTCATCAACAATAATAATGGATTTGATACTTATTTTTCATCAATTATATTTTATTGAATATAGGACAATATTAGATTATCATATCAAACATGGTGCTTACTAGTTTTTTTCTTTAAGGCTTTGGTAGTTATTCATGGTATTTCCTTAGATTAGATTAGAATCTAATCATTTTATTGATTTTCGTGGATATTTTATCCATGTTTTTGTCCTGTGGGTAAGAAAAATTATTACATTTCTAGCATGATAATATTTTTCATGGAAGCAACAAGTACAATATGTTAGTGTGATTCTTTAAAATTTTGTTATACACACATGATTTGTCTGTTAAAAATTAGGTTTGTAATGTAAGATGATTTGAGAGTTAGGTAAAGGAAAAATCATATATATACATATATATATATATATACATGTGTGTGTGTGTTTGTATGTCTCCAGTAGTGTATATTTATGTGTGTGTGTGTGTGTGTACATTTAAATCTTTTTTATTAAGAAAAAATTATTATATGATCCATTAAATATATAAAATGGAATTTTGTTTTACTTTTAAAGGTCTAACTTTTGCTATATTATTAAATGATGAATGTTGTTATCTCAGACCCCTTGAAGGATCAATGATATTTTGATGATAATAAACCAATTATTTGAGGTTTTAACATAATCAAAAAGCTTGGACATATTTTGTCTAGATAAGTGATCAAAAGGACCTTCAAAGGGGCAATAAGTGCTTTTGTAAGCATGATTTTGTAATGTTGACCCCAAGCCATGGTGTTTTATTTGATGACAACAAACTAAATTATTTTTAATAAATTTTGTTGAGTGAATTCTTCAAGTTTAGAAAGCTAATATTTTTGTTCATGGAAGATGTTAAAGAACAAGAGTAGTAAACATCAAATCTACTGAAAATCATCTTAGTTGGTGCAAAAGGATACTAAGAGATATATTTTGAATTAAATTTTACATACTTTCAAATTTGTTGTTTTGAATATTAGCTTTATTTACCTAATCTATGCAAGCTATAAAAATTAAATTGAAATTTAAATTAATCGACTTAAAAAAAAATTTTTAGTTTTTAATATCTTTGACAAACATGCCATGATCATCATAATAATCATTTTTATTAACTTTTGTTATTTATGTTTCGATAACCATTAATTAAATTTAAAAAATAATAAAATTAATTCTATTTGAATTTACAAACCTAACTATGAAATGATTTCGATGCACAAAGCATTAATATCAAACCTGTACCAATTAGCTTCAATCATAGGATCGAAACATCACTTTTGAACATAGATGGAGGTACCTTGAATTAGGGCACTACTCCTCACATTCATAAATCAATTAATCATGTTAACAGACATAGTTACTAAGTCTTGAATAAACTTTGTGACACAAACTATCTATATATATAAATATATATATATATATATATATATATATATATATAATTCAAACTACTTTAGAAAATAAAATGTTTTTATAAGGACCAAAAATAGGAGCAAACACATCATACAAGACTAAAATTTCAAGATTTTTCCTAACAACTAACTTCTAAATTATGATAGTGATGTGAGCTATCTGTTCATGCAGTTTTATAATCGAATGATCATTGCCACAATAAACCTTTTTAAGTGGTAATAAACTAATTGTCTGATCACTCCATTAAATGATCACATGGTCTACATTTAAGCCTTAAGAAAAATAAAATCTAGTCATTAGATAACAATTTAGTTTTAACAATTCACATGAAATTCAAATCTTTAAACTACTCTAGCTTATCCCTAACTAACCATTTGTGACATTTTTAAATCAAACTTTCCAAGGTTCTTTTAACGTGTTGCTCTTTTGCAATGATTACCTTAACAAATATTTGATAGCTTTTATAAATTTTATTTAAATAATACTAAGTTTTTAATTAAAAAGTTAACTATTAATTAAAAGCCTCAAATGGTTAGTTTGGTAAATAGTTTTAGCCATTAGGAAACATTTGTAAATTGAGTAATTATTGATCAAATTAAATTGATGAAGTTTTTACAAAATTATAAAAAAATTGAAGTAATGATATTAAAGTCATTAGTAGGTAGTGCTAATCATTGCCTTTATACGTTGTCTCCTTCTTCACCAACTTGACATTCCTTAAAAACAACAAAGCTCTTATTTTCTTTTTTCTATTTAATTAAATTAAAATACATGTGCCATGTTAAACATTTGTCAAGCATAGGTATTGCTTTATACAGATTTTAACTGCGATTTTCCTTTCCTCTATCTGCAAATCCTACTTCATTATAAGGCCTTTTTAGCCTATGTTTTTCTGCTTAGTTATTTTGAAAGTTTATCATACCTATTTTTCTGTAAAACTCTTTTATAGGTTATTTTTTATGTCTTTTTTCTAGGACTGGACTTAAGTTTAATTTTAGGTTGAACTGTTTAAAATTACTTAAGGCTACTTTTAAACTTTTTCCTTTCTATTTCATAATTTTCTTTAAAATGTATTATTAAATAGAAATTAATATATTTTAAATGAAAATTAAAATTTTCACAAAATTACTTTTAGATATTTGTTTAAGCTTGTTATAAATTTTTTAAATATTTCTTTAAATATTTTTATAAGAAATAAATATATTATTTTCTTAATAATTCTTTCACTCTCTTGTTGAACCACTCTTAGAATGATGCAAGGAGCTCATTTGCTTTAGATGAATGCACAAAACTCAAATGAACTATTAGGCGTAAATTGAAAGTAACTTATTGAAGAATAAGTAGACAAGTTGACATTTGAAATGAAGAGTTAATAGTGTATAGGATATGTTACAAAGCCAAAACAATAAAAAAAGAAAAAGAACAATTTTTAGCAAAAGTTTTTACTTAATAAAATTTTAAATTAATCATTCATAAGAATTAATTACATTATTTTAGGCATTCCTGATTGTCAAAATCACAAAAAAGGAACATTTTAACACATGTTTCAAAAGAACTTCACAAATAAACATCGAAGTGATAGTGTGGTCACATAATTTTTCAAGTTTTCTTTGAGCAATATGACACTTCCAACATATTTCTAGGGACATTCTCTTGTAAGTATGCTCCTCTCTCTTATTGGGTATATCTCATGCACATTAGCATCATGGCCCTTCTTTTATAGAGAATATGGGAAAGTTTTTTATCCTTTCGAATCAGGATAATGCTAATGTCTTTTAGAATGTGTCAAAAAAAGGTCATTTTGATGATGAAATGTCTCTAAAAAGGTTGCTTCCTCTAAACTCACTTAAATAAGTAACATTTTCTATTGGATGACCCAAAATGGAATTTCAAATTGTACGAATTCAAAACAATTGGCATCTTTTAATCCATCATAAAGAGCTAAGAATGTGCTTCTAAGGTTTTTACTAGAATTAGAAAACATTTGACATTGGACATACAATATTTGGAAAATTACTCTTTCAAACGAGCATCCTGAAATTGTTTCAAAGTTTTTGCTCGATACTAAACCTTTGTAAGCTCCAATATGGATCTCACTGGAGCACTTTCCAATCAACTTGGTCAACAAGTAAGCTCTATTCTTAATCATGTTAAAAGTTAACAAGTTATTAAAAGTATTACTATGATAATAAACTGAACAAGACTCGTTGGGGCTCTATTCTACTTTTTGGTCAATCTTGCTAAAAGTCTTCCTTTAGATATTAGATCTCTAGAACGATTGGGTGCAATAATGGATTATGGAAAAAAAATTAAGTATTAAAAATTTTCCAAAATATTATCAAAGCAACTGTAAATAAAGATTTTCAAATATCCAATGCAAGTAAGCAAAAAGTTCTAAACCTATAACTATAAGAAATGGAGAAGATGAGACAATTCCAATTAGTGTAGTAATAAGCAATGTGAAACTTCAAATTTTTGTAGCCAACAATGTAAGAAACAATATCAACACCCCACTAAATCACAAAACAACAACACAATAAAAAAAATTAACTATGCAATTAAAGAATTACAAGCACTAAATTAAAAAAAATTAATATATTGTAGCACCTATAACCATTATGAGATGCATTTTGATTATAATAGAGAAAATTGAAGGTTGGTGATAAACCAAAATTTTTTGTTCCTTCAATAGACTTAAAGACTGACCTAATATGATCATTATAGATAACAATTGTTATATCACTGTCATATTAGAGAATGTTACCAAAAGGATAGGTTTAACATTCACAAACCATCTCCAGCATATAAAGGTCTATCAATCCTTTCATGTTTGGTGAATATTTTAAGAAATTATGGTGTCATATTATCCCAATATAAGTAAGAAGCCTTATTTTAAAAAGACCTTTGCTATTCAATGAAGATGCTACCATAAATGGAAGAGCAAATATGTATACTTTTGGATCACAAGGAGAAAAGATCATAAAATATCCTTTGCTTCCCTCCAAAAGAATTTCTAACAAAAATACTCCTAAAGAAAAATATAAAGAAAAAAGAAAACAAGTTTGTCCTTTTGCTAGTTGAGATTATGAACGATATAGCCAGTGGTGAAGGTTATCTAGTTTGTAACAATTTTTAAAGCTTTTACTAGTATAACTACCCCACCACCTATAGTCCAATCCTTATTAATAGAATTTGTGATGGTGTTTCCAGTTGACTGTATAAATGCACTTCCATTATTAAGAGATATTCATCAAGCTATTGATCTAGTTCTTTACACTTTGTTACCACATCCAAAAAGGATTTATTATGAATAATAATAGAGCATATGTTGTCCCCACATTCTTTGCTCCAAAAAATGATGGAACTTGGTTCATGTGCATAGTTGGACATGCCATTAACACAATAATTATTAAGTATAGGTTTCCAATTCTTATGCTGGATGATTTGTTAATTTAAATTGTTGCAGCCACCATATTTTTTAAAATAAATCTCAAAAGTGGGTGCCATTATGTTAGAATTGGCATAGTGTCAAATGCACCAAGTACATTTATGACACTTATAACATATGTTTTGTGTCCACATATAAGTCATTTAGTAGTTACCAATTTTCATTATGTAGTAGTTTATAATCATAACACATTTGAATTGTTAAGACATTTTTAACTAGTATGCACCGTATTACATGAATATAGTTTTTTTTTTGTCAGAAGAAGTATTAATTTTTATGTAGAATGCCACTCAAAGATTTTATAGCTCCAAAAGAGGGATTAATTAGTAATCCTAAAAAGATAAAATTCAATTTTGATTGGCCTACTTGAAATAATGTATATTAAGTTCTTAGATTTAATGGTCTGCCTACATTTTATAGAGGGTACATTTGAGTACTTAGCATGATTGTGGCCTCAATTACAGATTCTTTTACAAAGGGTGAGTTTAGCTTACTAGAAATGGTAGAAGTAGATTTACTAAATTAAAAGAAGCCATGACTCCAGCACCAATCTTTAGATTACTAAACTTTTGAACCTCCTTTGGAGTCCCTAGTGCTTGAGGAATAGGCATTAGTGGAGTCCTAAGCAAAGGTAATGCTTCTATCACATTCATTAGTGAAAAGGTAAATGAAAAAGAAAGAAAAACTCTTATGAAAAACAACATTATGTGATAATCTAATGATTAAGATATTTTGAGTCATCAACTATTATCCAAAGAGTTAGTTTTTATTTTTGTCATGAAGCACTTTAAGTCAAGAATATTCTTCAACTTATCACATTCTTTATTTTGGTCACAAATGAATTTAAGTCATTAAAACACTAAATGAATTGAATACTTACAAAAATTCACTTTTATTCTAAAACATAAGCAAAGAGTAGAGAATAAAGCTACAAATATATTAGATAGTGATAGTTGTATCATTGTCATATCATAGAATACTACTAAAAAGTTAGGTTTAACATACACAGACCACCTTCACCAATCATAATATCTTGGATCAACAAAACATAAATTTTCACAAGCACAAAGGTATTGCACTCCTTTGAAGTTTGGTCAATATTTAGATAAATTATGGTGTGATGTTATCCCAATGTAAGTAACTGACCTTATTTAAGAAAGACCTTGGTTATTTGATTAAGATGCTGCATTAAATGGAAGAGCCAATACTAATACCTTTGGATAAGCAATGGTCATGTTATATCCTTCAATTCCCTTAAATAAAAATTCTCACCCAAATACTTCAAAAGAAAAGATAAAGGAAAAGAAAAACAAGTTTGTAATTTCACTTGTTGAGATTATTCAGAATATAACCAGTAGTGAAGTTATTTAGTTTCTGATAATTAGAAAAACCCTTACTAATATAACTACCCCACCACCCATAGTTAACCTTTATTAAAATAATTTGTGAAGGTTTTTTTCATGACATGTAAAGCCCTCTAATTATTAAGAGATGCTCTAAAAAATATTGATCTAGTTCTAACACTTCACTTCCACATGCGAAATTATTGATTAAATATATTGACTCATGTAAAACTTACTTGATAAGTAAATGAGCTCATTCAAAAGGGATTTTATATGAAAAGTATGAGAATATGTGTTGTCCCCATTTTGTTTCCTCCCAAAAATGATGAAAAATTAATGCATGTACAAAAATAGTCATGCCATTAACAAAAAAATGATTATGTATTGGTTTCCAATTTCTATGCTCGAGGAATTTTTAGATCAAATAGTAGGAATCACCATATTTTCTAAAATAGATCTCAAAAGTGGATACTGTTATGCTTGGATGTTTCTAGCAATAAATATAAGATTGCTTTTAAATGAAAAGATGGGCTATATGAATGGTTAATTATGTCATTCATATTGTCAAGAGAACCAAGTACATTTATAGGATTTATGACTCAAGTTTTGCATCCTTATCTAGGTCATTTTATAGTTATCTATTTTGACTATATATTAGTTTATAACCATAGCACATTTGAACAATTAAGACATCTTAGATAGGTATGCATTACATAATGTGAACAACATTTATTTTATAGTCATAAGAGGTATTCATTTTTATGGAAATAACATCATTCAAAGGTTTTATAGTTCAGAAAGGAGGATTTGTTACCGATCCTATGTATTAAGTTCATGGCCTTCATTGCGCGACCACCCTTTATCAAAGTATTATGTGAGTATTTAGCATGATTGTAGCCTTAATTTTAGTTTCTATTAAAAAGAGTGGGCTTAACAAGGGAAAAGTTGTAAAAGTAGCCTTGCAAAATTAAAAGAAGACATGAATCAAGTGCTAGTCCATTGATTACTAAATGTTTCAACACCTGTAAAGATGCCTGTGCTTAAGGAGTTGGCATTAGTGGAGTCTTGAGTAAAAGTAGTCCTTTTATTGCATTCATTAGTGAAAATTTAAATGAAAAAGGAAGACATACTCCTACAAAAAATAACATTATGTCATAGTTTAGTCATTATGAAATTAGAGACACTATGTATTATTCCGATAATTAGATCTTTATTTTTGTGATGAAGCACTTTAACATAAGAATATTCAACCTATCATATACTTTATTTTGGTCAACTAAATTTAAGTCTTTAGGATGATAAATGATTTGAATATTTATAAGATCTCACTTTTGGTTTAAAACATAAGGTAGGAGTGGAGAATAAAGTGCTAAAAGAATTAAGTTACCACGTTTGTTTATTTTCAACAATGACTATAAGTGTTGCTGGATTCAAACATGTCAAGAATTTATGTAGTGTTTGGTAGGACCAAGTTCATATCTATTAAGAAGTCAATATTTTTTTCTAAGATGTTTCTAGTGATTATTATTTGAAAAATGGTTTTTTTTTGTGGATCATAACTTTGCATTCCCCATACATCTTTTTAGTATTTTCCTATTTAGCAAATACATACCGAAGGTCTAACTCTGCATTTTGACTAATGCATTGTATTGCCCAAGATTATCAAAAAAAGCTACATCTACTATTTCCAATATAGAATTTGTATCATAGTTGTATTACGTAATTAAGGCCAAAGTGCATATACACCATTTCCTGTTTCATAATGACTACGAGAATATATAATTACAAACTTTGTATTATGATTACTCAAAACAATTAGAAAGAATGACTCGATATTAGTAGTTGTTCAAAGATTTTCTAAAATGGCTCATTTCATAAATTGCCATAAGATATTTGTTATCTTACATATTGTAAAGATATTTTTTGATTAAGTTGTGGAACTATATGGCTTACCTTGAAAATTAATTTATTTTATGATATCAGATTTATTTACTATTTCATGAAATCACTTTATCTCCTAATAGGAATGAAACTTAAGTTTTTATTAGCTTAAAATCTTATATAGATGTGCAAAAAATAGTAAGTTGAAGGTTCATTTATCTTCTTTGTAGCTTAATAATGGACCATGTTTCAACAAGGGATATTTTATTATTATCCACTAAGTTTGCTTAAAAAATAAAGTAATTGGTTTGAGTCTTTTACTCAACATATTTTATCATCACATCAAGATATTATTGAACAAATTAATTTAAATAATGAAGCATATTAATGACTAGTAGATGCTCATAGGAAACTTAGAGAATTTCTTGAGGGTGATTATGTAATGATCTATATGAGTTCCACAATATTTTTATTATGAACTCTTAGAAAATTAAAGGCCCAAAATGTTGGATCATTAAGAATTGTAAAAAAGATTAAGCTTCAGCTATGATTTAGATTAAACTAAAGATCTTGAAACTAACACAATCTTTAATATTTAGGATATTGTTTCTTATAGGGAATTGTTTAATACCAAGTTAGCCCTTTGAGCCTTTAGCATTATAGCCAAGTAAACCTGGGAGACTAATGCATTTATTCGCATCTAACGACCTCATCGTGAAGATTATCAAATTTTAGATAATCAAAAAATTTTAACATAAAAGTAGGAACAATTTAATTTTTTTGGTACAATAGCGATGCTATCTCACATTTAATGACACTTGGATTACTGATTATGAGTTTCATTAAGTAAACATAGAGATGTTGAAGATGTATCAGAGAATTCAACATAGCTTCATGGAGTTGAGCTCTTTCCTACATAGGGAGAATGATGTAGTAGCATCTTATACATAGAGGCTCCACTTGGAGGTATACCACTCTTAATATGACTTAAAATAGTGACAATATTTCGACATCTACTTCTCATTAATGCTTATTATCTTTATCATTAGAGGGTTAATTATAACTGATCATTATTTATTGAATAGTTTAGTTTACTTTCTATTAATTTCTATAGTTATTTATATCTAAACATTACTTTTAGTAGTTTTAAAATCAATTTATATCTTTAAATTTAATGCAAAACATCCTTGCAAATATCTCATAACTTCGTTGTTGCAAATTTTTTTGAAAATATACTTGAAAAGGCTTAAAATAAGGTTTAGGCTATTTTTCATTACTCTACGTTGTAGTCCACCACCAATATGACAAGTATTAGCAGCCATTGCCCTTACCCACACCGACTCACATGGCCATCTCAACCTTGTTTTAAGTATTACAATTTGAATGAAGCAACTAACTGTTGTCATTAATATTGATTAAGAACATTGTGTCCTATACAACCAATCTAATAGTGTATTTCTATAGGTGGCTTAAAAGGGATAGCAAGAGGCTCAAAAGAGAAGTTTCCAACACATTATCTAGCATTCACAAAGGCATCAAATCATCAAGAAAATTCTTAATCAATTTATTTCAAATTTTGGAAAAATTAATAACTAAGTCAAACTTTCTAGTTTGTCCATGTGAATGAGTGATTTTTTTGTTTGGCATTCTAAGAACTTCACTTATGTGTATGCCTTACCACTTCACCACTAATGGGAATATTTATGGTATGGATTCTTAGAACTATTTTTTCTTAATTTTGTGACCCCTCATGTTAAAAATTAGTGTAAGTCTTTGGCCTTTATGAAACAATTTACTTGCCCAACATTCCTAATATTCAAAATTCAAAACCTATAACACAATTCAATAAGCCTTTGTTTGAATATATTTCAAGACCTTTAGCAATTCTCAATTATCTATGTGATAAAAATAACTTTAGCATATCATTCTACTGAGGTTGTAGTTTGAGACTTACAAATATCTCATCGAAATAGTAGTGTTCTAGCCCAAAAATATCTCAAGCAGGGGATTATGCCTAAATTCCAAAGATATGATAGACAAGGTGATGGCTTCCTTACTGGTTATGACAAAGGATGAAAGGCTTTGGTAAGATAAGCTCAATTCAATTGGTTGTAGACATTCACTCATTTGGTTAAAGTGAAAACATATAATATAAATTCTTTTGATCCATAATTTTACATTTTTTTATTTCAAATTTATTAGTATAGTTTGTGTGAAATTATTCAATACCATTGAAATTTTTTTTTGTTTTAATTTGTGAATTCTAAAAACTTCTCACAAAATTATTTCACTGACCCCCTCTTGAGTGTTATATGTATTAACAAGTGTTATGTGTATATGTTTAGGTAGCCTTATGCTATTATGGACAATTTATTTTGTGAAATTTTCTCACATTTAGATACATCATCATCAAAATGACGATATCTTTTGCACCATGGGCACCAGAGGCTAAATATGATTTTAACTATAACAAACCGTTTAAGTATCTTATCTTTGTTATTTTATGGGATACCTAGCACATGTGTTTTTATTTAACAAAGTAGAAAGTTATAAGTGATGATTCCAATCCTATCGTCTCAAGTGACGCTTGAGTACAACTTACAAAAGAGATATCAATGATATAAAATAAGCTCAAGGATGTAGAAGATTTCTTGGAACCCAAAACATAACATGAGTTTTTGTTCAAGGCATTATTTGTGCTTGTGAATACTTATGTAATGGACTAAGTATTTTTTATTTGAGAATTATCATGAACCACACTTGCATCTTATTTCAAGGATGGACTTACATTTCATTTTAAGAATTAATAGAATTGAATATAAACTTATTTCCTTTCTTGAGATGAAAGATTTAAATACTAGGAATAATGAAAAGCCTTAAGCTAAAAATGTTAGTAAAAACATAAATTTTGGTTTATAAAAATATTAAACTTCAAGTGAAAAAAAAATTATTCTTATTAGCAAATACATTTCATCTTCAAAAGTTCAAGATTTTTTAAGAAACTACCTTTGAAATGGAATAAGCTCAAGATAAATTTTTATAAATAAAAATTACTAAATAAATTTCAACTGGATTGTCCATTTGATAGTCTAATTAACAACCTAAACTACTATATTATGCACAATGAATCACTTAATTAGATTAGAATCAATAAGAAAATCAAATTCTATGATGTAGATTTGTTGAAAGTCCATCAGATAACTTGAATAATCATGAGATGTTCAATTTAATACACTATAAATCATTCAAGGCTATATCCACTAGAAAGAAAAAAGTTGATCAACAACTTGACTTTTTATTTGACGACCATCAAACCATTTCACAAGAATTTGAAGTACAATATGATGACATTTTTAATAATAGGTCAAATCATTTAATGAATGTGAATAAAACTTGACCTAAAACTAGGTTTTCATCAAAAAGCTTATTGGAAAATAAAAAGTATAGTTAGTTGAACTTAGAAAATAAAAGTTAAAAGGCAGTAAATTATCTAATAATGCTAATGAACTTACAAAGACGTATAATGTTGAGCTTAGCAATTAGTTTATAAATTATCACATTATGCTCAAACAATTAAGTAAACATTAAGAAAAGATGAGGATAACAATTTCATTCTAAGGCTAAACTAATATACATACTTCAACAAGAAATACTAATTTTGCTTAAAAGAAAATGCATACATTTTAATACTCACCTTAAAAGTTTTATTTCAATTATTAAATTTGAAAAGAGATATGATGCTCTTCATAGCCTATTACACTCTTTATGTAGACTTGAGTAAAACTTCACTCTCTTAATCTATTTATTTTACAAAATCTTAGATGTGCATTTTGAAAGATCTTAAAAGAGCTATAACACAACATTCTCCATAAAATAATTTGAAAATATTTATTGATAATAGTGATTCAGCCATTATATTATGACTCATTATTTTATATCTCAAAAGAGGATACATTGAAATTTATTATTTTCCCTTATTTTAGAATTATAATTCTTGTTCTCTTTATTTTATTACATGGATTAAGAGAAAGAGAGTCCCACTCTAGTGGTTTGTTTCAAGAAAGGAAGATTCAGGGCATAGTGTCGACGTTTGTTAGGGTTTTGGTTAACAACCTAAAAAGTAATGAGGGTTGAGTTCTTGTTAGAGAAAGACAATGAGGGTAATTTTTGGGGTTATGAAAAATGTAGAAAAGGTTTTATGCTTTAGCCTATATAAATGTCAATTGCAAAACATTATCCACTTATGAAGAAGTGGTTAGGCACTGATAGGCTCAATCTTGGCAACTTCAGGATCGATAACGTCCATAGTATTGTTGGAAAAACATTGTCATACTTGGCCAGCATTTCTCTTTACTACATTTTTATATTTCTTATTTCTTTAATCTTCAATTGCTTTAATCATTCCACATAATGTTTGGTGTTCTATTGTGGTACTCTACAAAAGTGCTTCAAAAATCTAATAATTTAAATTTCTCCCCCATCTTGGGTTTAGTTATAAGACATCTAGTGATTTAAACTCCAAACCCTATAGAAAGTATCATAATAACCTTAAACTAATGGTTGGTATTCAAGAATTCAATGCGGCTTCATGGTTGGTTAGAAGTAGAGATTTATTAATGCCTATCTTATAAAAACTAAGAGCCTACAAATGCACATCAATATAATTCATAAGAATCTTTTGTGCATGAAAGAAGATGAAAATTATCGTTAAATGTATGAATCAAGATTAGATAAGTTTTTATAGGACAACACTAAATGGATAAATTATATTGTTAAATGTTTGGATTCATGGATTGCATATGAAACTTCTTAATTATATCATTATTATTCACCTTATCAGTTGCAAAGTTATTTAGAAAATAATTAATCCATTTTAATAGTAATGATAATTTTGTTATACAAAAGATTCATGTTAAGATCAGACCAAACTTATCAAAACATCATTTGACTTGACTTATGCATCACTTGTGCAGTACAATTCAAAAAGCATTAATATGTTATCGTAAAAATATATAGCACATTAGGCATTATCTTGTCGATTTTGACACTTTTTTGAATTTACCAATATTAATTTAAAATGATCATTTACTTTTATACAAAAGATTAAGTCTAATGCAAACATTTGTTTTGATAATTTTATGAAATATACATGATTGCTAAGATACACAATACTTAGTATCAAACATAAAATTTCATGTCCTTGGATACTTAAATATGATTTGTAGGTAGAGTCATTCATGTAGGAAAGGGTTGAGCTATTGAGTAATATTACTTAGTAGTGCAATGTATAATGCAACATGCATAGAAGATATGTGACTTGTGATCTCATTGGTGAGTGGAATTGGTGTGTCAAATACTCTTCTAGATATAGCTTCTATAGGGTAGATCAATGTTCATGTGTAGTAAGTCCTTTATGATGTTAAGGTATGCATATGTTGTGCAAACATTATGTTTAGAACAGGAAATCTATGAAGTCTTTTATGTATTATTAGAGAAAAGAAATTTTTACTTAATTGTGATACAACGATTTTGATGGAATTATGAGTATTAAAGTTCCTATAAATAGGCCTCATTTTTCTCCTACACTATGGTAAAGAAAAGTATGATAGATTTCATTAAATGGATGGCCTTTCATGGCATGTAAATTGAAATATCATTTTTGGATAATGTTCAAGTGCATTCCTCTACTACTATAACATAGCACTTTCATACCGTCAAAATAATAAAAAAGCTCTTGATTTTCTTTCGTAACTTTTAATCTCAAATTTTTAGTGATATTTATTGCATATCCATGTAATTAAATTAGGGTTAATGTTTTCCCAATTTCATTGTAACTACATTCTTAAAAAAACCCTTAGCTCTATTTGTGAGCAAGGAAAGATTGTAACTAAAAACTTTCTAATGAGTAGAAGACTAGCAACCTTACATTGAGGTGTTATGGTGCCACAACTTTTAGTTGAAAAGTAAGTCCTTTTGTCCGTAGAAATTGGAAGGATTTACTCCAAGGAATGGAGTAATGTGTGTTATTGAGGTTAACACTACTTGAATTCTTTTTGTTATAAGATTGACAAAACATTTTCTTGATAAAAGTATGTTGATCTAAAGCCTTCCTGCTCTACTTAAGCTAACTGAAGGCGATTATGATCCAGTTTATAAAATTTTATGGGTTGGATGTTCAATATGGTCCTATGGTTGATTATGTTAAAACTTTTAAGTGATTTACTTTTTTGCACCTTTCTTCATATTTTCTTTTTATGAGACAAAATGCTAAAAATCATGATCAAGAAAGATTTTGGATTATCAAAAAATTTGATTAATCCGAATTCTCAATCTTTGGTTGCACAGAATTGTGAAAAAGTTGTACCAAAGTAGATTGTTGCTTTGATTGGAGAACTTCTCTATTCCATAGGCTTACTTCGTAGATCTGGTCCTTTATAGGCACATAATATTATTTAGTTTTAAAATTTGCAAAATCCCATTTGGGAGAATGCTCAAATTCCTACCAATGTTCATAAGTCAACTGTTTTCATTTTTGCAAACTTCTTTTCAACTATTTTGTTCGAAATGATGATTTAAAGTTGAGTAAATGACTTGAAAAAACATAACATTATTATTAATATTTCTTATGAACATAAGCACATAAGTTTATTCTAAAATGTAAAACATTTTTTGCTATATCATAAGAAATTTGCACTAAAAGGCTCATTCAAAACACTTTCTTTGATGCTATGTGCGTGTTAGAAGGGCAATATGAACAAAAAAGAAAAATTAAATAAGAAGAAAAGAAAGAAGATGAAAGAGAAGAAAAATAGGTGAAGGAGGAGCCCCTCAAATAAAATGGAGGTTATGCACATAGTTGCTCATGATCAAGGTGAATGTTCTTCATGTGATGAAGTTAGCTCAAATATTTTATTTTATAATGAATCATGTTCCTCCATCGATGAATTGCATGAAAAATTTGTAAAACAAAGGAAGAAATATTTTTTTGTAATGAAATATTGTACATTGCATGAAATAAAGTAATGATGTTCTTGGAATGAGATATGATTATGTTAAGAAAACATGAATCATTAACACTTGATGATTATTTGAAGATTTCTTTCACTAGTCAATTACAAGCAAAAAAGAATACTATGATAATGTTTCAATAGAACTTGACTTAATTTTCAATCAATTGATATCAGAAAATAGGTTACCCAAAAATAAAAACTTTTGATTTGAAGAATAATTTTTTTATTGTTTATAGTTTATGAGTTATATTATTTGAAAAAATATTTTAGTTTATACATTACATATGAATCATCATGCATCATCACAAACTCTTGTTATCATTGAAACTAAGAAATTTTATACATGAAAATGCATTGTCATTAAGGACCAACACTTATGAACAAAATTATTATCAACAGTTATGTTACTATGTAATTATTGTTTGAATCATTTAATATAAAATTTATTTTTTAAATTTTGTTGACAAAATTTTTTTCTCATGATATAGCTGCACATATATTTGGGCACAACAAAAAGTATAACATTTCCTTGTTTTTATGTTTGAATATTTCCTTATATATTTTAATTTTAATTAACTTATTTACCGATATTATTTTATAATATGATTTTCCCTTTTTCATAGTTGTACAATTTTACTCTATTTTTGATATTTTTAGTTTGAAAAATTATATTTATTTAGTAAAATTTTGAAGTATTTTATTGAAGTCCTCAAACATTTCCCTTAAAAAAAATATCTATTAATAATTAAAAAAAATTATAATGCGTGTGGTTACTTATTTTGATGGATGAATGGAAGAAGGATGAGAAAGGTGTCATCGTACATTAAATAAAGTATATAAATGAGATGTTAAAAATGATTGATCTTGAAAACCTCAAAACCATTTCTACTATTAAGTGTCCCAACCATAGTTTAAAAAACACAAGAAAGGAGAAAATAGATTTCAAGGTATACTAAGGGATGATATGTTCTATTCTTGAGTAAATGGTTGCCTGACATGGTTTTTAGCATGGGACTTTTTGATCAATCAATAGAGCACCAAGGGCATCTAGAGGCTATAGAAAATTATTTAGTACTTGCATGACACAAACATATTAAGGTTTTGCTAATCCCAAATTTTAGTTATGCCCTAATCTTTGAGATACATCTACAGAGATAATGTAGGTTCTATAGAGCATTAAAAAGTCTTTGCAAGAATTTAGTAACTTTTTTGGACACCTCTTAAATTAATGTTCTAGAAGAAAAATCAGGAACTGTTGTTTTTGCAACAAATGAAGCATAATATATAGTATTGGGAGAATTTCCAGCACAATATTTGGGGTTGAAAAGAAAATTAGATGATGTGGGATTACATTTGTAAAATCTCTTCATAAAATGTGACAATCTGAGAGTCCTTTTCCTAACTCAAATTCCTATCCAACATTATGATGCCAAAACAAATTCATGCTAGGCATCATTATATCAGGGACCATGCCAAATGAAATATGGTAGACATTCAATCTGTTGTGAAAAACATGCAATTATTTGTCATCTTGACCAAACTACTTAGTTAACATTTCTTTTGTAGTATTAGAAGACAATTTTTTTATTACAAAGAGGGAGAAACCAAGCTTAGTTTTAAGAGTAGTTTCTTGAGTAAAGGAGAGCTTATTCGTTGGCTTTTATTGCTTGCAAATCTTACTTCACTTGATAGTATCAAGCAAATAACTTCTTAGATGGCATTCAATTGCTTCATCTTAAACTTAGTTGATAAGTTGCCATAAAAAAAAGATGCGATTAATAGTCTCATGAGCAATACTATAACATATTTTGATGATAATAAAAAATTAAGTAGAATAATAGCTGATCACCTAACTTTACTTGTCGATATGATAGGTAAGTAGTATTGGAAGATGATTAATGCTAGAAGAACCAAGCAATTGATAAAATATGGTGATGTAACCTTGTGTGGAATATGAATGGAAATTTTTTTTGCATGTTCAACAAAGTCTTCCTTTAAAATAAGCATTTTACACGCCTTATAAATTAATGAAACTTGTTGCTTAATTGAGCTAAATAAGATTTTTACATGATTTTTCAAATTCGAAAAGAAAAATTTTGTATGACTAAATATACTGCATGATCACGTTTCATACAATACGATTAGCTATGGAAGAAAAGATATAATTTGAGCACCAAACTATTTGATCTAGGCCAACAAGGAGATCTAGTGAAATTGGATGGTACAAACACTTACTAAGACTTAATAAACATTATCATACTATTCAAAGTCAACATATAAAATAGGTATAAAGAAAACTCAAACAAATCCTGTGATATAGTTAATTTATACGTTATAATAAAATCACTCAAACTATAACTAAACTTTTGAAAGTGTTGTACGCCACTATTATGTAATATGAAATGTTATAACACACATTACAAACTCTATAATGGTGTTCTTAGTGTAATTACGTTGAAGAGAGAAAAAATAGAATATACAATTATTAGTTTAGACTATGTAAGCATCTTATTTGAAAAGTCTTCTTTTCAAAATATTGAATTTGCATGTCACGATAACTTTTTATTGAACTCTATGATTAGCTCACTTTTACTCACCAAAAAAATCATTGAATTTGTATGGTAAGGAAACATTCTTTTATATTAACTACATCGACTATAAAAAAACATCAAACTATATTTTCATTACATTTAATTTCAAAATCATCTTGATTCATATGGCACATTATCATGAAGGTGCATAATTTTCTTACTTTTCCTCAACTAGTACTTGGAGGTGAATGTAAGATTTGTTAAATAGAATCACTAAAAATTTTTTATTGTATGAAACTCTTCTATTGCATGCTTCTAACTTCAAAAATTTTACAAACAAATCAAGAAATCTTACATAGCTTTTGAAAATAATCAATGCTTTGAAGATTCTGAACATAACATGATATGAACTAATTTTTATGAACTAATTGAAATTCCTTCAATAAATTTCATTTTTTTTATTAGTTAGTTATGTATATGATTTAGAAAATTCTTAATTTATAGATATTCAAAGAAGTTTCTAAATTTATAAATATTTTTAATCGTTTTAGATACCTTTTATTTTTCAATAAATTTTGTTTTTATTTGATTGTTTTTGCAAAATTTTTAAAAATTTAAAACAACTTGTAGATTTTATAATTATCGCAAAGAAATTTATGTTTAATTATTTTCAAGGAAATTGGCATTGTTAGCTATAAATATTAATAAATTGTTGGTAATCAAAATAATTTTCAACTTCTATACTTCAGGTTATAATTTATTACGTACTAATATAGCATAAACTATCATTAAAAAAACTTTAGGTCCATTTGTTTGTAAATATTGAAAAATATTATTTATTTCTTGTTATGATATTCATTATTTTTGGAAAGCTTTGTTTTTGTTAAATTGATTCTATTATTGCACTTTTTTTAATAATATGTTATTGAAATTTAATGTAAATCTTTTTTGATATCATAAATGCTCAAAAATCTTATTACAATTGAACTACTTTATTTTGTAAATGTGATATGCAGTATTGTGAGATTGAGTTGTTTATTTTATCATTTAATATAATAACTTTTTTGTTATTAATTTAGTGTTAATGGCTTTTGTCGATTTCATTTTGACCTTGCCAATTTCTATGTTCTAACATTTACTAATTATAAAATTCTAAGAGGGTCATTTGCTGACCTTTATATAGATATATCTAAGCATTTCAAGTAACTCAATGTCTTGATGATTTTTATTTAAACTTTTTATGCTAAACTTTATCCATTTATGTTAGACAAATGTTTTGAAAACATTAAAATTTTCCATCTAATCAAAATTGCCCTTGTTATATACTATTATGATTCTTTGCTATATCATGTTTGACAGGTTTGTAATAACTTTATAATTGTTTGACCATAATACGGAATTATTCTTTTAGAATGTGCTTTTTTAAATTTTTATTTAGTGTTTTATTTATAAAAGACTATTGGGAAATTTTGCAAAATTTCATGAAAAAGAGAGAAAAATCTTAATGATGGAATAATATATTAGAAAGAATTTAATGACAATAACATTATTTCAGTTAGTAAAAAACTTTTGATAACTAAACACCAAAAGTAGTTAGGAAAGTTTTTGCATATGCTAGGTCAAAGAATAGTAAATTTATATGGAAACAACATGCCCATAAAGTGCTTTAAATTTGTTTTGAATAATTTTTTAGAACATTTGAATATAAAACACAAATAAAAAAGTCGCAATAATGTTAAACAGAAAAGATTACAATGTTCTTTAACTAAATCACTATATTAATTACCTAAAAAAATCTCAATCCTTTAATAATTACGCAAATGGGGTGGCATATTGTTTGTGTGTTCAAACTGAACTTGGTGGCTATTCTAGTTAAGGTGAAAACATATGGGAGATTTCATTCAAAGAAGGACGGAGAAGCATTTGAATTTTGCAACAAAAAATGGACAACTGACCAAGAAATTTGGAATGTGCCTTACGTGAACAATT
This sequence comes from Vanilla planifolia, assembly GCA_023846275.1. Lineage (NCBI taxonomy): Eukaryota > Viridiplantae > Streptophyta > Magnoliopsida > Asparagales > Orchidaceae > Vanilla > Vanilla planifolia. The sequence continues at coordinate 287,444 of CM043871.1, read as the reverse complement.
TTTTATTTTGGATTAATTAACTAAAATTACTTGTTTCAGAACATATATGGGGCTATATGTGTAACATTTTCAAATTCAGATAAGTAACATAGGAACTCAAACAAGAGCTAACATTTTTGGAAGTGGAATTTAATTGAAAATCAAATTATTTGATCAAGTGATTAGATGGAGCTAAGGTTGTCCAAATGCTATATAATAAAGGATTGAACGGTGTAATATTAGAAAAAGAAGCTCCAATATTTTTATGAAATTTTTATTGGATGATTATTAGAATGTCATGAATGGTTCAACAATCATCAAATTAATTTTTAAAAGTTTCAGAGACGATACATATACTTTAATGAGCTCCTCCACATCGTAATATGTTGCACATTAACAAAATTAAATATGGCAATAAAAATAAAATTCTTTGTGTTACATGACAAAGTTGTTGACATTTATTTTGTGGAATTGCATATATTTTGTCAAGTATGGTATTTACTTAGTATGTAATATAATTTCAAAAATAAATTGTCTTTTATGTATAGGTATTAAGACTACTTTTAAATAATTATCATGACTTACTTTATTTTCGGATAACATTTTATGTATTATGTAGCAACAAAATAAAGCTTAAAGGGAGTAGTTAGATTTGTTGAATACATAAGATGACTATTACTTTATAACAATATTAGTTTGAATAATGTATTCTAAATTTAAATCAATTGAAAAATGTAGTAGAGAGTTATTATCGTGGCAATAAAATTTGAAATTATTTTTTCTATAATAAAAATATGATTAAGAGTCTAAATTAGTAGGAATAAATTTGTCGTCATTTTAATTCATGTTATCTAAAAGCTTTCATTACTTTAAAATTTATTTCAAAGATGTTATCACATGAAAGTTTTCATGTAAAAATAAAACAAAAAAAAAATGAGGTAGTAAATAAATTAAATATTAAAAAGTCTTAAAAAGATTAAAATCAATATGCATAATTTATATAGTTTTTTAACTAAGAACTATTATGTTTAACAATAATATTTCACAATAAGACTACTTTATGTTTCAAAGAAAATTTGATGTTGACTATTATGTTGGATATTTTGAACATTTAATTATTTTTATTTTCTTGGTAATATTTTCTTTTCTTTTTTAAATATTTATACTTAAACATGCTGGTGTTTTTCTAGTTTTGTTTTTTATGAAATGTTTTAAAACTTTACTGGATAAGTTCAATTATGATAATAATATAATTATCTTTTAGATATTTAAAATTTTTATAATTACAATAAAAATACATATACAATTGATTATTTAAAAACTTCTGGCTAGCTTTTTTTTATTTATATTTACATATTTTTTTAATCTTACATTTAACTTGACTTAAAGTGCAAAGAACTACTTTATACTTTGTCATAAGAATAGTCCTTAACTCAGAATAAATTTTCATTTTTTCTTTTACTTTACTACAATCTTTAATTTTTTATGTTTTATTACTTTTAACCTTTTTTCTTTTTGCTGCACCATTCATATTATTTATTGGGATAATACTTTGTAAGATTTCTTAAACAAAAATTTTAATATTTAAAACATTTCAAAATTTTTTTGGTATTTGTTGTGTTATGCCTTATTTGTTCACAAAATTATTATCAACACTTATGTTACTACAAAATTATTATTTGAAACTTTTAATATATAATCAATTTTTTAAATTTTATTGATAGAATATTTTTCTCTTGATCTCACTGCACATATATTTGTGCACTACAAAAAGTATAACATTTTCTATTTTTAATGTTTTAATTTTTCCAAATATATTTTAATTTTAATTAACCTATTTACCCAAATTATTTTGCAATATGATTTTCTCATCTTCATTGTTGTTCAATTTTATTCTATTTTAATATTTTCATTTTAAAAAATGACATTTATTCAGCAACGGTTTGAAATATTTCACTGAAGTCCTTAATCTTTTTACTTTAAAATGATTAAAAAATATCTATTAATAACAAAAATAAAAAAGACATAGTAAGAACAAAATATTACTAAAACGTCAGTAGTAATAGGTTGTAATATAGTTTAAAAAGTTTAATGTAATTTAATAAAGTATAACTTGTTAAAAGAAATTTTTATAAATAAAAAGGATTGTTCCGTTAAAGAAGGTGACAAATATTAAATTATGTTGAAAATTAGTAATAATAAAACACATTTTAGATACATAATGTTTAATGTTTAGCTTATTTATGTAGAAACTTAGTTTTGACATGGTCTTCTTAATGTATTAAAAATTTTAATTTTTATTTACAAGAGTAACACTACGTATTGTTGTTTTTTATTCATTTTTTTTATTTATATTAAAAATTAATAATTTTACAATCAATAGTTTAATTTTTATCGTTTGAATATTTTATGCTTCACAATTGAGACATACAATTTCTAGGATCTAAAATATCAATACCATTGTGATAAATATGTTTTGTAGTTAAAGTTATTTATCTCTTACAACAATTTTTTTTAAATTTGTTGTTTTAATAAAAGTTTGCCATTTTGAGAAAATTAGTATTAAAATTTGAGTCTTTTTTTGCTTGAGATATTTACCAATGCTTTCTAACTTAATAAACTGGAAAGATTAATACATTATTAAAGGCTTAAAATTTTCTTATATCCAAAAACACTACAAAGTTGTCATCAAAATGGATGGAACATAATATCATTATCTTATGTTAGTTTATGCAATGACACAAGTGCAACTAGAGGCATAAATCTATCATAGATGCCAATATATCTCCTTATATTGAAGATATCTTACAAATTCAAATCAAATATAATAGTTAATATGGAGCCATTTAGCCTGAAAGTTATGCCAACACTTCTTGCATTAGTCATTTTCAACTATAATACATAACTCAATACAATCTCAATGGTTGTTCTTGTACTATAATGCCATTCAATGCACATGCAACCATGTTTGAGCAAAGCTCTTACTATACAAAATAATTTTTCTTATCCATCTCCTTAAGAATGTGTCAAACTTTTTGAATTGAACTTTGTCATCCCAAGCTTTATCTTCGACAATTCCCTATTAAGGTATTGCGTTTTTACAACTTCATTTGATATGATAAGTCTTATCAAACAAAATATTCCACTTATTTATTATTCGTTATGGTTTGTCATCATTTTACTACATTTGTCCTCTCCTTCATATTGATCAAGTCCCTCCTACACTCTACTATTGCTTTGCATTGGACATTTTTTCAATCACCACTTTTCTATAAAACAATGACATTGAAGTAGATGCATTGGCTATAATGTTAGGATTACAAGTCCTCAAGGGCATGAAGATCGTAGAAATAATTGTAGAATTGAAAGGAAAGGCTAAGTAAACATTTCATAAGGAAACATTACTACTAATTAGATGATGCTAAGTTACATCAATTAAATCAAATAACTGAACTTGAACAGAATTAAATTTTAGCACATAAACAATGAAGGCAATTAAGTGAAAAGTCTTTTGATGTAATTTGTTAGCATTACTCTTCAATCCAATATTTTTAATTTGCAACAAATTGCAGAACTATCTAATGCTCTCATCAAACTAGACAGAATTCAATATCCTAATTTATTGATAATATATGCAATGATAACATTGTAACTAGTGGTGCAGAGTTTTCCTAGGATGTCCATTACTATTGTACATCAAAGACATCACACAAATTCAAATAAAATATATTGGTAAATCTAAATGCATGTATGACCTAAATTTTGCAACCACTTTTGATATTGCTTATATTCAACTTTAACAAATTGTATAGTACAATCATAATGGTCATTCTTGTATTATTTTTTAATCAAACTCACATTGAACCTTGTTTTTCATTTAAGGAAATATCATACTTCACAAAATATTTTTTTCTTACTAGTCAATGCATATGAGATAACTATATTAATAATAAAACACATTTGAGATACTTAATCTTGAATATTTAACACATTTATGCAGAAATTTAGATTTGACATGCTTTTCATATTATATTAAATCTTTCAATTTTTAATATTAATAGTAGTATATATTTTTTCAATTCATACTATGTTTATTTATGTTAACATTTATAATTTAGTTAGAAATGTCTTAATTTTTTACATTTTAATGTTTAACGTTTTAAATTTGAATTGTACAATTTTTATGCTTTAAATTACGAATATCACTATTATCAACATATTAAAATATTCTAACTATTTTAACAATTTTTTCAAAATTGATTCTTTTTAAAAAACTTTCATCATTTTGACAATATTATTATTATAATTTTACTATTTTTTTTTGAGGCATTTACCATTCTTTTTTAAGGATTTTAAAGTTTCTTAAAATATTAGCAAATTGTATGCAGTATTAAGGATTTTAAATTTTCTTTTCACTCATTTTAACGTTATTGTTTTCATTTTCAGAAGTAGTGGTCAAATTAGCATTGCAATGGTTTTTATCAATAAGTTGTACTTTCATTATAACAACATTTATAATTTTTTTACAACTTTTTGTTCAAACAAATAATTTCTATTCTTCTACTTTATCATGTAAAAAATGTTGATATTTGACTATTAAAAAATTTTTTTAACTTATTAATTGTCATTCTTTTAAATAGTTCAACATGCAGTAATATTTTTGTGTTACTTATGATCTTTCGTTTTCACTTTTTTCCATCCTTTTTCCCAAAAGTGATTTACCAATGATGCACTAGTAAAAGGATAGTATTTTATCATGGAATATACAACTTTCATATCATCAAATTTATTGTTAGTAAATGTTTTTTGTTTATATTACTATATTCATTTTACATATTTACTAAGGAATTTTTTGAGCTTGTTTTGTATACGAATCGACATTTCATATAATTAATTTTTTTTTTATAGTCTTCTATTCATTATGATCTTTTGTAATTTATTTAATTATATAGATACTTATTATTGATTCGTAACACTCATTCTCTTAATTAATTAAAATTTTTTGTTATATAATTATTTTTTTTAATTTTTTATTTGTTTTTATTTTCTTTAAAAATCGAGTTTGATATTTTTTAAATAAAAAATATTCTTTTAATAATTATGCACAAAGCTATCGACATATAAATTTGCTACGACCTTTTATGTTAATACAAAATCTTTTTATGTTAATATGTTCACGACATATTTTAAAACTAATGCATAATGCATGCAATATTAATTATTTAAAATTATCCTTGTTACTTTGCCCTATTCACACTATTTTTAAGAGAAGTATTTTTTATTATCTTATTGTAATATGTAATTTGTAAAATGCTACTAACAAATAATATTTTAATTTTTTTTTTCATTACACCTTTATATAAGTATTATTTAGAAATTTTTTGTGACAAAATTTCTTCTAAAACCTTGTATTCTATTTTACTGTTTTTCTTAGTTTTATTATGTTTTTTACTCTTTTTTATAATGATGTTATTAAAAATAAAATAGCTTTTTTTAAAGCATTTGATATGTAATTTTCACATTTTGTTTTTTTCACATATTATAGCTTTATATTACTTCATAATTTATGTTAACTTTTTTGTAAAGATTTTAAATTGCCTAAATATGTTTTTGGGTTGATGTTTGCACAAAAATTTTAAAATTGTAAATAAAATATATTTGTTCAATTTAATTTTTAAAATTTTCTAACTAATAACATATATTAATTTATTTGACTCTCTTACAGTATTATAAAAAGGTTTTTACATAGTATAAAAAAATCTTATTTCCATTAATTTTTTTATTTAATTTATTTATATTTTCGTTTCTTAAAAATTCAATTTAATTTATTTTTTATAAAATATTTTAACAGAACGAAAATGAGAAATTTTAGATAACTAAAAATATATTTATAATAAGAAAAAATAAATTCATTTTGTTATTAAAACTTTTAAAAAATTTAATTTCTTTCCTGAGTTAATTAGTTGTTAAAATTAATTTATAAAATATAAATCTTTTTAAGGTTTAGTGGATATTTGATAGTACTATAATTGATTTGAATGTTCTTTCATTGTGCATGTTTTTTTAATATATATCAATTTTATATAAAAAATTACTATTTCACTATTTGTAAATAGTTGTAAGAGTTTTGGATTTTTTCACCACCATGTTAGCATTGTATATACATATGTTTTTATGCAATTTTTAATTTCTTTTGTGATGATTTTGCCTAGGTATGAACCTTTTAAATTATTATTGTCCATTAGCTACCGTCTTTTTAGGAAATTGTTAAGATCATTTGTCAAATATAAAATAAATTAGAAATGACTAATTTGAAGCATAACATTTTAACTCTTTATATTTCTTTACATATGTTACAAAGTATTTTTTTCATTCATTATTATGTTGTTCTACATTGATATGTTATAAATTCCAAAAGACTCGTTCCAAAAAAATTTCCCGATATACAATGTAAATTATTTGGAACATTTAAAAGTTTTATCATGAAGAATTTTTGTTTGCCAAAGTTTAAATATTTATTTAGCAATAAAGATATTAACTTTTAATTACATATATCATTTATTAATTAATTAAAAGTTTTAAAAGATTTTTTTTAGATTCATATTAATTTGATGTATTTGCTACTTTACATTCATTAAAAACTTTATAAAGACTTTTTAAAAGTGTGTTGTGTACATAAATTTGAAAAGTTTTAAAAAATTAGTTATTTTAATAATATCTCGGCATCATTTTATTTTGCTTACTCAATCAAGTTAATTTTTATTCTCACATTAGAATGGAAGCTATCTAATTTCATGTTATCATTGACATTTTAAATTTATTTCCAATTTTATTACACTTTTAAATATATTTTTCATTATATTATAATAATTGTTAAATTAGATCTCTAGAAGTGATCTTATAATGAGAAATGACATAAATATTAAAAAAACTTATTTTTGTTATTTCAATGATTGTTGTATTATAAACATTTTATTAGATATAGGTTATTTTTGTGATTGCAACATTGGATAAATCGTTATTAGAATTTTGTGAACCTTGATTTAAAAATTTAAAATTTCTAAGATTAAAAATAAGTTTATGTTTAATTATGTTTTACAATATGTTTTAATGCATAATTAATTTAACAATGCAATATGTTTTTATATTCTTTGTCTATTTTCTTGTCCCATTTCAAAAAAAAAAAAAAGATATTTGTTATATTTATACTTTTATGTTCAATTTTTTCAAATAAGACATTGTTTTTATATTAAAAATTTGTTTTGGGTTACGTTTAGACATTTATCTAGTAGACTTTCTAAAATGTAAGCATTCAATGACATAATGTACAAAAAGGTTAAATATCTCAAATGAGAAATTATGTTTACGATTTTCGTTTTTCTCTTCCCAATTCATATTTTTTTGTTTATGCCATATATTTTTTATTTGTATGTCGCTTTGTTTTAATTATTTGTATATATAAAATAAATTAAAAATTTAACTACTAAAACTTTAGTCTATAATTTGAAAGAAAAAAGTTTCATAATTAAAATATAACAAATTTGTTTTGCAAACTATAAAAAATATTTAAGATAATTAAAAATGTTTCTAATTTTCTAACTAAGAACATAATTATCAAAAAGCGCTTTCATAGTAATGTGAGCTTTCAACTTATTTCGATTTAAATAATGTAATAGTAAAAGTTGAAAGTAAAAATGAAACATTCAAATTAACAAAAATTGCAATGGGAAATTATGAATAGGAAATAGAGATTATTTCTAATTGAAAATGTTTACAATATATATATATATATATATATATATATATATATATATATGAATAAAATAAGTTGACGTAACCTTCGAAATTAGTGAAATATAAAAATGCAAAAAAGTAAACAAAAATATGCATAAAATAAAAAAAATTGAAATTATGAAAAACTAAAGTCAAATATTTAAAAAATGTACAAAATATTGTTCCATTAAATTTTGTAAGAAGGTTTATTTTATATTGTACTTCAAATAAAATAGTTTGATGAATAAAAATGGAAAGTAACAAATATTACAAAATAAATTAAATGTATAAGTTATAAAAATTAAAAGTTTATAGTCATTAGAAATATTGGATTATAATAAATATTTAAAAATTATTAATAATTTTTGGTTATTTTAACTAAGAATAGTTTATAGTTAATATATCTAATTACTAATAAAAGAAGAAAAGAATGTAAAGGAGTTTGAAATTGTATGCAAAGTTGGTTCATTATCTATAACCATGCAAACAAATGTCATAATCAAATTTTCTTGCCAAAAATCATTATTGAGTGCTATAGTTCCAAATTACTTAGGATAATTTAGTCATGTTGGTTATCCTAAAACCCAAAAATATAATGGTGATTATCATAATCATTTTTTAAACTTTTACAAGTTTTACTATAGATGAGCTTAACATCCTCTTGTTTGATGCTAACATTACTTTTTTGCATGTTATCTTATCAAATTTTAACATTTTTTTTATTTTAAATATATTAGTTATTTAGTTTGTTTTTGGATAATTGTATTATGCTTATTATGCCAACATCATTCAAATAGTTGGAAAATGTAAATTCTAAAATTAGAAGAATTGTGGAATAGCAAGACTTGAGTTATAACATGTAATTCTTGGTTAGGCTTATTGCTTAAAAATGAGCTTATATGTTTATCTATATTGCTAACTTTTTCTCTCATCCCTGTCTCTATCATACTATGAATGCTTGACAAGATATGGAAAGGATTCTTAAATATTAGCAGTTGGTCATTAAAGATAGAAGGATTCAAAGAAAAACTTTTTCATATGATGCATTTAGGAATGTCATAAGAAAAGATGAATATAAGAGAAAGAAGAATCATTCACCATATCTTACATACATTCTTAATTTAAGGTGCTTCATATAAAAGACCAAAGGGAGTACATAGGTTCTTAAATTTAAGGAGCTTCATATAGAAGACCAAAACAAGTGTAATTAGAAGAGGGTTAATTTAAAATTGAGAATTCTGGCTACTCCAACCCAAAACTAGTTTATCATAAAGTAAATTCTTGATTTAATGTGATGTGTCTAGATTTATGTAAGCCATTAAGATGTGCTTCTAATTTAAGAAAACATAACTATAAATGGGGAACTTGGTGGGGCTAATTCAGAGTATGCCAAGTAAAAAAGTGGGATAAGATATGTTGAAGAAGGAGGGTTAAAACTTTCAAACATGGAAAGATCTTACAGAAGAGAACTCATCTACCTATCTTTTTGAGGTAGGATAACACCTGAGTTTATATAATAAATTTAACAAATATATAAGCTAAGATAAAAAGGAATTGCTTTGTGAAAATGCCTATAGGAACTAAAAAATTATTGTAAGAACAATTAGTCATTGTTTTTCATGAAATATGTTCAAGAAGGAGTAAATTCCTTCTTTTTAAGATAAAGGGAGATTTATTTATTAAATGAATGGTTTAATTTTCACTTTTTCTTATGTAGTGCGTCTTGTTTAGATATAAAAATGCATATTACTTTTTTGCCTGTCGAAGCAAAGTAAATTATGTGATCACATATTATATGTTTTGCTTTGGTTATAGATATATATATATGGAATATGATTTTGAAAAAGCAATTTGTTGATGAAAAGAACTTATTAACACAGACATCACCAGGTAAAATAAGTGAAAATCATGGTAAATTTTATGCCTTGCTCGTTATCTATATTGGTTGTCTAAGCATTTATGCATTAAGCATAGATTATCATGATAATTGTTACAAAAAAAGAAAAATCATGAAGAACAAATTTTTTTTGAATAAAACCTGAATAACAAAGGCATAATGGCTTTGTTTTCTAATTACATGTCACTAAGAGTTGGGATCCTTAGAGTAATTCTTCTTTATTCTAAGTAGAATTAATATTTGATAATATAGAATGAACGTAATATTTACTTGTTGATTATTATATGAATAGACAAAGAGTTTCGTGCCACGATGAATAAAGAAATGTATAAAAGGTAGGATTTATTATATATCTTTCAAATAAACTTATTGATTGAAATATATTTTTAATGTGAGGCACTACGATTGTGTTTGAAATTACTCACAAGTTTAGTTGGTAGAATGACATGGTATAAATGTGTACTTTATTACCAAAACCATTGACAAAAATAGATGAAATGTAATGTGATATATGTTATAACATAAATTAAGTAATAAACAATTTAAAGGCACTTGGAAATAAAAACAACTTTAGATAATGTTGCAACCAACCATTTCTTTGTTTAGGGTCTACTTGTGAAGCATGGGCCCATGGACTTAGCTAAGTTATAAGAGGCATTGGTTCAACCATAAAGTGAACTTAAATAGATTCCAAGGTATTTCTAGTTGTTAGTTACTAGATAGAAAGTCTTTGAGGGCTCAGTTTAAGGCCTTACAAGAAAGCTAGGTTAAGCAAGGATATGATAAGCAACTAAAGGGTTTGGTTATTCCTACAACTACTAAGGTTAAGGTTAAACATTATGGTAAGGATTTTATGGATAATTCATAAACTTTAGCATAGTCATTTTGTAACTTTAGGGTGCATGGATATGAACTTGTATGGTAAGTGTAGCCTTGGAAACACGTTCTAAGACATAAAAAAATCAATTGAAAAGGAAGCTATACAAAAAAAGGTTGTTATAACAAGCTCACAAAATACCATTAATGAACCTTTATGCACAATAAAAATTAAGATTTAGTTAGCTAGGCTCTCAGTTAAGACCTTGCAAGAATATGGAAGAGCTTGGAATAAGACACAAACTTATGGTATGCTTGGCCAAGTAAGTAATATGTGAACAATTTTTTCTAGATCTTTTATTGAATAAGTTATTTCAATAAGACCACAAGTAATTCTATTTAAGCTCTTAAGTCACATGATGGGACTCTTGATGGTGATCTGAGGAATATGTCTAGGCTTAAGAGAAGCCTTATTGTTGTTACAATGATTACAGATTACCTTGGTATCATAAAGTTCACATTAAGACTTGTTTGTATTGAGATTTAGCTATATTAGCTATAAGTTAAATAGATAACCTAAGGGCAAATGCTAAGGCATTATGAACTCTATGGTTAGCTTGGATAAGAAAGGTCCAAAACTAAATGTGGGCAAGTTTAAATATAAGAAAAATGGGTTAGGTACTTCTAGAACCCTAAGTCATTTTGATATAATGGACTATAAATTATTGACACTCACTATGGAGATAGATATGTTAGGCACCCCACTCCTTTGGTTTGGTGTTAATTAAATGTGAGTAGTTAAGCCTATAATTAGATAGTCACATTTCATGGTATGAATCTTTAGAATTTTAGGAAGCCATTACATGAATTGTCCCAAATAGGAACAATGGCATATTTCATTCCATAAGAAATCCCATGGTGTGCTTTGTTATATTGAGGACTACTTGTGGTGCCTGAAGACATTTAGAATAGTACATGGATGCTCATGTAGTTAATATTATCATGCCATATGTTGGATTTAATTATTTGAAAGAAGACACAAGCTTATCATGATTGTTATGTATAAGAAATTATATTATGTTATGAAGTGGATGTTAAATATCTGGTTAGTCATAATGTAAAGAAATATATATTGAATTAGTTTGTAGAAGATGATATCCTTTTGTTAGTTAGAAGCTAATGTCATTCATTCATGAGATTTATTCTTTTGGTACATTCATAATTCATATTATTGCATAATTGTTTTACATTATGGCCCAAAGATTCCCTGTTGAGTCACTTAGCTCTCTCTTTTATAGCAGGATCAAGTTGTTAAAATTTAAGAATTGAGCTATAGATTATTAGAGTTTGCTATATAGTTGAATAATTTATGTTATTTATTTCATCATCAATAATATTAGATTTTATACTTATTTCTCATCTATTATATTTTATTGGAAAGAAGATTGTATTTTATTATCTTATCACACTTGGCCCTCACTAGTTATTTTATTTATCAGACTTTGTTAGTTATTAATGATATTTCCTTAGATTAGATTAGAATTGAGTGGTTTTATTTATTTACTCGATATTTTGTTCATGTTTTTCGTCTTCTGGAAAAAAAATTATTGGATTCCTAGCATGCTAATATTTTTCTTGGAACCTACAAGTATAATATGATAATATGATTCTTTATAATTTCGTTGCACTCATGGTTTCGTTTAAAAAATGTTAGTTTTGGTAGTGTAAGGTAATTTGAGAGTTAGGCTAAGGCAAAAATTATATATATGTGTGTGTGTGTGTGTGTGTGTGTGTGTGTGTGTGGCTGTGTGTGTGTGTGTGTGTATGTGTGTGTATGTGTGTGAGTATAATTGAATCTTTTTTATTATGATAAAGTAGATATATGATTGATTGAATATAAACAATGGAAGTTTATTTTCTTTTCAATTACCTTTTTTGCTATATTATAAAATGATGAATGTTTTTTCACGATGGCCTCGTGGATGATCAAAGATATTTTGAAGATAATAAACAAATTATGTGAGATTTTAACCTAATCATTATGCTTGGATATATTTTGTCTAGATGGGTGATGAAGAGGACCCTAATAAAGATGTTAAGAAGTTCTATAAGCTTGTTTTTTGATGTTGACTCCTAACCATAATAGTTTATTTGATAGTAACAAACAAAAACATTTTTAGTGAATTATGTTGACTAAATTTTAAAAATTTATACAGCCAATGTGTTTCATCTTGGAAGATGTTAAAGATGAAGTGCAGTAAATATCAAATCTTACAAACATCATCTTGGTTAGAGTGGTAGGCTGCTAAAACAAATATTTTTAATAAAATTTTAGGTATTTTCAATTTTTTCTGTTTATAATGTTAGCTTAATTTAAATCATCTATGTAAGCTATACAAATTAAATTCAAAATTGACTTAATCAATTTAAAAAATATTTTAACTTTTAGTATCTTTGATGATAATATGGTTATCATCTTAAGAATCATTTTTCTTAACTTTTGTCATTTTGGTTTCCATAATAATTAGTTAAATTTAAAAATTTTAAAAACTAATTCAACTAAAATTAACTAACCTAAAACTTATGTGACAATTCTTAGGCATAGAGCATTAATGTCGAACTTGTTCGCTATAATAATGAGATCAAGGCATCGTTTCTGAACATTGATGGAAATGTCTTTAATCAAGACAATACTTTCTGCATTCATAAATTAATTAATCATGTTATTGGATGTGAAGTGACTGAGTGATGATTAAACTTGATAGCTATAACCATGAAATCAAACAACTTTTGAAGCAAACAAAGTGTCTTAGGAGGAGAAAAACTAAGAGAAAATACAACATTTAGGACAAAAAGTTAAAGCTTTTTTCTTATAGCTAACTTCTAAAATACTGTAATAATTTGAGCTGTCTAATCATTTAATTTTACAATCGAATGATCATTGCCACAATTACCTTTTTTTTAGTGATAATTCTACTAATTATCTAATCATTCCATTAAATAATTGCATAGTCCACATTTAATTTACAAATAAAACTAAATCTAGTCTTTATATCATAATTCAGAATTAGCCATTCATATGAAATCCAAATTTCTAAGCTAATCTAGTTTATTCTTAAATGGCCATTTGTGCAATTTTCACAATCAAACGTACCAGAATTACTTTAATCGTGTCGCTCCTATGCCAATACTATTTTGATCAATATTTACAAGTTATTATAATTTTTTTTAAATAATATTATGCTTTTTACTAAAAAACATCAATTTATTAAAATAATCAAATGGTTAGTTTGTTAAATAGTCTTAGCCATAAGGAAATATTTATAAATTGGGTAATTATTAATCAAAAAAAATTGATAAATTTTTTACAAAATTCTAAAGAAAACTTTTAATTAACGATAATAAAGCCATTTATAGCTAGTGCTCATTGTTGCCTCTATGTGTTCTATCCTTCTTCACCAATTGCATATTAATTCTTAAAAACATCAAAGTTCTCATTTCCTATTAAAATACTTGTGTGTTGTTGAACATTCGTCAAGCGTACGAATTACTTTGTATAGATTTTAATCACCACTTTTCTATCCTCTTCTTACAAATCTTACTTTGTTATAAGGCCTTTGCAGCTTGCTTTTTTTCTATTTAATTGTTGCGAGAGTTTAGCATACCTATTTTTCGCAAAAGTCTTATATAGATTAGTTTTTTATGCCCTATTTTTTTTCTAGTAGTGGGTATAAGTTTGATTTTAGGCTGAATAACCTAAATAATGCATAAGTATAGTTTAAACAATATCTTAACATTCCTTTTATATAATTTCCTTAAAAATTAATATTAAATAAAAATTAACACAGTTTAAATGAAAATTAAAGTTTTAACAAATTTAATTTTAGGTATTTGTTTAATCTTATTAGCAATTTTTTTAAACATTTTCTTAAAATATTTTTGTAGGAAACAGATATTGTTTTTGTAATAATTCACCCACTCCCATGTTGAACAACTGTTGACTTGTTGAAGGGAGCTTATTTGCTTAAGATGAATGTACAAAACTCAAATGAACTGTAATGAGTAAATTAAATGGAAAAAACATACTGAAGTGTAAGCAAAACAAGTTGATATTTGAAATGAAGAATAAATAACATGGAGGATGTGTGGAATGCTTAAACAATAAATAAAGAAAAACAATAATTTTGAGCAAAACTTTTTATTTAATAAAAATTGGAATTAATCATTCATAAGGATTAATTGCATTATTTTTTGAATTCTAGATTTTTAAAATCATAAAAAGGTTCATTTTGGTAGAAGTTTCAAAAGGGCTTCACAAACAAAAATTGAAGTGACAGTGAGGTGACAGCATTTTTCATGTTTTTGTTAGCATGATGACACTTCCAACATTATTCTAGGAATAGTTTTCTTGTAAGTATGCTCCTCTCTCTCATTGGGTATATCTCATGTGTGCATTAGCCTCATAGCCTTCCTTTTATGTTAAATGTGGGAATGTTTTTTATCCTCACTAATCATGATAGTGCTAATTTTGTTTTAAAAGATTGAACAAAAGGTCATGTTTGATGACGATGATGTCTCTAGAAAGGTTGCTCCCATCAAACTAACTCTAATATGTAACATTTCCAATTGGATGACCCAACATGGATTTTCAAAGAATATGAATTCAAAACAATTGTCATCTTTGAATCTATCGTGAAGATGTAAGCATGTGCTCGTAAGATTTTCACTAGAATTGGAAAACATTAGATGTTGGTTGTACAATAAGGATCCTCAAATGGTTCAAAATTTTTGGCACAATATTAAATCTTTGTAAGCTCTGTTGTGCATCACATTAGAGCACCGTCCAATCAACTTGGTCAATAAGTAGGCTCTATTCTCAATCATTTTAATAGTTAGTAAGTCATTAAATGTATTGCTACGACAATAAATTTAACAAGGCCCTATGGGATAGTAGTCTTCTTTTTGGACAATCTTGCTAAAGCCTTCCTTCATGTATTAGAATCTCTAAAAAGATAGCATGCTACAATGGATTATGGGAAAAATTTAAGTAATGAAAATTTTCAAAAATACTATTAAAGGAACAGTAAACAAGGATTCTCAATGGTCCAGTGCAAGAAAGTAGAAAAGTTCTAAATCCTTATATTAGTGAAGTAATAACCAATGTGAAACTTCAAATTTTTGTAGTCATCAATCTAGAAAATAACTTCAGCAACCCACGACATCGCATAACATCAACTCAATAAAAAAAAAATAATTATACTATCAATCATTTATTTATTGTTTGTATGATCAATTGCAATTAGCAATTGTAAATGAAGAGTAAAAAAATAACCATCTAATTTGAAACTTAGGAAGGACATGTAGCTTAAACATCAAGTACACATTCAATCTCTCGAATGCTCAAATAAAAATCTTTAGGAAAAAGCAAAAGCTCTCAAGCTCTCTTGGATAGACTCGAATATCTTCACAGTGTTTATTAGTAGCAAGTCAATAAGAAAAGTCACTAAATGGAGTGTCAAAAAAATAATTTATCTAAAAATGACTAGAAGAACCTTTCTAGAATCTCAAATTATAAGCACTATAGAATGTAATTAATAATGTCCTACTTTTCAACATAAGGAATGTAGTTAGTTCTATAGTAGCTTGACACTTAATAACATGAACAGATTAAAAAAATTAAGTTAATTACGATGGTGGAATGCTTTGCAAGTAATAGGCAAATGGACATTCTTTGTAACGGACTCAATTTTCACTATTGTGAAGCAATAGTTCTAACAAAGTATAAGTGTTTTAGTTAGAATACTTACAATATAAAAATATAAAATTAAGAATATTTTCTTCACATGGTGATATGTAAATGATGTGTTATTTTACCATTTTGTGTATGCCACCAACTCTTTTATTAATAGAATAGATCTTTGGAGGGATTTAAGAGTGATGATAAAGGCTAGTTGTTTTCAATGAATGGAAAGAACACTCAAATGTCTTTGCTAAGGCCAAAAATTACAAAGGTAACTCTTGTGGTTAGAGCCCAATTGAATTGTGATTTTCTCAAAGCCTTCCTAAAATAGTGGCTCAATATATGAACAAGTTCTTGTTATACCAATCCTTTTTATTGATCATTTCTCCATCAGTAATTAAATCTAAACAACTTAGATTCCAAAGCACTTGGATTGAAAGCATAGAATTCTCTCCAGTGGTTACGTAGGATTGGTGTCTTTTTATTGCTAGCTTATGATGGAGGGTCCTAGCTTACAAGTTAAACAGAGCTAAAGCCCATCTTAGAAAATGGAGTAAAACATAATTTGGTTATATATTTTTTAAGATTGAAGAAGAAGAATAACATTTTACAGAGAAGGTAAAAAATTTCAAAGAGTTACAGTTGAATTATCAAGGTTAGAACTAACAAATGTTAGGATGAACTAAACATGGTTATTAAAATAAGGAGATATATAGAGAAGACATTTGAGAATATTAAGGGATTCCTTTTTGTAATTCTAGAGGTTATCTTAGAATTCTAATTGCCACAAAAAATTACAAAATAAATACCTAAAATTCTTGAAAAAAACTAAGAAAATGGACTTATAGTGCTACAAAATTAATTACTATACTTTGTTCTCAATGTAGCTCAAGCACAATGCAACACGAGTCGATTGGTGCATCACTTTGGGTTCTAATTTCAAGGAGTAGCATCGGTAGAGAAGCATTGACACATTGAGATTGCTTTGTGGTCAATGCAGATCAAAGAGAGTTAGCACAAGTTGATGAGACAACACTGATGGTGGTGTTAACGATGGCTATCAGAGGTGGATGATAGCAAAAATACCTAAAAACTATATTTTAAGACTTATTTATATGAATATTTAAGGAAATTTTATAGTAACAAACTTGTAAGATGGTTGAAGGGAAGGCTTATACTGAATATAAAGATGAAAATCTCTAAAAAATTTTAATTATTCTTTAAATAATTTAAATTGAATTATATATACAAATAAATTGATGCACTAACAACAATAAATAGAAAAATGTAATATATGAGGGTCTAGTATAATTGGTCACCACAATGTCAATGATAACGAAGACTAATGAGTGCGATAGTGGCCCATCCTCATAGGGCTCCAAGTTCGAATATAACAAATACATCTTCATTTTGAACTTCTACATGATGTACTAGATGCTACTACATTAGATGTATAAGAACTAAAGGATAAGTACTATGTGGCATAAGAATGGTGATAAAAACACAAATATTTTCTGCATAATGTTCAATAATAAGCAAATGAAGGGTAATATATAAAGACTTAAGGATCCAAGTGGGAGTTGGGTCTTAAAGAAGGATTTAGTTGCCAAAAAGTTTGTGGATTACTTAACATCTCATTATTCCTTCCTAAGAAAATTTAATTGTCCTTTTCTTTGATGATTCTTAGACTAACTAAAAAGTAATATGATGCTAATTCGGCTAGTTAATAAGGAGAAAATACAATAAATTATTTTTTTTATGGATTCTTCACGTACGTGCAAATTGGATGGGTTTTATGTTTTATTTTACAAACGTTGTTGGTGCATATTTTAAAATGACATTTATGATACTATCGATGATTTTCTTGATGGAAGCCCATCAACTAAAAAAATGTAGTAATGCTAGTTTAATTTTTCTTCTGAAGGTTAATTACAATACATCTTTCAAGGACTTTATGACAATTGGATGTATAGTTTCTCAAAAATGCACTAAGTTATTGGTAGTTGGTCTTTAGCGTTTCTTACCCGCCATCTCAAAGTAGTAATCACGTTTACAGATGAAGGGGGAATAATTAAAAATATCTTACCTACATAAGCAGCCATAGTTTCATAAGAGCAAACTAATGATTTAGATGAGAAGATCAAAGCCAATAGCCCTATTATTAAGCTAGACTTTAAGAATGTGTTCAATAATATATTGTGAGGAAAAAAAGTGCTGCACAAGTTTAACTTCAATAGTGAATTTATTAATCCATTCATGCGTATCTATAATATAAACTGGTAAATAATCGTTATTAATAGAAAAGGAAATAGTTCAATCTAACTCAACCATTAGCTAAAGCATGGTAACCCTCTATCCGCATTTCTTCTCCACATTGTAGCTAAAGCACTTAGAAGAAGTTTAAACAATCTACATATACAATATAAAGTGAATCACTAAGCCACATAAAGTGGTTGTCAATAAAAGTCCCATTTGTACTTTGTAGATTACCTTACTGTCTTCACCAAGAGATGACAAATGCTCAAACAAAAATATCAAGTTATTTGTCTTTGATCTCTAAGGCACATCAAGTTTATAGATTAATGTGCAAAGTATCTTCTTTATTAGATGTACAAACATGAAACACAAGTAAGAGAACATTGACAAGGGGCTCCTCCTCTAGAAAAGATACGACCTTCCAATTCCACAAGTCAAAAGCACATTACTTAAAGGTTGGAAATAAGTGGTCCACTTCAAACAATAGATTGACAAAACATGCTAAAGAAAATAACTCTCAATTGGAGGTATTACATGTTAGTCATGTCCTCTAACTAATAACACTTCACAATCTATTGACATTTTATCTTTTGAATAATATTATTAATTTTTTAGAAAGTGTGGTAAATTATTTCTTTTTGGGTGATAATGATATGGAGAGAAAGCACCATTTGTCTAGCTAGAACAAGAATAGCTTCCCCTATGATGAATTCACGATCAATTTAGAATAAGATAATAATATAGGTGATTAATTACCTTATCCATAAGTCACAAAAAATAACGTAGAATAATTGTCATCTTTCCAAAATTTCTCTACTTTTGTGGGGACCCCTAAATAACTAATTATATTTCAATAACAGCTTGAGGAAGTTGAACTTGAATTTATAGACAAATGCCCCTTTTGTGTATATAGAGAATCTCAAATGAATCTTATGGAACCCATTTGCAATTAATCTTGGAATTAAACAAACCCAACATCATGATTCATGAAATGCCTTTATAAAGATGGAAGCATAGTCACCCAAACTCAATAGCTATTGAGGGATTTAATGTTTTACCATCTCTCGTATGCTACAATATCTAGAAGATATAAATTTAAAACTATTCAATGAGATATTTTTTCTTATTCCCTAATAGACTTACACATAATACTTATGCAATTTTCAAATGTTGTCTCATTATGTAAAAAAGTTCAATGGATCCTGAAATACTAAAATATGCATTGCTTCCTTCATTTTCTGAGATCAGTTGAATAAAACAAAGTGGTTTATGGACTCATCTAGTAGTGGATTTAGTCAAATATAATTGTAATGGAATGACTAGAAGGAGCCATGGCCTTATAGGTTGTGTTTGTGTGATTAGAGACTACTTGGTAAAGCTATTAAAGCACTCTCATTTTATATGGTATCTAAAAAATATGTAAGTTGAAGCCATTGAAATACGGTTTGGTTTAAACTTCTATGATAATTTAGGGTTACATAAACATCATTATAGATTTAAAGAAGTAATAAATCCTTATAATGTTGCACAAAAGCATTGGAAACTTTCATTACATCTTAATTCTACTAAATAGGTTCAATCAATTTCATTACAAAGTAGTTTAATTCTAATACATATTCAGGAAAAGAAAGGTAGTAATGAACTACAATGCTTAGATAGCTAATAATTGCATTCATTTAGAGGTTTTAAATTCAAAACAAATTCCAAAAGTTTGAAAAACATTAATTAGGCTTGGTGAGGAGAGATGTTGCTATGCTGATCATAAGGAAAGTAATCCAACTAATTCCTCCATAATAGTATGCATGAAATGCATTCATATAATCATTAAGGTTGACTTGGACTTGTTGTTGTGGAAATTACTAAGCATTTAGGGCTGAAACAGAATGAAATAAAATCTTGAAAAACCACTAGATTTTGTCATATAACATTTAATTTAGGTTAAGAAATCAATTTTGATAAACAACTTTGGGTTCATATACTCAAGTGAAGTTAATCATATTCTCAAAAAATATAACTGAACCTATTTGATGTGGTATGTTTCATTGTCGGGAAACCAATGGTGATAGAATCTCTTAATTTTAACAAATGATAACTTTTCCTCTTATATATAAGGTCATTATTTTTTTGCTTAAAAACTAATAAAAATGCAACCCATTCCAATATATTCCAATCAAACTTGAATTTATTTCTAGCAAAAATGAAAAAGAAAGTTTTATACAATTATGACTACTTTTGCCAAAGTAAATAAAGTACATATTGTATTACTATTACAATAAAAATTTATTTGTAGTATTAATAAAACATCAAAATTTTTAATTAGGAAGCTACCTTACAAATTTATTGTTCTTTTTATGAATAAGATATGCAAAGAATGACAAAAAAGCCATGTCTTCTCAACAATTTCTTTCTCATTTGATCTAATAGCTAATGTAACTGTTCATCAAATGTAGTTACACAAGATGTTTCTAAAGCCTCACTATCTAGTACTCCTTGATTCATTGGCCAACACATCCTCTCGATCAACCATATGTAAAGACTAGTTTAATGGCATTACTTAGCTATAATGGACTTAATTAGACAATAAATCAGATACACTATTTATCTTGATTAATTATAGACTTTGTTTGGATTCTTTACACCTTTATCACTGCTTTCAATCATAGTGATATGGTCATTGATGTCTGAACAAATAAATGACACTTATCGACTATTTCAACTGGTATGGTTCCAGATTTCATCACTATATTGAGACTTCATAATAACACAATCACTAGCTAAGTAGCTACCCAACATAAAAATTTTAGATTGGTCAAAAAACTTTTAATAATGCTTCAATATTCAGTTTGGATTACTCCAATGCTGAACAATTTCTTAGCACGTGCAATATGATTCCTTAATTAGCTTAGTATAACATGTCACATCATGGCTACCATCTTGAATGAATATTTCTTAGTGCTGATGAATTAGATCTATCTTTTATGTTTCCTCAATGTCATGGTCATTCTAATAACACCAGTCATTAGAAAGAATTAGATAAATATGTTGACTCTAATTTGCTTTTGTACATCCAACAATCACAAAATCCACCAATGTAGTACGCTATATCTTAGTTCATAAGGAAATTGTCTTTACCTAAATATGTGTCTATGAAATTCCTTTAATTTGTGTTAGATAATTTATTTACAATAATACACTAATATGTTAATCAAACTTATCCATTGAGGCACATTGCCTCAATTTTCTTGGTTTAGTTCCTCATTTAGCTTGGTTTACCATTTCATTAAACTTTTCATAAAATGTTTATTAGTATGGTTCTCATCATACAATTTGATGGTTCATTAGACCAAGGCTAGTCATTGCACTCCTATGTGTTCTTATAATATTTCAAAGGATAACTTACGTGGAATCAATCATAGTCACTATAGACACCACTATGCATTAGAATCATTCCAACCAATAAATTTAATTGTTATATTGATACTTCAACGAGACACCCCAAATCACTAAATAATTAGTTAGCATAAGACATTCACAAGCATCAACACATTAATAGCTTATGGATCGTCATCCTCATGGACACATATCAGCAACAGACTTTAGAAGCTTGAAAACAATAATAATGCATTTTAAGAAATAAACTAAAACTATTGTATCCTATAATATGTCGTAATATTTTTTTCACGAAAGAAATGGTCAAATAGCCTTGAAATGGTAGAAAAGTTGGTTAAATAATTTTAAGAGATATTAAATGCTTTTAAAAAATTTAAATGGAGATGTATAACTTATGATTAGCATAATCATCCACTAATGAAATTACATATCATCATTTAATTATACAAAATTTTGAAAATCACAAATTTTCTCATTATTAACAATGAAGCCATGACATTACTAAGGGATCCATAAGGATCATTTATACCATCCACATAGCTTAAAAAAATTATATAAGCTTTTCATATCAACATTCATATCATACCAGACCTGAAGAGAAAAAGGTGGAATTTTTTTTCCTTTAGAATTATGCAATAGGTTAAACTTAACCCTTTTAAAAAGTCATTGAGTAGTTATGTCCTAGCATTTAAAAAATATTAATAAGTTTGTGACATAGTAGCCTTCCATACATCATACAAACATTACACATGGAGCCACACTAGTCCACTAAGAATAAAGTCCATTCAAAGTTTGGATCCTCTACTTTGAGTTAGTCTCTGATACTATTTCTATTGTGGGAGCCAACTATAACTAACCCTTGTTTAGTATACTTTTTAATTTTTTTTTATAAATTTTTAAGCTCTTTGTATTTATAATTTAGTTTAAGTCATTTTCGAATTGATTAGTACCTTTTCAAATACTTATAGCTTTGAATTCTATCTACGATATCCTTATGGTGGTATGATAATTTTGGTTAGAAAAACAGTTGTTCTAAAATGAGTTTAAAATGGCTTAAACTTAAGTGCTTGGTTGCTTTTTGCTACTTCTTGTTGTCATCTTTCACCTTTACCAATACTATGGTCAATTTATGTGACCTACATGACCCTCCTTGATGCTTTCAACTGATTGATCAGCTTAGCACACACTCACCAGTGTTGATCTGCAATCCATCAAATTCCTAACCTATCAACACATGTCGACTTATTAACTCGTTCTGACCTGCAAATTAGACTTGTGGTGTAACTATTTCGCTTCGCTTGCATTGCACTAATCACGTAAGCCACCTTGTTGCCTCTTACTACATTGACACTCAAAATGCACATGCAAATTTTGGAGTTTCTTATGCAAAATTAATTTTGCTTCATTTCAAGGAAAATCTTTGGTTGAATTCAAATTATGTTTTTTATAATTTATAAGGATTTTTTAAATCTAAAAAGTACTTTAGAATTCTAATATGTGTTCCACAATATTCCAATAATATCCTTTTGTTTCCTAGGTTAACAAATTATCATTGTAGCTTTGACATCTCTACAAATAATTATATTTATAACATCGTAAGTAATCAAATTTGAATGAAATAACAAAGTGCTACCACAAAACTAGTTTAATATATGCATGTTATGCATATTCAATATAACTGTGTCATTCTAGAGGTAACATAGGAACGAGAGTGTAAAGCTAAACAAATAGGGACCCTAAAATATTGCTAGTGTTCATAGGAGCATCAAATCTCTAAGAAAGCTCCTAATAACTTAATCTAAACTTTTTGGAAATTAACCTTCTCATCCAAATTTCTAATTTTACGTAATGAACAAGTGATTTCTTATTTAGCATTCTAAGAACATCACTTGTGGACCTTGATATTCACCACTAAGTTTAGTAATTTGGATGTTGGCTATTAAAATTACTTTTTCTTTTGGTTAACATCTCTTTATTTTATGTTAGGTGTATGTTTTAAGTTTCTAAGAAAGTTTTTACTTGTATAATGATACTAGGATTTGTTATTGTAAACCAATAGCAGCTTTAGGTAGGCCTTTAAGAGGATACTTTGTATGTACCTCTAAAATTTTCCATATCAATGACCTAAAATAGGTTTTAACATATTATCATTTATTATCCTGGTATTAAATGATGGTTAACTATAAGAGTTTTGTATAATTTGTCATTTTTCTCAAAAATACCATATTTTTAATTTTATGCTTTTTAAATAGCTAAAATGTATTAAACAGTATATGAAACAATTTAAAAAAACAAAAAAATCTTATTTTCACATTTGAAGCTACAACATTTGTTTCTTTGCTATTGCATTTGATGATTTGTTTGTTTTTCTTTATCTTTAAGATCTAAAATTACAAACTTTTTTCAAACCTAATTGCTTATGAGTAGTAGGTCAGTAAAATATTATAAGATGTCTAATTCTCCACTAGTCAATCTTTTATGGACCTAATAATATAACATGTAGCTATAGAACTAATTCATTCTAAGAGCTAAGAACAACTTCAGTAGCATGCATAGACCAATTGGAACAATATAATGAAAATGGATGTGGTGGAACCCATAGACCAATTGGTTTTTGACATTCCCTTTCTTATGAGAATGATAACACTCTTACAACAAAGAAATAGAACTAAAAAACTAAAATGATTTACATAGTTTTATATGCACTCTATGTTGTGTGGCTTAGCAAGATGGGTATGAGTTTCTTGGAATAAAAAGTTTGGTTCCTTAAAGAATATTTAAAGAAATTCTTTAAACTAATTTCTTAATAATCTTGAGTACATCTTTAAAACTGAATATTAACAAATGTTAATTTTCTTTTAAACATAATAATTTTATTTTAAAACAGATTGATTTTTTAATAAAAAATTTTAATGACAATTTTGAAAAAAACAATAAAAATAAAAAAAATAAACATAAATGATTATTAGGTACTTAAATTTAAAATCAAGCCTACACTTACCCATGACAAACATCAAGTAAAAATATAGCAATAAATATAAGTCTTTCACTGCACATTGACTACAATTAACACTTTGAATAATCAAACAATATAAATAAGCTACTACGACTTTATAGCATAATAAATATTAAAAATAAATAAAATAATTCTATAAGACAAAATTGAAATTAATACAAATAAAAAACCAATGATTGAAAAATACTTAATAAGATAAAAGTGCTTTAATTGAATGCATTAAAAATATAAGAAATTGAGAACTTCACTGATTTGAGAGAAAAGTAGAGATTGGGTGTTTGATAATTGAAAAACACAATGTATGGAAGTGAGAATGAGCACTAGGTGGTAATGACTTAAATGACATGAAAAATTTTCTTCAAATTTTGAAAAAAAAGTTAATTTTGTTTAAGAATACACCTATTTACACATATCTTTAATGATTAAAAATATTTGCCAAATTGATGTATTACTCAATAACAATAAATTATAAAAATCTCAATAGCTCAAAATAATTATTAAAAGAGCTGTTACGTTTACAGCTACTTCATCAAAAGCCTACTTAATCTCTTTATACCTAAATACTTGATTAGATGACTAGATTAAATAAGCACTAATTACAAATTAGGATTTGATCTAGACTATTATATTTGAATTAGGATCTGATGTTTAGACTAGGATCTGATATCTAGATCACAAAATTGTGTCATTAGATGACAGACTTAACTATTTGCTTAAAAGTGGTTTTGACTACATAATTATGCAAACAGATGGCAAAAATATTGCCATAATTCTAATTATAATCACGTGAAATAGAAACAAGTTTTAGTCTTATATTATATGAATAATGGATCATTATGGCTTTATAAAAGTTTTCTTACACTACGTAACAAGTGTATTAGTTGGAGTTGGCTACCTCTGGTTTGGTCTAAAGTATTTCCTCTATTGCCAGTACATTCTTGTTTAATTAAAACTGAAATTGTGAGTTATATGTTGAACTAGAACTGTCTAAATAGTTTTGGTGTCATTTTCTTGATAAAAAAAGTGCATCTAATCATATTTTGTTTGGTTACCCTTGTGTTTAAAGTGTCAAGCCATAAATACTAATCATTTCATCATAATAAATTTGATTAGAGTGAATCAGATTTACTTTTGAAAAATAAGTCATCTATCATTGAAGATAATAAATTAAGGGTCTTCAAAGTACCTCGGAGTATTTTCAACAAGATTCAAAGATGAAAGACGTATGCGTCCAGTTTCTAAAGATTTTTTTACTATAAAATAGAATATTGGCTCATTGATTATAATGCACATCTTTATTCACTTTCAAATCCTAATTTAAGTATCTAATTTATTAAACATTTTCATTATTAAGGAAAATTATAAGATCTTATTTTTTTACTTGGTCCTTTTTTTATTAAATCCATTTGACAAATCTTTGTCAAATTTCATATCAATTGATAAACTTTGGGTAACCTAAAAAATAATTTTATTAAATTTTTAAATTAAAAGAAATAAGCATTACCTTAAGCTCATGAAATACAAAGCACTTAGACTAACCTAGCCCAAGCGAGCTTTGAAGCATTGTGTTAGGAGACCAGTTAAAATCAAGCTTAAATAGGACAAAAATTTGTTAGAGGCACAACGATGAACTTGGTTGAGATAAGATAGAGGATAATTGGGGTTGAACTGTAATTAGATATATAGATGAGGGTCAAGTCAGACCCATAACCATGAAATTACCTCTAAGTATATGAGTGGCGCAAGTGATGAAATCCCAGGCACATTTGTATTATCCACCAACGAAAGGTATTGTAAGGAGAAAATTATTTTTCTTTTCTACAATGTGAGTCTAACTTTAATTCAAATTCTTAACATAAAAAGCATGTGCTATTTCTTGCCATTCAGTTTTGGATTAGATTGTAAATGTTTCATCCACTATAAGCACTGGATCTTGCCTCAAAATAAAACAAACAAGATCACTTTGTCCCCAATTGGATTGCTTTGGTTGTTTCAACCTTTTGAAATAATATTCTCATGAATTTGATTTCTCAACACTTTCCATTTTTTTATCCTATAGCTAACATCTTTTTTTCTTTTCGAAATGATGAATTGAATGATCTAGATCTTTTCTTACTCGATTGGATGGGTAAGAACTGTTCCGTCTTGATCCAACTATCATAACTAATCTTTTTTATAATATTAGATCTAATAGTCTAGAACCTCTTTAATAAGATCCAATGATGCTCGTCGATCCCACCTAATGGTAAATTTCCTAGTCATTATTTGAGTCATTTTGTTCAACTGATTCAAAGAAATAATTTAAGTTGTTTGGAAGATCTTTTTAAGCTATTTAGAATTATTATTTCAAGAAACTTTTCCTTAACTTTCTAAAAACTTCAATCAAACTTTTTCTATATAAGCCTAAGCATTATTCATGGAATGACAAATAAACATGAACCAATATTTCAGATCTCAATAAAGCACAACATGATATACTACTATCATAACATCTATTGACAACAACTACAACTTAGTTCCTCAAAATATGTCAAATTCTTTTAGCTAATCTTATCGCCTCAAGCTTTTAATTTTGTACTTGTCATAGTAATTTTAAGCTTGTCATGCCTTTTTTCATTATTCAACATACACCAAAAGGTATATAAATTTATAAAAATTTGACTTTCTTATTATATTTTTCCTTTTTCTTTTTGGTTAGCTAGCCAAATATTTATAAAAGCTTGAGTTTAGTTTGATGTCATAAAAACTCAAGTTGGTGTTAATCTTGTAAAATCTTGTGTTATAATTGAACCCATAAAGCTTGTAGGTTGAAGGTTAGTCGTTAGAAAAAACCTCAAGTGGTAAACTTTTGGAAAGTAGTGATTTTTTTAACATAGTTGCCAATGGACATTGGATCTAGTTTGAACCAAACAATCTAAAAATTTTATTGTATTATTATTTTTAATTTTTTTAATTATAAAAATTAAAAATTGACATATATAAAATATTATTTTTCATAAACATAAAATTATTTTTATGAAGAATTTTGAGAAAATATAATCTAAAAAATTAAAAAATACTTTGAAACACATAAGTCACCTATTCATGCAAGATTCGTATACTTGTTTTTGTTTTGATTAGTATCGAAGAGGGTTCTCTACAAAAGAAAATGTGAGTCAAATCACTTGGGTGAACCATGTGTGTGTTTTAAATATCTATTATGTTTACTTAATTATTATTTTTATTATACAATAAGTTTAATCTCTACCTTACCATTTTTGTGTTCTTTCAAAAATATGTGTTTAATAATTTTCTTCTTAAATTTATATTTTAAAATATCATCCCTCATGATCAGTATCTATGCAATAGTAGATGAAGGTCTTCTTCAATAATTCTATCATTATTTAAGGGTATAAAAAGCAAACTACAATTCCTTTCAACAAAATGGGACTAGCTTTTATACAGTTTTTATAATTTTGAAAATCATTCCTATTAAAATTTAATAGTCATGATTTTTAGGAATTTCAAATCTGTTTTTGTTATAGTTATTATGTATTTATTTACTATTTTACTCTTTATTTTATCCTTTTTTAGTTATAAATTTGATTTTGTAAATTGTAGATATTTACTAAATTTTATAGAAATTTTTTTGTAAAAAATCAAAATTTTTTATGTTAAAGAAAACATTTATAATTTTTTTGTTGTTCACATTTGAATCAAATATGCCATTTCACTAGTTTTGGATATGATTTATTAAAATTACGCATATTTAATATTTACTTTGTAACAATTCTTAAACAAAAATTTTAATATTGAAAACATTTTAAATTTTTACTTTTTATTTTTTTTGTTATGTTTTATGTGTTCATAAAAATGCAATAAACACTTATGTTTTTGTGAAATTATTATTTCAAAATTTTAATGCGTAATTAGTTTTTTTAATTTTGTTGATGTAATATTTTTTTCTCATTACATAGCTTCACAAATTGAAAGCTTTATAAAAAGTACAATAATTTCAAATTTTTATGTTTTAATTTTTTTAAATATTTTAATTTTAATTGAAAATTGTTTAGATGTTGTTTTGTTGATTAATCTTTAACATAAGATATTATGAAACAATTTTTAATATGCTGATTATAATTGAATAATATTATTTTCTTTTTTCCATAGTTAATTTTGTTTGATTTTTAATAATTGTAACTTGAAAATTGATATTTAATCAGTAAAATTTTTAAAAACTAACATCGTGATAGATTTTACTATAAATTTATAAAAAAAATATAAATTAATAATTAAATATAATAAATAAAGTATAAAAATAAAATGTTAATTAAATGTAAGAAGAAATAAGCTATGACATAGTTCAAAATATTTATTTTTTTTTAAATAAAACATAACTTGTCAAAAGAAAGTTTTTACCAATAAAAATAATTTTTTTGTTAAAGAAAGTGAAAAATATGAAATTTTAAAAAAAAAATTAATGGAAAGATGGTCTTGAAGTGATATAACAAAAATATACACCACTAAAATAACCACGCATACTTATTATCAAATTAGATCTTCTACAACAAATCTTGAATGAATGATGGTAAACACAATTACTAATCAAGACTTGACATCTATCATAATATCAAATTAAAGCATAAAATGGATATGAGTAACGATCATGTACTAATTAAGTAAGCCATGCTCTTATCAATCACATTTATTAATAAAAACAAGGTGATAAAAACTTTTTTAGAAAAAGAGTTTCTACATATTATAAAATGCAAAAGTACAAAAAACAAAATGGCCTCATACAATGTTGCACACTTGAGGATCCTTCAACATACATAAGGTTTATGAAACATAGCACATGATGTGCCTATGAAAATTTTGTTATAATCTTTAAGCAAAATGCTCAAGATGGTATGAAGTGATTCTCCTAGTTTTGTAAACCTAATAGTCTATTGAATTTGTTAATGGCAAAATTTCAAATAGACAGCACCAATGCTATTATATGTGAACCTATTATAAATAGTACTCTCTCTACCTAGTAAAAGAAATGAAGCAATAATCATTCAGGTTCATTGATGAACATCGTGAATGGTAGTTTCCTATGCTCAGTTGTCTAGAAATGATAATATACAATATTAGGACAATGTAGTTAATATTTTAATTACTTTTCAAAGGGAAAAGTGCAATTGAAAAGTTATCTACTAAGATTTCTATGGTATTTTCACAGTAGCACAACTTTTGAAATTTGGCATCTTATTATTTTTGACATAGAAAAAATCAAACTTTATGACTTTTACAATTTTTGTTTGTAAGGTACTTGAGTTTTACCCATGTTGAATATGATCCAACTTTATAATGGAATTTTATAACAATATCATGTCTATTTGTTATCTAATTGACCAACCATCTTTGTAATGTTTTTAGTCCTTTGGTTACCCTTATTATAAATAAAGTACCAATCCACCTTAATTGCTTCGAACACTTGCTTAATTTGCTGTATGTTCTTTTTTCTTTATAGGATGTTTTTGGATTCAGGTTCATTCTAAGATATGTGATGTAAACTTGTTCAACCATTAGCATAGTATGCTTATTTCCACTCACACTTCCAAAAACTTGGCGGTTGAAAAGACACTCGCTTCTATGGGAGAGAAATGGACATCTAATTAGGAAAGAAAATTTAATATTTTACTTTTTCTAATCCTAAGTGATTCGTACAACTATAGACGACTCCTTCATACAACTTTTGTGCACATTGAGTTTCCCTTTTCTAACAGGTGGCATGATGTCGCTGACTAACATGTATGTTTTAAACCACATTTAACATAATGGGTGAATTAGTCACAATTGCACCAATTTCATGTCCTCTTAAATAGTTTTCTTAAGAAAAAACATTAGAATATGTTATAGCAACTATTGATCATGTTTTTCATAGAGCAAACGTTTAGCTGACTAGTATCCATGTTTGCCTTAAGATTCCTTGCTTTTAAAAATTTTATTTTCATTACTATATGATTTATATAATTTTTATGTACTTAATATTACCATTTAGATGTCGAAGTAATTTATTATATTATATTTCATATTTCTAGGCACTTGAACATTTTTATTGTAAGAATTATTTTTTTAAATTAGTAATGCAAAAAGTTTTTACCTTGGAAAATTTTCTATTCCATTGATGAAGGTTCCTTTAAAATATTCTCAAATTTTTTTACTTAAACCATGAAGGTTCCTTTACAAAGCTTCATAGAAAAGTTTTTTAGTATATTATGTAAAATTTTTCAACATTTTAATTATTGTACTACACATACAACATGCTTCTTCTACTTTTACATTTTTTAATCTTATCACCTTAATTCTTCTTTGTTAATTATTACTAAAATGACAAACAATATTTTGATACCAAAACTATCTTTTCAAAATGCTTATAAAATAGTTGTATAAATAATAAAATATTTTTCAAATATTTAATCTTGAATAATCATCATTTTTAAGTACAAAATTAGATTTTACATGCTTTCTTAGAATTTTTTATTTTTTATTTACATTAAATCGTTATAATTTAGCTATCAATATTTTTAATTTTTATCATTTTTATGGATTACATTTGAATCATAAATTTCTATGCTCTAAAATGTCAATACCATTATTATCAATACATTTTGCAATTCAACTTTTGATTTATTATAACAGATTTCTAAAAATTGATTTTATTAAAAAAATTTTGCCAATGACAAAACTTATATTAAATTTTAACTATTTTTTTGCTTAGATATTTAGTACTAATTTTTTGCATGAAAGATTGGAAAGTTGCATGCAGTCTTAAAGACTTCAAATTTTCTTAAATCCCAAAACTCTATAAAGTCCTTGTCTTGCCTCAGTATATGCAACGATACCAATACAACTTAAGGCATAGATCTTTCCTAGATGCCCATATATCCCAGTGTATTGAAGAAATCTTACAAATTCAAATGAAATTTATACGCAAATCTGAAGCCATTTAGCATTTAAGTTTTTGCTAACAATTCTAACGTTGTCATTTTCAACTACAATATATTATATAATACAATCTCAAAAGGTTTTCTTGTACTATAGCTAAACTTGAAAAATATTAAATTTAGCACAGATACAATGAAATCAATTAAGTGAAAAGTCATTTGATGTAATGTTTTAGCACTACTTTTTAATCAAATATTTTTTTGTTTGTAAAAATCCCAAAACTCTACAAAGCACTCACCAAACTTGATGGAACTCAATATCCTTATTAATGGATATCATATGCAATGATGATAATGCAACAAGTGGTGTAGAGTTTTCTGATAAGCCCCTTTATCGCTATGCATTAAAGACGTCCCACCAATTAAAACCAAATATGTAGGTAAATCTAAAAAAATGTACCCTCTAAATTTTGCTACCACTTCTAATATTGCTTATTTTCAACTTCAAAAAATTTTACAAAATAATTTCAATGACCATTCTTGTATTATTTTTCTATCAAACATATATTCAATCTTGTTTATTAGCTAAGGAAAGATCATGCTTTACAAAAACTTTTTTTCTTACAAGTCAATAAATATGGGATAGTGATAACAATAACAAAACATATTTAAGCTACTTAATCAAGAATGTTTAACACATTTATGCACGAAATTAGTATTTAAATACTTTTCATTTTGTATTAAAATTTCCAATTTGTTTATTTAACAACTTTATATATTTTTTCTATTCATACTACTTTTATTTATGTTGACATGCTATAATTTAGTTATCAATATTTTAATTTTTCTCATTTTAATGATTTATGTTTCAAATTTGAATCATACAATTTTTATGCCCTAACTTGTCTATATCATTATTATCAATATATTTAAATATTTTATCTATTACAATAAGCTTTTGAATATTGAATTTTTTTAAAAGAATTATTTGCCATTTTGAAAACACTAGCATTAAAATTTTAGTTTTTTTTGTATTTCATATTTTTTAAAAGATTTTAAATTTCTTGAAAGATTACCAAATTCTATGCAGTATTAATTCATTTCATTTTTGAACGTATTGGTCAAATTAGCATTACAAAGGCTTTCATCAACGCATTGCAATTTTATTATCTTTATATTGGTAATTATTTTGCACTTTTTATTTCAAAAGGTATAATTTCTATTCTTGTACTTTATGAAATTTTTTTTTGATATTTAAGTGTTAAACAATTTATTGAATTTATTAATTATTATTCCTTTAGATTGTTCTACTTGCATCAATAATTTTGTATTACTTATGATTTTATCACTTATATTTTTTTAATTGTTTCTAACAAAAGTGATATTTAGCAATGTTGCACAACTAAAAGTATCTTATTTTATCATGCAAAATACTATTTTCATATCATGAAATTTATTGTATGTAAAAAAATTTTGTTTATATTATTTTATTCATTTACAATTTATATTAAAACATTTTAACTTTTTTGATATATGGATCTACATTTTAAATAATTAATTATTTTTATAATTTTCCATTTATTATATGCTTTTGTAATTTTCTTAATTGTATAGATACATATCACTGATTTGTAACACTCATTCTTTTAAATAATTGAAATATTTTGTTATATGTTTTATATTCATTAAGAATAAAGTTTGATAATTTTTAGTGAAAGAGTATTCTATTAATAAGTATGCACGAAGTTATCAACATATAAATTTGTTATAAGCAGTACATATTTTTATATTAACATGTTAATGACATAATTTCAAACTAATGCATAATGTGTGTAGCACTAATTAATTTATTATATCTTAGTTACTTTGCCTTATTCAGAATATTTTGGTAGGAAAATTATTTTTTATTATCTTATTATACCATTAAGTTTTTAACATTGTACTAACATAGAAAACATAAATTTTTTTCCATTACATGTTTATAAAAGTACTCTTTAAAAACTTTTTGTGACAATATTTCTTCTAAAAAAAAGAATTCTCTTTTACAATTTCATTACTTTTATTATGACTTTTTTTATTTTTGTAATTGTATTATTAAGGCCTAAACAACTTGATTTCTTACATATTTGATATTTAATTTAAAGTTTTAAATTTGTTCATCATATTATACTACTTTTAATTACTTACTCATCTATAGTAAATTTTTTAAAGATTTTTTATTGCCTAAATTTTTTTTTGAGTTAATGTTTTCACAAATAATTTAAAATTGTAAATAAGATAAATAATTGCAATTTAATTTTTAAAATGTTCTGCCTTATAACTTATACTACCTTTTTTAAATTTATTCTAATACTATAAAAAGCTTTTTACATAGCATAAAAAACTGTCATATTTTAAATTATTTTTTCATTTCACAATATTTCAATTTAAATTATTTTTTCAAATTTGTACTATAAAAAAAAAATAAAATATTTTAGATGACTAAAAATTTATTTATAATTGTCAACAAATATATTTTAGATAGTAAAATAAAAACAAATTAAAGTTTTTAATATGTATAAATATAAGAAATACTTTGAGTAATTAAAAATATTAAATATTTATTCTATGTACAAAAATTGTAAAATGTTACTTCCTATGTATTGCTATAACTTTTTTTTATAGAAGAATAATGCATTAAGAAATAAAAAAAATAAATGTTATAAATAAAATTTTAAATTAATTAGAATTATGAATGAACTATGAAATTAAAAAATAATTTACTTTCAAACAAAGAGACATGAAAATGTAATAAAGATAAACAAATTATTCAAAATTAAGAAATTGCTATGACTATTGAATATTAAAATTGTTAAGGATAAATTATATAAATAGTGAAATGTCTTACCATTTAAAAATTGTAAGAATGCCTTGGAAATATAATTTTTTGGGTGAATAGTAATATTGAAATGTATTCTTCAATTTAATTAAAATATAAATATTTGCACAATAAAAAATAAGATTATAAAAATGAAAAATTCAATTGTATTCTTTGTAGTTAAACCTACAGTTAAGTAATATGATAAGATGAAAGCCATCTCACTTATCCATAGCTTGGTGAACATATCAATCTTGTAAATTTTTATTCCACAAAACAACTTGTTATGCACATTTTTGGGTAATGTTTTAAAGTTTCTATTAGATTTATTTTTAAGTTTTTTTCTATGCATATTTGTACGTGAGTTATGCGCATTATTTTTAAAGTTTTAATTATTCTTTTATTGTAATTTTTTTATATGTTTTTTAATTGTTTAAAAGTTTTTGAAATCAATAAGATGCCATTTGCCTTTCATTATATAAGAATGCCTTTAATGTATGGTATAATTATATATATATTCTCTCCTTTTTTTTATTTTTTTGTGATATTTTTAATTTTTAAAATTTTGTTAGAAAACATGACTTTTTTATATATTGTAATTTCTTCTATCAGCATTACTCATTGGTCATCTTTGTATTAATAAAACGTCATCAATTATAATAAGTTTTTTGTGCATTTCATCTTTTGGATAAAAAAATTTATATGTTACCAAAATAGTTAGAAATATTTGTGATTCCCTTTGTTAATCATTTTATACTTTTTATGTTTTATGATGCTGTAATTTTTAATGAATTGCTTTCACAT
Source organism: Vanilla planifolia (assembly GCA_023846275.1). Classification (NCBI taxonomy): domain Eukaryota; kingdom Viridiplantae; phylum Streptophyta; class Magnoliopsida; order Asparagales; family Orchidaceae; genus Vanilla; species Vanilla planifolia. Next base: position 252,005 of record CM043871.1, on the reverse strand, counting down.
AACTATAAACATTTTGGAAGAGCATCAACATTGTAAATTATGTGTTCCTTAAACATTTTAGTGTTTTTTGCTTCCTCATTTGCATTACATAATATTATTCTTTTCTATTACTAAAATTTTTTTTTAATATATCATACATTTGTAAGAGTATTTAATGAAGCATCATATAATTATATTATGTAACTCATTTAAATATTTTAATATTTTTCAAACAAAAATATTTCTTTTTTATGTTATATGTATTTTATAACTTATAATGGCATAATTCTTTTAAATTATGTTTAAATAAAAAATTATTTTTTAATACTTTTATTATAATATTTTTGTAAAATAAAGAAATATAATTTTTTTAAATGCAAATTTTATAAATGAATTCACATAATTTAGGCATTATTATTTTTTTTATTATTTATGTGCCTTTGTTATAGTTATAATACTTTTATTTAACTTGAATATTTTTATTGAATATTATTTTTTAATTATAAAATATTGATATTTTTAAATATTATTTATAATAGATTTTAATTTTGATAAAATTTTTTAAAATAATAAAAGTGCACTAGAATCTCTTTTAGATTCTTAAATCCCAACTTGACAAGAAGGAATGGAAATGTTTCATTAGCCAAAGCATATTCGACACCTTCCTCTGACACTCTTCAATCAACGTTATCAAGTCTTGAAACGTTCTAGGTGTTTTGGTACACCTTTTGAACTTTTTAAAAATTCGATTTGAATGAAGTTTGTAGTAGCTGCCACAATTACATACTACCATCAAGTGAGTGGCAATCTTAATCATACAATAGAGATTATGTTGACAAAAAAATAGTGAGATTATATTGACCAAAAAAATTGATGACTTATTGGAAGATGTACTTTGAATGAAATTTATTGAAATATTATTTTAAGTAATTATTCTCCTTAAAGAATTTTTTCTCACTATAAAGTGGCTTAGTTTTGATACTACTTGAAATGTGCTTTATTAAAAGAGATGAATGGTTAAGAATACAAACATAGACTTTTCAAAAAGTTTTGGAAAAATATATATTAAAGTAACTATTTTAGGTTTCCTATTAAGCTCCAACAAATAATTCTAAATAATTTATTGCAAATTTTAATTGTTTTATAATAGAATAATTTTATTTAATCTTAAAAGAAAAATGGAAATAAGAAAATTTATAAATAGGATGTCATCAAGGTATAGTGATTTGTAAAAAATCATGGTTTTGAGTCATCTATTTCTTAAGATAATTAATTTAAATAAAAATTATTAAAGTGAAGATGAAGTTTAATTTTTATACCTTGTAAAACATTTTAATTATTCTTAATATTTTAATACAAATAAAAGTGACAATTTTAAAATTAAATTCAAAATAAATTTTTAGTAATGATTAACTTTAATGAAGAGAATCCTCATAGGATGTAACATTTTCTCATATGTAGGTTCTTCAATTAACATAAACATTAGCTAAACAAAATCTTAAATTCACTTAATAAAGTTTATTATAAACACTTAAGTGTTATCAATAAACAGAGCACAATAACTCGTATTCAACTCCACAACTATTACATTAAAGGGCATGCAATTATTTGATTTATAGGCATATTTAAGTAAATATTTTGTGTCAACATGATTTCAATTCTCATTAGCTTAATATTAAATGTATGGTTAATTAAATTATTTTTATTTTAACAATTCATTATTATTTATTTATATGTTTCCCTATCTACTTTGGCAAATAGAGATTGACATTTCATCTTACATAAAGATTATGAAAAGCAATGCTCTTCATCATGAATATGATGAAAGTAAACTTATGAGTCATATGAGTATCATGTGGTTGGTATCATAATTCTAACCTAAAGTACTACATAGAAGATATGCTTTAGATGAGAAATTACTATGCTAAGAGCTCTATCCATTAGCTTCGACATTAGAAAGTTCAACAATTCCAAAGCAATGTCTCTAGCACTCATTTTCTTTCCTTCAATATTTTATTATCCCAAGAATCAGTTAATTAAGTTCTATAATAGATTGATTTACTAGATCTTAAGATGCATATTTTGAAAAGCTTTATAAGAAAGATTAACAAACAACACAATTATTTTTTATCATCAAAATATTTTGTAAGAACAAAGTATTCAACATAACTAATATAAAAGGTAATAAAAGTTTTAAATAATTAAAATTTTATCCATAAAATGTCATTTTATCTCTCCTCTTGCTTTGTTTATCACCTATTATGATAGATTAATATATGCTTAAGTATTATCTAATATTTATGCACACTATCTAAATCATCCTCTAGCTCAATCTACATATCTAAACTTATTTTTCACTCTTTTGAATCATGTGGTAATAGTTGTCTTGCATTTCTTTGTGACAAATTAGTCTCAACAAGACTAATGCTTATTATCTACATCCAGCTAAATCAATTTTATAGGGGCAGTAATTGTATTCCTTCGTGTCATGCTTATAATATTTGTCTAAAATTTTCAACAATTAGATTACAAAATTTTATTATTTTAAATAAACTAATAATTTGCATCTCTTTCTTTCAATTTTGTTTTCCTTTACATGGTGAGAATTGTTTTGTAAATAAGTTATGTACAACTTTTAATGTTTTAAGTACTCCATTATCATGATTGATTTATTTATATTCGTAATTTTGAACATCTTTTATTTCGAAGTTTAAGCATGTTTAACTTGTAAAATCATGAAAAGCTTTTTGATGTTATGCTATGTCAATAATTCATTTATTTCAATATAATAACTATCTTTTTTCATATATTTACATTTTTTACGCAAGTAAATGTTCTCTTATTGAGTTAATTACTTATTTTAATTTTTAAGTAACTAATTTAAGATACTATCATTAAAAGATTAACACTTCCATTATACATAGTATTTAATTTTTGGCATTGTTAAATAATAAAATTCCTACTTCACATTGTCATACATGGTTAATGTCTTGTAGTTTTTCCATCTATTAAATAGCTATATTTTTTATTTAATTTTTATTCTATAATTTCAATTATTTCAAAAACTACACATGTTTTTTGAGTTAACTATTTAATAAAATTAATTTTTCAAAAATAAATATTTTTATGGTTTAGTAGATAATTGATAACACTATCCTTAACTTAAAAATTCTTTCATTGTATATGTTTGTTTTATATTTATTAATCTATATAAACAAATTACTATTTCAATATTTGTAAATAGTTCTAAATGTTGTGCATTTTTCTCTAACATGTTAACCTTATATAGTACTTTTATTTTATTCTACTTTAATTATTTTTTCAAATGATTTCACCTATTTATGAAGTTTTTAAATTTTTATTATTATAATTATTTAACAATTTAATATTTTTAACTTGCATTAAGTAGCATACTTTTGGGCAATTGTTAAGATTATTTCTCTAATATAATGTAAATTAAAAATGATTAATTTGAATTATAACATTTTAACTCTTTATATTTTTTACTTATGTTACGAAATACTGTTTTTCATTAATTAGTTAACACTTTAAAAAGATATTTTTTATGATTCTTTTTAAATTTATATATTTGTTATTTTACATTCATTGAAAAATTTATGAGAACTTTTCAAGGTGTGTTGTGTACTTAATTTCTACAATATTTAATAAACATTAGTTACATTAGTAATTTGAAAAGCTCATTTTATTTTGGTTACATTGATGAAATTAATTTTTATTCTCACATCACAAAGGAAGCTATTTAAATACTTGTAATCAATGTGATTTTAATTTTTTTCTCAATTTCTTTTGAATTTTTGAATATTTTTTATCATATTGTAATAATTGTTAAATTAGAATTCTAGAAGTGAGCCTACAATAAAAAAAATTACATAAATACTATAAATTTTTTTTAATTTTTATTATTTGAGTGATTGATGCAATTATAAACTTTTTTTACTACATTAAAGTTATTATTTTGACTATAATATCAAATAAAGTCTTATTAAACTTTTTTGCACATTGATTTAAATATTTGAAATATTTAGAATTAAAAATAAGTCTATGTTTATCTACATTTTGAAATATATTTTAATCTAAAAGTAATTTAGCATTGTAATATGATTTTATATTCTTTGCTCATTTAGTTACTCCTTTTCCAAAATATATATTTGTCATTGATGTGCTTTTAGGATCAACGTTCTCAAGTAGCATGAATTGTTTTTAAACAATAAATTTGTTGTAGATTATGTTTAGTCATTTCTCATGTTGGTTTTGTAAAATGAAAGCTTTAATTGCAGGAACCAAAAAAAAAGTTATATATCTCAAATGAGAAATTATGTTTCCTTTTTTTTCTTCCCCTTTCATATTTTTTTTTATTTATGCTATAGATTTTTTATTTATGTCACACAATTTTTTTCAATTACTTGTTTATATAAATGAAATTTGACATTTAAATATTTAATGTTTAATTTATAATTTGAAAAAACAAAGTTTTATTATTAAAATATAGTAAAAATGAGATGCAAGCTACCAAAAATATTTATATAAGTAAAATGTTTCTAATTTTCTAACTAACAACATAACTATCAAAAAGTCCAATCGTAGTGTTGTGAGATTTGTAATTATGTTGGTATAAAAATGTTAAGAGTGAAAATTAAAAGTAAAATAGTAACATTTAAATTAACAAAAATTATGAATGGACTTTATGAAAAAATAGTTTCATAATGCAAGAACAAGAAATAGAGATTTTTTTACATTAGAAATGTTAGCAATATATGTATCATATATCAAAAATAAGTTGACATAACCATCAAATCTGGTGAAATATAAAAATGTAAAAATATATAAAAAAGTAAAACAAATGTGAAAAATTCAAATATTTAAAAAATGTGCAAAATATTGCGTAGTTAAATTTTTTAAGAAGCTTTATTATTAAATAATTCAAAGAAAAAAAATTGATGAAAAAAAGGAAAGAAACAAATATTACAAAATAAAATAAATGCATAAGTTATAGAAACATAACAGTTTATAGTCATAAGAATCAATTAAATTATATTAAATATTTAAAAATTATAAATTATTTTTTCTTATGTTAATTAAGAACAGTTTATAATTAATACATATCATTACAAATAAAAGAAGAAATGAACTTAGAGGAACTTTAAATACTATGCAAAGGTGGCTCATTATTTATAACCATGCAAACCAAACATTAGTATCAAATTTATTATCCTAAATCATTATTGAGTACTATAGTTCTAAATTATATCAGATAATTTTGTAATGTTAGCTATCTTCAAACCCAAAAATATAATAGGTATGATCATAATCATTTTTCAAATGTATTATAAGTTTTATTTGGGATGAACTTAGCATCCTCTTGTTGCAAGATGCCTAGACGACTTATTTAAATGTTATGTCATAAAATTTTAAGAATTGTTTTTAAAATAAATTTGCTATATAGTTTATTTTAGGGTAACTTTATTGTGCTTATTATGACATTTATTTTTAATCAGATAACACTTTTTAACATATAAAAATCTTATTATGATTGCGATTCTCAATGTATTTTAAATTTTAAAAAAACAATTTTATAAAAAAAGGTTTTCATAAGTATACTCTTCTCAATGTATTTTAAATTTTGAATTTTATCCTCTTCTCAAGAGGTGAAAAATACTCCATTAAAAATATCAATATAATCTTCATCAAACAGTATGATGCATCAAATTTGGAAATTATTGTATAACATATTTTATCTATTCAGAGCAAAAAAATGAAACATAAGTATGAGAAGAGCATCAAGAGGCTCTTAGAATTTAAAAGAAACTACCATCCAATCCCTTTACTTGAAAGCACCTTATTCAAAGGAAAGAAGTAGGTTTTTCATTTACAAAACTACATTAACAAAACATGCATGAAGATAATTGGAAAGAGGAAGAAATTACACTTAATATTAGGTTTTGATTTTTAGCCATGTCCTTTAATTAATTCCACTCTATAATCTTATGATGTTCTATCCTTCAAGTAATATTATTAATATAGTAGAAGGCAGAATGAATGGTTTCCTTTAGAAGAATAGTTATTTAGCTTCCCAAATTTCTTTACCAATATAGAGGCTCTTATAAATTTATTACATTTTACTAACAACTGGGGCAAGTTGAATTTTTAAATTGACGATAGATGGACTTTCTAGGCATATAAGAACTCTCAAATTCTTAGTTTTATGGATTGTCCAAGATGCATAAACTTATTGAACCATTTTTTTATGATCCATGGCATTAAAAATAACCAACTTGACATTGTTCATCAATTGCTTCTACATTGATGGAGTTGTAGTCCAAAAACTCTTTAGCCATTAATGTATCTTGAGTTCCTCCATCTCTCATTTGTTGCAATATCTAGAAGTTAAAAATTTAAAACTAAATAATAGCAAAAATCCCAGAGATTTCTATTATAAAAAGATTTCAACATAATATTTATGTCATTTTCAATTGTAGTCTAATCAAGTATAGAAGCTCAATAAATCTTCAATTAGTAAAATATTCATTGCTTCCTCTACTTTGTAGAAGGAAATGTAGAGGAATAGAAGTGGCTCAAAAAACTCCCCTTAACACTAACTTTTGTCAAATTATACACTAGCACTAAGGGGAACCAATGCATCGTATGTTGTGGTTATGTGATCAAAGACAATTTGTGTAAAGCAATGAACTCATTCACAATTTATGAAGGATCTAAAACAAATATAGATGATAAGACATCATAACACTATTTGGTTTAAACTTAAGTCTAGCCTTGTAGTGCATTATTGTAAAATCAATTAGTAAATCAATCCTTGTAATGATTTCCTAAAGAATTGGTATCCCTTGGTGTATATTAATCCTATTGAACAAAATGAATCAATTTCAGTGTAAAGCGATTCGATTCTAGCACATATTTGGAGAATTCTATGTAGTGGTAAACCAATTTGCTCAATTTGGTAGCAATCATATTCATTAATACATTCTAGGCTCATAATAAATTCTAAAAAGTTTCAAACATCTAATTAAAAATGATAAAGAGAGATGTCCATATATTTATTGAGTGATCATAAAGAAAGTCATCCAACAAATGCCTCCACAATAAAACAAATGAAATTCCTTAAAAAGTTCATTGGGGTCGGCATGGATTTGTTCTTATAGAAATCACTGAGCAATTGTGGATGAAAAAAAAGAAGAAGAATCTTGGAAAAAAACAAATCATAAACGTTTATCATAACTTTTAACTTTTTCTAAACAATTAAATTCGCATAAACTACCTGGGGCTTTGTAGCTCATGCCAATTTGGCATGGCTCATTTCATTCATAGGAAACCCATGTCCATAGAACATCTTAATTCTAATAGATGATACCTATTCTTCTTATATTACAGATAATGATTTTTCCTTTACAAAAAAAAAATACTAATCAAACAAATTTCAAGATTTGTTTGCCAAAGCCAAACTTGGTTATAATAAAAAAACAAAAGAAAGACATATTGAAAACTTTTGGTGAAGTAAATTTAGTGTAAATTGTATTAAAATTACATTAAATTATTGTTTGTATTATTAATACAATGGTAAATTTGTGAATTATGAAACTACCTACGAAGTTTATTTTTCTCTTTAGAAATTGGATGTGTAAAGAATAAGAAAAAAGCCGTCACTTCCTTAATAATGTATTGGTAATTTGATCCAATAGGAAATGGAACAATTTATTAATTCAATCTCATGCCATGTTTCTAGAAGCTCATCATTGCCTCATCATTAGAATGTCTTAATTCTTTGGCCAGTTCATCCCCTCAATCAAACCAATGTTAGCACTAGTTCTATGGCATCAATTAGATACAATGGTTTTATTAAACAATACATCAAACTTTGTATTTCTTTTGGATAATTAGGTGATTTGTTTGAATTCATTACACCTTCACAATGGCATTCTATCTCACTAGTATGGTCACAAAAGTTTAAAGAAGCACGATGACACTCATCATTTATTTTAAAATGTTTGGTTATGGTGTTCATCTTATATTATTTGACAACTTCCTTCAAAGAAGTACTATCATCTGCTTAGATGATAATCAACAAGGATGATTTAGATTGTTATAAAATCTTTTTAGTTGGTATTAATGCCATTTTGTTATGATAATTCTTCAAAAATTAATTTAGAATACTTTGATGATGAATAATTTCTTAATAAGTGTAACATGATTCCTCAACCATCATAGCCTAACATTTCATGTCAAGACTACCATGCTCTATGCATAATCCTCAATCCTAATAGATCAATTTTGTCTTTTATGCCTCTACCTAGTGTTAGGATCATTTTGATATAGTCACTCATTACAATGGATTAGAAAAATCTATTGACTCTAATTTCCCTTTTCTATTTTTATAATAATGAAATCCATTAATGTAGAACATGTTATTTTACTTCATCATAAGATGGTTAGTGTCTAAATGTGTGGCATGGCACAAACCATTTTGATATGTATACAATGCCTCTAATTTTTATCAAGGTTGTTCAATTATGATAATGCATGAATATACTGGTCAAACTTATACATTTAGCCACATTGTCTCAGTTGGAGATGTTCAGTTCTTTAATTTGCATCGTTTATCACTTAACCAATATTTTCATAGAGTGTTTGCTATGATGATTCTATCCATATAGTGATTCAATTAATTGTGCTCCTATGTTTGCTTATTTCATTTTAATTTGTAAGTTATGTGGAATTGACCATGGTTATTGTGGATACCTTTATGTATTGCACTTATTCAAACCAATATATTGAATGGATCATACAAGTCCTTCAATGAGACTCACCAAATCATTGGTTGGTAACAAATTAGCTTACAACATTAATGGAAATTTGTACATTGAAAGCTCAAGGATGCTCGTCCTCCTTCTCACATATTATTATTTTCCTTTAGAGGAGCTCAGTATAATACTAATGCATTTCAATTGCAAAACTCTATCTATAATAACCTCTATATGCAATAGTATTTGTTTTTATAAAAGAGAAAGTTAACTAATGTTTTACATGACCTTGTAGTTTTGAAAAAGTTGATTAAATGATTTTAGAATGTTAACCACTTAAAATAAGTATAAATTGAATTTATGTAAATCCTTTTTAATGATTTTGTGCAAATTTCTATTTTATTTGAAAATAAATTAATTTTCTTTAAACTTTAGAAAAAAAATTAAAATTAACAAATTTAAGTATAATAAAAAAGTACATCAACACTTTTAAAAAATTCAGCTTAATTCCATGCCTGCATCCACCAAATAAAAGCCAAACAAAAACTAAACCAATTAAAACAGGCCTTTCACAAAAAAACAAACCTCATAAGAATGAATAAAACAAAAGCTCTATAATAGCCTTTCGAAGAAATAAAACTAATAAAAGAAGAAAAATTGTAACAACAAAAATCAAATTTGATTCTTATAGTAATCTTACGTTTGACAAAATATTAAATGAAGAATAAATGTATAATGCTTTGCTTGAATAAATTAAGAAATAAAGGAATGCAGGCTTTGTTGATTAAAGTAAAAAAGAGTTTTTGAGCTCAAAGACAAAAGGACACAACAAATGGAAACAATGGTGAGCACCTACAAATAAAAGTTCATTTTTCTAGCTTAAAAAATTTCATAAACTTTTCACCAATCATTTTTATGTTAGAAAATGTAGAAATTATAAACATATTACAACAACTAAAAGTAGTAACCAAACTTCCCAATTTGATGCTATGGGTCAAATGACTTAAATTTAATAAGAACTATTCAAATATAATCCTTTGTGCAAAATAACGAGTTGGCTAGCTCAACAGTGTTTATTAAAAAGCTATTATGATCCATCAAACATCATTACAATGTTTAGAATCTAGAATATATCATAATAAACGAGAGTCACATGATTCATTTTATTATGGATCCTTAGATAGGAAATTACATGATCGAATCAAGGTAAAGGATAGCCACATTGATTTTATTTTTTACTTCTAAATCAAAACAATGCATGATCAAATAAAGGTAAATGTGAGCAACATGATTGATTTTTAACTAGGACTATTAGATCACAAATGTTTCATAAACAAATAAATAAATTTAAATTTTATGTAGATTAGAAAGGTGGAGAAACTCTGGACCATCTGATCCGAAAATTATGTGATCGAATGATTGGAAATGAATCCACGGCTTAGAAAGAATAATGAGTTTTCAAACATTTTATCATCAAAATAATGTGATCAAACTACGACATTTGGATCTACAAGTATTGGATAGGCAGATAAAATTTCAACTATTCGATTTACTACTACATTTAACACCACACATGCCTTCAGATTTTGGAAGTGATATATGAAAAATGAATTGGGAATTTTAGTCGGATAATTTTTATTTCCACATAAGCTAGCTCTACATCAGGGTTTGTAAGTGTACATACAATTAGTCAAACAAAAGGGGCCCCCTAATTCATTTAAGAGATCACAACCTTTTCTTACTACTATGTACATAACAAGTTGAAGAGTTATTTTGTGAGTTTATACAGTAGCTTAAAAGTTCAAGAGTGATTTCTTCATATGATAATGTGATTCTTTAGATTTTTGATACAATCATGGCTTTTAAAGAAAACAATAGGCACGACTGTGTAAGATCATTTAAGAGTTAGAATAAGGCAAAATGATAATATATATATATATATATATATATATATAATTTTGTGTGTGTGTATAGTTGAATCTCTTTATTAAGAAAAAGTAGTTACATTAATTACTGATTATCTAGCATAATTATTTTTTTAATGGTTTAGTTTTCCCTTGTTAGGAAATGATGAACATTTTAATCCCCATTAGCTCATGGAGGATCAAATAGGTTTTGATGACAATAGCCCAAATAAGGGATGTTTAACGTAGTAATAAATAATGAATATATTTAATCTAAATAAGTGATGAAGAGGAGCCTCAAAGAGACATGATGAACTTTTGCAAGTGTGATGTTATGTTGTTGATACCTAGCCACACCTAGCCATGGTGCTTAGGTTGAGGATAATAAACTTGATGTATTAATAATGCATTTGGTTGAGTGAATTTTTGGATGTTAGAGTGTTGATATGTTTTTTCAAGAAAGAAATTAAGGAAGAAAATGAGCAAATATCAAATCTAATGAAATTCATCTTTGTTGGAGTAGTAAACACCAAGGGATACATTTTAAATTTAATTTTGTCTTTGATTTCACTACTAAGGTTATTTTAACGATTCATGTAAACTAAAAAAAAGAAATTTAAATTTAAATTATATATATCAGAAAAAATTTTAGTTTTCAATATCTTTTATCATCATATGTTGATCAACATAAGAAATATTTTTCATATCTTTCAAAATTATTCTTTCTAAAATAATTAATTAAATATAAAATTAAAAAATAATTCTAATTGAATTAACAAACCTAAATCTACATAACAAATATTTGGTCTAAGGCAATGATGTTGAACCTTTTGGCTACTAAAATAAGATCGAGGCATCACTCTTGAACATGGATGGAACTATATTGAATCAAGGCACAACACCCTATATTAATAAATCAATTCATCATGTTACTCTTAACACATTTGACTAAATCCTAAGAAAACCCAAGCGTTTCTAACACTAAAAAAGACTACTTCTAAAGAACACAACATGTCCTATGAGGACCAAAAAGAAGAGGAAGTACACCAAGTTTGACTAAAATGTAACACTTTTTCTACATAGCTAACTTTCAAATTTAATGATTGATGTGAGGTGTCTGATCATACAATTTTGTAATGAAATGGTTGTCAACTCATTTACTATTTCAAAGAGATAATTTCATCAGCAATTCGATGACTCGATCTTGTGATTGCATGGTTGACAATTAATGCACAAGTAAAATTAAATTCAACTATTATATTAGAATTTAGATCTAATGGTTGAGATGAAATCATAATTTGAAAATTGCTCTAATTTATTAAAAACTATCACTTCATGCAATTTTCATTGTTGAATGGTCTAGGATGCTTCTCATCATATGGCACTCCCAAAACTAGTATCTAACCCTTATTTATTAGCCATTATAACTTTTATTCAAATAATATTATGTTTCTAAATAAAAATCATCCTCAAAATGCTAATGGCTAATGGGTCAGTTTTGGTAAGTGCTATTAGTCGACATAAAATGTTTATAAATAGGTTAATTACTAAACAAAATAGAATTGATGAAATGTTTACAAGAATATAAAGAAAATGCTTCTAGTAATGATAATGAAGCCATTAGTAGCTAGTGCATATCGTCACCACGATTTGTTGTGTCCTTTATCATCAAACTCAAATTTTTACTTAAAAGTAGTTAAGCTCTTATTTTCTAATTGATTAAATCAAAATATTTGTACCTTATTGAGTATTTCATTAAGCATAAAAATTACTCTATATAGATTCTTATGGTTGCTTTCCTTTCATCTTTCTATAAATCCTTTTTTATTGTAAGGCATTTATGGCCTATCTTTTTCTATTTAATTAATCTAAGGGTTTAACCGACCCAAATTTTTATAAGATTTTATATAAGTTGTTTTCACATTCTTTGCTGTTTTCATGGGTAAACATAAGTTTGATTTTAAGTAAGATGAGCAAAAAATTATACTTGCATACACTTTGAAATTTTTATTTCCTTTCATTTCCATAATTTCCTTAAAAATTGACTATTCAATAAAAAATAATGAATTTTAAAAGAAAATTAAAATATGTATAAAATTAATTTTAAAGATTTGTTCAAGCTTTTTAAAATTTTTTTATATACTTTTTAAAATATTTTTATCAAAAATAAAAAATTTTATAGTAATTCATCATCCCTTTTGCTACACCACAGTTCACATGATGCAAGAAGCTTATCACCTTATGATTAATGCTGAAACGTCAAATGAACTACGACTCGAAAATTGAAAGAAAGGAGCATAGTGAAACATAATGAATAAAGTTGATATTTGAAATGAAGAGTTTATAGCATAGAGGACATGTAACCAAACTAAAAGAATACATAAAGAAAATGAACAATTTTTAGAAAACATTTTTATTTAATAACTCTGAAAATTAAGAATTCATCGATATTAATTCCATTATTTTAGGCATTATTGGTATCAAATTCATAAAAAAATGTGCATTATAAGGTGGCATTTCAAAAGAACATCAAACATAAACATCTAAGTTATAATGAGGCAATAACTTTTTTCAACTTTCGTGTTAGCATGATGAAAATTGAAACTTATTTATTGGGTCATTCCATTATTTAGGCATTAGGAGTGCATTTTCTTTGGGGCCTTCCTTTATGGTGAATTTAGATATGTTCTCCATCCTTGCCAAACATGGTAATGCCAACATCTTTGTAAAAGAGGTCATGTTGGATGATGACTTTGCTTCCAAGAAGGATTCTTCCTTAAAACCCACTCTAATAGGCTAAGTTTTAACTTGGATGACCCAACATGGAATTAGTAAGACTAAGAACCCAAAAAAATTGCTACTTTGGATCTGTCATGATGAGCTACACTTGTGCTCTTAACATTTTCACTAGAATTAGACAACATTTGATACTAGATGTACATTATCTAGAAAATCATAGTCTTTCGAATAATAAACTTAAAATGTTTCCCAATGTTTTGGCTCAATATTGATCCTTCGAAGGCTCTCTGGTGGGTCTTATTGGAGAATCGTCTAATCCACCTAATCAACAAGTAGTACCTATTCTCAATCATGTTAATAGTCAATAACCCATTAAAAGTAGATTCTACACAAATTAATTTAACAAGGCCTAGTGGGACTCTAGCCTATATATTGGTAAATCTTGTTAAAGATCTTCCTTTATATATTAAAATTTGTAGTAAGATTTGAAGTAACAATGGAATTTGGAAAATAAAATTGAGTATTTAAATTTTTTCAAATAGTATCTATGCAATTTTAAACAATGATGCTCAATCGTTCAATGTAAGCAAGAAAAAATTTTTAGACCCTCATTTAAAAAAATGGTGAAGATGAGAAAATTAGAATTAGATTAGTTGTAAGTAATGTGAAATATCCAACTTCATTAGTCATCTTTGTAAACACTTAAAGGTTGGATAATGAATGAAAATAAATGTGGCAATGTAAGGGTATAGAAATTGATAACTGTATGATAGGATCTTAACATGCCTGAAACATCATTGCCCTCACAATTCAAAGAAATAACTCCCCTTACATCACAGAACATTAACACTTAATAAAAAACTAATAATGAATCATCAATGTGTTTATTTTTATGAGTAACTTCAATGAGAAATTATAAAGTAAGAGTAAAACATTTAAATCTAACTTAAAAGAAAGGAAGGATTTGTAGCTTGAACAATAAGTGGAGATTCAATTTCTCAAAAGCCTTAATAAGAATATCCAAGAAAAAAAGAAAATGCTCTTAAGCATTTTGAGGTAGATTATAATGGCTTTATAGTAGTTACCAGCCACAAGCCAATAAGAAAAGTAACTAAATGTATTGTAAAAAATTGATTTGCTAGAAAAATACCAAAAGAAGCCTTTAGAAATCTCATAATGCAAATATCACATATTGTAATTAATAACTTCTTTATTTTGAACATCGAGGGTTTAGTTAGTTCTACAATGTCAAGATGCCTTAATAGCATGATAAAAAAGCACAACATTAAGTTAATTGCAATGTGGGAAAACTTTGCAAGTGAAAGACAAATGGACATTATTTGAAGGATACTAACCTTTCACTATTATGAGGGCAACATTTTTAATAACATATGGGGGTTGTAGTTGTAGTACTTACAATGCCAAATAATGAAAATGAAGAAACATTCCTTCACATTGTTATAGTGCATGATATGTAAATTATGTGTTACTTACTAAATCATGATCCGTTCATAAAATTTCCTACTATAAAGGTTCAACATATGAATAGTATCTAATCAGACCACTCCCCATATCATTCATTTCTCCATCAATAATTAAATTTAATGCTAGATAACATAGATTCTAGAGAACTTGGTCTGAAGGCATAAAATTCTATCCAATGGTTGCTTAGAATTGGAGTCTTCCAATTGCTAGGTCAGGAATGTGGGCCTTTGCTTACAAGATAAAGAGAGTTAAAGACCCCTTTAAAGAATTAACTAAAACATAATTTGGTAATATATTTTATAAGATTGAATTATCAAAATAACATGTTAAAAAAAGGGAAAACAAATTCAAAGAGTTTATAGATGAGTAATCAAGGTTGGGACTAAAGGAGCTTTGGATCAACTAGTCATGGTTGCCAAAAACGAGGAGATGTATTAGAGCCTGAAGACATTTACTATATGATTCAAGGATGGTGATGAAAACACTAATGCCTTCCACACAATGGTCAATAATAGGAAAAGGGTTCCTAATACATAATGAATTAAAGATTCAAGTGGTAGTTGGGTCTTAAAGGAACCAATTATGTCATAATTTGCTTCCCCTCTAACTTGTCCATACTAAAAAACGGAGGTGCTTTGTTTTGTTATGATTAGATTCACTAAATAGTACTGTGATGTTGATTCAACCTGCTAGAAAGGAGGAAATATAACAAATTATTTTTGGAATTGATTCTTTTAGTTCTTATGGAATGGATTTGTTTAATGGTCTCATTTACAAACATTCTTTAACAATAATTCAAGATAATATTTATGATGTTATCATTGTTTTTCTTATTGGTAGCCCATCACCCAAAGAATTCATTAGTACTAATAAAATCTTCCTTCCAAAGACTTATTGTAGTATCTTTTAAAGATTTTAGAGCAATTAATTTCTATAGTTTCTTATAAAAAAATAATATGTTTTTAGTAGGTTTTTGTAAAAGGCTTTATCCGCTTCTAAAGAGGTGACAAATAGTCCATTAAAATTTGATTTTTCTCTAAGCTTGAGAGCACATCAAGTTTGTAGATTAATGTACCACAAGACTTCTCTATTGGATTTGAAAATATCAAACACATGTTTGAGAACATCATCTTGGAACTCTTGGGATTCAAAGGATGCTATCTTCCATTAAATTGAAATCACACTGTTTAAAGCTAAGAAATAGGTGGTTTACTTCTAAGAAGAAATTACTCTTAATGGGAGATAGTAATGGTTAGTCATCTCCTCCAATTAATACCACTTTTTACTCTAACGATACCTTATCTTCCCAGCAATATTATTAATATAATGGAAAGTTTGACAAATGGTTTCTTATAGGCTAATAATGATTAAGTTAGTAAAAATCTTTGGCCAACTACATACAAAGTAGGTTCCACTAGGAAACTATGGATAACTGGTTAAGAAATTGAAATATTTGAAGGATGCATGTAATGCAAGGCTTTGCTAGAAGTTCTACACATTAAATGCTATTTGGACTAGAAACATTAGTGGTAACTACTTTAATAAAAAGTTTTTTTGAGCATGCTCATAACTTGGAATGATATAGACAAAATCATTCACATTATTTTCATACATGGAACCAAATATACATGGATGGATATAATTGACTATAAATTCAGCATGATACAAGCTTATAATTAATTCCCTTATAAGTTAGAAAAAATAAATTAGAGTATTTACCAACCTTCCAAAAAATACTTAATAATGTGTAGGCACATAAATAATTAATTGCTATTTACTAACAACTTTAGGAAATTAAATTTTAAATTTATAAGCAAAAACCCTTTCTATGCAAATAAGGATTTCCAAATTCATGCTTTTATGGCGTGTCTTAGTTACACAAACTTATGAAACTACTTTGCCCTAAAGTTTTGCATTAAACACATCCAACATGATGCTTCTATAATGGTCGAATTATAGTCAAACTCAAGAAGAATTTATATAGTGATTGCCCAGATTAAAGTGATACTTATCATGATGTCAATACTTTATCTAATAAATTTTTTGATGACTATTATTTGAAGGGTGGTTTTTGTTTTGGGTATCCCTACTTAACATACCCCACATATCTTTTAGGGATTTTATTGTCAGACAAATACATACTGGGGGTCACACTAGACATTTTGGTCAAGTCAAAATAATAAGAGGTATGACTGATTGATTTCATGGATCAAACTTACCCAAAAAAATTTGCATTGAGAGATTCTCGATGTTGAACATGTGTCACAACTAAATTAGTTAATTATAGTCAAGGAGCATATACACCATTACTTACAGTACAATGACCATGGAACATGTATGTTTGGACTTAGTATTATGATTTTTCAAAATCATTAGAAATAATGATTCTATATTCATATTGATAAGTTTTCTAAAATGACTCATTTTTTACCTTACCATAATACATGAAATACCTCCCATATTACAAACTGATTTCTTGATGAAATTGTGAACCTACATGGCTTACCGAAAATAATTATTTTAGAACATGATGTCATATTTATTAGCTACTTTTAAGAAATACTTTGATGCCTAAAGTAATCAAAACTTATGTTTATATAGACCTATTATCCCAAAAATAGAGGGGCAAGTACAAGTAGTGTATCAAAGCTTAAGAAATCATTTTTGTAGCCTAGTAATAAACAATTTGAAGCTTAGAATCTTCTAAGGCATTCTACTTATTTCATGTGAAATGATTCAATTAATAGAAGGTTTGAATCTTTAAAACTATCATCAGAGTCTTATTAATTTTATATTATTCCCTAATGATTTAGAAATTCTTTGATTATTGAGTCTTTTACTCATCATCTTTTATTATTATATATTTATATGTAAATTAATTTAAATAATAAAATATATAAATGATTAGAAAACACTCATTAACAACTTAGAAAATTTGTTGAGAGTGATTATGTAATGATTTGTGTTATGTGTGAGAGACTTTACGTGGAACCCTCAAAACATTGCATACCTATATTATTGGACCATTTACAATTATATAAAGACTAAGTAACATGTATATTCTGATATACTTAAAGATTATAAAATTAGAGCTACCTTTTATATTAAATACCATGTATCTTATAAAAAACTATGCCTAATACCTAGTGGGCCTTTTTAGCCTTCACCATCATTGCCAAGTAAACTTGTCCCAACAATATTTTGCCACATCTTGTGAGCTTTGAGGTCAAGTGGAGCCAGTATTAGATGTTCAAATAGTTTTAACATAGAATAATGTATAACAAATATTTTTGGTGGGTTGATAGATCCATCAAGTCTATGATGACACTTTGTTTACTAAGGAGGAGCTTCACCACCAATATTTAGAGATGTTAAAGCACTATTAGAGATTTTATTAACTTCATGGAGTTGAGCTCTTTCTCACTAGGGACAATGGTATAGTGCTTAACGTGTTGTTAACTCTTATTCATAGTCCTTGATTTGATGATAACAAACTCAAAATATTTTTAATAAATTTGTTTAAGTGAATTTTTAGACTTTAGATAATATATGCTTATGTTTATGGGAGAACTTAAAGAAGAATAATAGAGGTAAAGTCACATGAAAATCATCTTAGTTGTTGCGACAAATCATTTTGCTAGTGCTCCACCAACACCATTATTCATGTTGTAGGTTATTAAAATCACTTTTCTCTTAGGTTAAGATCCTACATATCAAGATCAACTTAAGTCTTTGGCTTTTGAAAAGTTCTTACTTGTTCAGTGATCCTATGATTTCCAATTCTGAATTTATAGAATCTTTGGGTAGGCTTTTATTAAAATATATTGTGTTAACCTAAATAATTTTCAATTATTTATGAGCTAACAACAAGTTTAGCATATCATCTTATTGTGCCTTATTTAGATCTCATAAAGATAGTAGTGTTTAAGCCCAAATGTACCTCAAGAAAGAAGGTTATGCCTCCAATCCAATGAAATGGTACATGATGCAATGACTTCCTAACTAACTATGACAAAGAAGTGAAAGGCTAAACCTAATTGACTTGATGTTAATTATTGGCTCATTTGGTAAGAGCCAAAAAGTAAAAAACATTTTGTGCACTTTCAATTTACAAATTATTTCTTATATATTTTTCATTACAATTCAAAAAAGTTTATATCTAAAATGTGATTTCTTAAAAACTTTTGACAAATTAATTTCACTTGACCCCTTTTGAGTGCCTTTTATACTAGTTGTGTTATATGTATTTTTTAAGGAACCTTATGCTATTAAGGACTATTTTATTTTTAGTACTTCATGATATTTGGATATGGTATCATAAAAATGTTGGTATTTTTTACACCATGTTCTTAAGAGGCCAAATATGATTTTGACCATACCAACTATTTAAGTAGCATATTTTTGTGATCTTATGGCATACCTAGTGCATGATTTCTTATTTAGCAAACTAGAAACTGATAAGTGATGCTTCTTATCAAATGGTGCCAAATGTTGCTTGAGTAGAGCTTACAAAAGTCATTTAAATGATGTCAAATATGCTAAAGGGTGTGGAAGATTACTGAGAACCTAAAGGGCACCATAAGTTTGTGTTCAAGGCAGTGTTTATACTTTTCAGTACTTATGTAATGGATAAATTAATTTTTGTTAGATATTGACCAAGAACTACACATGAACCTTATTTCAAGCATGCACTTGCCATTTATTAAAGGAATTGATAGAATTAATTATAAGACTATTTCTTATATTGAGATGAAAGATTTAAATTCAAATAATAGGGAAAAATCTTAGTGGTAAGGTCGTAAAAAAGAACTGGAATTTTTGTAAATAGAAATATTAACTTTCAAGCTGAAATATATATTCATATTCAAGGATACATTTAATCTAGAAAAATTTATGATTTTGTCCAAAAAAATATCTTTCAAAAATAATTAGTACAAAATTAACTTTTGTAAATAAAAATTATTAGAAGAATCTCTATTTCATGGTCCTTTGATCGTATAATTAGTTATCTAAACTAGTACATTATGTGTAATGAACCACTCAATTAGGCTACAAATAAAAAATAGTGGTGAAATTCTAAGGTCAGATTTCTTGGAGGCCCAATAAATCATTCAAGGTTTAAAGGCAATAGAATGAACAAAGTTGATCATCAACTTCACCTTCTATAATATGACCATCAAACCATTTAATAGGAATTTTAAGTTCAATATGATGTCATTTTTCAACATTGAACAAATCATCTAGTGTATGAGAATGAAACTTGAGCTAAAAGTAGGTGTTTGTTAAAAGCTAATTTGTAATTAAAATGGATAGTTTGTTGAATTTAGGAAATAAAAGTTGAAGGAAATAGATGATGTAAGAGCATCATGTGTTATCTCACAATCACATATTCAATTGAATCACACCAATCCCAATAAAACTTGAAGCCATACCTAAGCCCAAGATTATTTTGATTAATTATCTTTTTCAACCATAAGGATTGACTACAATGATATATTTTTTTCCTATCGTTACCTCTATTGTTTTTGCTCCGTTTGTCCAAAAAAATTCCATAATAAAATATGTCATCATCGACGTTAGTTCATATGCATCACTCACCATTGATAGCTATCTTCCATCACCTAATCATCTGCTGCTCCCAATCATTGCTATCTAGTTACCCAACATCACCTAGTGGCCCACTATCGGTGGGACACCTACTACTTCCCAACTACCTTCCTTCTCTTGGCCACTCTATAGCTACCAGTCTTTGATCATAATCAAATGCTAACATCCATCTTCTTCTTCACACTTATTGGAGCATTTCTACACCCATCAGCCTAATATTATCTTGCTAAGATCTCTCTCACCTGGGGAGGATGATGTAGGAGCATCTCATATTTGCTCACAAACACACACTTAATGGCATCACACAAGAGCCATTCAGACTCAAAGTTGTACTCAAGCTAAGTCTTACTTTGATTACTCATCATTGTCAATTATATGGATCAACTATGGTACTTTAGATTTTCCTATAGTTATCTCTTTTATTTTTGCTCTATTTGCCAATCATATTTTGTAGTAAAATATGTCATCATTGATGTCACTTCTTGTACATATATTTCTTCTTATAATTAGTCATTCGTCATTTCCTGATCAATAGATGCTTCTAATTGCCCCTACTTAGTTGCCCAGCATCACCTAGGTGCCCATCATCACTAAATTGCTTGTTGTTCCTTGGCTACCCACCATCATCTAGTTGCATGTTAGCTACCTCCCTTTGGTCACTATCAATCATCATCATCTATCTTGTTAAAAATTGACATCCTGGTGATATCATCATTAACATCTGATAATCATGTTTCATAATTGTGTAAGTTTTTTGTAAAATGTTTTTCATGCTTTTTTATGTTTTATATTTGATGTGGTTGAACAACTTGGAATTAATGTCATACTAAAAATCATTTTAAATTCTTAAATGATTTTATTAAAAAATTATCTATTCCCATATATTTTACATTTAATTTGGTTAGCCTTTTGAGAGTTAATGTCATGAAATTCTAAAAAACTATTTTAGATTTTGAGGTATTTTCCAAAGGTGCATTTTACTTTTTTTTACTTTTTTTAGGCATTGGGCTCTCTTCCATCTATAAATAAGATAGGTTCCGCTATTATATTGTAGTTATTGATTAATAAAATTTCTCTTATTTGAATTATTCCACCTTTGTAAGTAAAAGGGCCACGCTCAACTCTAGTTGAAGAGATTCCAACTTTCCCTCCCTTGTAAGAGACAATGATCGAAGGTGAGAAACCTTCCACCAAGAGAGTAAGCAACTAAAAAATTCATACTTTTGCAAACAACTGTAAGTCTTCATAAACTTTTAAGCTCTCCTAATCCAATCACTAATCCATCACCCTCCCTAATGAGGCTTCATTTTCTAGCCAACCATCTTTTTATTCTTTTAACTAAGCTTCCTCACTAACCCAAACCTCCATTTTGTTGCCCTTTTCTATCTTTTGTGCTCCACCTATTAGCTCCAAAGGAAACTACAAGCCACCATTACTAAAAAGGTACACTATTTCAATAATTTATATTTTTTAAGTGATAATCTTATATTAGAGTTGATGTTTCTTTTATTCAACTACTATACATAGGTTTTTCTTAAAATGTTTATTTTATTTGTGTGAAATTGGTTGTGATAAAACTACTTAGTAGAACTTTACCCTTAACTCTTAATGTGTTTCCACATAACGTACTTAACAATTCATGCTGCAAATTTTGACGCTAATCTTTGAATAATTATAAGATGCCACACATTCAACCTAAACCTGATTAGTGTTTAATATCCTTTAACATTCCTTAATAATTTTTTGAGAATCTTCAGTATTATAGGCTCTAAATTAGACCCTGTTAAAAGCTTAATTTTGAATACTTTAATGGATTACCTTATATGGTGAGTTGACTAAAATAGAAGTATAACATTTAGCTTAACAATTAGTTTAGAAATTATTTCATTGTGCCAAAGCTTTGATTTAAACATTATGAAAACATAGAGGTAAGAATTTTATTCAAAGGGTGAGCTAATATACTTGCTACAATAATGAACACTACTTAAACTAAAAGAAAATGTTTATAGTTTAATAATTTACTTCAAAATTTTATTTCAATTGTTAAAATTTGATAAAGGAAAAATTGTTTTTCTTTGCTTGCTATGTTCTTTTTTTGGCCTCCACCATTGCTTTACTTTCTTAATATTTTTTCTTGGAAGGGTTTAGAATAGCCATATCACAACATTCATCACATAATAACTTTTAAGCATTCTTTGGTAATAATTGTTCAATGATTATGTTAAGACATATTATTTTATATCTCAAAAATAATATATTAAATTTTATTATTTTCCCTTATTTTAGGATTAAAATTCTTATGTTTTTTCCTGTTAGCATGGATTAAGAAAACAATCTAGTACTTTGTTTCTAGAAAGGAAGAACACCCTTATAGCTTAGTTTTGTGGTTTGTTAGAGTTTTGTTTAACCCGGTAGAAATTTAATGAAGGTAAGTTCTTGTAAACAAAAAGTAATGAGGGTAACTTTAGTGCTCACAAAAATGTACGAAGGACTTTATGCTTTAGCCTATGTAAATAGGAATTTCAAAAATTTCTTTACTTATGAAGGATTTGTTTAGTGATAGGCATAAGCTTGGCAATTTAAGGATCGTTAAAGTCAAAAGTTTTGTTGGGAAAACCACATAATTTTCTGTCAGTGCTTTGTTTAGTAGATATTTATCTTTCTTATCTCTTGATTCCTTTCAAATGTTTCGATCATTACATGCAATAATTGATGATCCATTGTAATTTTCTTAAAAAGATTTAAAAACTCTAATAACTCTGAATTGACCCCCATCGTGGGTTTAGTTATAATACATCTAGTGAGTTGAACTCCAAACCTTACAAGAAGTACCACAATAACATTAAAATTATAATAATTGTTATCAAAGAATCCTGTGAGACCTAATGGTGGGTCAGCTATAACTATTGTATAAATTCTTATCTTATAAAAATTAAGAGCTTATAATTGCACAAAATTATAAGTGTGTTGAATCTTTTATGCATGTAATAGGTTGAGTATTATAGTTAGATTCAAGTATCAATATCAAATAATGTTTTATTGAACAACCCTAAATTTATAAATTATAATTTTAAGTGACCTTAGTCATGGATTGCATAAGGAAAATAATAATTATATCATTATTATTCATCATATGAAGTTATTTAGATAAATGATTCATATAAATATTAGATAATTCTTTTCATAGCTTCACTTCAGTTGACTTATAAATCACATGTGTAATTGTGTTAAAAAAACATTACTATATCACAATGCAAAGATATCACACATTAATCATCACTTGGTTTATTTTGACACTTATTTGAGTTGACTAAAATTAAACTCAAAAGACCAATAACATTTATGCAAAAAATTACATACATTGAAAACTTTTGTTATCATAATGTTATGAAATGTACATGCTTGGAAAGATAAATGAAATTTAGCATCAAACCTAAATTCCATGGTGTTTGGTACCAACATCTGATATGTAGGTAGAGTCATTCATGTAGGAAAGCAATGTGCAGGTGTGGACTATTACTTAGAAGTGCATTGTGTAATGCCAACTTGCATAGTAGTTGTGTGATGAGTGATCTCATATGTTAGTGGCATTGAAGTGCTAAATATGCTTCTTAATTTAACTACTATAAGGTAGATATTCGTTCATTTGTGGTAAGTGTTAGTGATGTAAGGTATGCTTATGTTGTACAATAATATGTTTAGAATGGAAAATTCATTAAGAGTTTTACAAATTGTGAGGGAAAAAGAATTTTTTTCCTAGTTTTAATAGAACAATTTGGAGGAAATTACAAGTTCTCAAGTTCCTATAAATAGGCCTTATTTTTCTCCCATAATGTGGTTATGAAAAATATGATAGATTTGAATCATTTTCAATCATTTACCATCATTTCATTTAAAGGGTGGTCTTTCATGAGACTTTAATTGAAATAACATTTTTGGATAATGTTCAACTATATTCTTCTATTATTGTAACATAGCACTTTCATAAATTCATAATCATACAAACCACATGATTTTCTTTTAAAACTTCTAATCATGATGAATTAGTGATATTTATTACTTATTAATGAAATTCAGATAGGGTTAATATTTTTCAAGTTTGTTGTAACAACATTCTTAAAAATTCCCTTGGCTCTACTAGTGAGCAAGTAAATATCCTAAATAAAATCCTTCCATTGAGGGGAAGACTAGCAAGCATACATCGAAGCAATGTGTTGGCATTGCATTGAGTGCCTATGTAAAGCCTTTTGTTGGTGGAGATTTGAAGGATTTACTCCAAGGATTAGAGTTAAGTGTATTATTGAGGCAAATAGATCTTGTTTTCCTCTTACTAAAGATTAGGAATAACTTTTTTCAATAAAAGAATGTTTGTGTGAAGCTTTTCATTATCCTCAAGTTATGCAAAGGAGTGATTTATACCTTGGGCTCTAAAATTCTATGGGGGGTCTATAATAAAGTCCAGTGGTTAATTACCTCAAAAAGTTTTGTGTGACTTACTTTCCTACATTTCCCTTACTATTTTCTTTTGACGAACCAAAATGTTAAAATTGAAAATCAAGTATGATTTTGAATAATAAAAATTTTTTATTAATCCAAATTCTCCACCATTGGTTCTGCCTAAGGGCGAACAAGTTGTATCAAAGTAGGTTGTTGCTTGGTGTAAAGAAGTTATGTATTCCATAGGCTTAACATTGTGGAGTATATCCTCTATAAGAATATTACATTATTTCTTTAAAATTTTCCAAAATGTAATTTGCGAGCATGCTCAACTACCAACCAATGTCCATAAGTCAACAATTTTAATTTTGGAAAACTTCTTTCCAACTCTTTGTTCAAAATGCTTATTTAAAGTTGAAGAAATTATTTGAATAACTCAAGTCATTATTATGGATGTTTCTTATGAATGTAATGGCAAGACATTATTCAAAAGGTATAAATAACTTTTTTTGTGCTCTATCAAATGAATTTGCATTAAAATGTTAATCCAAAGCACTTTCTTTAAGCCTATGGTTATGATAGATGGGTAATATGGAAAAGCAAAAAATAACATAATAAGAAGAAAAGAAAGAAAAAGAAAGAGAAGAACAGGAAGAGAAAAAGGAGCCCCAAAAGCACATTGTCCTATTCTTGGAAAGTCGTTGGTGACCAAGATGAAAGTTCTTCATTTATTAAACTTAATTAAAATGTTTTATTTTATGATGAATCATCTTCCTCAATTGATGAATGGCTTTACAAATTTGGAAAACATTGTAATAATTTTTTTTGTAAAGGAATATTTTACATTTTAGGAAAATAGCATTAATGATCTAGAAATGAAATATGATTAGCCTATGAAAACATGAACCGTTATCATTGATGATTATTTGAAAATTTCATTCATTAGTGAATCACATTTAAAAAAAAGGATGACTATGACATTGTTCTTGTAGAACATGGTTCAAATTTCAATTATTTGATCGTAGAAAATAAGTTGCTAAGAAATGAAAATTTTGGTTAAAAGAATAAAAAAGTTGTGTTGTTTGATTCATATGAAATATATTCTTTGAATGAGATTTTTTTTGTTTATACATCATATATGCATATGCATGCATCATCACAAAGTCTTGTTAACATTGAAATCTATTATTTGAAGGAAATATTTTTAGTCTATCAATGGAAATGCCTTATCATCTTAGACCAATTCATATGCCTTACATATGTATCATCAAATGTAATGCCCAATAATTGCTACAGACTAAATCATATTATATTGGACTACCATTTCAGGAAAACCATTTTTTTAATAACATATAAATATGTTTGGATTCCTATGTGACATTATTTTGAATGTGACTTAAAATTCTTTGCTCACCACACACTACTACTTATAATGAATCCCAAGTTTGTTTGGATCCCAAGCTTAGGAAATTACGTAGGTCTCCTTCAATTTTTAGCTCTTATAAAGATTAACCTTTACTTTGTTTTCTTCAAAATGACAAACCTTGTTACTGATTAATATTAACATCTTGAACTATTACATTTTGGAATTATTCTATGTGAGTTGGTAACATTATAGGCTAATTCTAAAATCTATTTTAAATATAAGTTTTATTTCAATATTTCTTTACCATGTTTTGTTATATGTCATTAAACATAGTGAAACTATGTTCAAAATGATTGGCTTCAAACATTAATTGTGTACACAACTCCTAACATCAAGTAATAAATATTTAAACATAGAATAATGCTTTAAGATTTCAAGATCATAATCAATAATGATAAATATTTTTTGAATATATTTCAATTTTTCTATTAATTTTGATTCACATGGAATAAAGCTACACGAAATTGATAAGGATTCATCCTTTGTGAATAAACATAAGCTAAATAAGGAATCTAAATGAACTAGACTTCTAAATCCTTAACTACATATGTTGTGTATCATGTTCAAATTGTTAATATTCAAAATTCATATGTATTTAAGGCATCCTTAAATTTTCATATCTCAACCCATTATTGTAAACTAATTAGTTATGGAACTAAAATTATATAAGAATTAATATCTAGTCTCACTATAGGGTGCCATGTAAGAAGGCTTGATGCTTGTACATTATCTAGTGGCTAATAATATTAACTTATGATTCACCTAATGGTTTGCTTAAAAAGTGATTATTACTAAATATTGCATATCTCAAATAATATTTGTTTATATTTACATTAAATACATGAACAACAATATTACATTGCAAAAAATAAAATGATTAATGGTTATGACTATTAGGTAGCAATAGTATGAATGATTAATCCTAATTCCAGCTATAGTGGAGTGATCGAGACACTTGTAGGTGAGCACTAGACCATCTTTTAATTAATTATACTAAGTGAGTTGTGTTGTAGGTCTTCGTAGTAGTTTGTTTGGTGTCACCTTGATCAACTATTCATTAGTTGAAGTTGTTGGTTACATTGCAAAGCTTTCACTTATTTGCATCAATAAACAAGAACATCATATGGTCAACTAAATATTATTTTCAATGATCAAGAAATTGGTAAAATGGCTATACCATTCAAGCTTGAATTGATTAGGAAATTTTCACACAAATTCCCAAATATGGAAATAATTTTAGCGACATTTAAGAATATCAAAATTTTAGAAATTTTTAAGGTTCGATCTCTTGATAAATGACATGCACTAATTACATGAGCTAGATTATTTGTGATGTTAAGATCACTATGTATGGAAACATCAATGACTTTGAGCAAGCAATCTTCAAGTGGCATCTTGAGTTTCCCTTAAATGTTGAATCATCATTAGCTCTTGTTTAGGTTTCAATTGAATATCCGTTAACACATTTTTTAATAAGGTAGCAAAGTACTACTTAGTTTTGGCAATAAAGAAATCCTATACAAGTTGTAATAGCTATTGTAAACCTAACAAGCTCAAGCATACTAAGGATGTGTGTTAATGGGGATCTAGTAATGGAATTACCTCATCTACATAACAAAAAAAAGGTGAAAACTCAAATGGATTGTGACAATGAATTCATTATGATAATTTGTTATTAAATTAACTTCTATGTTCCAAACCACACCTCTCTTTAATGTTAAAAAAATAAAATGTCATCTAATATTAAGGTTCTAATTGAGGCATCTAAAGTGCCAATAAGTGTGGATGAATAAAATCCCACAATGACATTATCTATGAATTTGGCTAATATGCTAAATGAAAAGTCATTTCAATATAATAGTTTATTATTAGGTAAGGATGCTTATGAAAAAATAATGAGGCACACTAATATTGTTACACCCCAATGAGGAGCATATAAAAGTCACAAACGGTTGTGCTAATAAAATGGGTAAAATAATAAGCACATGCTCAAGGAAAACAAAGGTTGCCAATCATTTGACATGGAACAACATGAAATTTTGATCCAGATTATTGAAAATTAATTTCCTTTAAAAAAACCCAAAGTCATAATAAACAACTATGTTTGGTCTTTGATTTAGTAGCATCTTAGGATAAAGCTTATTTGCAGTATGACTTAGGAATCATTTAATGATTTTAGGAATGACTAACTTAAAAGAACTACAAATTCTTTTCATATGTAATTTAAAAAGGAAGATGTCAACCTATTTTAGAAAAGACACTTAAAGAGAGACTAGAAATGGTTAAAAGAAGTATCTCAATTTGAGCAACATTCATAGAAGATCTTGAGTCTCTCAAATTGCATAATAGAAAACTTTTTTTGATAATATAAGAGTTACAACAAAAAAGAGTGCTATAAGCTCTTTCAACTACTCAACACAAAACAATTACTCCGATTGTTGTCATGGAACCTTTGATTGATAATAAGAAATTGCATAAACTATCTGAGAGATTAGAATTAAAGCAAAAGTTAGGAATACATAAAATAAGATTAACGTATTATGAATGAAAAACATCCATTCTCTAACCTTAAATGAGGTTGAATAGTCAATTCATATGCTCATTTATAATCCAAGGGAGCGGAACGGATCCTATTATAGCTTTTTGTATGCTAAATTCAAGGGCTAGACACAAGGCACTTTAGTACAAGTTAACTCAAATTATAAAGAAAATTGAAGCTCTCATGTTAGTAAAAGGCGACTTTAATATAAACACTACACTTGATTAATACAAGGGTTCCTCCAATCCTATGTAGGAAGTAGTGAATGAATTCATTGATTGCTTTAGCCAATGGTGTATAAGAGAACACTCATTCATAAGTCCTTTAATGACATGGACAATGAAGTTAGAGAATCAAGTTTTGATTGATCAATTCTCACCAGCAATAATGCAACATTTATGTAGAACTAGATCAAATCATGCACATCCTCTTCAATCTATAAAGTATTCTACTCCTTTGCCAAAGTTGTTAAAATTTCAACATGTGTTAGTGAAGCGTCTAACATTCAACCAAAATGCAAAACATTTTATAAAATTTACTTATCACTTATAATGGTAAGTTGTGACCCAACTCCTTTTGCAATTTGGTTATCAAGATATTAAATTGCCAGCATGATTTACTCTTTTCCCTTAAGAAAAGCATCTATGCATACTTAGAAAAGTGATCTAGCAGAATAGTTCATATTTCTTATATCTTATGCTCATGGTGTGTATATGTCAAAAAAAGGTATTTGTAAAAGTTCTAAGAGTGTTTTAGAAGTTACACCCTTTATTGTTTTAAAACTAATTTTTTTCTTTGCCTAAACTATAAGGTTGAGATACATGATCATCTACGAAAGTAAATTTGGTTAAGGTTCTTACTAAGTTATGTTTAATTCTCTCTCAAAAGGTATGTGTATTAGTAAGACAAAGTATTGTATACCAAAAATTAGGTTACTTATATGTGACACAAAAAATTTTATTTGAAAATTATGTACTGTTTTCAAATCATGTTGCAATAACTACTGCAATTCCATCCTACTAATTTTTCATATAATAGTGTCAAGTGAAACACTAAAACTAGTATCACATCAATTATTTATACTAAGTAAATGATATTTTTAGATTTGAACAAATAAAACTTTATTAATAAAAAATTACCATTTCCATTGGTACATATTCTTTCAATGAATTTCTTTGAGTTCTCACTAAATACTACTTTACTATCAAAATGGGTTTCTAATGAGTGAATAGATTGAAATTTCTAGTCATGACCTAAACACTTGCAATCTAACAACCATTTGCCTTACTCAACCTTCAAAAAAAACTTTTTCTATAATTATAAATTATTTTACTAGATTTAGGAAACCAAATTATTTTTTACCCAAAATGTTTAAGAATAGATAAACTATAATTTTTCATAATTTCCATGTAAATTTATGAAATTTAGATTAAATATTAGCTTTAATATTATATGCATATGAAGTATAGTGTGGCTATAAGCAGTGATGGCATGCAAAATTACTATTGTAAGTAAAATGTTGACATTACTATTATTCAAATGAACTTGAAATACTTTAGTATTTGAAACTAAAAATTTCTATTAATAGGTTTTCATTTAAGAAATGACCAAGTAGAGTGCAAGGATTTAAAGCCCTTAAATTCTTTGACTAATGATGCATGTTCCTTAATTTTTTGTATTGATATATCATTATCATTTTGAACATTCATTAAATATGTGTTAGCTTTATCTCTAAAAGTTCACAAAGACATAAATGTTCATTTTGTTCTTCTTTAAGTTTCTTATATTCTTTACATAAAATTTCATATTTAAGACAAACATAAATTAATTGTTAATGAAGTCTTTCATTGGAGTAACTCACCTTCTCTTCACTTAATGTTATTCTCTCTTCTTCTTCTTCCTCTAAAGCCATCACACAAAAAGGCTTTTTATTGTTCTCTTCCTCTTTGTTTATGCTAGTCTCCTTTAGGTAACTTCAAGTTGTATTCAATGTTTTCTTGTTGTACTTCTTGCTTTTGTTCATTTCATTCTTCTCTTTTTTTCATTTCTTTCTTACACCATAAGCCATGCCTCTTTGATATGTCTTAGCATGTAACATTTATGGAAAATGATCTATTTTTTCTCACTCACTCGAAGCTTTTTCCTTATATCTTTCCACAATATCAAAAACTTTAGAAAAACATTTTAAAAGTAGCGTTATACAATCTACATTTATAGTTTCTGCTTTTAAAGAATCTTCCTCTTCCATTAGTTCTATTGTTTGCAATTTCTTCATAACTTTTTTTTCTTAATCAAGCCTTCTTCTATTCTCCTCTCCATATCTAGCTCATTAGTCTTGTGCTCACCTAAAAAGTCAACCAATATCATGATAGAAATGTTTGTAACAATGTTGATGGTAATGGTGATCACATTCCTTTGGCAAAATTCTAAGGGTCATATTTACTTATTCATTTATATATATATAGGCTTTCCTAAACTAACCAATCAATTAGTAATTTTAATAAAAATAAATTCATTGGAAAACACTGTAGATAACTCATAATCTTATGTCACAATATATATTTTAATTTCTTTAACTACATATTTACCTTTATTTGTTTCTTTTAACATGAGGCAAATTTCAAAAGTTATTTCAATATTCATATTTCTATCAAACTCAACAACATTGTAAGCATAATTTAAAGCATTTATTTTATTATCATTTAATTATATTTTATTTTATTCTCATTTATTTTAGTAGATGTTTTAGGTACTATTACACCTTATGATTTTTTTCAAAATGTGAAATTTGAGTGAAATTTGAGTGAAATCTGGTGTAGCTTCTGCATTTCACTACTACTAACTTTGAGTGAGTAGCAATCCTAGCCTTCCAATAGAGATAGTAATGACCCAAAAGTGTGATAATGTTTTGAAAGATGCACTTTCACCAAAACTTACTAAAGTATTCATTTGAGCCATATTTGTCCTTGGAGAATTTCATTTCACTAGATTAAAAAAAAGGAAATGAGGGCCACATGATTGTTTTTTGTCTAGATCATTAAATAAAAAATTGTGTAATCAGATCAAGGTAAATCAGTGCCACCTAATTTATTTTAATTGGGCTATTAAATAAAAAAAAAGTATGGTTAAATAATGGTAAATAATAGATGCATGATTGATTTTAATCTAAATTGTTACATCATAAAAAAATGAAAAATAGATAACTAGATTTAAATTTTTTCTATTTAGATTGGAAGATAAAATTTTCATAGCCTGAACTTAAAAATTGCATGACTAAATGACTAAATTTAAAACTAAACATTTTTTAAAAGAGGAAAAATATTTGAATGATCATGAAAACTGTGTGATCATGCAACTGGATTTGGATCTGTGTTTTAAAAAGAAATATGAATTTTTTATCATTCAGTCTAACTTCAAATTTAATAGTGTCGTTCACTACCAAATTTTTGAAGTGATATGTGTGAAATGAATGGGGAATTTTTGTCCCACATTATTTATTTGCAAGTGAGATAGTTTTGTATAGGTTTTACTTGTGTATACAATAAGTGCAATATTTAAGGTTTGCTAACTCATGGCTTGCTTTGAACTTAATGACCCTTTCTTTGTAATAAGTGCATAAAGGTTTAAAGAGTGATTTGTGACCAAATATTATAGCATAAGATTCATGCCTTGCTTAAGAGCAATGTTTTTTCCTAATGTACATTTTGCAACATTGAAAAGTGGTTGTAAAAGATGTGATCAAGGTAAAATGATTTTTAAAATGATTAAATATTTGAATCTTATGTTTTTTAAGATCATTAAATTTAAATAAACATTTTAGTGAAAAAGAATTTTAATTTTAGTGTATTATAATAATGATTTCAGTTAAGCTTAATATTTTTTAAAAAAAAAATTAACATTCCTAAAGGTAAACTAAAAATACATTTCTCAATATTCTATTACTTTAACTAAGATTATATTCATAGAATCTAATATTTGCTTTTCTATAGTTCTTCCATGAATGTAGAAATCAGTTGTATAAAATCTAAAAATTTACTAAATAAAATTAATTAGAAGTACTTCAATTTTATGATCAATTAAAGCAACATAATTATTATTCAACTCCACAACAATTGTGTTAAAGGGCATATTATTGTGGGACCTATATATGTGTTGAAGTCAGGGCTTTATGTCAACATGATTACAATTCATGTTTGTTTAAAATTAAACTTACGAATAATTTAACTATGTAGAGATTAATATTTTAACTTACATATAGTTCACACAAAGTAATGGCCCTTATAATGAGTAGGATGAAAGTAAATCTATATGCAATATCAGTATGAAATAATTTGTTTAACAATTCTAATCTAAATTATTATGCAGAAGACATGCTTTAAGTGAAAAACTATTACACCAAGAGATCTTTACATAAGCTCCAACATTTGAAAGTTTGGCTATTCTTAAGTAGTGCCTCCAATGGTTTTTACTTGTGCTCAATTATGGTTTAACCCATGAATTAATTGATTAAACTCTATCATCTAGTAATCTACTTGACCTTGAAACTGAACATTTGAAGCACTTAATAAAAAAACTTAACAATTAAGATAATTATTTTTTATCATAAAAATATGGTGCAAAAACCACATAATTAACATAAGAAACAATACAGTTCCCACAAATTCAATTTTTTTGTTGAATAATTTCTTCAATAAACGGAGTATAAATAAATGAAATGAATGAATATTGAACACTATCCATAAATATTTATATTAGCTCTCCTCTTACATTGTTATACAATAGTACCGCAGTCCATTACTGTAAGCATACTTTTTTATGTAATTGCAAGTTATATGTAGGTAATATTTGAATTTTTAGATAGTTATTAATTTTTATTTTCTTTTTTAAATATAAATCTTTTTAGTTTCTAATAACTCATTTGTTATCCTAACATTAATTGAGAAGCTCTTTCATTATCCATCATATTTTATATTTTCGATGATTAAATAATTAGATTTGTATTTTATATTTTATTCTAAGGTAAATTTCTTGGAAATTTTCAGTTAAGTATTTCAATATATTTTTTACATTAAATTTTGTTATTTTTTTTTCCAATGTTTATGAAAATTGTCCTTCTTTGTTTTGTTAATTATTTTTTAAAATTATATTTTAAAATATTATTTTTTGATGTTTTAGAAAATATTGCAAAATACTATCATTAAGTTAAAAACTCCTTCATTGTAAATGTTTTTTATTATCTTTCTATCTTTATAAAATAGATTATTGTTTCACTATTTTTGAAATAGTTGTAAAAGTTGTGCATTTTTTTTGCCTTGTTAACCTAAAACATAATTTTTTAAGCTATTTTTATTTGTTTAGACATTATTTCTAGTAATTATGAACCCTTTCAGCTTTATTGTAACACTTATTTCAACAATTTAATATGTGTATATATATATACATATATATATGTGTTTATATGCTTACATTACCTAGTATGTTTTCATGCAATTGTTAGGGTCTCTATGTTACAATGTATTCTTTTCATCAATTGTTATGATG
This sequence comes from Vanilla planifolia, assembly GCA_023846275.1. Lineage (NCBI taxonomy): Eukaryota > Viridiplantae > Streptophyta > Magnoliopsida > Asparagales > Orchidaceae > Vanilla > Vanilla planifolia. The sequence continues at coordinate 217,574 of CM043871.1, read as the reverse complement.
CTTTAAATTGATATATTATAAAAATAATTAGCTCAAAAGAAATATTAATAATATTTTATTCAAACTATTTGAAATAATCAAAAATTATATGAAGAAGATAGAGTCTTTGTAAAAGTTTATATATTTATGAAGCTATAATGATAATAAATATTAATTGCAAATATCATTAATTAATTAACACTTCAAAGAGTATGCATTTAAGGTTCTTATTACTTTGATGTATTCATTGTTTTACATTGATTAAAAAATTTGTAAGTCTTTTTAAAACTTTGATGTGCACTTAAATTTGAAAATTTTAAAAATTTGGTTAACATGATCAAATTAATATTTATTCTCTCATCAAAAGAAAGCTCTCTAATTGCATGTAATCATCAAGATTTTTAATTTTTTTTTCAATTCCAAAATTTTATTTCGTTTACCCTTTTAAATATATTTTTACTTTATTATAATATTTGTTAAATTTTAATTATAGAAATGATTTTATAATGTGAAATTACATAAACATTGTAAAACTTTATTAATGATTTTTGTACATATAAGTTAGTTTCATAACTATAAAATTGGATAAACTATTCAAATATTTATATATTGTGAACATTGATTTCAATATTTGAAATATTTACAATTCAAAATAAATTTATGTTTTATAATGTTTTTTTCACATGTTTTATTGCATAAGAAGTCTTACAATTGAATATGATCTTCTATTGTTTATCCATTTTGCTGTTTCTTTTGCAAAATTGATATTTGTTATTGTTGTACTTCAAAGATAAATTTTTCAAGTAACACCCAGACATTATTTTAAGTTGGTTTGGTGAAAAGAAAGCACTCGACCAAAAAAACACAAACAAATTTAAATATTTCATACCAGAAATTATGTTCATATGTTTTTTAAATCTTATATATTTCTCATTTATATCTCACAATTTGTTTCAATTATTTGGAAATGAAAAGGAAATGAAATATTTAAATAATTAAACTTTAACTTATAATTTGAAACAAATTATGTTTTCATTTTTAAAATATAATGAATATGAGATGAAAACTATGAAAAATGTTTAAGGTAATTAAAAAAATTTAATTTCTAGTTAGGAACAACACTTATAAAAATCTCTTATATAATAATGTGATATTTGTAAGCCAATTAGTACAAAAAATGGTAAGATTGAATATTATCAGTAAAAAGCTTTAAAATTAGCAAAAATTGTGAAAGGATTTTAAACAAAAAAACGTTTCATAATTGCATCAAATAACGAATGATTTGGCATGATTAATAGCATGAAACTTTTTTCAAAATTATAAATCATTGAGATTAGTGGGCATGGAAAATAATCATTATATATATATTGTATATCAAAAATAACTTGACATAATCATTAATACTACTGAAATATGCAATTGAAAAAAATAAAAAACTTATAAAAAAAATAAAAATAAATAATATGAAAATTGAAATAATTAATAATACACAAAATTATTGTATTACTTTTTGCAAGAATATCTATTTTATAAAATAATTCAAATAAAAATATTTGATGAATGAAAATGAAACTAATAAATATTAAAAAATAAAATAAATGTGGAAGTTATAAAAACAATAAAAGCATGAAATCATAAGACATAATTAATTATACAAGATTTTAAAAAATTATAATAATATTATGTTATAATAATTAAGAATACTTTACAATTAATGGATATCATTTCCAACAAAATTGAAGAACATAGAGGTTTTCAAAATTGTATGCAAAGTGGTTGGTTATTTATGATCATACAAAATAAAGATGAAAATTTAATTTGTTATAACAAATCATTATTGAATCCTATAGTTTCAATATATCTATTGCAATTTAGTCATATCAGTTAACTTAACACACAAAAATGTAATAATAATGATCAAAATAATTCTTCAATTTCATTACAAGTTTTATTAAGGATGAGCTTAGCATCCCCAAGTTTAATGCTTACATTATTTAATGCCATAAAATATTAACATTTCAAGTTTGTTTCATGGCAATTTTATTGCACTTATGATGATGAATGTATTTCATTGTTGAGGAATTATGTAACATCTATTCAAAATTTTAGTTTTTTTATGAAATAATAGCCTTTTTTGTAAATATCACGTTTTCCAAGAAACAAAAAATTATTTGTAAACGATTAAACAAATATTTTTCAAATATTTTTGTTAGTTAATAATTTTAATGTTTTTTTATGTGTATTGAATTATAAAATATATTTATTAGTAAAAAAAATTTATTTTCATAAACAATAAACAATGTTTTTATGATAGTAACATTTAAAATGTTTATTTTATTTTTAATATATTTTCTAATTTTTTGTTTTATTTTATTTCTTTTATGTATACTTATCTATTTTGACTTGTTTTATTTAAGATATTAATTTTTAAACTCTTATTATAGTTATTATTTTAGCTTTTTTGAAAATAATAATTTATAACACATTTTTATTTATATATTAGACAATAGGAATTTTTTATTTAAGTATAATATTTTATGTAAAAAATATACAGCCAATTTTAAGAATTTTAAAATTTTTTAAAATGTTTTAGTAAATACATTTTTTCACTACAATGACAAGATATATAAAACGAAATAATCTTTCCAAGTTAAATTATATGGACATAGTTTTGATTATTTGGGGCATTTTGAGCATTTTAAATTATACCAACATAGTTTCAATTTTTATTTATGTTGTTAATTTTAAAATTTTAAAAAATTTAAGTCTTTGATAATTATTTCACAAAAAAATTGATTTATTATATTTAGACTAAGACATTAACCATTTTTATTTTAAAAATATTATCCAATTTGAAATAGTCTTCAAGAATTTAAATTTTGCTACATCAAATGGATTTTTTAAATCCTTTTATTATAGCTGCTCAATGCATTGGTGTGTTATGAAAATGATATTACAGATATGACTTTTTATGGTTATGTTGTCTACATAAGTTTTAGAGGTAAACTTTTGTGATTGTTATACTATTATCATTGTTGAAATATTTTGTTTGTTATGTTTTTAGTTTCATTTTTTCATTATTAATTATTACATAACAAATTTAAAAATTTACTTTTTTTGTTATCATTGGAGTTTTTTTGATTTTCGTATTTGCATATTATTTGCCTCTATTACTTTTTATATTATATTTAAATTATTACTCCATCATTTATTGAAACTATTAACATATCAATTAAAAACTTAAATGCTTACATTATTTAACAATTATTATTGTTCAATTTCTTGAGATTATAACATTTAAAAAATTGAATATATAAAATACGCTTTATTGATTTTTTTAGTTATATTGTTTAACTTGAACAAATATATTTTTATTCAATGTACTATTAAGATAACCACTTTTTCACATACTACGAAATAACTTTTACAATTTTAAAAATCAATAACATTATATTTTTCATTAATTGCAAAATTTTATTTAAACTAAAACTACTCGAAATTTATTCTCCAAAACCATAACATGCAAAAATTTTGTTCTTTAATACTTCTTTAAAACTTTATTGAACAATTAAAAATAAATTATAAGATAAAAATAAATAGAATTCTTCACATAAAAATATCTTATATTAAAAATAAGTACATTACTTGCTAAAAATATTGAGAATATGTTATTCTTAACATTCTATTATATAGAGCTTTTAAAATGAAACAAATAAAAACTAGGCATTATTATTGTTATATATTTAAATGGTTTAAATTGTAAACATAAAAATTTTTCCAAGAAATTGATCTTTGGTTACAAACAATGAAAATTCGACAACATAACTTTAAATAGTAAAGGAAATAAATCATAATTGTATTGGAAAATAATATAGAAATATTTGAAATTATTCACCACATTACATCGATAAACAATTACAGAGAGATATGTTTTTAGTTCAAGAAGATATTAAAAAATAATAATTTATCGTATTGAGAAGAAAATGATTGACAACACAAAATATTAAAACTACTTAAAAGATAACGCCTTTTCCTAAAATGCACTTAAATGTATCAATTAAATATTACAAGATAATAAAAAAATTTTACAACAACAAATAAACTCAAATATTTCAAATATATAATGAATAACTTTTTTTATGTTAACAAAAACATAAACAACTTTAAAGAATGACAATATGACATTTCAAATAAAAGTTATATAAATATGTCTAGTTTATGAAAGATTAAAAGTTAAGATAAAAATGACATGCCAATCCTAAATTATATTTACATATAGTCTAATTTGACTTGCTAACTTTATTTCCAAATAATCACTAACAATATAAAACACAATCAATATTAAGGGAAAATACAAATTAATATAGCCAAGAATCTTTCCTTATTTGCCAAACATATTATTGAACGTTTGTATACACGACCTCTAATTTGTTATATTATTTATTTTTTGATGAATGTCTTATTTGTAATTTTAAATTTTTAATTAAATTTATATATTTATTTCCCTTCACTAATACTTTTGTATGCTTTTAACAATCAACACTTTTAGCATCTTAAATAATGACAATTTTTATATTTTTTTTTTAATTTTTAACATTTTTTAGTTGCAGTATGAGTGTTTTTACCATAGACTAAGAAAAGATTTATTATTCTTGCATTTTGTAATTTTTTTATTCTTTTGTGTCTTAATATTGAGTTGATTGATGCTATTGTTTTTAGTTTTAATATATTTTTACTTATCAAATCTATATTTTAAATTTAATTATTTGTGAAAATTAATATTTTTCAAGTTATGATTTTTATTTATGAAAACACACTTGTTTTGTAATTTGTACTGAAATTGAAAATTTCTTGATGTTACACAATATTCAATATTTTTAATTTTTATATTAAACTAATTTTTTTAAGATGCAAAATTGCTAAAATAAGAAAGATTTTTTTATTAATGTAAAAGCTTTTTATATTTTGATCCCACATGTTTTTTTAATTGGCAATATTTCTCAACAATACTACAAACCATTTGCCTATAAAATAAAATTTATTTCAAACTAAATATTACAACGTTTCTTGCATATTACATCCAATATTTGACTTGATATGACATATTTTTGTGATGATTTAATCTAATAGAATTTAGGTGGGAAATATAAATATTTGCCATGTGATATGTGACATAGTTCATCATTTATACGAGATATAGTTAAAAACAGTGCGATATCACTAATGTTATGCTCAAATAGTGCATGTGTCCAATGCAGAAGTGATAGGAATCGTTATTATATGACTATTTGCGAATATCAGTAATAAAGACATCAACAAGTATATTTGTATTATGTGTTTAATTTGTGTTATAGATAATATATTTATCTGACATATTATCTAAAGAGTATCATAATTAGTTGACGAAATGTGATTCGTGTACTTTGTAAGTTTTTTCTAATTTTGAGAAATGCATAGGAGGAATATAATTATTAAATTTTTGAAATTTTTCATAAATTTGGTTTTTATTTAAATTATAGATATATAGATTTTAAAATTTTAATATTATTTTTAATAAGTTTATTTTAATAACTTTTTTTATGTATTATGAAGATCACTTTTTAAAATTTAATATTATGAATCTCAAATCGAATTTATACATTATAAATTTTGTATATATAATTAAATATTTGAAATGTCTTTACCTTCATAATTTTATCTTCTATGAAATAGTTTGTAGATTTCTTAAACATTTAATCTGATAGTTTTTATACATTTTGGATTCATTAGTGATATGAAGTTCAACATAAAACCTAGTTAATGTTATGTATTTTTTATTATAAATAAAATTAAGAATATTTAAATATTATTTATATCAACATTTAATTTTTTTTATTAATGGCTATAATTGTTTTAACCATATCAAGGTGTACAAACTAATTTGTTATCATTATAAATGCAAAAAATATATATTGATGATACAGATAATTTTAATTATTATTGGTTTCTTTTTTATTCTAAAAGTTTTTTATTTTTATACTTATTTTCTTTTTTCTGAATCATGACTATAGAATTGTCCTAAGAAATTGTTATATTCAATATGCATATTGCACAAAAATTATATGCAATAGTTTACTCATTACGTTTCATTTTAATTTTATATTTTATTTATATTTATATATTTATTATGCTTGTTATGTTTCGTGCAATTGTTTTTATAAACTTTAATTTTTTTAAAAAATTTCATATACTTTTTGTTTAACAAGAATAATTTGTTATAATTTTTGGGATAAATTTTTCTAGTTCTTTACAAAATTTTGTTAAATATAAATATTCAATAATGTTGACAACCTTAACCCATGTTTCTTTCTAGTTTTTCTAAAACATATTATAAATAACTAAATTATACCAAAATAGTTTATGAATATGTTTGTCAAAATATTTTAAACTTTACTTTTATTAATGTTATTCTTTTTCTGATTTATTAATCCAGCATTTTTGCATAGACTCTACATTAATCTCACAAATGTTTTCAAATATTATCAAATACATTTAAAAATTGCGAGTAACATACTATGCTATACTTTTAAATTTTTCAATTTTTTATGAATAAGTTTTGTAGGTTAGCATTATATGGTAACATAAATAAATAGAATTTACAAATTTAAATACTATTTTTATCATTTATTTGTCATATAATTTTTTTTAATATTATATATACCTTTGTTAAGCAAGTTTAATATTTTAAATATTAATTCACTAAATTTATTTTTTATTCTTTCATAGTTTTTTAATATTATTTAGATTATAAAACTTAAAATTTTCTATATAAGAAAAAACCATATTTAAATTTTCTAATTTTTTATTCATAATTTGTCAACTAAAAATCTAGAAAATATTGTAAATGTTCATCTTAGAAAAAACATATTACAGAGAAAATAATAATATTTAAGTAAATAAGAAATATTAATAAATAATGTATATGAATAAATTGTCTAAGACAATTTTAACTAAGCCATGGCACATTTTAAACAAAAATATTCCACTGCATGTTTACATTTTTATTCTATAGATGTCTTTTGACATTACTTTTTAATGTTTTTTACTAATGTCACTTTTGTTATTATATTTTGATTATTGTATAAATTTATAATTAAAATAAAACATCATGATTAAAACTTCAACAGTCTAATTATTTCTTAACTATCTCAAATATTCAATATTTGAACTAAATATTTCTCAATGATTTTGTAACAAAAATTACTAGAAAATTAATATTATAACAAAAAATTTTAAAAATTAGCAGTACTTTTTATTAGATTGTATTTGATTTTATACTTTTTTTATTTTTTACACTTACATTGTTTCAAACGTGCTCTTGGACTATTATTTATAAATTTTAAGCTTTCAAATTTTTGTATTTTGGTTTTTCTTTTAATCTGAATGTTGCAGTTTGGCTATTGCAATTGTTTTTTACTTAGGTTGCATTAAAAAATTACTTTAAAATTTAAAAATTTTTTATTTTTTTTAGTGAAATTTATTTTACTTTAAATGACATATGTTTTTGGAAATGGTGTGCATATAGTTAAAAAATTTTTAGTTTGCTGATTTTTTATTTTTTTTATTTTATTTAGATAACCTCCTTTGATAGGGTCTCAAATTACATGAAAAATGTGTTGTTATTTAATTGAATATTATAGATAATTTAGTGCCTTACATCTTTGCTTACAATATTTAATTTGCCATTTCAATTATTTAATAAATATAATTTATTAGAAAAAATTCTTCAAATATTATAAAAAAAAAAATTTATATTATATTTATGCTTATATATATATATATATATATATATATTTAGAGGAATGTTAAATTTATTTTAATTGCAAAATTATTTAAAATTTAAAAATTTTTATGTGCATAACATTTTAGAAAGGAATTTGAACAACATTTTAATCCTAACACATTAACCAAAAAAATTAACTATTTCACAATTTAAAGTGAAATCATAGTAAAAAGGACCAAAGATAAATTATTAAAAATTAAAACGGTTATATATACATATATTAGTAATCAAGGAACACGTGCACATCTCTCCTAGCTATTTTTAAGCCTTTTGTATATTTCATTTAAATAATAATTTTTTAACCAAAAAAATTTAAAAAATGATACAATAATGCTTATTTTTTATTCTATAAATTCTTTTAGCTATCAAAAAATATCTATAAATATGAGTAGTTCTGAATTAAATGGATTGATGAATGTTTATGCAATATGAAGAAAATTGTTTAGTCGTTAGTGCCCCATAATATTTTGCCTACTATAGCTTCTTTGTTTAGTTGACAAACTGTTAATTATAGGTTTCTTCACAAGTTAACTGAGTTATTAATTTTTCTACTCTTAATTGATTTAATTAAGATAGTTGTGCCTCATTAATCACTTCAGAAATCGTAAGATTTTAGTTGTATTGATTTTGATTTTATGTCGACAAATGTTTTTTCCTCTAATGTCATTTTATTTTGTTGTAGAACTATAATAACTTGTTTCTTTTTTGAAGGTTTTGCCTTTATATCATTTGCCAAATGGTTTTTTATAGAGCTTTTTTCGTATATTTAGTCCTGACTAGACATCGGTTTTTTAAGAAGAATCACCAAAATATCATTGTTGTATATTTTAGTTTTTATTGATTTTTCTATTTCATGTTTAATTGCAAATTATAATTATTAAAGGAAAAGTTAATATTTTTAAATCAGTTTTAAAATTTTTATAAAATACTTTTAAAAACATTATTTAAATATTTTTGTAAAATACTTATACTTTTATTTATAACAATTTAGCCCCATCTTACTGATCAAAACTTCATCATATGTCATTATGAAGTATTATTTAATGCATGAGATGGTGAATTATTTGGAATAAAAACTTGTCTTTCAAAGAGAATATTTAAAAGAATGCTTGAATGTATTTTTAATAAACATAAGAATGTCTTTAAAAGTGAGTTTTAGCAAATAATAAATTTATTTAAAAAAATAACTCGATTTTAAAATACGTTGATTTTCTTTTCATAATAATTTTTTTAAAAATATCAAAAAATTTTATAAATAAAAAATTGTAGGTAAATAATTTTTAGGTGATTTAGTTTAAAATGAAGCTTTTATCAACCCCCAACAAGATATAACAAAAACAAATATAATTAATATAACTCTTCTTCCAAAAGATAAGTAAGTTAAAATCATGTAATAACAAAATAGTAGAAATTTTTTTGGCTACTACAGTATCACAACATAACACACTTGGAAAAACAAATTTAGTAACATAAAATAAAAATTAATACAAATAAAAACTTTAAACTTAAAATTGTTGTATAAGGTACAAATATTTTAAATGAATTAATTTAAAAAAATTAAGAACTTCACTCATTTGAGAAGAAAGTAAAGATTATGAGTTCAATATGTAGAGGACAAAGAATAAGGATGTGATGATGACCACTAGGTGCTAACGGCTTAAATGACATCACTTGCAAAGTTTTCTTTAAGTTTTGTAAAAAATTCATTAATCAATTTTATTCAGGAATTCACATATGGCTAAAAGAGCCATTACATAAGAATCGCAGGCTCTTGGATCATTTGACCATGAAAAAAATGATCACATGCCTTGGACTGAAAAAGCTTTATTTGATCTAGAGGAGTAGATCTAAATTGAAATATGACAAGATTTAGAAGATTTAGCTCTTATGCATGGATAAAATAAGAAGTGTTAAATTATTAAATTACATTATCAAATAATGAATCTAATTAGGTGTTTTTAAAAGGCTAATGAGATTGTTATCATTTGATTACATAATTGGATGATTTGATGACAAAATCACTCAATAATTTTGAGTATAATCATAAAAATTGGTTACACATTTTAGTCTTACATTGCATGAATGATGGATTGTTATTACTTTATAAGAATTTTCTAATGCCACATAATAAGTGCAATGTTTTGGTTTAGTAACCCCCTGGTTCACTCTGAAGTGATTTCCCTTGTTTCTAATACACACATACTCTATTAAATTTGCATATGTGAGTTATGTGTTGAACGAAAATTGTTTGATGAGTTTTGGTGCTATTTTATCAATCTGATAAACCCAGCTACCCATATTTAGGAGCAATGTTCTAACGAAACACTTTTGATTATTATTAGTAATAAGTTTTTCTATTTTATTATTTAATTATATTATTATTTTTTACTATTAAGTATTATAATTACAATACACTTTACAATTCTAATGATATGATAAAGAAGAAAATAATTCTTTTGACGGATAGCTTTTAATCTTGAATTTAGAATCCTAATATTTTTTCTAAAATGGTTAATTTAAATAAAATTTAGATTTTGTGCCTTCAATGAGTGATTTTAATAAAACTTAACATTCTAATCAAAGGAAAATTATAATATCTAAGATTAAATTCAAAATATTTCTCTTTGTTATTTGTCATTCCAACAAAAATGATCATTAAAAAATTTCACCTTTGTTGTTTTTTCTTTTCAAAGTTTACCTTCAATAGAAGTATCGTCTATTTAAAATTTAAAATTAATTTAAACTAATCCATTAGTAATACTTAAGTTTATGACCATCAAACAAAGCATCAAGACAAGGGTCAACAAAATAATCTCAATTTCTTGATGATAACTGAACTTTAAATAAAAGTGATTAAAAGATAAATTATTTATAAAAATAAAATTTATAACAATTAATGATGAGCTCCATACGTGCATGCTAGTCTAGATTAATCTTCTCCCATAATTTATGCTAATTATAATATTCATTTTCTATTCTCCCTCTCTTTGTCATCACTTAAAAAGAGTTAATCTATATTTGGTAAATTGTTCACGAATTTAAAATTTTTTTAAATTAACAATCAATTAATCAATTCTTTAAGTATATTATATTCAAATTACATATATATCTTATAATTTAAGACTTACATAATTTCATTCAAATAGATTTAATTGATTCTTTTTAACTATTACAAAAATTTATTATTTAAGCTATCTTGTGTAGTGTAAGGCTTAAAATTGGTTACAATGGATTACAGTTATGAAAGATTAAGGTTTATCACAAATCATAGTTTCATCTATAGCTTATTTGTTTGTACGAACCTTACTAAAACTTAAAGTTTTTACAATTTCATTGACTATATTTATTTATTTATTTATTTATTTTATTTCTATTTTTTACACAGTTTTTCAAATCTTATTTGTACAAGAATAATATCTTAATTATAACTAAATGTGTTAGACCTAATATGGTTTGTGATCTCCAATCTAATAATTAAAATCAAATATTATAAATGACTACATTGATCAATTAATTACAAATAAAATTATATATATCTTATTTTAGTTGAAATTAATTGATCAATGTAGTCATTTATAATATTTGATTTTAATTATTAGATTTGACATCACAAACCATTTTAGGTCTAACACATTTAGCTATAATTAAGATACTATTCTTCTTCATATAAACCATTTTTCCAAATGAGTGAAATCCTCAAAAAAAAAACAAAAAAGGCTACTATGAACATATGACATAATAAACTTACTAATACAATGAAATAATTTGTTGGCAAAAAATGTAAATTAATAAAAGAAAGTGTTTTGCTTGATAAAAGCCTATTGAGAAATAAATTCTTTAATTAAATCAATTATAATTAAAGAAAAATAGGAACATAACTTATTTGAGAAGAAAGGGATTATTAGTTTGATGATTGAACATGTACCATAAGAAAATGTCAATGAGCATTGACAACTAAATGTTTTTATATCATGACTTAAAAAGTTTTCTTCAGAGTTTGTAAAACTTTTTTTAGTATGTCTTCTTCAAGAATTCACTTATTTATAAATAGTTTTAATGACTAAAACCACTTGCCAAATTAACCAACTACTTATTATTATTTAAATTAAAAAATACAAAATAGTTTCTAATTAATAAATTATAAAAACACAAACAACTAAAAGAATCTTTAAATAAGAGCCACTCAGTCGGAAGGCTATTAGACCTTTTGATTGTGAAAACATCATGATTGTTTGTATAAGATTAAAAGCACTATTTAGGAATTAGGATTTGATTTTAGTCACTAAATCTAAATCATGAGTTAAATGTTAGATTTAGTTCTTATGTGTATATAAGACAAGGACTGTGAGATCTAAAAAATATGTGATTGGGCAAACGATCCTAAATAGGCATTTTTAAAAGTGGATGAGACTAGAATCATTTGATGTCATAATTGTGCACTGGATGGCAAAAACACTCCCACAATTTTTAGTAAAACTGTGCAAAATGGACATAGGTTTTCTAGTCTTACATATAATAAATGATGGATTATTATGGCTTTGTTAATGCTTTCTTACATGTAACATTTTGCATTTTTTTGGGTTTGTATACCCCTTGTAATGTTCTAGATGTAAGTAAAGTTTGGATTCTTGAGTTATGAATGAATCGATATTATTTGATAGGTCTGAGAGTTATTTTATCGACATGATAAGCGTTATTAACTGTATTCTAAAATTATGCACTAACTGAGACTCTAGGTTCTTTTTAGTAATATGTTGTTTTGTTGTTTTAATCATATTATTATTTGTTTAAAAATTAATTTTTATAATTAAAATACACTCTTTGCAACAAGTTTTAGAAAGAGAATTTTCAGAGTATGATAAGAAAAAAATGATTCTTGGATGGTAAACATATGATCGGCATTTTAGAATCCTATTACTTTTTTAAGATGATTAATTTAAATAAGACTAAAGTTCTATTGCATGTATGAGTGATTTCAATGAAGCTTAACATCTAATCAAAATAAAATTGAAATAACAAAAATTAAATTTAAAATAAATCTCTTTATTAAATTCAAACCATAACCCCACTTCTTTTTTAGATTCTCTTATGAAAACAACCATCAGTTTTCTAGAATTTATAAATTCTCTTTAAGAAATTCATTAGTAATTCTTAGGATTTGTTATCAAAAAACAATATACAATGTCTAAGGATCAATAATATAATAAATTGAACCATCAAATACTCTATGAAATTATCATAAAACTATCGACTATCATTTGATAGTGATATACTTCTTTCTACAACACTTTTCGACCATTTTATCCATTTATGGGACCATTAGGTACCAACTTGCAATAATGGCTCATCTGCCTCAAGTCTTTACCATTCCAAAACTCCCCCTAGGACTGGTGAAAGTATTATTAAGAATATTAAATGTTTCGTGTGACATACGTATTGACTTGGATCGTTACTAATTTTTTAAAAAAATTAAATCCACCTTCATAAGGTGATTAAAACTCTTCATCAAATAAGCATCATATAATCACTTCATGAAACTTGTTCCTTCTCCTTCCCTAAAGGCTCTTTGAAAACTATCTAATCTATCTCCCTCTTTCTAACTTTAATAATAGTTTTCCATTTTAGTCCCAACTATAATATCTCTTTTATTATTTGCCTTCCTCTCATAATTCTCCTCATTTGGTACATAATTTTTATTTTATTAGATATCCATTGTGACCAAAACCCTATAAAGATTACTCTTTCTTCCACATTCTATTGCAAATGACTTCTAAAAATTTTTCAACTAATTTCAAAAACAAATACACCAAGTGTTATTTGTTTAAGTAAATAATTCATATATTTCTAAAATCATTTGGCTCTTTTATTACTTTTCCTCATATATTCCCCTAGAATTAAATTAATGTTATTTTTAAAAATTTTTTGTTTTTTATGACATTTTCATTTCAATTTGAAGAAAAATTATTATTTAGGGATCATTTTCAATTGTTCTACCATTTTTGACTTCTCATCTATATTATTTGTTCTTTCAAATAATTGTCTTTATGATATTATTAAAAATATACATATGAAAATTTCATTTAATCACACTAAATATAAATTTTAAATGCATTTATATTTATTTAACAAACGTTAAAAAAATTTGAAGTCTATTAAATATTTAGTAAACTTCCCTTCATATAAGAATCTAATCATTCAAATTCAAAAAATATTAGGATGCCTCCAAACAAACTCTTCCTCTACTTCCCAAGTAGCTACAAGTTAGTACAACTTATCCATTGTACATTAAGTACGGGATCCTCTCCTTCTTTGTTTTCATGAATTTCTTTGTTATAAACCCCATTAGCCTTTCCTCATGAAATAATCAGTGATGCACCATCATGCTACTTTGATCATGTTTAACAATATAATTAGTACTAGCAACAAATTTTATTAAAACTAAAAGAAAAAAATATAGTATGCTCTTTGGCTAATGATAATGACAAAACTATCTTGTATGTAACAATTTATGTCACTAATGTATTAAGGCACATCATTCCTTGCCTTTAATTACCCTCATTTTGCAAACATTAAAAAGCATTCTATTTGGACTTACCTTTAACAATGCATGATTCTCTTCCTAACAATCCACTTTTTTTATTTTCTTATCAAAACTTTCATGGAGTAAACCTTTTCTTTGCTAATTCAAGCTTTGATGAAGTAAATCTTCTTATAGTTTCTCAAATCATATCTATATCAAGAAGGGTATTGTAAATTTGTTAATATCAATATAATAATAATTGCATAATATATTATATAATACTATACAAAGTGTCATATCTATGCTAAATTAACAATTATTAATGTAAGCAAATTAGTTAAAACTCAAATACTTATCCTAACTATATCAAAAACATAACTTTCATAAACTTAACATATTTTTAATTGTTTTAAATATTTTCTTTCATTCACTTCTATTTTAGACTTGAATGTTGTGTTAGACATTAGTTTCTTATTATATGCCACGCAACCTTTTAAAAACCTATGATGTAAGTTTGGAATCCTTATGTAATATAATAGTTTTTGCCATACTACATAGGCCTTAGTATTTTGTCAACATATTTCTAACCTATTTGTTTTTGCAAAAAATGTTTCCTCAATAACTAAATTATTAATTTTTATGGTGAAAACCTCACTTTCAATTAGGTTTATTTTAACATCTCTACCTAAAAATATTTTCTTTTAATCTACCTCACATCGCTAATCTAGCTTAAGTCAATAACTTCATCCTTTCAATATGCCACAATGACAAATGTAGTAAACTTCATTCTATTTTATATGGATATAACATATATCATTCAAATGTATTAAGCTTCCTCTATGTTATACATCTAACTATTTTTATCTCCTTATTAAAACATTATTAGCTACTTTTACTCTTTCATCAGTGATATGGGATCTCAAAATCATAATGCCATAATAATTTAACCATTCTAATATTCTCAATGTTTGAATATATTTATTATCAAACAAATTTTGAAAGAAACGTTATATGTACTTTTCAATAACAAGAAACCCAAATATAAAAACTTCAGCATATTTTACTAGTAGAGTTACATCAATATGTAGATAGGAATTAGAGATTAGAAATAAAGATAATGGAGGCTATATCTACATAATATTCTTCCAATAGATAAACCCATAAGCATTTTAATAAGGATAATTCGTTGTAATGGAATCTACTCATGTGAGGTTTGATGAAATTATGCAATAAAACAAAGTGATAGATTTAAAAGACATAGAAGACTTTGGAAATGTAAAATTGGTAGACAAACAAAGATCCTGGAATGACAAACTTTATCAATTTCTACTCAAACATTATTTTGGGATGGAAATGCAGATAAAACTTTGTTCATCAAGGATTGTGTTGATTAACTTCTTCGTTTCCATCATTATTTAGATGATACCATGTTCGGATCAACAAACAATGACATATGTGAATGATTATGCAAGCATGTAGGTGTAGGATCTGAGTTGAATATAATTAGTGAGGTTCCTCAGTTTCTTGAATGCAAGTTAAGTAAGACAAGAAAGGTATCCTTGATCTTGAAAAATTTATATAAAGGAGAAATTAAAACTTAAAAAAGAAGGATATAATTGCATTAACAGAGGTAGCATTCAATGAAAATCACCTTAGAGATGTAGTCTTAATTGGCCACTCTTTTGGAGTACAAACCAACACCTCTCTTTAAAAAGAAATTATGTATGGTGCATCTATTTCAAAATTTGACCCTCAAAATACAAATGAAGCCTTTAGAAAGAATGTTTTTATTTGGCCATGCTGGAAGGTTTCAACTTCTTCGTTAGAGTGAATGTTTTGAAAATAATAGACATTCCAAGTGACCAAATTATTGTGACAAAATTTGGGAACTCAAAAAAAAAAGTAAATGACAGTGTCATTACCATTCAAAGTAAGGTAATGTTAGTGGTAAATGGTTATAATGAAGTAGGACTAATCATAGAAGAAATACTTGAACCAATGGTAAGGTTGAAGGCAACTTGGTCATTTTTACCTTTTTCTTAATACAAGTTATTTAAACTATACTAAATGGACGCTAAGAGCGCCTTCTTAAATGTTGTTATTTAGGAGAAAGTGTATGTAGGATAGTTGGATTGCATTCATCATTTTCTTCATCAAAATCATGTGCATAAGCTAATGAAAGAATCATATGAATTGTAACAAGAACAAAGATCCTGTTATTAACATACTTAGTAGATTTCTAATCGAACATTATTTTAGGATTGGAGTGTAGATAGAACTTTGTTCATCAGGAACTATGGTGATAAACTTCTTCTAATCAAAGATTATATCGAAGATATCATATTTGGATCAACTAACTTGGGCTTATGTGAATGATTTAGTAAGCTTATGGGTGTTGGATTTGACTTGAACATAATGGGTGAGGTTACTTATTTTTTTGTATTAAAAGTTAAGTAGGATAAGAAAGGTATCCTTTACCCTAAATAAAGCATAAAATGAAATGTTAAAATTTCATGTTCTTCAGAACATCAAATGAATTTCTACTTTCAAGAGTTCCCACCATACTATTGAATAAACATGAGAAAGGAAAACAAATAGATTTCAAGGTATACCAAGAAATGACACATTCTTTTCTTGACTATTGGAAGACTTGTGGGACTTTTTTGATCAATTTCTATCAAGCCCCAAGTTCGTCCATCTAGAAGTTATAAAAAAAATATTGATAATATCTTGAAACAAAGGAATTAAGGTTTTGGTATCCCAAAATTGTGTTATGTCATGACCTCATAGGATATGGCTACAATGATTATGTAGGTTCTTCAATAAATAAGAAAAGCATTTTAGGTATTTAATCATTTTAGCACCTCTTAAACTAATGATCTAGCAAAAAAATATGGAACATTGTTTTAGCAAAAAAATGAACCACAATATATAGCATTAGGAGGATTTCTACAAAAAAATTTGTTGTTTGAAAAGCAAATTAGATGATATGGGTTTACATTTACAAACAATTTCCTAAAAATATGACAATTTAAATGTTTTTTCCTAACTCAAAATCTTATAAAGTACTATAAGTTCGAACAAATTGATTTTAACCTCCATTTCATCATGGTCTATGTAGAATGAAATATAGTAGACATTTAATTTGTTGCCAACAACATGCAACAAGTTAGCACCTTAACAAAGCTTCTTAGTAAAGATTTAATCCATAGAATTAGAAGACTTTTTTGTCACGACAAGAGGGGGAGAAATTAAGCTTGCTTTTAAGAAATGTTTTGTGAGCGAAAGGGAACTCACATGTGTGCTTTAGTTACTTCCAAATCTAGCCTGACCAAATAATATTTAACAAATGTTTTGTTGCACTTTATTGAATTCCATTATCATAAACTTATATGGTAAGTCATCCTAAAAAAAAGGTTATTGGTCTTATGAGAAATTCTCTATGATATTTTGATGTTAATGACCTAATTAAGTAGTATACTAATTTGTTATCTAGCTTTGGTTGTAGATATGATAGGTGAACAGATATGGAAGGACATTATGATCAAAAGAATTGGTCATTTGATTAAATATATTGATATAACTATGTGTGGAATAAGAATGGAAAGGATTTTGGCATGGCAAAAAAACTATGTTTTTTTGTAAAATGTGTGATGAAAAAACAAATAATAGGAGAGAGATGAGTTGTGTATTTAACAATTTTTTTTATTCTAAAATTTTGAAGAAAAATTTTTGAGCTTAAAAAAGGTTTTTTTATAAAAAATTCTACAAAAGATTTTTAAGTGGTTTTACTAATACCGATGCCAACATCCACCCCCATCACTGATCAGGCTTCTACTAACCACTCGCTTTTGTCAAGATTGGTAAAGTTAAAAAAAATATGATTCGGTGCTCTAATGAGATGCCAAAATCAAAGAAATTAAGGCCATATGAAAAAATTTTAAACTTTAATTTTTTTTTAATAAAAGTAGTACTACTAACGAATGAAGTGATATTACCAAGAAATACAAAAATTTTTATGAAGGAAAATAGAGGAAATGGAGATCGACAAAAATCCATAGCTTCTATAATTACATAGAAATGCATTGCTCAAAGGTTTGACTTCACTTGGAGTTGTAAGAAAATTTTCAAGTTTGATTGAATAGTTTTAAGACCTGGTAAATTATCCCTATTTATAATTAAAATTAAAAAACTCCAAAAATGACTCACACAACAACTAAAATCTACTTTTTAGAAAGCTAGCAGTAATAGATGGAGGCCATGGTACAACAATCATCCAATTTATAAAACAGAATGGTAACCATCAGATTAACTTAAATGATAAATGGTCCACATTTAATCAAGAAAAGATAAGATTTAGTGTATTGGATTTAAAAGTTGGATGGATAGTAACAATGTTTCGATTACTATTCACACAGGCGAAGAGACTCAAAGCCATTCGATCAACTATTTTGGATAAACAGCAGAAGAATTTTAACTATTCATAAATATGAGTGTGATCTGGACTGCTCAATCATAAAATGACTGATTAGTTAATGTGGAAATCTCATGTTTTGTAATAGCTTTTATTATGATTCATAATGCAAAATAGTTAAAGTATTTTGTGCTTATAATATATTAACCACATATTACAATCAGCCTAAAGGGTTGGCTTGCTCGAGGCGTTCTCAAGAAATCATGACTCGATCATCAATGGGCATGTATGTCATGCCCCTGGGTGCTACATGCTATTTGACCTAAGCCCTTTGAGATTAATTGTTGAGAGTGCTTAAGAAAAAATATTATTATTGTAATAATAAAGATTTATATGTAAACAAATTTGAATATTTATAAGATTTTCAAGAACTTAAATGCTTTCAATTAAAATATAACTTGAACAAAAGTCAAATATGCATAAAAGATGATAACATTATTTACCAATTATTAAGTAATTAAAAGTTTAACATGCTAATTGTAAAAAATTAGAAATGTTCTTTTTGGATTAGCTGTATTGCAAAGGTCATTGTCTTTGGATTCAAAGTCAGTAGATTGGGCCATCAAATTGTATTCACTATTTATGTTATTGTTCTTACTCCAACAAATCTAAACTATTAGAATACTCTAAGAGATTTAACTAAAATAATACTAAGTTCAATAAAGTATTAGTTAATATGTGGCCTTAGTTTTGTGATCATCATATTAAAATATATAATATTCTCCCCCTTGAGGATTATAGCACTAAAGCTAAAAGAAAATATAACATTAATGGAGAAAAATAAATAATTTAATATTCGATATTGTAGTATATATCTTATATGATAATAATACTTATTTTCAATTCTAGCTTACCCTCATGCTGAATTGTAACACTTAGTTCTCTCCATTTTTGTAATTATTCAAAGGGGTTAATGACACCTAAGCTTAATCTAAGTTTATTAAATAATTTGATAACCAAAGGCTTAGTAAAAATTTCAACTAATTAGGTAGAAAATAGCACAAATAACAATGAATAAGTTTTTTAATGCACTCTCTAATAAAGTTATATCTTAATTCAATAAGTTTTGTTCTTGAGTGTTGAATGAGATCTTTAGCTAAATAAATTGCATTTAAATTATCACAAAAAATTAGAATTGTATAAATTTCAAGACATAATCTAAAAATTCTTATTTCATCCATAGAACTTTAGTTGTCCATGAAACTTTATCATTTGTTTTTACAGAATTTCCATCACCTTTCATTCTTTAAACAAAAATGGTGTTACTAATGAATGAATTAAACGTTTCCAAGAAAAGCAAAAATGGTTATGAATAAAGGAAGGAGAAATAGAGACTAACTGAAATCTATAACTTTGGTAAATGTGTAAAAGTTTATTGCTCATAGTTTGAACTTTATTTCAACTAGTATGAAACTTTTCAAGTCTGGTTCAATTATTTTAATTTTGGTTAACGATCTTTATGTATAATTTAAATAAAGAAAACTTTGAAAATAACTCCCTAATGGCTAGAATCTACTATTCAAAATGCTAGTTGATGTAGACGAACAAGATGGTATAGCTGCCATCCGGTTATGCAGACGAAGCAATAATGTCAAATCATCTTAAATAACAAAGAGTACAAATCTAATCACAATGAGATAGGATCCAGAGCATTTGATTTGAAAGACAGATGGATAATGACGATAATAAGATTGCAATTCTCATAGGAGGACAGACTCTTTACCATTCGATCAACTATTCTGGATGAATAGCTAACGAAAGTTAAATTTTCACAAATGTGGCAATGATTTGGACTATTTTATTACAAAAATGCAAATCAGTGTAGAAATCTCATGTTTGGCAACAAGTTTCATTTAATTGCACATTATCAAATAGTTGAGGTATTTCATGCTTATAATACATCAAGTACATATAATCAATTTGTTGGGGTTGGCTACTCGTAGTGTTCTCGAGAAGTCATGCTCTCGTTTGCCATCACACATCTATGGGTCTTACCTAACTTGGTTTACTTAAACAAATTAACGAGCCTGTCTTCACTCGTTTATTCTAACTTGGTTCATAAGTATTACACTAAATTATTGATACTCAAGCTTAACTAAGATACTGCAACTATAAAATGACTTGGCTGATACTCGAGCCTAACCCATCTTAGATTTGATGAGTTCTTGGCCTATAAGGGTGGCTAAACCCCATACTCCCAGGTTGTACAAGTCACTTGACCTGAGTTCTATACGATCAGTAGTTGGGGTGTGCATAAGAAAAAGTATATTTTTTATAATAATAAAATAAGTTTATATATAAAAAATAATTGAATGTTTACTTGATTTTTAAAAACTCAAATGCCTTCAAATGAAATACAACTTAAACCAAATTGAAGTATACATACAAGATTGATAGTTTTGTACACCACAATTATAAAAAAATTAAAGATTTAACATGCTAACCATAAAGATTTAAAAATGAAATTCTTCGTAGATTAGCCACGCAAGAGATATCGTTGTCCAACCCAAAGTCAATAGGTTGAGCTATCAAATTGTATTCACAATTTATGTTGTAGTCTTTACTCCAACAAAAGCTAGTCATTAATAAGCTCAACAAAGCATTAATAAACACTTTGATATAAAATTTGAAGTATTTGAAAGAAAAATTTATCATAAAAGCTAAAAATAGAAGTCATTGAAATTAAGAAATTACAAAATTAAAAAATTTAAAATTCAAAAAAATTATTAAAAAATTTAGATTTAAAATTATAAATATTTATAAAAGTGTGAAAAAATGTTGTTCCACTATAGTTTGAGGTCCATATAAAGAAAACCTAAGATATTCCTAAAATGCTTTTACACATCGATATTTAATCACATTGATTCGGGATAGAAGGAATTGTATTTAAAATATTCATTAAATTTATACAATGAATTACAAAGTTTCACAATAACATAAGTAAAAAAATACATCTTGTTATTGTTGATGAGATGCTTGTACCACTTTTTTGCATGCATACATTAATTATTTATGTGTTATGTATTTTGGATTTCAATAATTTTATTATAAATAAACATTTTTTTAAAACACATTTAACTTTTCACATGGAGGATAATACCAATTTTTTGCATTGGTAAACTAATTATTTAAGTGTTATATACTTTTGATTTTAATAATTTTATATTAAAGAAACTAATTATTTTTCAAACTTATTTAAGTTTTCATATAGAGGTTAATTTTGATAACTAAGTTATAAATGGTTTTTGATATATTAAGTATTCAATTATCATAATTACTTTTATATGTTTTATGTATTAATTACAATAATTAGATGTTTTTTATGCTTATGTAACTGTGGAACTTTGCAATGTATTGTGTAAATTTACCAAATATTTGAAGTATTTTTTTATAATTTCCACGTATTATTTTTTTGTTTCTTATTTAAATGTATCACGTTTTATTTAACAATGTACTATTTAAATTAAACAAGTTTTTAAATATTTTAAAAACTTTAATAGTGATTGCTTATTTATTATATTGTATCCATAGAAAAACTCTTTGTTCAAGCATTATTTTTAATGCTTATCTTAAATATATACAAAATAATTGATTTTTTATAAAATATAAATCCTTTCAAAATTTTGCCCAATTAATTTAAATAATTTTTATATCTAGGGTATTTTTGTTCTATCTAAAATCATTTCATATAACTTCGAACAATTTAATTTATATTATAACATTTATGTTCACTTTATTAATTTCTTAAATTGTTGGACTTACATCTCACAATGTGAATATTTTGATCATTATGACTTTCTTACTTATATATTTAATATTAAAAATGTTTTTAAATAAATTTCTTTTTAAAAAAATATAAAAAAAAACATTTGTAAATTTGAATATTTTTCAATTTCATTTTTACTTTTTTGTTATTTTTTTAAAAAAATTATATTTATTTTTAATTACGAAGTTTATTTTTATTAAAATTCTTAATAAAAGTTTTCATAGAAAATATTTTTAATTTATTTTATATTTTGAAATTCCCAAGCAACCAATAAGGAAAATATGTTTTGTGAAAATATTATACATATAAATTATATTTCATTTAGTATTTTGTTCAATTATTAATTTTTATAAATTTATTGTTTCTTTGATATTTTTATTTTCAATGGAAAGTGTTTTTGAATATTAGAATTACATATATACATTTCATTTTCTGGTTAATCGTATATTTTTAAATTTTGAAAATCTTCTGAAAGTTATATTTTTAATTATTATTTTTTATGTGGCAACATTTTTTAACATCTATGACCTTCTTATCTGTAAAAAGTTTTTCACAAAAAATATGATAATTTTGTAATATTTAGTATTAAGTTATGAAGAAATATTAGCCTTTTAGAACGTATATCAGTATTTTGGAATATTTAGTGTTTTCACGTTTTTTTAAAACTGAAAATTATTTAAATAAAATTTAAATGCTTATTCAATGAAGTTATAGTCAAGTATATTATTTTCTTAAGATATTATTAATGTTGTTTTGAAATCATAGATATTTCTTCCTAAGATTTTATTCTCTTTTATCTCATTAACTGAAAAGTAATTTGCAATTAATCTGACCAATTTTTGTTACATTTTATTGATAATAGTTTTCTATACTTTCAATATTTCGTATTTATCAACAATATTGAATTGAAATTTTTCAATAATTTTGAAACTTTCCATTAATCAATATGACTAAAGTTTTGAAAATTATAAATCTACTAAATCACTTGTTCATTTATTTTGATTAATTTTGTAGAATTTTTCTTATAACTACATGATATATTTAACGTAATCATCAAACATTAACGTATTCAATTATTTTAACAATCACATATCTCTTCATTATTTCAAAATTTTTACATTAACTTTTTTGTAACCTGTCATTACTAAGAAAATTTTTGTTCATTACTAAAGCATTTAGCGATAATTATTTAAATCACTTTTAATGGTGTAAATATTTTTCAATTCTTTATTCTTTTATATTGGCATATTTGTTATGATTTAATAATATAAATAATTTTTTATTGTATTGTACGCATTGTTTAAAAATTGAGGCAAACTTATTTAATGATCGTTTTTCACTTTCTACCTCGCAAAATCTTTATTAAAATTGTATTTAATATATGCTTTTATTTTGATATTTAATTTATTGTCCTCTACACATTTCTTTCATTAAATATATTAGTTTTTTCTTTTTTATACAACAATTTTCTTATATTATTCAGCTAAGTTCATTAGTTATTTCACACAATATTTTCAATTATTAAAATATTAAATTTTCCTTATTTATTTTTCATTTTATTTTTTTGTTAACACTTTAAAACTATAGATTTTAGCATAATAAGTTTGAAAGTATGTTAGATTTACAAAATAATATTATCTTCACAATATTTCGTTTTCAATTTCTTTTAAACCAATATTTTAGCAAATATGTAATACCTATATTTATTTGTCATTAATTTGTAGTTATACTCAAATATTGTAAAAAGCATCATATCTTATTCTTTTAATTTTCCTAAAATAAATTGAGTACATCTTTGATTTCATTACCATATTGTCCTTAAATATGTTATAAATAAAATATATTTTGTCAATTATTAGGAATTAATTTTAATATTTTAAAAATGGTTGAATATTATTATTTTTACAATTTTACCTTTATATTAAAATTGAGAAAAATTATTTTTTTTGTTGTAAAGAAATATCTAAAATGACTCTACAATTTGACTTATTTTTATTTTTTTATTATTTATTTTGTAAGCCTCAAGCCTATGATTGTTGTAATGTAATGGGATTTGTCAAGCAATGAAAAACAATACTATTGAACCAAAAAATCTAAAATAATCAAATTTATAAACAAAATGATAAAAAATTAATCATACTAGGAAAATTAAATTTACTACTAAAATTTAAATAGAAAAAGCTAAAAAATTATTTGGGTTATTAAACAAATGTATTATTCAAATTATGGAACATATAAGCAATAAATTAACAATCATTGCAAACGTAAGGAAAAAGAAAAGTTGAGAAAGGAAAAAATTGAAGGAGATAAAATAAATTAGAACAAAAAAAAGATAATCTTACAAATATATTCATAGCACAACATCAATAAAATGTTCCAAAAAACATGTTTTACCAATAAAAATGTCGAGTAAATATTTTTTAGGACTCAAAAAATGAAAATAGTAGATGCTAAAAATGTCTAAAAGTAATCAAAATATAATCTATAACTTGTCATAAAACATCTCACACATGTTGAGAAAAATGAAAAATAAAAATTACAAACAAAAGTAAAATTAAAAAACTAAAATATAGAGGTTATTAATAATAATTTAACATTATTTAGGTTAAAAAATTATGTAATATATAAAAGTACGAAAATTATTGTATTACAAATTAAAAAAAAAAACAAAAAGCTTGGAAGAAAAAGGAACAATGGGAATCCATCAGCTAGATTTAGATCACACCTTCATGCCACAACAATATTGAAAATTGGACAAAGAGTAAAAGAAAAGAAAACAAAGCCATTCTATGTATCAAAACGATAACCTTCATGTATCAAAAGCTTACCTTGTACATAAACTGTTAGAAAATAATAAATGTACAATTGCAACCATCTAAGAAAAGTCCATATATTATCATTATTAAACCTAATAATATAACTTCTCTTATATCAATTAAACCGGCTAAGAGGTTACATGCTTTATATATTTATACTGTTAATGTAATCATTAAGTTCAACATTTATTTTAAAAGTGTGACTAATCATTTTATCAAAAACTTTTATTCTTAGTTTTATATTTTAAATAAGGGGCAAAAATTGTTTTTGGAAGTAACTGAAATTCAACTTGTTTTGCTTTTGATGCCTTATTTAGAATAAGCCTAAGATAAATAAAAGATTAATTCCTATAATGAGTAAAATTAGGAAGACATTATTGGGACATTGATTGGTTTTATTTAGATTGGACATAAGTGGATAAAATTTTTGAAGTTCTTCAAATTTGTATTTGTGTTAAAGAAAGTCAAAACTTCACTTTTGTGCTTATCATTGATGAAATTTAAACATGAGGTATGGAATAATAAGATTGATTTTTGAATTCACAAAAATTACTTTATCAAAATGCCAAACACCAACTTAACACAACTAACTTCTTCCAAGTATATTATAAATGTAGCCATATAAATCAATCACACCCAAATGTTATATAAGAAATTTTTGTAGTTGATAGTAATATAGTATGTTTGAGTGACATAAACACTAATGGATTTATCAAAGATCATTTAAACGATTATAAGAAGTTGAATAGGATTAATTTTTGTAGATGTAAGCAACAAAGGTAATTCTTATTAAACAATAATATTCTCATTAATAAAACTTGTAGCTACCAAAAAACTTTTAATGTTAAATATAGTAAGAGATTGCACATAATAATCAAATGGATTCTGATAGTGGATTAAGTAATATAATACAATATATGTGTAACCTAAACCATTTTATGATTTGAGTATAATAGAAATGCATGTAACTACGACATAATTATAGTGCTCATTTTTAGTAAATTGAATAGAAGGGATTGCATCTTTGAAGAGTGATAAGTTTTCATAAGATAACACTAAATTGAACAAGAATTTTGTAATCTAATTTGAAAAATATGAATATAAATCTAATCTTCGCAAAATATACCTAATGGAAAAAAGCAAAGGCCGCTCATAGCATAAGAATTACCTCAAAATATTGTAAAATTTTATCGATTAATTGCTTGAAATCTTGCTTTCAAACTAGGCTAGAAATAATTTAGAAAGAGGATTTGACCTTTTGTAAGCCATGTTTAATTTCAATTTATTTTGAAGTAGTTAGATGTAATTACTTATCTAAGTTAGTCATTAGTTTGTGGTAAAAAAGACACGTCACTTGAAACTATTACTCTCTTGTGAGCTACTTGGCCAATATGATGCATAATAAGGTTGTGCCACATAAACAAGATAGCGAGGCCATGGGTGTGGTTGCTAAAGTACTAATATTCAAGAATTATTTGAAGAAAGCTTATAGGAATGTGATGATGTTATGTATGTAATAAAAATGCAATGATTAAGAGCAATAATGGGGGTTGGGAAAATATGATAAAAATGAGGAAAGTGTAACATAGTGTGGCAATGCAACAAGTATTGGTTGTGGATCATCATGTTCATTTGAGTAATACAAATTATGCTTTGATAAGAAAAAAATTGATGGTGAAGGTGCACATGATATTAATCTTATGGTTGGAATCTAATTTAGCTCTAGTTCCATAAATAAGAAGAATAATGAAAGAAGAAAAAAGGTAAGGAAAGGAAACGTAGAATTTGCCTTCCACTATTTCAGTCTATATGCAAACTAGAGCTCCACTATGACAATGATGATATTAAATGTCGAAATTAAATTTTTGTATTTTCACTACCCAAATTCTAATAAATTTCTTATAGAAACAATCTTAATACTAAAAGTAAAATTACAATTATACTACTAAATAAATAATTCATGCAAACATTAAAGTATTTGTGAACATTTTAGCCTTATACATCACTTATTATAGTATAATATAAACTTTAATTTTTAAATAGCCAAGAAAAATAATTATATGGGCCTTATCTAACCTTATAGTGCATCTTATCTTGCACTAAAAATGTTCTAAGCTAATGAAGAATAGTTATAATAAAAGATAACCCAATTTAAGTTCAACACATTCATAGTGGTGTATCATGAAATGGAGCTTGATTACTTATTGTTTATAATCAAAGAGAACTCTTATACTAAAGTATATAGAAAAAAACAAAGTTTGAATAAAAGGGAATGTAATATAAGACAAGCCTACTCCCTACTTCATGAGTGTTAGCTTGCACAAAATTACCTTCATGACTAAGAAATTGCACATCCAACAATTAATCTCAATATTCTAATTACATAAATTTTATTGTTTGGGTGATAATATGAATCCACTTAAGAAAACAACAATTTAATTTCACTAATTCACATAAATACCTTAAACATAAAGAGACACGTCATAGAGAAAAGGAAAACCAAGCAAACAAGGTTAAAAGGCCTGTTCCATCCCAACCATGAGCCTTATTCAACATGATTTCCTTGTGCAGACCAATATTACATGCTGACATTGTTTATTCACTTCTTGTGGACTTACTTTTAATATTCCAAATGTTTTAAAAATATTAACTATTATATTTTTATGTTACAAATTATTCTTCACTTTCATATTGAGAATATTTTTTTAAATATGTTTTGCACATGGTCTTTATCATTTCAAGTGCACTGTTTTCTTAATGATTTTTCTTATGCTATGAAATGTTTAATGTTTTTTAATTTGAATTTTGTTTAACATGTATTATCAAGAAACATTTTCCAACTATCTATTTTAAATAAAATTTTATGTTAATGGCATCCCTTTTTCCTATGATTTTAAAATTTTTTATGCGTATCACCCATATATCAATATAACTATTTGCTCAAACTAAATATTTTTTAAAATTTTATTTCTTTTCTTATAATAACCTATCTATGACACTTCTAATAATTAGAAAACTCTTTGATGATACGAAAATTTTTATATGTTCTATGCATATATAAAAGGAATTAGTATTTAACATTTTATTGATATAATTTTTAGGATCTTAGATTTCTCAATTTCTACATAACATTATATATGTTTGATTTTCTTATTATTTTTATTTGCACTAAAAAAATTTTACTTTTTTATGAAAAATCGAAATTATTTAATAATAATTGTTTTATTCTTTTAATATTTAATATTGTTTCATATGGATCACAAAGTGCCTATGTTATTAGACTCCTAAGCCTCCTCACTCATGTTTAAGTTCAATTGATAAAAATATTAATAAAGTAAGCCACTGACAAGTTTGACTAGTTGGTTATACTACATTAAAGCTATGCGAACTATAGACAATAGTTTAGTGAATTAGAGATTAATTCAACAAGCTTAAAATGAAGTTCAAATGAACCTCAAATTAGGTTAATTCAAAATAATAATTGAAGTAATAAGTTTGCTCAAAATGACTATTCAACAATAGATCATGATCATTCATGATACTAAGACAAACTTTCAATTTGCAAAAGAAATGCAAATTGAAGTTAAAAAGAACCGTGGAGGCTTGAAAGAAATAAAGGTGCTTTGCAATGTCAAAATCAAGAAAAACTTTAGGAGAACTTTGTGGGGATATTTTCCAAAATTTGTCTTATAAGATTTAATTTGCATGCATCATGTTTTTAAAAATATGTCAAAAGTCATCATTTCAATGTTTTCACACTTCACTCATAAAATTGTTTTAAAATGTTTTAAAAGTCCAACTAATGCAATGGCAGGATGCATGTACTAAAGAAAATTTATCACACACACACACAGATCTAAGGTACTTTGAAAATTTATTAAGCAAGCATAATTCTAGTGTGCAACCAACATATGCTTGTGAACCTTATCTAGAATAGAGAAAATTTTGTACAAATAATTCTACAATCCTATGCCACAAAACAATTGATAGTAGATTGCTATAAAAGTGTTGAAAGTCAGGATAAATGCACATAAACATGATGATGCATATAGACATTATTCCTAACATAAAGTGTATCTAGCTCACAAGAAATTATTAATCACTAGTGAATGTGACCATTTTGGTAAACAATAAATTTGCATAGCTAGTAGATGTTCTTAAGTTAGTTCTAAGCATATCTATGAAAGTTTAATGTTAAATTCACAATTAAAAGGGATAAATTAATTCTAAGAAAGAAAAACTATTCTAACATTTTGATAAGAAGAGTTGAATAAACAATTTTAGAATTCATGCTACATAGCATTTCTTAGTGTAATCAAATACTATTATTCCTTTATTAAATTATTTTTTTGACATGATGCTATTTTAAAACCCTTTCCAACATCAAAAGCTTTCATTTACTTATTGCAAGTTTTGTTTAAGAAATAAATACATTAGTGTACATAATTTCCTTGTCGGCCTCATGCATCAACAAATTTTATGGGAACGTTTTTTTTATTTTTCATATGTTCTTCACATGACCCACATTTTGTACAATCTTATGAATTGTGCTTTCAACAAAGGGATTTTTTTTAGAATTATAAGTTGATTGGGTCTTAGTGCAATGGTTCACTTGGGAAGAAACTAATCCAACTATAAGCTCTTGGTATATTTTCATTAATACCAATATTCTTTTCTTGTTTTCATTTACCAAGAATGTGATCACTATTGCTACTACAAGTTGTATTATTTAGGACCAATAGCTATTATCATAAATAATCTACTAACTTTTAAACATGTAAAGTAAGCTCTTTACTGTATAGCACACACAATTTTTTAAAGTCCAATAGGTTTTTAAGGACAATCAAAGCAAACAACCTTGGCAAGATTCTTAGAATGGTCCTTAGTTATCATTTGTTTTTGTTAGAAACCAATCAATAATCTATTGACACTTTGGGGTATCAATTATATATTCTTTATATGTAGAGTTAAGATATTGCCTAAAATTATATTATAGGCTCAACTTTCATGCGAAATTGGTGAAAACGATTCAAAAACTTTCCCACTTTTGTTGATGCCTTTTTTTGTTATCCACCATTGGCTATATTAGAGTTAATGGCATACATAGACCATGTTTTTTTTGGAGTAGATCAATGAACTGGTCTTTAAAGTCTAACATAGATTATGAGTTCATAAGACCTACTAACACACCATGATATGCAACTTTGTCCTTATCCATGAGGACTAACTTAAAAGTAGCAAAATTTGTAAGACCCCCAAAAGAAACTAGATTTACTAATGCTATGCTTACTTTCCATCACACTTTTTTCAATGAATAGAACCATATCTGATCCATGACAACATCGATGTCACATTGACCCGCTAATTTAATCCATGACACATAAACTCAAATTTGACCATGATGTCATTAACACTACAATGATCCGATGACTAGATCCACAATAGACGTACTTGAATTTTACCTACAACACATTTGATGATGTGCCAATTCACTGATTTATAACCACAAAACCCTAACACAAATTTATTTTGATGACCCATGTGAACCTAGAAATGAAAATGCAACTTTTGACGAAGATAGTTTCACAACTGTTTGGACCTTAGAAACTTTTGGCAAAACAATAACTTTTTAGAAAGTTTTTTCAAATAACTTGACCAAAGCTTTGGTAACTACCTTTTAGAAAATAGATTTCTTGAAACTAGAAAGGTAGATTTTCAAATTAATTTCATAAGAGCTAAATGCATCAATACTACATCTTTAATTTCTTTTTTTCTCTACATACCTTTTTATAAAATGCGAGGCATACGTTTTCAAAGAGATGTTCCATAAATGTGCAAAACTCCACTTCTTCAATTATGCCTTATTGAAGTCTAGGATTAGTTAATATGCGAACTCCAATGTGCTTAATCGTCTTGGCTTCAATATTAGGAGGAAGCATATGAAGCTTAAGCAATGAGATAGTGTACAAGTTTACCTATAACACAACTACTTTCCCTTCTTGTGGATGTTGCATAATGGTTCCTTTCACTTTGATGTTTGTTTTCCATCATTGATTCACTTTTATTATGTCGTTTCCTTGTGCTTCATTGTTCCTTTTCACTTTGACACTTAATGTTTTACAAGATTTCTACTACTAGTTAATGTCACCATCTTTGTTATTGTCAATCCAACATTTTGTTTGTTTGAATCGGCTTTTTGTGAAAGTTAATTCATTACTCCAACTTTTCTATATTGCTTATTAATGTTTCTCAAGGCTTTTAATTAGCACCCATGTTCCATTTATATTATTCTTTCCATATAGAAAGATTGGTTTTTTTAAACGGCTTTCCAAGTACCATTTCCTTGTGCCATTGAATTAGTAATAGGCATAGCATATGAAATGAACCCTACGTTGTTCTTAGTTCATTCTTGACTAAAGTTTCCTCGGATAGCTTTCTTATGTGTGTTGCCTTTCTAGCCTTCTCATGCTTATCATCTCATTTTCTTTATTCTTAATCTGTGTAAGCTAATCTTTAAATGCTTATAATAGTTTGTACCACTTGCCCTAGAGCTTAGTTATACTAGTGTTTGCAATGCTAATAGCGAAGTAATGCTAAACTAAGCATTCTTTTTAATTTTCCTTTTTTAGCACCTAATCTTGAAAAAAAGTGATAAAGCTCAAACAAGGGAGTTTTCTTTTCGTTTTCCTAATGGGCATAATTTGTACACACGATATCATGTAGAACTTGCCACATAGAGCACTCATACATCAACTAAGCACACGTGACCCTCTAAGATTGATCAACTATACTACAAACTTTGGAAGACAAGCTAGAGAAATATGGTTTTTGTATAATAGAACTAAAATAAGCTAAAAATAAGCACACATCTTCAAACCTAATTTTGTCCTCAACTATAATCAAATACATCTTATAATCTACTTATGTTAGTCTAAGATAATGATGGTAATAAACACATGAAGTCTATAAAATGTGACATTCCCATTTTTGAAGGTATCATAAACCATAAAACATACATAGAGTTGAACGTTTCCTTGGGCAATTGCTTCAAATGATTTAAACTTAATGAAAAACATAGGTATTGTTTGCACAAATGAAATTGTGAAATCAAACTTAACTATCCACAAAAAGGATCACCACTCATTAAAATATATATTCCTCTCCTAAAAGAATCACTTACTTGACCAATGACATGCCTAACAAAAGAAGAAAAGTATGTTAATGAGTGCATTACTCATTTTGATGAGTACATTTGTATTGTCGTTTTAATGTAGACCTTTTGGTGCCCCTTCATGATTTTTAGTTGGGCTTGAAGAAATATTTAGGGGAAACTTTTCATGAAAAACATTCAAACCTTAGAACAGGCCTATAAGAATTTCGTTAACTATGAAACCACAAAACATCTATAAAGTCAAAAGTGTTAAAGCATCAACCATATTAAACTTCAAGTTGACCAACACCAGGCGCTACACAAGTTGTGTACCAAAACTACCCTCCATGCCCTCCTTATCCTTAAACTTACAATGAACCCAAACCAACCTATTAACCAAACACCAAAGTAACTTGTTCTCAATGTTAAAAGTGGTCATAGACCAACACCAAAAATAACAAGCTATACCAAGGAAGACAATTATGGGGAATTAAACACTAATGAAAAAAATAAGAGATCAAAGAATACTCCATTGAGGAATGAGAGAACAACATCGATGACACTAGACTATTATAGTCTTGAGAAACACCTTCACCTATCCAAAAAGAAGTGAAGATTGAAGACATAGCACCATTTGTCAAATTTTTATCAAGCTTAGAGAAAAGGTTTATAAATATATCATAAAAAGTGGCAGTAGCATCAATGCCATTTCTATAAAAGGTATAGCATACCATATAGAAAGGATCATTCATCACCTAAACCCACACACTATTTTTTGTTAATAAAATATGCATGTGTATCAAGGAAAAATGAATTATACTAGTTAAATTTGGTCAATAATTACGAATATATTTTACATGATGTTGTACCAATGTTAATATGAAGTATCATTTTATTTTGACTTTGGTTATATGACCATGAAGCCATTATTGCTAGCAAAACCAGCACCTGCACATTTACACATCATGACAAAAAATTTAACATACACCCATCAACAGCTAAAGACCTTGTCAAACCTTTCAAAAACCACCCAAAATCCCAAATACGAAAATCTTATTTATGTTCCATGGTAGAGTAGATAAAGAATTTATTGATAAAACTTTCATTTATGCCATAATAGTATCTTATATAGCAACACCTCTCATTGTCGAATCCATTTTATTTAGCTTTCTAAATTTTTTACAAATGAATCCCAATGTTTGCCACCTCTTCATAACATCTAGTATGTTGTAGGCCTCATACTAAGAACTAGTTTACTAAATTTGTCACTTTATAAAAAGTATCCTTCTAAACATCAATAACTCAACTGACAAGTGCACGTCATATTAGACAAGTGATTCATTTGAGAAATTCAAAATCCATGAGACTTTCCTACCCCTTAAGCCCTAAAAAGAATATTTCATGGAGAATTTGTTTCAATAATAGGGAAATTAATAAAATGATGTGAAGTATAGTTTCTTATCCCTTTCTTCGATGAACTTTTGGACCAAACTAAAAAAGTACTTATTTTACCCAAAATCAATTTAAAAATTAGAAAGCACTAAGATAGAATCTAGTTAAGGAATGATTCAAAAACTACTTTTAAAATAACAGATATATTGTACAAGTGGTTGGACATTCACTTCACCATATTTAACACACCAAGCACATTTATAAGAATAAGTACTCAAATACCCTAATTAAGAAAGTTCCTGATAGTTTACTTTAAAGACATCTTGAACTTTAGTTATACCATTAAACGTAAATCAAAACATGTTAGAAAGATTTGTTTCATGCTTATGGAGAACCACCCTACCCAACAAAAAAATGTACATTTGTTTCCCATCATCTTAACTTTTTTAGCTTCACACCTTAAAAGATGATGCATCATTTTACTATGACAAAATTAATGCAATAAATGATTAACCAACATCTTAGGAAATCCTTAATATTAAGAGTTTTTGTTGCTTAACAACCTTGCAAAGGAAATTCATTAATAGTTTATTATCATCAATACCCTAATAACTAGTCATTTTAGGAAGATAAATTTTCAGTGCACCCATACGATAGAGAAGAAATTTGTGAAAGTCAATGAAGTTATGACTCTAGAATTGATGCACCAACCTCCACACTATACCTAACAAAGTGTCTATGTTTAACAAGTTGCCAAATCCATAATAAGGCTAAAATTCTTATTTTCCTATCATCCCTAGCTTATGATCAAATTGAGTTCATAAATCAAAGCCTAGGAAATCAATTATGGTGTTTGCTAAGGGAAAACATAAATAATTTTGATAATCTTTTACCACAAGTAGAGAGAACATATAATAGTTCTATGAATATTTCCATAAGAATGAGCCTCTTTGAAACCAATAATGAATATGAACCTTTTAATATATCTGAACTAATCCTATTATTGACTGAAGCACAAACATAAATGTTTGCATATAAGGTAGCTTCAAGAGCATACTAAGGAAATAATAAATCATAGTAATGAACAGTACAACAGATTGGCTAATGCACACCACAAGCTTAAAAATCTCTTAGAAGGAAAATTCGTGATGATTAGAATCACGTCTGAATGGTTTCCTCTATGAACTTTGTTGAAGTTCCATTCAAGAGTAGTCTGTCGATTCCAAATCTCAAAGGTTGGACAAAATGAATACATCGTGGAACTAAGTGCTTACTCACCTATCATGGTAACATGAGTAAGATAATTGAAGCAGTAATGGATGTGAATGCTACACAAACAAAAAGCTAGGGTTATCAAAGAGAACTTTTTCATTGGAAAGGTTAACAAGGAAATAAGGATACTTCAATCATAATGGAAGTCATAAAGACTAAACCCTGACACATTAGACGTGTATGAGGACTAATCTACTATAGTAACTCATTAGAAAGGAAACATTTTTGCTTCAAGGGAATTAGAGAAGACACCAATTAAGATTTGTATTGCTAAAGGACCAGTTAGACATGTGTCGACAATTCCAGGCAATCAAGATATCTTTTCCTCTTGTGCTGAGTTAAAACAGGGCTTAAAATTCTATTCTATGCTCAAACTTTACATCATGAATAAATAAACGAAAAAACAATGGTCCATTGAGCCCATTTCTATTGTTGCTATCATTCCTTGTTGGCTCTATTGCTCATCGTATACTTCACCCGATTAGATTTGATGCTAACTTCAACTACACTCGATCAAAATATAATAGTGAATGGGACATTTAGGCTTAGTCCTATGCATCAGTTTCAATAACCCACAATTACACCTAGATCCACTAAGATGTAACAACCTATTAGATTAAGCCACCAGTAGTAAAGATCATTTGTCTTGTGAACATAACTAGACAATTAACACCAAGCTTACCCAACAACACACTTTGTGATGCATTGACACAGATCTAACCCATGGCACCATCAAAATCTCACTAGCCACACCAAATTAATTTATGACATGACTATCTTGATATGACTTTAGACATTGTTGATATCTTATAGATTCATTGACCCAATGTGCAACACATTGACCTAGAACACAGTGACTAAATCCATCACTTGTCAACCTTGATCAAAACCATAAGGGCCTTAGCAAACCTGGTTAACTTGAAACAAAAAATGTAGCTTTGTACAAAATTATCTAATAATAGCTTTGACAACATAACTGTTGGACTAAAATAATAGCTCTTTAAAAAGTTGTTTTGAAATTGTTTTAACCATAACTTTGGCAAATAGGTTATTAGAAAATAGTTTTCCAAAAATGAAATGATTGTTTCTTAGAAATCTGTATAGAAATTTATTTTGACAACAAATTTTGAATTTTAATTCCTTTTTTATTTTCGTCTATTGTTCATGATTTTTTAAACATTCAAAAGCCTACCCTTCAAAATGGATGGTCTTTGTAAGACCAAAATTTCAATTGTTTCGTTTCTTGTTGAATTTTAATTTTGACCCATAATTTTTTATTTCTCTTGAACCAGACTTGCAGATGATCTATGACTAAGGAATCAATATAATGGTAAGATGATTTAATATTTCTAGTATAATTTTGATAAAACAGAAGACTATAGTGAAACAAAATCTTATGCATGATGGATTATGAAGAAGTGAATTTTTTAACCCTAAATGCTAACCTTGATCAGCATTTCTAAAAGGGAATAACCATTCCAAAGTGTGGGACATCAAAAAATGGTCACTCCATGGCTAAAAATTAATATTTAAGGGATGAAACATTTGGCACGCAAGAGAAAATATTTAGGCTGAGAATATGATAGAGGAAATTAAGAAGAATAATATAAGAATATTGTTAATCTAAGCCTTACATGCATAATTCCTAAAATTCTAAGATGCAAGTGGTATCAGAGCCAATGTCATCGGTTTGAACCCTCGGTGTGCCAATATGGAAAGATTGTTGGTGTGAAAAGTCATTCTGATGTGGATCCGCAAATATACCTTTTGTGAAATGTAACATTCATATGTGCCTATGACTTGCTTTTTTTGTTTGCTTAATCCTTGTGGGTGTAGATGTGTGTATATATTCTTCTCTTTTGGGTTTTGTATCTTTACGTTTTTTGGGCATGATTAATGCACTATAGGGGTAGAATAAGTGCTCGTCCTCTTAGCATTTATTTTTTGAAAAAATGTTGCAAAAGCATATACTTATATCTTGTCATGGTTGTTCATACAAATAGTCATGCAAATAAAAGCAAAGGAAAATGTTTAAGAAGGGACATGTCCTAGTCTGACAAAAAAACATTACTTAACATAAAGTATGCCACCTGATCCATAGTAGTACTCCCTTTATGTTAAATATTGGTAAACTTGAATTGAGTAAAAAGTCATAAAAAATAGATTCATATCAAAAGTTTTCTATTTTAGCTACTTTTAATAGTACTAGTTAGCTATTATGGCAATGTAGGAGTCAATCCCTTTGTCGACACCCATACTGTGAGGAATTTGTGATGTAATTAGAGAAATTCAAAAATAAAGAGCATATTTTAATCTCAAATTGATATTTTAATACACACATAATAGGTTTCAACATAGATAGCCTCATTGTTGAAGTTCATCTAGCCAAGATGGGGGTATACGAATATTGTGAAATTTCTTGTAGCCTATGTAGGCTGTCGTTGGTCTAAGAGTTCCTTATAGGAAAATCCCTACAATAGTTTCAACTCATTTTTGAGTTAGGTTGGTAATTCTCTTTCACAAGTTCTACGTGGTTCCTTTCAATTGGTTTTTTAATGATATTTTTTCCATCAACTATTTAAGATGACTTTAGATGTTTGGCAAGATCATAAAATCAATACTAAGCTTGATAAAGATTCACTTAGAGCATAACATCACATGATATATAAGGTTTCTCTTAGTGGTCTAAATTGAAGTTTGACAACTTATCTTACAATTGTGATTGGGTTAAATTGTTGAACTTTATTTAGTTTTATTTAGTTTGTAAATTTTTTTATTTTAATATTAATTTTAGCGTTTCACATAAGTTCCCCATGATATTTTCATCCTTATCAACATATTGTATGATTTTTGAATGTTTTCATTAAGAATAGTATTTTAGTTAGTTTTTCTTTTGATTTAAGGAATAGTATTGTGGTCTATTTAAAGATCTATTATAGAATACAAAGAAACATTATTTTATATTAGCATTCAACTTTTAGAAATAATGTTTTCTATATCTACATGAGTATACAACTATAAGTTGCAACCAAGGCATTTTAGGTAATGATTTGATATCTAATTTTTTATTTGAATTTATCTCTACCATTTTTATCATACTTTCATCACCACGTTCCATCTTAAGTTTTACTATAAAAACTCCTCATAGCCAAAATTTTCGATATTGTAAAAGGCAAGTTGTCGATATTACTTAGCAAAATTGTCAATAATCTATTACAACCAAGGAAGCGGGTAAGCATCATGTGTCCAATTGTAATGTAAAGAAAACATTCTTGTTGCACTCATGCCAATTTTTTATATGTTTAATGGGCATATCCATATCATTGAAAAGGTATTTTTGTATTATTGTGAAAGATGCCAATTGTATTAGTGTAATGTAAATACAAATTGTTCCCATTTTATATAGGAGTTGATTTGCATTGTCTAAACTAAAAATTGAATATTGTATTTATGTAGTCTTCTTATTAAGTAAATTTGCACAGTAAATATTCATAACAAGATGAACAATATTAGTGAGAACTAAGAACAAATGGATGATAATATAATTTACATAGATCGTGTTGGTCTATTGTGCATAATTCTTTGATGACCTCGAACTAATATGAGTATGCAAAGATAGTATGTTATGGAGATGGCTATTTGTTTCTTACATAATGTTATGATTTGTAGTAGTGTTGTATCATAATAGTATAGTAGTTTGATAACATTTACTCTGTTGTATACTTTTTTGATCAATTTGTTGTTGAAGATGTTTTGAGAAAATCATGCACTAAGATAGAATGTGTTCACCACCCACATCTATTTAACTTTTTGATGTTATGATCTTCGATGCACATGAATAGTAACTCTAAAAAGTACAAGTGCCTATCTTATGAGAACAATACTTGTACTGTATAAAATATGTAGAAACCTCAAATAGTTAGTTTTATTGTTATGTAGATAGGAAACATATTCAACATTTTAAATCACATGTCCTTTATGATCATAGGATGTATGGAAGCTAATTTTTTTATCATAGTTGATTTACCTAAAGATATGACCACTTTGTTACTTTCTTTGTATACTAAGCTCAATTATATGTCTAGCAAACTATTTTCCTTACTTGCAACATGCATTTGCTAACTCCCATGATATATTTCTTGTATCATGGAATATACTAAAAAACACACCACAATCTATTAAAACGTATAAATTTCTAAATTGTACTTTGTTGCACAATTACAAAACCCTAATTATGGCTATTATGTTGACTTCATGTATTATTTTATTTATTTCAATTTGAAAAGATGCTAAACTAAGTTCCTCTAAATTGTTCCTAATATATCAAACTATAACAACATTATAGTTGGCTCTTACATTCACACCAACGATGGTTAACTACATCTACGTCATCAGTAAAGGGAACCACATCACCACTTGCACTATTGTTGCTCAAGTTGTCTCACATTGATTGATGATTCCCAAAATGACTTGTTTAACGTCTTCTTATGAAGATTTATTTGGGAGATAATATGTTCTTCTGAAGTGGAAATCCTTTTTAATATCACATATAACATTAATTTTTTTTAATTTTGCAAAGTTATTAACACTACTTGCTTTTTAAATATCCTATGAGATTAAAGTGGGTAACACGATTATGACCCTTATATTATTGATTTCATATAAGTTTAGCTTGCCCTATTTTGTAATCAATTTCAAGATTTTATTTATATTAGGCATATTTATGATTAAATTATTTTAAAAAGTAACAAACATCTATTTAGGTTTTTTATAATCAATAAAACATGATCAATTGAATCTTCATTCAGACATTATGGTCACTTCAAAAGAAGTTAGAATTTTAGGTTTATTAGGGTCTTTAAGAATGGTATTTGTTATTCATTATCATCAATATTAATATTAAAACCTTTAAAGGGTAGTTGGTGCTCCATAAATGTAGTCTACATTTTCGAATTAGCTATTTCTACCACAAGTAATCCTATGTAAAATGTTACTAAATTACTCGTCATAAGTTAGTGACCATATCTAACAATTCTTTAATTTAGACCAATTTGTGTTCTTTGTGATCAATTGTTTTGCACAAACATTATTTTCAAGCTGAGTTTACTTAAAAAAATCTTTCATTGATATAATACACATATAGAATTAAATATTTCAAATGAGAAATAATGTAGATGATTTCTTATTTTTTTTACCTTATCATATCTTGCCATTTATGTTATATAGATGCCATTTATCTTTCACACCTATTTTCAACTATTTAGATACAAAACATAAACCAAACATTTAAATATTTTAAATTTTATCTATAATTTGTCAAAAATAATTTTTTAATAACTAAATAATAATTGATTTTTAATGTAAAAAATATCACTTAAAAAATAATAATAAAATGTTTTAATAATTTATGTATATAAAAAAAGAAGTTGACATAATCTTCAAAACTACAGAAATATATATATATAAACAAATAAAATGTTAAAGAAATTAAATAAATAAATAAATATTATGGAAAAATAAAATATATAAAAAATATGCAAAACATATTGATGTTATATCTTGCAAGATAGTGTATTTTACGAAATAGTTAAACTAAAAGTGATCGATACATGAAGAAAAAATAATCATTGTTAAAAAAATAAAAATAGACACATAATTTAAAACAAATAAAACTTAGTAATATAAGAAGTAATTAGTTATATTAATTATTTGAAAATTGAAAAAAGTTTATGCTATGCTAATTAAGAACTCATCATGGTTTATATATATATTTACAAATAAAAAAAGAAAAAGAATATTAGAGCTTCAAATAGCATACAAAGGTGGTTCGTTAACTTTTTCATGCAAATCCGAAGACAAATATATTTTGTTGCCATTTGTCCCTACAAATTACTATAAATCAAAAATATACTTGACAAATTTAGTAAAGTTCGCTCAGTACCCAAAGATGCAATACACATGGTTAAAACTATTCTTGAAATTTACTACACATTTTATTGAAGATGAGGTAAACATCCCAATTTTTTGATGCTTTACCAAATTACATGTTACTTAATAATGCTTAAACTTTTTAGATTTTAAATAAACTAGTTATAAATTTTATCTTTTGGTAAATTTATCATGCATGTTATGACCAAATAATTTGTAATTTGGTCAGTTTTTAACATTTTAAAAAAATTATATTATCGCTATAAATATCTCCATATCTTAATATTATTTTTTCTATTCATTAAAGTTTATCAAATTTTTATTTGTGACATCAAGATTTATTTGCATAATTTTTAAGGAAGCCTTTTTCTTAAACAAATATATGAATACAAATTTAAAATGCTTTATTTTTTAGTGCATTTTTTATTCATGATTTATATTTGCTAAATTTTACGTAATTCGAATTTATTAGATTTTTGTTTAAGCTATGACATTCTAATATTTTAATATAGCAATTATTCTAGTTTGATTTAATTATAATGTCCTATTTATATAAGGTACAAAGAATTTAAAAATTTAAAATTATTTGATTGTGTATATTTTTATTTAACATGAAAGATAATTTATTTAAAATTTTATGATCTTTCCCTACTAGCATTATCTCAACATAGCTTTAATTATTTTTAATATTTCGTTATAATAATAACTTTTCTCAGTAATTTAAAGGTTTTTAGAAAGTTTAGCTTTTTAAAAAATTTACAATTTTGTTATAATTTGAATGTTGTCAGTTAACTTTTTAATTTAAAATTTTTAATTTAATTATTCTACAAGAAATTTTATTTTTTTGTTATCACTCTATTTCTTGAGAATTTTATATTTATATATAATTTTAGCTTTGGTGTCTTGTTTATTATTTTTAAATTTTTATTATATTTTTATTAGAAAAATCAACATATTAAATAAAATCTTCAATATTTAATTTCTAAAATAGTTTTTTTCTATTTATTTGAATTGTTTTATAAACTAATAAATTTGTTGTGATCATAGTATTAAAACTTTTTGAATACATATTGTAT
The DNA here is from genome assembly GCA_023846275.1 of Vanilla planifolia. Classification (NCBI taxonomy): domain Eukaryota; kingdom Viridiplantae; phylum Streptophyta; class Magnoliopsida; order Asparagales; family Orchidaceae; genus Vanilla; species Vanilla planifolia. The sequence continues at coordinate 175,379 of CM043871.1, read as the reverse complement.
ATGTGCTAAATAATCGAAACATTTTTCTCCTTAATGTTTCAATTTATGATATGGTTTATGTTATTGACATCTCTTCAATCATTACACTATCAAGAGAACCATTTCATACGTAATATGAGAAAATTTTAAAATTTTAAACAATGTTTTACAATAATGATTTTCTTAGCAATATATTTTTTATTTAGAATAAACAAATTTTCAATTTCTTGTCTAAAAAATATAATTTTCAAAATTCTTGTTCTTTTTTGAGTATTTCTTTCACAAACTTATTTTACAATTTAAATATAATAAATATACAATGCAATGAACATTATAACATAAAAATATCCTCATCATAAGATTTCCATCATTAAACTTAAGAACATTAGTTGCTATATATATAATTGAAATTATTGAATGAAGTGCAATTTATGTAGTTCTTATAATCTGCATGATTAGAGCTTGTTAGGTTGATCTAGTAATAATATGTTCATAAGAACATCAAAGTTTTAATTTATATGATTTTTCATGTAAATATTTTGGTAATTTAGAATAGAATTTGAAAGCTTCCAAATGTTTGTGTTAAAAAAATATGTTTAGTAGGACCATTACTTACTTTGGTTAATTGACTTACGATATGAAATCAAATAAATATAGGCCCAAGCTTTAGGAAATAGATGTCCTTGTTTTGGTAAGCAAGAAACAAAAGTTATGACACATCTTATTAGTTGGTATCGATTATTATCCAATTTAAATCAATTCTTGATGTTAAACTAAAGTTTTATCAATTATGTAATTGTCTTAACAATTATTATTAATTTGGTTGACATCATAACTTTTATTTTATTTGCTATGGCATTTTCCTTTTCAATATTTTTTATCAATTAACTAGATATCTTATTATTTTTCCTAAATTGGTAAGTAAATTTGTAGTTTGCAATAAATTGAAGTCCATACCATTTCAACTTATATTACACTTTTCTTTATAAATATATTTTAGCAAGCGTCAATCAGAAGTAGTATAGCATCTTTCTACCCTTAGTATATCTCAAATTATTGTAATATAATGTTTCAAAGAGGAAGTTAATGGATTCATTATAAACATCATTATAATTTCATGTTTAGACTAAGATCCTTTATTAAACAAATTAGTCAACCATATATATCGTATATTAAATCTAAAATATTGCTACAATCTCTACAATAGATGCCATGAGATTTATTTGGTATGTTTTTCTATCTTACCCAAGAATTAATAAGTATCTTATTCATCTTTTTATCAATTCGTGTCAATGTATTTCTAAATTGTTTTAGCAAAAATTTCTTTGTTATATTGTCTTTTAGCAAATGTAGAAATATATTATCAAAATATTGGTCAAGATTAATGTCATCAACAATCTTTTATTTTTGAATACCCAATGTGGTAGGAAAAATGTGATAGGAATATAATTTAAAGGTATATTTATAACTATGAAGATACTAAAACCTCGATTATAAGTAAAATGATAATGAATATAAATGTGATTCCTAACTATCATTCTTAGACTTAATTGGTAATGGGGAAATGCATTAGTTCCCCTTATTTTGATGAAAATAATGGGAATGACATGTAGCTATAGCAATTATAACTCGTTATTACTTTTATTTGTTAAAATATGCATTATTCTTAATATTTTTAGCCATATAATTATTGTATAATTAATTTAACTATATGATTTCTTATGAATTAAGATTTGAAATATAAACATATTTTAACATTCGATATAAAAAATTTAATGTTTAATTTTTAAATTTTAAATTATAAAATTGGAACTATTGTGGAATTGTAAGATTTAAATTACAACACATGAATCTTGATTAAGCTTAACGTATTAAAATGAGCTAATAAGTTTATTATACTATTAACGTTTTCGCTCATCCCTATTTCTATCCTACCCTAAATTCTTGATAATATATGGATATGATTACTAAATATTCGATGTTCGTGTTGAAGATAGGAGGATTAAAATAACTTTTATATATGATGAATTTCATAATATCATAAGAAAAAATGAATATAATCAAAAAAGAATCTATTACCACTTCTTACATAGATTTTTAAATTTAAGGAGCTTTATATAGAAGACCAAAAGGGTGTAATTAGAAGAGGGTTAACTTAGAATAATGAATTATGGCTACCCCAACTGAAGACTAGTTTACCTTAAAGTAAATTCTTGGATTAAGTTTGTGTGGCCATGGCTATAAGCTATTAAGATGCACTTGTAATTTAAGAGAACTCAACCATAAAAGGGGAATTTGGAGGGCCAACTTACAGGATACTAAGTAAAAGGATTGAGGTAAGCTATGAGGAAGAAAAGGAGGATTAGAGTATTCGAGCAAAGAAAGATTTGATACCACCTTGTCAAGCCCTCACATAATACCAGTACCACTAGATAGCAAAATTAACATCAGAGTCACGAGATACAACATCTAAGTGAGGACAAAGAACAAAACCCATGGTGGGGACCCGATAGTAAGACAAACCCCAACTCCATAATCCAAAATACATAAATAAAGACATATTTTTAAATGTTAAATCATACCAAACTCTTCCCTTTTGTCACACATCTCGTGAAAATGGCTCTTCTGTGGCTACACACCATTCCCAGCTCTCGGTACAGTGATAGCATGACCTGTGATGTAAGTACTAATGAGATTTACAAATCTCAGTAGATAAATCCACATAGTTAACCCAATATAAATAAAAATCCATATCATGAATAGTGCAGATGAATTATATGCATAAAGCTCAAACCATACCAAATGTCATTTATAATGTCAAATGAAAAACAAAAAAAACCAAAAGAAATGCCAGTTCATTATAGGTGTGTTATTACCTGGCCTAATTCCCTTTGACATATTATCCTTTGGATCCAATCAAGCAAATGACCTCCAACTAGCATCCAACCAAGCAGATATCTGATCCGAAGATCGATACCCTGCAATCCAACATGCTGGGCCTAGTGCCACCAGGTAGCTATGGTACTATACCCTACGATCCAATACGCTTGACTTGGTGTAATCATCAAGAGTCATAGCACATAACACTATGCAAATATCTGATTCGAAGATTGATACCCTACGATCCAAATGTTCTCTGGGAATCCCATTTTTATATTTCCCAATTTCCAAACATCAATCCATATCAAAAAACTTATCGTTCCATATTGCTTCTTCCCTTTTTATTTTAACATATCGTATCATATTGTTTCTTTCTTTACCAAATGCAACAATAGTAATATGTAACATATGTAATAATTGAACTACTGTGACAATAAGAAAAATCATGTAAAAAGACATAATAATGTGCTACATCACTAGGTTAGGAATTTATCTACCTGACTTTTGACGTACAATTTGTATTTCTCACTTCTTATTCTTCTTGATGTTCTACAAGCCCAAAAAATACAAAAATAATCAATTTATAATATGCTTATTAGCCAAAATTGCTTTCTAAAAGCTTTTCCTAAACATTTAAAATCCCAAAAGTCTTAATTTCAGTTGTTTAGCTTCCGCTGGAGCTGGACCGCCTGCGCCCAAAGTGCCTGGTTCAAGGATTGGATCGGTTCTCTCTCTCTCCTGTAAGTCCGACGGAACTAAAATATTTCGCCGGCAAAATTCGAGACCTCCTGCATCTCCTGCCAGCTAAATCGACCTCTCTTGGTCTCTGCAGCTCACCAAAAAACTTACGCAACCCCGACGACAAAGCAAACAAATCCTTGCCTTACAAAAATATTCTCTAGGCATCACTGTCGTGTGCCGGCACTCGTGGAATCTTCGTTGGCCGTCAATGTTGTGTGCCATAACTCACAAGTTCCTCGTCGGCTATTACTGTCGCATGCCGGAAGTGTGTGAAGCAACGCAGCAATTATTGGAAATCTCGCCCTAATAACTCCGGCAACCTCCCCGCAGACAGTGTTCGTAGAAGTGCTTTTCCAATGCACCCTGCTTTGGCTTTTATAATCGCGGTCGAAACTCACTTGTCTGAAGGTTAGTGAACGTCATTTTGCAAAACACCCCTTCCCAATTTTTATTTGCAAATATATCCTCTGCCTGGTGAAATAAACCCACGCTAAAATTCCTAAAATTATATATATACCAAGCATAGCCAACAACATCAATATTACAAATATACATTCCGCCAAAATGAATTGAACTATGCCGACATTTACAAAATTACAAATATATCCTCAATATTAGAAATCTATCAAAATATTTAAAAATTCATAATTTATTTCTTAGAATTCCAAAAATTTCAAACTAAACACCATTAGACTCATGTCAAAGAGCTCTTTCAACAATAAAATAAAATAAAGAGAAAGTACGGATGTTACAACCTTTCTTCCTTTCAAAAATTTCGTCCCAAAATTTAGAACAGCTCTAGATACCGAGTGATCATATCTGCTTCTACTTCCCATGTAGCTTCTCTTTCTATTTGACCATACCATAAGACTTTAACCATGGGAATAACTTTGTTTCTTAACTTTTTGTCTTGTCGATCAAGGATTCTTACTTTTTTTCTAGATAAGTCAAATCTTTCTGAATTTCAATTTTGGATCCATGTAACTCACCACATGGGAGGGATCTGGAATGTATCTCCTTAAAACTGACACATGAGAAACATTGTGTACTCCTGCCAACTAAGGAGGTAAAGTCCTTTACATGACTTTTCAACATAGGATAAAACAGGAGTTCATATAATAAATTTGGCTAAGATCTAAGCCAAGTAAGAAGGAATTGCTTTGTTAAAATGTTTATGAATTCTTGGAAATTGATTGTGACAACAAGTAGTCATTCTTTTTCATGAAACTTGTTCAAGAAGATGGAAATTCTTTCTACCTGAGAATAAGGGTGAATTGTTTTATTACATAAATGGTTCACTTTTCATTATTTCCTATGTAGTGTTTCTGTTTGAGTGATAAAAAATGTAGATTACATTTTTTCTTATGAATGCAAAGTAGATTTAATGGTCACTTATTGCATGTTTGTCATTCGTTATAAATATATGTAGAAGATGATTTTAGAATAGGGATTTTTTGATGCAAAACTTCTTAACATAGACATCACTGTCAAAAAATAAGTGAAAAGCATGCTAAATGTTATGCCTATTTGGTTATTTATGTTAGTTGTGTAAGCATTTATGTATTAAACATAAATTGTCATAACAATTTTTAAAAAATTGGAGCATCATGGAGAACAAAAATTTAGTCAATATAACTCGCATAACCTTGACATAATAGCCCTTGTTCTTATTATATATTGTTAAGAGTTAGGATCCTTAGTGTAATTCTTCCTCTTTCTAAGTATAGTTGATGCTTGACAATACAGATTGAATGTAATATTTTCTTCTCAATTATGGCATGAATGAAAAAGCGTTTCGTTCCATGATGAATAAAAAATTGTATAAAGTTGAGAATTTATTATATATTTTTTATATAAACTTATTGTTTGAGATGTATTTTCAATGTGAGGCACTATGATTGGGTTTAAATTTAAGCAATAAATAATTTAAAGGCACTAGAAAATAAATAAAAAACTCTAGATAATGTTGCAACTAACCCTTCTTTTGTCTAAGGTCTGCTTGTGAACCATGGAACCATGGGCTTGGCTAAGTTATAGGAAGCATTAGTTCAACCCTCTAGAGAATTTAAATGGATTTTATGATAAGTGTGGTTCTTGATTACTACTTAGAATGTCTTGGAGGGCTCAGTTTAAGGGCTTAGAAGAAGGCTAAGGTAAGTAGAGATATGATAAGGAATCGAAGAGTTTGGTTATTACTAAAACTTTTAAGGTTAGGATTAGGCATTATGGTCAATGTTTTATGGATAATTCACAAACCTTAGCATAGTCAAAATTTGACTTTAAGGATCTTGGGTATGAATATGTAAGGCAAGAATTGGTTTGGAACTATGCTTAAAGGCATAGAAAAAAATTAATAGAAAGAAAGCAACAATAAAAGATATTTATAATAAGCTCATGAAATACCATTTTTGAACCTTTATGAACAATGAAAATTAAGCTTTGGTTAGCTAAGCTATCGACCAAGACCTTGCAATATGGTGGAACAGCTTGGGACATAGGGTTGTGCTTGGTTTAACCATATAAGTAATCTGGTGAAGATGTTGGCTAGACTTTTGATTGAATAGGTTACTTGGGTAAGACCATAAGTAATTTTATTTAAGCTCTTAAGTCACATGATGACACTCTCAATGGTGAACTGAGGAATGTGTGGAGGCTTAGACGAGGCCTTATAATCGTTACAATGACTATGGATTGCCTGGGGATCATAAGGGTCACTAGTGATACTTGTGTGAATCAAGACTTTGTTGCACTAGCAATAAGTTAAATATAGAATCTAAGGTTGGTACCAAGCCATTATAGACTCTATGATTTTCTAAGATAGGAAAGGTCCAAAACAAAATGTTGGCAAGATTAAATATAAGAAAATTGGGCTCTGAAAGTCTAGATAGTTAAATTATGATTTAATGGGTACCCTAATCTCTTTAGAAATAGTTAACTCTAAGTTATTGAGACACACTAAGCAAATAGACATTTTAGCTACCCACTGCCTTGGCTTGGTGTTAGTTAAATTTAAATAGTTAAGCCCATAGTTGGAGTATCACATTTCATGATAAGAACCTCTAGAATTTGTTGGAAGTCATTGTATGAATCATCCTAGAAGAAAACAATTACACATTTAGTCTCGTAAGAAATTCAAATGCTAGATTGCATTAGATGCCCATATGATTATCATTTCATTGTCAAATGCTAGATAACATTTTGTAAAAAAGTGTGAGGGCCTATCATGATTCCTGTGCATAGGAAATTATATTATATCATGAAGTGGATGCTAAGTATCTTGTTAGTCATAGTGTAAGGAAATATATATTGAATTACTTAGTCGATGATTATATCATTTTGTTAATTAGAAATTGATGTCATTCATTCACAAGATTTATTTCATTGTTATATTAATATTTTGTATTAGTACATAATAGTCTAATTGTATGGGTCAAAGATTGCTCTCCCCTTTATAGAAACATCAAGTAGTTAAAATTTTAGTTGGAATATGAGCTAGAGATTGTTAAAGCTAGTCAATTAGTTGGATAATTCATTTTATTTATTCCATCATCAATAATAATATATTTGATACTTATTTCTTGTCTTTATATTTTATTGGATATAAGGCTGTACTAGATTGTCTTATTAGATTTGGTGCTAACTAGTTATTTTTTCTAACATACTTTTGTAGTTATTCATGATACTTCCTTAGATTGGATTAGAATTGAGTGGTTTTATTGATTTTATAGATGTTTTATTTATGTTTTACCCTTATGAATGAGAAAAATTATCAGATTCTTAGCATGGTAATATTTTCGTTGGAACTTGCAAATATAATATGATAATGTGATTTTTTAGAATTTGGTTATACTAATGGTTTTTTTAAAACGTACATTTGACAATGTAAGATCATTTGAGATTAGGCTAAGGAAAAATGATGTGTGTGTGTGTATAATGTGTGTACAGTTGAATCCCTTTTTATTAAAAAGATTAGTTATATGATTGATTGAATATACATATTAGAAGTTTATTTTTACTTTTAAAGGTTTACTTTTGTTATATTACAAAATGGTGAATGTTGTTATTCCAATGACCCAATGGAAGATCAAAGAGATTTTGATAACAATAACCCAATTATATGAGATTTTAACATAATCATAAATCTTGGATATATTTTTTCTACATACAAGATAAAGAGGACCTTTAAAGAGATGTTAATAACTTCTAAAAGTATGATTTCGTGTTGTTGACCTTTAACAAAGAAGAGTAGTAAATATCAAATCCTTAAAATCACAGGCCTCAAAGAGATATATTTTGTATTAAATTTTGATTTTTTTATTTTTTTAGAATATAAGATTAATTTAAATAATCTATGCAAGCTAAAAAATTAAATTGAAATTTAAATTAATCAACTTAAAAAATTAATATTATAGTTTTTAAGATCTTTGAAATCATACCATGATCATTTTAGCAATCATTTTTGTTAACTTTTGTTTTTTTCATAATAATTAATTAAATTTAAAAGAAAGGTAATTACATTTAAATTAAGTAACCTAAACTTATGCAACAATTTTTAGGAATAGTGCATTAATGTTGAGCCGGTTCGCTACAATAATTGAATCAAGGCATCAGTCCTAAACATAGATGGAATTATATTGAATCATAGCACTACTCCTTGCATTCATAAATCAACTAATCATGTTATTGGAAGTGATGTGACTATGTCTTGAATAACCTTGGTGGCCCTGAAATCAAACTACTTCTAAAGCAAACAAAATGTCTTATAAGGAAAAAATATATCAAATGCATCATGTAAGAGATAAATTTAAAGCTTTTTCTTCATTGCTAAATTCAAAATTGTGGTAGTGATATGGGTTGTCTAATCATGCAATATTACAATCAAATGATGATAGCCACAATCACCTTTTTTAAGCAATAAATTTGCTAAATAACTGAATACTCCATTTAATGATAGCATGTTTTGCATTTAATCCATAAGTAAATTTTAATATAGTCATTAGATCATAATTCTGATTTAACAGCTCATATGTAATGCAAATATGCAAACTACTCTAGTTTTTGTCTAACTAACCATTTGTGTCATTTTCACCATCAAGCATTCCAAGATTCTTTTCATCATGTAGCTCCTATGTAATGACTATTTTAACAAATGTTTACTAGTTGTTACAAATTTTAATTAAATAATATTAATGTTTTAATTAAAAAATATCTCTTAACTAAAAATATCAAATTGTTAGTCTGGTAAATACTTTTAGCCATTAGAAAATATTTATAAATTTGGTAATTATTGATTAAATAAATTGATGAAATTTTCAAAAAATTCTAAAGAAACATATGAAGCAATGACATTGAAGCCATTAGTAACTATTCCTCATCATTACCATTGTACGTTGTGTCCTTCACCAAATCAATATTCTTTCTTAAAAATAACAAAGCTCTTATTTCCTCTTTTTGTATTTTATTAAATTAAAATACTTGTGCTTTATTGAGCATTTCTCAAGTGTAGGAATTACTTTGTATAGATTTTAATCGCCACTTTCCTTTGCTCTTTCAGCAAATATAATTTCATTATAAGGCCATTATAGCATATTGTTTTCTATTTAATTATTCTAATAATTTAGCACATCTATTTTTTAGTAAAAAAATTATATATATATATATATATATATATATATATATATATATATATATATATATATATTTTTTTTTTTTTTTTTTTTTTTTTTTTTTTTTTTTATCACTTATTTTTTTTGGGTATGGACGTAGTTTGATTTTAGGAAGAATCTTCTAAAAAATGCTTGTGTACTTTAAAATTTCAGTTGACCATCCTATTTCACAATTTCCTTAAACATTTATTATTAAATGGAAATTAACATATTTTAAATAAAAATTAAAATTTTCACAAAATTACTTTTGTTTATTTCTTTAAGCTTATTCTAAATGTTTTTAAACATTTTTTAAAATTTTTTTGTGTGAAACAAATAATTTGTTTCTTAATAATTCACTCACTCTCTTATTGAAACACACTTGACATGATGCAAGGAGCTCATTTGCTTAAGATGAATGTACAAAACTCAAATAAACAATAAGGAGTAAATTAAAAGGAAGAAATTAATGAAGCCTAAGCAAACACGTTGACATTTGAAATGAAGAGTTAATAGCATTGAGGACATCGGGCCAAACTTAAACAATAAACAAAGAAAAACAACAATTTTGAGTAAAAGTTTCTATTTAATAAAATTTTAAATTAATCATTCATTAGGATCAATTGCATTATTTTAAGCATTCTTTATTTTTTTAAAATTTTCTATGAGCAAGATGATGCTTCCAACATGATTTTTAGGACATTCTCTTGTAAGTATGTTCCTTTCCCTTTTTGGTTATATCTCATGCACATTAGCCTCGTGGCCCTTGTTTTATAGTGAATTTGGTAAAGTTTTTTATCATTGACAATCATGATAATGCTAATGTCTTTTTGAATTTTTAAAGCAAAGGTCGTGTTTGTTGATGATGATTTATCTCAAAAGGTTAGTCCTATAACACTCACTTTAATACGGAACATTTTCAATTGGGCTACCCAACATAGAATTTCACAGAGTATGAATTCAAAACAATTGGCATCTTTGAATCTATCATGAAGAGATAAGCATGTGCTCCTAAGAGTTTCACTAGAATTGGAAAAAAAATTGATGTTGGATGTACAATATTAAGAAAATTGTAATATTTCAAATGATGGTCCTAAAATGTCTACAACTTTTTAGCTCAATACTAAACCTTCGTAAGCTCTAGTGTGGATCTCGTTAGAGCACCACCCGATCAACACGGCCAACAAGTAGGCCTTATTCTCAATCATGTTTATAGTTAGTAGGTCATTAAAAGTACTACTATAATAATAAACTTAACAAGGCTACATGGGGCTCTATTCTGTGTTTTGGTAAATCTTACTAAAAATCATCCTTTAGATATTAGAATCTCTAGAAAGAGTGCAACAATGGCTTATTGAAAAAAATTAAGTAATGAAAATTTTCCCAAATATTATCAAAGTAACTATAGACAAGGATTCTCAATGCTCCAACACAAGCAAGAAAAACATTTTAAAAGCTTAATTACACTATTAATCTTCTATTCAATGATAGTTTGATCAATTTCAACTAGTAATTGCGAAGCAAGGGTAACAAATATCAATCTAATTTGAACTTGAGGAAAAACATGCAGCTTAAACCATAAGTAGATATTCAATCTCTCAAAAGCTTGAATTAAGATCTTTAGGAAAAAGCAAAGACGCTCAAGCATTTTAAGATAGACTTGAATGGCTTCACAATGGCTAATAGTGACAAGTCAATAACAAAAAACACTAAATGGAATGTCAAAAAAATGATTTGCCTAAAAAAGACCAAAAGAACCTTTCAAGAATCTCAAAATGTAGAAATTATAGAATTTAATTAATAATGCCTTACTTTTCAATATAAAGGGTGTAGTTAGTTCTACAGTTGCTTGATGCCTTAAAAACGTGTTTAGGTTATAGAAAATTAAGTTAATTGCAATGATGGAATGCTTTACAAGTTATAGATAAATGGAAATCCTTTGTAAGAGACTAAATTTCCACTATTGTGAAGCAACATTTCTAACAAAGCATAGGTGTATTGGTTGTAGTACTTATATGTTAAAATTGAAAATTAAGAACATTTTCTTCACATGGTGATACATAAATGATGTGCTACCTTTTTATGTATGCCAACAACTCCTTTATTAATAGAATAGATCTTTGAAATGATTTAATATTGTTTCGGGAGAGCAATTTGGCTTCCTTAAATAAAAAGGATAGCCAAATATCTTTGTTAAGGTTTATAAATATAAAGGTCATTCTTGGGGATAGAACCCTAATGAATCATGACTTTCTCAAAATCGTCCTAAAATAATGGCTAAACATATGAACAAGTTCTTATTATACCAATCCCTATTACTGGTCATTTCTCCAAGAGTAATTAAATCTAATCCTGGACTATTTAGATTTCAAAGCAGTTGGATTGAAAGTATATAATCCTCTCAAGTTGTTCACAGAATTAGAATCTTCTAATTTCTAGGACAACAATGTAGGTTGTAGTTTATAAGCCAAAGAGAGCTAAAGCCCACCTTAAAGAATGAAGTAAAAAAAAATTTTTTAATTTATTATTGAAGATTGAAGAAGAAGAATACCATGTTATAGAGAAGGTAAATAACTTCAAAGAGTTATAAATGAGTTATCTGGTTAGAACTAACAAATCTTAAGATGAATGAACCATGGTTGCTAAAATAGAGATGTATGGAGAAGACATTTAAGAATACTATGGGACACTTTTTTTGAATTCTATAGGACATTTTAGAATTCTAAAAGCCATAACAAATCACAAAATAAATACCAAAAAGTTTTGAATAAAATAAAAAACTTCATGAAAATCTACAAAATTAATTATTGTAATTAGTTTCTAAACGGGCACATGCATTTCGGGCAAAAGTAAATGAGAAAAGCGAGATAATAGGCAAGACATGGTGTGACACAGGTGGATCGGTGCATCACTTTGCATTCCAATTTTAAGAAGTAGCATCGATAAAAAGGCATTGACACTGTGTCTGCTTTGGGGTTAATGTTGATTGAAGAGAGTTAGCATGAGTTGACGAGTCAACACTAATGGTGATGGTAAGGACGGTTGGCAGAGGTGGATGACAGCAAAAAAAACAAAAAATAAATTTTAATCCACTTTTAAATAAATTTTCAAGCAAATGTTCTACTGATGCACTTGTAAGATGGTTGAAGGGAAGGTTTATACTAAATATAAGATGAAAATCTTTAAAAAGTTTCCAATTGTTCTTTAAAAGAATTAAACTAAATTATAAATACAGTTAAATTGATTAACTAATAAAAATAAATAGACCCTTCTATAATTGATCTGCATAATGATAATAATAATGGAGATTAATGAGAAGCATAGTAACTAATCCTCAAAGGACTCCAAGTTCGAATAGAGCTAGTACATTTTCAAGTTGAACCTCTACATGATGTACTGGATGCAATTGCATCAAATGTATAAGAGTTAAAGATAAGTACTGTGTAGCTTAAAATGTTGATAAAAAGATAGATGTCATCCACACAAGGTTCAATAATAAGTGAATCAATAGCAATATAAAAAGAATTAAAGATCCAAGTGGCAGTTGGGCCTTAGAGAAGGATTTAATTGCTAAATACATTGTCGATTGCTTGATGTATTAATATTCTCTACTAAGAAAAATGAGAGATGCTTTGATTTATGATGATTAACTTCACTAAAATGAAATATGATGCTAATTCAGCAAGTTAATAAGGAGAAAATAAGAAAAAATATTTTTTGATGGATTCTTTATGAGCTTGTGGATTGTATGGGTTTAATCTTTTTTTAAAAGCATTGTCAGTCAAGATTTCATGTTGACATTTATGATGCTATCAATGATTTTCTTAATGGTAGCCCATTACCAAAAGAATTCAATAGTGCTAATTAAATTTTCCTTGTGAAGAGTATTTACAATATATCTTTCAAAGACTTAATGACATTTTTCATGTATAATTTCTTAAAAATATACTATGTTGTTGGTGGTTAGCCTATATAGTTTCCTATTCACCATAATCTCAATGGAGCAATCATCTTTTGCTAAGGGGAAATCACTAAAAATATCTTACCTACATAAGAAGTCATACTTTCATAAGAGCAACTTCATAACCTAAATGAGAAGATCAAAGCTAATAGCTTTATTATCGTGCTAAACATTAAGAATTATTTCAATAACATATCATGGTAGAAACATGTATTAGAAAAGTTTAACTTCAATAGTTAATTAATTAATTTAGTCATGAATATTTATAATATATGTTGATTGTTTGTTGTTATTAACGAGAAAGGAAATGGTTCCATCTAACCCATTAGCTAAAGCATGGTAACCCTCTATCCCCATTACTTCTTCACATTCGAGTTAAGGGACTAAGAAGAGTTTTAAACAATCAACATATAAAAGGTAAAGCAAGGCACTAGGCCACTCCAAGTGGTTCTTAAACAAAGTCACCTATGTGCTTTGCAGATTTCCTTTTACTTTTCTTAAGAGGTGATAAACACTTAATAAAAAAAATATCAAGATATTCTTATCTAATCTCCAGGGCATATCAAGTTTGTAGATTAATGTACAATGGATCTTCTTTATCACATGTAAAAACATGAAACACAAGTAGGAGAACATTGACAAGGAGATCTTGCTTCAAAAAAGATAATATCTTCCAACCCCTTAACTCAAAAGCACAATATTCGAAGGTAGGAAATAAGTGCTCCACTTCGAACATTAGATTAACAAAACATGCAAAAAGAAATTACTCTCAATAGGTCGTAATACTTGTTAGCCATGTCCTCTAGTCAATAGCACTTTATAAATAAAATTATATCTTATCTTCTCAAAGATATTATTAATTTTTTAGAAAGTGTGATAAATGGTTTTCTTTGGGGTAATAGTGATTTGGTGAGCAAGCACCATTTTTCTTATTAGAACAAGTTTTGCTTCCCTTATGAAAAGTATGGATTACTGGTAAAGAAATTAAAGGATATTATGTTTATATGTAATGCAAAGCTTTTTTAAATGGTATGCACCACAAACATCAAGTATTTTAAAAACTTTAGAGGTAAGTTCCTTTATAGACAATGTTGTGGAGCATGTCAATCACTTGGAATCAAATATAAAGATTCATCTCTCTATTATGTATTTTGTGATACTTCAAAATAAAATAAATAAGGATGTCAACAATTATTAGACACTCACCAAGAAGGGTAAATTCACTATCAATTCAGGATGCAGTAAGTTTAGAGTTAATTAATTGCCTTATTCATAAGTCACAAAAAATGTGGAATAATGATCAACCTTCAAAAATATCTCTACTAATGTGGAGGCTCCTAAATAACTAATTACCTTCTGATAACAACTTGAGAAAGTTGAATTTTAATTTACAGACAAATGCCCTTTTTGTGCTTATAGGGACTCTTAAATGAATCTTATCTAATCTCTTTGCAATGAATCTTGGCATTAAACAAACCCAACATCATGATTCACGTAACGCTTGTACAAGGATGGAAGTGTAGTCACACAAACTCAAATAGTTATGGAGAATTTATTGTTCTACCATCTCGTCTGCTGTAATATGTATAAGATTAAAATTTAAAATAACTCAATGAGTAAATATTCCTTGTGATGTTTTTGATAGAGTTAGAAATAATACTTTTGAATTTTAAAATGTATCTTAATTACGTAATGAAGTTTAATAGGTCCTCAAATGGTAAAATGTACATTGTTTCCTTGATTTTTTTGAGATTAATTGAATAATTAAAACAATTATTCAATGGACTCCCCTAGCAGTGGATTTAGAAAAATTAAATTGTAATGGACTAAATCAAAATAACTAAGGCCTTATAGATTGTGTTTGTGTGATTGGAGACAACTTAGTAGATCTATTAAAGCACTCTCAATTTGTATAGAATCTAAAAAAATATAAAAGTTCAAGACATTGAAATACTATTTGGTTTGAATTTATGCCATAATCTGAGTTTATAAAAACATCATTATAAGATCAAACAATTAATCAATCTCTATAATGATCCGAAAAAGGATTAGAATTCCCTAGTGTATCATATTCCAACTAAATAGAATGAATCAATTTCTTTGCAAAGTAGATAAACCATAGCACATTCTTGGAAGGAAATGTACTAACAAATTAGTAGGTTTAAATTGCTAGTAATCGTATTCGTTTGAGGTTCTAAATTCATAACAAATTCCAAAATTTTGCAAGGCTTGAATTAAGCTTGACGAGGAGAGGTATTCATATATTATATAGTGATCATAAGGAAAGTCTTCCAACTAATGCCTCCATAATCAAATGTATGGAATGTGTTCACATGATCATTATGGCTGACTTGGATTTCCTCTTATGGAACTTGCTAAACATTTGGGGCTAAAAATAATTAACTAAAATCATTAAAAACCCCTAGATTTTTTCATATATCTTTTATTTAACTTAAGATATAAATTTTGATAAACTTCTTTGGTTGACATAATTAATGTCAAGTTAATCATATTCTAGGAAAAGGGAATGAACCTATTTTGGGTGCCTCGCTTCTTAGTAGGGTAATCAATGTTCGTGTAATCTCTCAATTTTAACAAATGATAACTATTATTGTTATATCTAAGATCATGATTTTTTTGTGTAAAAGGTAGTACCAATCCAACTATTCCAATATATTCCCATTAAACTTCAACTTGATAATAGCAAAGTTACAAAAAAAAGTTTCATAAAATTTAAAGTACTTTTGCTAAAGTAAATTGATTACATAATATATTACTATTACAAAATTTTTTTTGGTAGTGTTAATACAATAGAAAATTTGTGAATTAAGAAGCTACTATGAAATTTATAGATATTCTTTAGGAACAAGATATGCAAACAATGAGAATGGCTAATGTAATTATTCATCAATTTTAATTACAAAACATGTTTCTACATCCTTATCATCTAGTACTCCTTGATTCAATGGCTGGCACATCCTTGAAATCAACCTTATGTAAAGACTTGTTCAATGGCATAGTTAAGTATGATGGACATAACTAGACAATACATCAGACTCTCTATTTATTTGGAATAATTAAAAACTTTATCTGGATTCTTTGCACCTTATCATGGCTTTCAATTGTACTAATTTGTTCATTAATGAATAAAAAAATACGATGACACTAATCGATTATTTCAACATCTATGGCCATAGAGTTCATCATAGTATTGAATTATATCTTACATCGTAGAAATACAATCATAGCTAAGTTGGCTACCCAACACAGACTTTTTAGATTGGACCAAAACATTTTATAAATGCATCAATACTAAGTTTGGATTACTCCAGTTGGGAACAATTTCTTGGCACGTGTATTATGATTTCTTAATCAGCCTAGTATAACATTTCCTATCAAGATCATCATGTCCTATGCACATTTCTTTATGCTGATAAATCATATCTACCTTTTGTGCTTCCTCTTCATGCCAAGTTTATTTTGATACTACCACTCATTACAAAGGATTAGACAAATATATTGAGAATAATTTGTTTTACTTATATCATACAGTCACAAAATCCATCAATGTAGTATATGATATCATACTTTCGTGTAAGTAGTCCTCAGCTAAATATGTGGCATTGCATAGGCCATTTGGAGTTCACTAAAATCTCTTTGAATTGTGTCAAACTATTTAGTTACAATAATACACTAATTCATTAATCAAACTTATCCGTTTAGGCACATTGTCTTAGTTTTTGCAATTCAATTCCTCAATTGGCTTGGTTTATCACTTCATCAATATTTTAACAAAATATTTGTCAATATGGTTCTCATCATACAATATGATAGTTCCTTAGACCTAGACCTGTTGTTGCAGTCTTATGCATTCTATACAATTTCAAAGCATAACTTATGTGGAAATAATCATGCTTACTATGGTTACCTTTATGCGTTGGACTCATTTAAACCAAAGGACTGAATTAGAAATACTAATACATCATTGAGACACTCCAAATAATTAAATGGCAACTTGTTAGCATATGAACCATAACCATTAAAAGTCTTGATGAAAATAATAATTTATTTTAAGTAATAAATTATAACTAATGTGACTTCTATATGTAGTAATGGTGGAAAAGTAGATTAAATGATATTAGGATACTTCAGCTACTTATTAAAAATATAAATAGATCTATATAACTTATGATCAATTTAATCATCTGCTAGTGAAATTACATATCATCATCTTATTATTCCACACGAATAAAGACATGTATTGCATTCTTAAGGAAGCTATTGGGATCATTTATATCATCAAGATAACTTAAAAAAACTATATAAGCTTTCGATATTTACATTCATATCATGTCAGACATCATGTGTAATAAAATTAGACATTATTTCTTCTTTGAAGAAAACATTGTAGAATTATTTTAGCTTTAGAATTATCAAACAGGTTGTAGTTGATGCTTTAAAAAAATTATTTAGTTATGTTTTTACATTTAAAAAACTTTAGTAATGTTGTGACATAGTAGTGTTCTGGACATCACACAAAGGTTCCATTGGATACTAATCCTACATGGACATAGAGCCATTCCATGTTTGGCATCCCAACTTTTAGTTAATCTCTGATATCATTCCTATTATGAAGGCCAATTACAATTGACCTTTGTTTATTACACTTTTTAATTTTCCTTTTATTAATTTTTAAAGTTATTTTCATTTATAGTTTTTTGAAAATTTGGAGATTGTTTGGTAGATTTTAGGTACTCCTAACATTAAATGCTATCTAGTATATCCTTATAGTAGTATGATAACTCTATTAGCAAAATCATTTTTCAAAATCACTTTAAAAAGGCTTAAAATTGTGTGTTGGATTTCTTTTCGGTTTTGCTCACTGTCGTCTTTCACCTTTACTAGTACTTATGTTTATTCATGTGTTATGCTAGACCCGCCTTGACTCTTCAAACTCATTGATCTGCTCAACACAGACCGACCAATGTTGATCTATATTCCTTGAAATTTCTTAAACGATCAACACATGTCGACTTGTTAGCTCGTGCTAACCCACATATTAGACTTGAGGTGTAATTGTGTCTCTCTACTTGTGTTGCATTGAATGCATAAGCCACCTCCTTGCCACTCACTAGATCGACACTCAAAATGCATATGCCAATTTAGAAGCTTCTTATGCCAAATTAACTTCACTTAATTTCTAAGAATATTTTTGGTTGAATTAAAATTATTATTTTTATAATTTGTGATAAATTTTATAATTCTAAAAGGTAACCTAGGAAGGAGAGTAAAAGGCTCAAAAAATAGAGATCCTAAAATATTATCCAGTATTCACAAGAGGTTACAATCTCAAAGAAAGCTCTTAATCATTTAATTTCAACTTTTGGGAAATTAATCTCTTAATTCAAATTTCTAGTCTATCTTAATGAAAATATGATTTTCTTATTTAGCATTCTAAAAACTCCACTTGTTCAGCTTGGCATTTCACCACTAACATGACTATTTTTATGTTTTCTATTAAAACCAATTTTTATTTAGGTTAACATCCCATATGTTAATGATAAATGCATGTCTTGAGCTTCTGGCAAAAGTTTTACTTGTCTAGCAATACTATGAATTTTGATTGTAAACCTGTAGCACTTTTGGGTAGGGCTTTATATGGATATGTTCCATGAACATAAAATTTTTCATTTATCGATGACAAAAAAAAATGTTTTAGCATATCATTTTATAATAACTTGTTATTAAAGAATGATTAGTTGTAAGAACTTTGCATAATTTTTAATTTATCATTAAACTAGCAGCTTCTAATCTTTTATAATTATTTTTAGTAGCTTGAATTTGTTAAAAAGTATATGAAATAACATTACAAAATAAACAAAAAAATCTTACTTTAAAGTCTAATGCTACAACATTTATTTATTTTTATGTTCTTTTGCTTTTATATTCCATGATTTGTTTGCTTTTCTTTTTCTTTATGATCAAAATTAAAAACTTTTTCCAATCCCAATTGTTTTTGACTTTTTGGACTCAAAGAATATAGAATGTTCGACGAATTTTTGAAACGAAATATTGTACATTGCATGAAAAAACATTGATGATCTTGAATTGATATATGGTAAACTTAAGAAAATATGAATCGTTAACACATGAGGATTATTTATAGATTTTTTCACAAGTGAATTACAAGCATAAAAGAATTACTATGACAATGCTCCTTAGAACTTGATTCAATTTCAACTATTTGATTTTAGAAAATAGGTTGCTCAAAAATAAAAATTTTTATTTTATTAATAAAAATATTTCTATTGTTTGATTTTTAGGAATTCTATTGTTTGAACAAAATATTTTTAGTTTATACGTCATATATGCATATGCATGCATCATCACAAACTCTTATTAACATATATATTGACATATTTTATACATGAAAATGCCTTATCATCATGGACCAATTTGTATGCTTTACATATGTAACATCAAAGGAAACACACAATTATTTCTATAGACAAAGCAAAATTTTATTACATTACTCTTTGAGGAAAACCATTTGTTCAATTCTATGTAAATATGCTCGAATTCATAGGTGACAGTTTTTGATGTGAACTTAAAATACATCAAACGCACCACATAATACGACCTCTAACAAATACAATCTTTTTGAAGTCATAAATACAAAGCCTTAGGAAATCATGCAAGTCTCTCAATATTATAAGATACTATAGAGGCTAAAATTAACTTTGTTTCATTCAGAATGGCATACCCAATTTCTCATTAGGATTAGCATCTTGAACTATTTTTTTTGGGAACAATTCTATGTGAGTAGATAATATTGTCTCATTGAGTAATAAACATTGAAACTTAGCAAAACACTATAATATTTTAAGATCATAATTAATAAGAATAAGCATTTTTCAATATAATTAAATTATTCAATTTATTTTGATGCACAAGGAATTAAGCCACACCAAATTGATAAGGATAAATCCATTATGAATCAAAATAAGTTCGATAAGGATTTTTAATGAACTAGAATTCTAAATCCTTAAATATATATGTTGTGCATTGTTTTTCAACTGCTAGTAATCTTGATTCACATGTATTTAACCCAATCTTAAATATTTAAATCTCAACCAACTATTGTGCATAGATTTGTTATGGAATTCAAAACATATAAGAATTAGTGTATGTTCTCGTGACAACTTGCTTTGTAAGAAGACTAGATTATTATCCATTTTGTAGTACAAATTTTGGTAAATTATGATGCACCCAATTATTTCGTTGTTAAAGAATAACTACTTAATATTGACAATCCCAAATAATCTTTTTTTTACGATTCTATTAAATCATGAGCGATAATTGTAAATAACAAAAAAAATCAAATGATCAATGGTTGAGGTAGATAGGCAGTGATAGTATCGATGAATAATCTTAATTTCCTGCTAAAGCGAAGTCTTTGGGACACCTGGAGATGAGTTCCTACACTCCACCATATTTTAGTTATACTAAGCCAGAAAGTCTTTGTTGTAAGTTTAGAGGGCCTCACCTCCCTCAACCATTCATTTGTTGAGGTTGACCTTTCACTAGTTCACATAAATGAAAGTGAATCTTCAATTGTCAACCAAAAATTATTTTCAATGAAGAAGATATTGAAAAACTTGACACACCATTTTGACTTGAATTAATGAGAAACTGTTTACACATTTTTTCAAATATGGATAGTAGTATTTAAGCAATCAAAATTTTTAGTGACTGAAAGGTATCCTTTCAAGATAATTGACATGTGCTAATTACATTTGATAGATTATTTGAAATGTTAACTTCAAAAAGCATGGAACATCAGTGACTTTGAGAAAATAATATTTAAGTGGCATCATGAGTTTCACATATGTTGTTTAAATCGACCTTACTTCTAAATTAGGTTTCATTTGAGTCTTTCAATGAGATAGCTCTATACCCATTAGCTTTGGTAGTAAAAAATCCTATAAAAGTGACTATCTATTATAAAAATAACTTGAATAAGCATAAACAAGACGTGTCTTGCAGTGGATCTAGTGAAGAAAATTATCTAGTTGAATCTAGATAACAAAAAATTTAGAAACTGAAATAAATTATGGCAGTGTATTCAATATGATAACTTTGTTATTAAATCAACTTCTATGGCCAAGGTCACACCTTTCTTCAATGTAAAAAAATTGTGACCAAATATGGAAGAAAAAATACGTATCGACAAATGTGAATGAATAAAATCTCACTAAGCCATAATTTATGAATTGGGAAACATTCTAAATGAAAAGTCACTGCATTCTGACAGTTTCATTTTAGATAGGGATGTGTTTTCAAAAACTATTGAGGCACTATGAAATTGTTCCATAGTAAGGAAGGAGTATAAATAGTCACAAATGGTTTAGCTAATATAGTTAGTAGTATAATTAGCACATTCTAAGGGAAAACCAAGTTTCCAAATGAATTAACATGGAACAACACAAATTTTTGAATCAGGTTATTAACAATTCGATTTCTTATAAGAAAAACCCAAAAGTAGAATGAACAACTATGGTTAGTTTTTGATTTATTAGCATCTTACAATAAAGCATACCAACTAAATGACTTAATGTCACTTTAACATTTTAATAATGATTAGCTTAAATGAATAGCCTCTAAAAGAGAAATATTAGAAATTGTTAAAGAGGTAGCTTAATTTGAGTAGGATTCATAGAAGTGCCTAATTTTCTTAAATTTCACAACAAATGACTTTTATTGGATCACATCCTAGCTTGTAATATAACAGGTACAACAAATAAGATCTATGAAAGGTTATTTATGCTTCCACTCAAAACAAAAATAATTTTGATTGCTCTCATGGAACCTATGATTCACAATAGCTAATTGCACATTCTATCTAAGAGATTACAATTTAAGCACTACATTGGGAACAAATCCAATGAGATTTAGATATTATGAATTAAAAGCATCCATTGTCAAACAAAAAATGAGAATGAGCAGTAACTTTACCTGCACATTGATAATCCATGGATACAAAATGGTGCTTGTAATACTAATGTATATGCTGAATTCAAGTGGTAAGTGAAGAACATTTTTGTATGTGGTGGCTCAAATTATTGAGAAAATTAAAGCTCCATGGATAGAAATAGCATACTTTAATGTGATAGCTACACTTGATTAATACAAGTGTCCATCCAATATTAGGTGGGAAATAATGAATGAATTTTATTGTCTACATTAGTCAACGCTGCAAAGAGAACTCTCATTAATTGGGAATTTATTTACATGGATAAGGAATGAAAGGGAAAATAGTTCTAGAAAAGGCAGCATTGATCGTTAGACAATCATGCATAGATTGATCTATTATCAGCAATAGTAATGTAATGTTGTTGTAGAATTGGATCAACTTATTCACGTTTAATTCAATCTATAAGGGATCAGACTCCTCTATCAAAGATGATAAAGTTTCAAAATATATGAGTTAATTATCGAACATTCATCCAAAATATAGAAAATGTTAGTGAAATTCTATTATTATTAAAATAATCAATAAATTTCTCACTTCCAAATTCACCTTCATTATTGCTTCTAATGGCTACTAAATTATGACCAAGATCCTTTCTAATTTTGTTATCAAGATATGAAATTTCCACAAGATTTACTTTATTTTGTAAAAAAATTATCTATGTATACCTAAAATAGTCATCTAACATAAGTAGTCCATATTTCATATGTTCAATACTCCTGTGTTGTATATGTCCAAACCATTTTTTTAAGAATTTTTAAAGGGTATACATAATCATCTACAAAAGAAAATTTAGTTAAACATCTTATTAAGTTATATTTAATTATTTTTCTTAAGGTGTGTGTGCTAGCATGGTAAAGTCTTGTTATGCCATAAATTAAAGTCACTAACATATGGCACAAATATTCTATTTGAGAACTATTTGCTTTTTACAAATCATGAAAATAAGTGGTATTACTTCTAGTTATAATAACTAATAGATTTTCATCTTTACGAATTTTATATTTGACGAAATAAAATAAAATACTAAGTTGTTATCACATTATTCACACATATTTTTGAAATTATACATTAAAATTTAAACTAATAAACTTTAGTAATAAAAATGTAAAATTTCCTATAGTACTTATTCATTTGATATATTTCTTTGGGCTCTCGCTAAGTACTAATTTCTCTTCAACATAGGCTTATTGTTATGTTAATAAATTATTGTTTCAGTCATGTATCTCATGCAACAACTTTCCGAAAATCACATCATACTCATCTTTCAGAAGAAAGCATTCCTATAATAAATAAATTAGTTGTTAGACTTATGAAGCCAAACATTTTTATGCCAAGTATATTTTTGAGTTGATGAACTACAGTTTTCCCTAACTACCGAGAAACTTTAGGAAATTTAGATAAAATATGAGCTTTAATATAACCTACATGTGTTGCATGGTCGGTTTGCATGCTATAATGACATGTAAAATTGTTATTGTAACCTTGCAAAATATCGACATTTCCTTTATCCCATTGAACATGAAATATTCTAGCATTTGAAACAAAAATATGTCTACTAATAAGTTTTTAATTTAATAACAAACAAGTATATGTCAAGGATTTAAGATCATTAATTCTTTAACTAATGATGCTTTCCCTTTGTTTTTAATTCCAATCCATCATTAGCCTTTTCCATGTTTAACAAACATGTGTTAGCCTTATTTCTAATTTTTCACAAAAACTTAAATAATCACTATGATTTTCTTTTAATATTTATATTTCTTACATAAAGTTTCATATTATTACACACAAAAAATTGTTAAGGCTATCCTTCATTATAGCAACTTACCTCTACTTCACTAAATGATGTTCCCATTTCTTCTTCAACCTCTTGAGCTACCATCAAAAATAGCACTTCATTGTTCTCTTCCTCTTCACTTGTATTTGTCTCCTCAAAGTCACTTCAAGTTATTCAATTCTTTCTTCTTCTAGTTCTTACTCTTCGTTATTGCATTCTTCTCTTTTTTAATTTTTTTCTAACTCCATAGGACATGTTGGTTTGATATATCTTAGTTTTTCACACTCCTTGGCAAAAGATCTCTTTTCTTCTCAATGTGTTTTTGGACCTTTATTTCGTATATCTTCTTGTAACACCAAAAAGTTTAGAAAAAACATCAAAAATAAGAGCTATGCTATCTTCATCTATGGTCTCCTCTTCTAAGGTATTTTCCTCTTTTTTAGTGCTATTGTTTACTCTTTGTTCATTAAGTTGAAAATCAAGTGTTTCTTTTCATTTCTTTTTTCCATCTCTTGTTCAGTAATCATGAGCTCACTTGTAAAGTAGTCCAATGTTAGAGTAGAAATGTTTGTAGTAATCTTGAAGGTTGTGGTCAAAGGTTGATACTGTATTGCCAAAATTTTAAGGATCTTTTTTACATGTTCATTCATAAATGTTGTCATTTCCAAACTAACAAGTCCATTAATAATATTAATAAATCAAATAAGTATTTTCTCAATAGATTCATTAAAAAGCATTTTCAACTACTCTTAATCATACGTCATCATATCAATTTTAATTTCTTAAACAAAAAGTTGTATCTTTTTATGTTACCATTAACTTGAGGCAAATTTCAAAAGTAATTTCTAAACTCATAATTCTATTAGCTTTAACAATTTTCAAAGCATAAATTGAAATATTTATAGCTTTATCATTTAATTAAATTCTTTGTTTTTTGTTTGCATCAATTTTTTTAATTTTCTTGGTTCTAATACACCCTATGAACTTTTTTAAGTGTGCATCTCCCTACATACTAACTTCAAGTTAATGGTAGTCTTAATATTTCAATAGAGATTATAATGACCACAAAAAATTGGAGCTTCCTAAAGAATGTTGTTATGTCATCCTTGGCTTTGATGAGTCAAGTCTTAAATATTTAGTATTTTATTTTAGTAGACTTATTTAGTATAAAATAGGTTCACATGTAAATAATATGCTATGTTCATTTGAAGATGGTGAGCTAGTGATATTTAAGGTACCTTGGAGTGTTCAACAAGCTTCATGGATTAAATATATGTTTTTAAAAAGGTTTCTTTATTATAGAGTATTGACTTATTGATTTTATGAGTCTCATTTTATTTTAATTTCAAATCACTTTCAAGTATCAAATTGTTCAATCAATTCATTGATTTAGCAAACAAATAAGATTTTATTTTTTAATCCTATAATATTTTTCTTGGTTAAATCTTATCCTTGTCAAATTTCATGTTAGTTTGTTTGTTAAGCATTAAATAAATTAAAAAAGTTAATTATGTTAAATTTTTCATAATGTAAATTATAAACAAAATAGCTACTTCCCAACTTGTGCCCAAGCTCTTAGGTCAGGCCAACCCGGAGGGAAACTCACAAGCCTCAAATCAAGAAATAGTTAAAACTAAATTAGTTCATGGTCATTTTGGTTGATTGTGAATTTCTAAACTGGATGGATTAAGGCATTGGATTGAGCTGAGAAGCCCTTGAACCAAGTATAGGAGTGGACAAAGTGAAAGCTAACCCCAATTATGTTTGAATGTTAATTCCATATGAAAGCTTATATATTCTAAATACTATTCCATCCAAACAACTTGGGAGAAAATCCCTCATGCCAGTCTGTATCCAAAATCACGTGGTGGAGCTCACCTCCACTTTATTAATCAGTGATTATAAATTTTGTCAATTTTATATGAATTTTCGCCAATCTAATTGCCACAGCTTCATCCTAACTTATTTGATGACTAAAACTCTTTTCGTCTTATCTTTGAATCATGTGGATCTTAATTGTCCTATTTGAATCTTATAGTTGAAATCTACTTTAAGTTTATCTATGCTGAATCAAATGATCTAGATCTCATTCGACAAGATTGGACGGCCTAGATCAAATCTGTTTTGATTGAATTGTCCTTAACTCATCCGCTTATTCACCACTAGATTTGACAGTATGTATCACTTTTGATCAGATCCAATGGCCATAGTCCATGCTGCCTAATGGCTAATTATTTAGCTCTAACATTAGCCATTTTGAAAAAATATTTTAACATATTTGTAAAATCTTTTTAAGCTTTTTGATTACAGCATTTCATATAATAGTTCTACACTTTATATCAACTATAACGAAAAGTTTTCTATAAATAACTAAGAAGTGTAAATAGAATATCTAATGAATATAAATCAATCTTTGAGATCTCAACAAAATACTGATCAATATTTTATAGATGTAAATTCTACTAGTAGTAACTACGACTTCTCCTTCTCAATTCATCAAATTTTTCTAGCTAAGCCTTGCTCATTTAAACTTTTAAAATCATACTTCTCTTTTGAAATTAAAGCTCGTTGTTTTTTGTTTTGTTATTCGATAAATATAGGAAGCTATATAAATTTATATCAATATTTTCATCTTGTTGTGTCTTTTCTATGCGCATAGGCAAGCAAACATTTGAAAAAGCTCGAGTTTAATTTGATCTCATAAAATCAACCTTGGATTAGGTTCACAAAAACATGAGTTATAGTTGAACTAGTAAAAGCTAATAGGTTCGATGTGAACCAAAAAGAACTTTATGTTGTAACTTTTTTTAGTAGTGTTTTTCTTAACCTCCATTGTGGGTGGATTTAGGTTTAATTTCAACTTAACTACTGAAAAATTGTGGTGTCTTATTATAATTTTTATCTTTATTTCTCTTTATCATAGTAAAGATAATATATATATTTATAATCTAACTTTTTTAAAGTTAAAAAATTATTTTTGAGGAATAAATATATTTAGAAAAAGCAAAAATTATTTCTAAGTCCATAATTCGACCCACTCTTTTGAGATTGACACGCTGCTTTTCATTTCCGAAGCACGTTCACCAAAACTTGTTCAAGTATCAGTTTAAGCAATTGTTCTCCATGGACAACTTAATCACCTTAGAAAGTCACTTGACTCTAATACCAATTAAAACTTGGTTAATGAAGAAGAAAGAACTGATATGAAAAATATTTTGCCTGATGAAAAAGTATTTTCCAATAACATTTTTTTGTTGTCTTTTACCCTCAAATAAAACTTTATTAAACATTTTTGTGCAATTTTTACTTTTTTAAAAGTATATTGATTATTATTAAAATTTTGAAAAAAATTGGAAATAGTAACAATGTCCAATAATCTTTGGTGATTCGATTCATATTCAAACCTACAACCTCCGTGGATAAAGGCTATGAAAAAACAAGCTAATTATTATAAGATTTTCAAAAAAGGCGATGTTCACAAAAGTGAAATAAAATAAATAGGCTATAGCAATCCTTCAAAGAAATGAAATTTGTAGGAAAAGAAAAATTATAACTAGACATTTGATTTTGATGCATACAGTAATCTTATGCTCGATGAAATATATAATAAAGAACAAATGTATTTTGCTTTTACTTGAATGAAAAAAGGAGAGTTAGAGCTAGAAGATTGATGGACACAACAAATGGAAATAATACTTTGCATAAGTTGCTAAGGCTTAAATTATGTAGCTTGAATTTTTTATTGCTTTCCCAATTTTTTATATTAAAATAATATATTACTTATACAAATGTTTTAAGGAGTAAAAAAAAGTTACGCGACATCCGAATTAGTTGCTATGGGTAGAATGGCTTGAATTCAATAACTATTTAAAAATAGTTGTTTACATTAAATAGTGGGTTGGGTTGCTCAATAGTGGTCATATAATAACCATTACAATCCATCAAGCATCATTAGGATTTTTTGAATCTAGGATAAAAT
The DNA here is from genome assembly GCA_023846275.1 of Vanilla planifolia. Lineage (NCBI taxonomy): Eukaryota > Viridiplantae > Streptophyta > Magnoliopsida > Asparagales > Orchidaceae > Vanilla > Vanilla planifolia. Next base: position 147,383 of record CM043871.1, on the reverse strand, counting down.
AATAAAAATAAAACCTTTATTTTTTATTTTATTCTATATCATTATATTAAAAATTGTGCAATTCGATCAAGGTAATTGAAAACCACTTAGCAATTTTTAATTTAGATAATTAAATCTCAAGATTGAATCAAAGTAAATGATAAATACATGATTTATTTCAATATGGAACATTATGTCGTAAAAAATGAATAATCAGATTACAAGATTAAATTCTACAAATTTAAGAAAAGAAGGGGAATTGTGAACCATTCAATCTTGAAAATTGCATGACCAAATGACTGAATTTAAGTATATACATTTTTGAAAAGACGATGAATGTTTGAACATTTGGTCACGATGACTATTAGATCAAACAATTGAACTTTGATCAACATGTTTTCAAACGTACATGAATTTTAGATCATTTGATCAAACCACAAAAATCAAATAGTGCATAATTGCCTCCAAATATTTAAAGTGATATATGCAAAATTAATTTGTAAGCCTATGTGCCACATGAGTATTAAATGATTGGTCAAATAATTTTGACCCAAAGTATGATGTAGAAGACATGTTTTAGATGGGAAACTACTACACTAAGAGATCCACTACAAACGTTTACTTGTCTTCAATTGTATATTTACCCATTAATCAATTAATTGAGCTCTATAATTGATTAATCTACTTGATGTTGAGATACATGATTTGAAATACTAAACAAAAAAATTAGTAAATAATATAATAATTTTTTATCATTAAAATATAATGTAAGAAATAATGGTTCAACATAACTAACATAAGACACAACAAAAGTTGTCAATAATTAAAATTTGTTGTTGAATAATTACTTGAATAAATAACATAAGAAAAAAAGAAATGAATGACAATAAAACTCTATCCATAAATAGTCACCTTAGCTCTCCTCTTTCTTTCCTATATTGTCATACTAGGATTATATATTATAAGCTTATGAATTACATAAACTTTATGGAGACATCTATTGTCTAAATCATCCTCTACCACAATCTACATATCTAAGTATCTTTTTCACTATCATGAGTCATGCACTAATACTAGACATGCTTCACCTTTTGTATTGATCAATCCCAACAAGACTAAAAAGCATTATCTATGTCTAACTAAATTACCTTTGTTGAAAAAGTAATGAATTTCCAATAATTAATGGTTACATTATTTATTTAAATTTTTTGCACTTAGATTATAATTTTTTTTCTTTAAATAAATTAATAATTTGCATCTTTCTATTAAAAATTTATTGTGGTTATCGTGACAAGAATATTTTTTGCAAACAAGATATAGAGTTAAAGTTTAATGTTTTAAGGGTTATATTACCTTCAATGTTTTGTGTATGTTAGCAATTTTGAAATTATATTGTTTGTGAAATTAACTTTGTTTAACTTATAATATCATGAAAGGATTTTTTATATTATGTTGTGCCAATAATTCAATTTTTTATTTTAATATTTATGTATTATTATGTATTTAAAATTTTTATAATGGTAATATTTGTTTTTTTATTATTATTTTTAATATATATTATTTAAAAATCTAAGTCCATTAATTTATTTTAATTAGTTTTCATAATACAATTAATTTAAAAACTCATTCATTGCATGATAATATGTTTTTTAAACTGTCAATTTTGTATTTCATTTTTCTTTACATGGTAAATGTCTTGTTATGTTTAATTTAATTATCATGTTATATTTTGTACATGAATTTTGGTTATCTTTGCACAATTTTTTATGAAACTTATACTTCTTTGTTGAGTTAATTATTTGTTAAAATTATTTTTTTAAAAAATGACCTTTAATGTTTGAGTGAATATTTGATAATTGTATCATTAAAATAAAAATTATTTCATCATAAATTTTTTTCTTATGTTTTACCTATCCTATATAAAAAAAATTGATGTTTCACTTTTTTTAAAAAGTTGTAAATGTTGTGGAATTTTTAAGTAGAAAAAGTCTTTAAGAATTTAATGTTTGCCTCATTAAATAATTATTTTTAAATCCTATTGTTAGGGTTGTATAATGCGTTGGAGTATTATCAAAATGATATTATAGATATGACTTTTATGGCTATGTTGTCGATATAATTTGTATAGTTAATATCTTTAATTTTATGTATAATTATTATTATTACTATTATTCTTATTTTAAAAATATTACGTTTATAATTTTTTTTATTTTAAATTTTTTAGTATGAAGCATTATACGACAAAATTAAAAATTTATTGTTTTGTTATCATTGTAAATCTCGCGTTTTCTATATTTGTGTATTATTTATCTTTATTTCCTCATTTATGATTTTTAAATTCTTGCTATATTATTTATTAAAAATATTAACCTGTTATTCAAAAACACGAAATTCTTAAGTTCTATAACAATAATTTTATGCAATTATTTCAAAAGTTTGATGTATTATCACATTTGATCATATTATAATATTTAAAAAATTTTGAATGTACAAAATGAAGTGTATTTATTTACTTTTTTAAGTTACATTGTTTTGGCATATACTTTATTTTCAATTATTGTGCTATTACGAGAACTTTTTTTACATAGTATGACATAATTTTTAAAATTTTAAACAATCTCCAACAATAATAATTTCCATAATTTCACAATTTTAATTAAACTAAACAATTGGAAGTTTCTTGTCCAAAAAATATAATTATCAAATGTTTTGCATTTTATGAACTTATTTGAACAATTTTGTTTTACAATTAAACAAAAACAATGATATAAAAATAAAGAAAACTCTTCATATAAAATTTCTAACATTAGAAATGTGTATATTATTTTCTAAAAAATTCAAGAGTGTATTCTTCGCATAACATTCTATTATATAGAATATTAAAAAACAAACAAGAAAAAAAGTAGACTTCAATATTAGCAAATATGTAAGAGGATAAAATTACAAAATATAATTTTTATAAAAAAATTTGAAATATCATTCAAAATATTGAAAATATTACACTATACATAATAAACTTTAAAACAAATAAAATATAATTGTAATTAAAAAAAACAAAAAAATTGAAATAATTTATCAAATTCCATAAAAAAAATCAGGGTGACTATGTTTTATGTTCTCGGAGATATCATAGAAGACATTTTTGGATTTAAAAATAGAAAATGATTAACAATGCAAAATATTAAAATGATTTAATGGAGTGAGCATTATCATAAAAAATACTTATACGTAGAAAATAAAAAATATTTGAAATGGAAAAGATATTACGACGACAAATAACTTCAAATATTTAAAATATAAAAAATAAGTTTTTGTTATATTAACAAAAATAAAAGTGCTAACAAAAAAATTATGAATATGACATTTCAAATAAAAATTTGATAAATATGCTCATTTTTTCAATGATTAAAAGAAATGAAAAATGGTCATTACTATCTTAAATCATATTTAGGTAGTGTTTAATTTGTCTTTTTAATTTTATTTTAAAGTTGACACTAATAGTAAAAAATATATTTAATATTAAGAGGAAATACCAACTAACATCATTTTGAGTTTTCCCATTGTCTATCATCACAATGTCATTTAAAGGTTTCATAACACAATGACCACCAATTTTTTATTTTATTTATTTTTTCAAGCATTTTCTCTTTATTGTTTTAGTTTTTTTAATTAAAGTTAATATATTTATTTGCCATCAATAAAGTTTTTGGACACCTTTATAATTATAACATTTAGCTTTTTAAATATTTATTATATTAGTGATTTTTTTATTATAAGTTTTAAGTTTTAACATCTTTTATTTACATTGTGGTGTATTTAGTGTGTAGTATGAAAACGTTTATTATTCATGTATTGTGTAAATGATTTCTTTTTTAATGAATTAATTTTTAATTATATTGGTGTTATTTTTTATTTTTTAATATATTTTTAGGTTTCATATTTATATTTTAAATTAAATTATTAATTTAAATTCCAATTTTTTAGGTATGGTTTTTATTCATAAAAAGTCAATTATTTCATAAATTGGTATGAAGTAAAAAATTCTTTGATGTTAGATAATATTTAATATTTTAATGTTTATATGAAGGTAATTTTTTATGCTATCAAAAGTTTTTAATATGAAATATTTTTTATTATTATTTAAACTTTATATATTGTGATCCTTTGTGCTATCCTTATTGGTAATGATATATTGTAAAATACAACTAAACATTTTGTTTTTTAAAAAAAAATTTATTTCATGCTAAACATTATAATATTTCTTATGTGATACACCCAATAATTGACATTATGCATTTTTTTTAATTCAACTGGAAAACACAAATAGTTATTGTATGAAAACAATATACTAAATGAATAACAAAAGCATCCATGAAGTACATTGTCTAATGTTATAATAACAAACATTATCTTATGACAAAGGTGTCCATAAATTATATTTGTCTAACATAACATCTGGACAGTATCATAACTAGTTGATGAATCATCATCAATGACTGTGATTATTTTCCAATATGAAGATATGCATTTCACCACATAAAATTTTAGTTATTAGAAGTTTTCTTATATTATATCTTTTTATAAATTTTTTATATACATGTTTTTTAAAATTTTTAATATCATTTTTACTAAGTTTTTTTGAAAAATAAATTTTATTTATGCATTATGAAAATCTTATTTTAAATTTTAATACTCTGAATTCGTTGTCCATTTTGTTGTTTTTATATTTGGTATATATATTTAAATATTTAAAATAAGTCTTTATGGTCACAATATTATTTTTATGCAATAATTCATTCTTTTAATATTATATATTTCACTTGAAAAATTTTTGTTCCATTTTTTCTATTTGTTGGTAGAATGAAGTTAGACATACAACAAGAAAAAATTATGTTTATTTTTTTTGCATAAAATTTAAAATATTTAAAAATTCTATGCATAAATATTAATATTTTAATCTTATTAATAGCTATAAATGCTTTACTTTTATGTTATATAAACATATTTCTTGAGATTGTAATAGTAAAACAACTTATATTGATGTAATAATACATAGAATTTTACTTACTATTATTTTTTATTTATTTGAAAAATTTTTTATTTTCATACTTCTTTCCTTATCGTCAACACATAATTATTGAATTTCTCCTAAAGAAATTATTATATTATGTTTTTGCATATTTTGAACAATTATATACAATAGTCTATTCATTATGTTTAATTTTTATTTGTATTCTAATGACATTTATGAAATTACCATGCTTGTATAGTTGCATACAATATAATGATCTTTAATGTTTTGCTTTTTTATTTTCTAATACCTTTTTGTTTAACAAGAATAATTTGTAATAACTATTTGGTTATAATTTATTACTTATTTATAGAAATTTTTTAATTATAAATATTCAATGATGTTTACTATTATAATTATTATTTTGTTATAAATATTCAAAACAGAATTATAAATAACAAAATCTTTATCAAATTGTTTCGAATATGTTTATCAAAAAATTTCAAACTTTCAATGTATTAATGCTATGATTTTTATTATTTTTTAATTTATCAATTCAAGCATTTTGCATAGCTTGCACGTTAACAGCATTATTTTTTGATATATTTGCAAATATATTTTCAAGATGCAAAGTAACATAATATATTATGCTTTTAAATTTTTATTTTTTTATGAATATGTTTAGTAGTTTAGCATATTTATCATAACATTACAAAAAAAATTTATTAGTTTAAAAATTATTTTGTCATTTATTTTTTATATAAATTTTTATGTTCTTATATTAACTTTTACGAAGTAAATGCTAAAATTTTAAATATTATTTCACTTAGGTAAACTTTATTCCTTCATTGTTGTACAATGATATTTAAATTGTAAAATTTTAAATTTTTTTATATATGAAATAAAACACATTTAAACTTCTCAAATTATAAATTGTCATTAAAATATTCTTAATCAGGATAATATAACAACTATCCAACATAGATAAAAGAAATGAAGAAGTACCAAGAATGATATTTAAGTTAAATAAATTTTTTTAATATTCAATCCTTAAATGTAAATTGTCTAAAAGATTTGCATAATGTGGGACAAATTTCAAACAAAATGTTCTGTTGAGTGATCTCATAACGTTCGGAATATTTGCATATTATATGATATATATATTTATATATATATATATATATATATATATATATATATATATATATATATATATATATATATATATATATATATATATATATCGTTTAGCTTTGCTTCTAGTTTCATTTTATTTTTTTCAGTTTAGTTATTATTTTGATTGAAATATGACATCTTAGTTAAAATATCAATAATCTAATTTTTTCTTAGTTTTTCAAAACATTTAAAGTTTGAATAAACAATTTCTCAATTTATCTATAATAAAACGTTATTAATTGTTTTTATATTAAAATGTAGAATTTGAAAACATACGTGTATTTATTATTAGATCGTTTTCATTTTTTTAATTTTTTTTTAAAACGTACCTTTTTTACATACAATTGTTGGGTTGCTATTTATAAATTTTAAGCTATCCGATATCTTTTTATTTACATTTGAATATTGTGCTTTGCCATTGTGATTTTTTTACATTGGTCGCATAATTATTTTTTATTTTAAATTATAAACTGTTTGACATGTGTTATAGTGAAACTTAATTTATTTTAGAAGACATACTTTTGTGAAATAAAATGCATGTAATTTGAAATTTTTTATTTTAAATATTTGTTTAATGTTTTATTTTATTTAAAGTATCTTCTTTGATAAGGTTTAAAGTTACTTAAAAAATTTTCTTGTTATAGAATTGAAAATTTTATTAAACATTTTAGATAATTTAATGCCCTATAGCTCTCCATACACTATTTAATTCACCATATCATTTATGTGCTAATTATATTTTATTAAGAACTTTTCTTCAAATATTTTTAGATAATGTTTTGACTATTTTTTTCCATGGAGGCATAATTCAGTTTACTTTGAATATTACATAAATTAAAAAGTTTAAAAAATGATGTCTTGGATGGCAAATAATTGTAACTTACAAGGTTTGTTTTATTTTTTTGTTAAAAAGCTAACATAGATCTTCAAAGACATTGAGTTTTGTAAGCTTTATATTTTCAATAATGTAAAATATTTAAAACAATCAAAATTAGGAAACATAAATCTATTATATATTTTCAATAATGTAAATAGCTGAATATTAGAAATAAACTTATTTGTGTAAATATCAAATAAATTTATATACTACTCAAAACTTCAAAAATATAAAAACAAAAATATATATTTTTTCTAAATTTCCATCAACAATGCTTTGGCAAATTTTCAAAATTAAATGTTGTTTTAAAAAAATTTAAAAATTAAAACCAGATAATTAAAATACAAAAGTAAAGAATACAAAAAAATATTTAAAATCTTGAAAAAAATATTCAGATTTTGTCATATTGAAAGGCATATTATCCAAAAAATGAAAAAAAAATTAATAGTCAAGAAATATTAAATAAGTAAATAACATACGATTCAAAGTAATAACAATTCACTATTACAAAAATACATATAATATATTTTTATTAATAAAAAAGAAACAAAATGTTTTTAATTTAGAATAACAATATTCCCATAAAGAAGTCTTCTCCACAATGATACATATAAATAGTCCAACATTATTTAAACATTAATCAAAACTAAATACTAAATCATAAATTTCATCATATGTATGCAGTGGCCCTCCTATACATAAATTAATGCATTAGAAAGAAGTAGAAAAAAATTAATATTGTCATAAACCATCTAAATCTCCAACAAAAACAATTAATTTTTAAGTATTATTTTCATTTTTGTTATAAGCCTATACCATTCATTTACATGTTATTTATTTTGGCCTATTAATTAATTTGATAATTTTTTGCTATAAAATTTTCAATGTAGTTCACTAGAAAAATTGTTTTTAGTAATTTCATTGTGGACTTTTTTTACTAACTTTAATTGTATTTTATTATAGTTCTACATATCTGTATTTTTAAATCTTTAGAATTAAATTTTTATTATAATTTTAAATTTTTTTATATTAAATTATTTAGAAATATTACTATTAGTATTTTGTGTAAATTCATAGAATAATTTATAAGTTCATTATGTTGGTGTTACTATTTTTCTTGTAGTTTTGTATTATTTATATAAAGATAATATAATTTTTCATAAGTTAATTATTAGATGTGGTACAATTTTTGTAAATTAATTATGTTTTTTTATTTACATTAACTCATTTATAATTCTTATACTAATATATGATATATAATTATGAAGCTTTACGATATTTGTAAAACAAATAGCCATATCTTGACATGTTATTCAAATAAATCTACACAATTTATATTGTTTTTTATCTTAATAGTTTTATATATTTTTGTTCCTTAAATTTATCTATAAAATTGACTTTTCCACCTTATATTCAAATAATTAAAAATATTTTAGATTTTTCATCTTGATTAATTTATATATTTTCATTTTCAATTATTCTTCTCTTTTACAAAAATTGTTTTATACTTTTTAGATACATCACAAAGTATACTTTAATTAAAATTTTCGAATATGTTTTATGTATTATACAATAAAAAGCATATATTTAACAAAAAAACCAATCAATATATTGTAAAAATATTTGTTAGCAATTTAAAGTCAATCGTTGAAGATAAATTTCTATTTTTTTCATTACTTTTCCTATTTTATTTAATACCATAGATGCCATATTTTAAGTTGTAAGATCATTTTATATTAATATTTTGTAGTCACATATTTGAAAACTTAAAACTTTATTTATATATAGTTAATTTTATTTTCAACGATTTATAATATTTTTAGTTAAATTATTGTAAACATGATGTTAATATGCTAATTATTTATTGACCTTGATAAACTTTTATGTAAAATTGTTAAATTTAAAATTTCATCATGTTTTTTAACAAATCATAGTTCAAAATTAAAATTTTTTCATGATACTTTTCTTTTTACATTTTAGTGATTTTATTTAGTTATGTTAGCTGCAATCCAAACAAATAATTTATATTTTTTTTATTTTGTGTTAAATTGTTTGTTGTTTTTTATATTGTTCTACGAGTTTATTTCAATGAGAATATTTTCAAATTCTTTTATGAATTGTAAATAAAATATTTGAGACAATTAATGCTTTTACCACTTATTAACAACAAATTTTTAAATAATCATTTAAACAAAATAAATGAATGTTATATTGGCATAAATAGTAAAAGCAATTAAGATAATTTATGATTTCTAATATATGAGTTATGTAGACAACTTGTAAAAAAATATTTAAATAATGCAAAAAATGCAAATATATCACAAAATATAAGAATAAAGAAAAAAAAATTTAGTATTCTAAGAAAAAAATTGAATAAACTATAATTGTGAAGGAAAATTAAATAATCATTTTTTGCATCATGCTAGAGTGAGATACTGCTTATTGAAATGAACAAATATTAAATACTAAAAAAGCAAAAAGGGTAGTAGTATATAAAATGATATAAATTTAAAACATTAAAAAATATTCATAATATTACATTAATAGATACTCATAAACACAAAATGGTATATATTAAATATTAAATAATATTTTTAAATTTATAAAGAAAAATTATAAAAAAAATTCAAAATATGACAATATTTATAAATTATGAATGAAAAGTATCTCTCCATCTAAAACAAGACAAGCATGATTTTATAAACTAAAAAAAGATAAGTTTTTATGCAAAGGATTAAAAAGATACCACTAAATAGAGAAGAACCACACAAGAAAACATACATGATCCATCAAATCTAATGTACAACCAAAACCATGTTCTACCTTGCAAAAAGCATCTTGTTATCTAGATGCAGAAATTAGAAATGATCAATGTGATGTAGGTGAAGAAACGACAAAATTTTTTAACAAGCACATAAGTATTCTTTATATCCATCTTGAGCATTTGTATTACTTTATAATACTTATTGTACTCATATAATGCATGCCCACACAACTTTCTTGTTTTGAACTTAAATTTTGAAATGCTAGCTTATTTTGTTAATTAATGACTTGGTTTGTTGATTTTGTTACACATCACATCTTGAGAAATTTTTTTGAGAAATATGTTTTACACATAGCTTTTAACAGGTTGAGTATTCAACTATCTTAATATTTTTAAAAAAAATAAATATGAATTTAATTTTTTTATTTCATATGAAATAGTTTTGTCATTATTAAGAAATTGTTATTGTGCTTTGCAAATATTTTAAATAATTTACTATAATGATGATGTGTCATTTGTTTGGTTTTAATATTTTGTGTTTTGGTTATCATTATAATACTTTTTATTTAATTATAAAAATACCAACTATGCATTTTTAAAGAATTAAATTTTTTTTATATTGAAAAGATGTTTTTTTGTGAAACACAAATATTTTTAATTGTTGGATATTGACTACCAAGCACTCATTCGATGCCAACAAAACCTGATGTTTTTTTATAATGATATTTTTGAGTCATTTCTTTAATCTTTCACACAAAATCAAACATTTATTAATCATTTGGAAAGCTTGATCAAGTGTACACTAAGTAATTAACTTTTGAAGATAAGTTAATGTGTTCGTGGCTTTGCTCAAATGTAGCTCTACTTGTAAATTAAGGAGTCATTTTCTAGCACTTGTTGGAATTGTTGCCTATAAAAAATTCATAATCTATTCTTTGTTTTAGTTAAAATTATAAAACTTCTCTCTTTATATTTGTATGATAAAAATGATTGTATTTTTCAGCTCATGAATGTTAAGTTTGGGTGAAGCTAATACATGTATTTCATGCATGCTTATATTCATTTGAATGTACCTTAACAAAAATTTGTTATGTAGATTAAGTTGACTGTGGTAACCAGAGACATTCATTTATTACACTATTTGTACTACATTTTAAGGTGTTTATTACTAAACATTTAGTCAAAATTATATCATATGTTGTACCATTTATGTAATAATTCGATAATTGGATGAGAAGATAACAGATATTAAGTATGTGATGCAAAGTTTGAAATATCGTATAAATATAATAAGATCATTGTCAATCTAGAATTAGTTATGATCTAAGATTTGATGACTTAATTTATAGGTTAGCTAAGTTATTTGTACTTTTATGATCTTAAGGTCATGTCTGTACAATCAGATTAATTTAGCTGAAAATGCACATTGTTGTAAGACTATACTGCATAATCAAATTAATATGATCAATTTTACAAATGATATTTAGATAGATTTTTATCATACTAGCACAATATTCAAGTCATTCGTTTATGATATAGACTTATATTTGTGTTGGTTTGAGTACTTGAGCATTTGTTGGGTTTATTTATGTAATTTGTGTTTTATCTACTTTTAGTGCAACCACAATCATTCATGATTACTATTGTGAGATTCTTTTACAACATAATATATGCTATATTCTTGCATCATACAATATTTTCTTGAGAGTTAAAAAATTTTGTTGGGTAGATTTGTCTAATTATATATTACAATGTACTTGTATAAGTAAGATACATTGAGATATTTAAAAGGAATAGATTTGGATGGGCACTTATTATAAGAAATTATAATTTAATGCTTATTAATTTCTTTAAGTATGGAATTTAGCTGTTGGAATATTTTGATTTTCGTATATTCCTTTCATTCATATAAATGGAAGTAATTCTTGAAAGGACATGAGAATCAATCTATTACTAAGTCATTTTACATATAAAATAACAAAAAGGAAAGTTGGCTTTACCATTACTATATTTATATTTACTTCATCAACTTTGCTAATAAATGGAAGTTTTATATATATATTAACATGGCAACATTCTTTCATAATATTTAATTATTATGCAGTATTATTTTTTTGTGGGTTATATAAACTATAGTATTATTTCTTTTATGTGTTGAAGGAATTGTGTAAGTTGTATTACATTCTTTTGATTAAGGAAACTTGTACATGGTCATTGTCAAAAAGTTGGTGAACTTGAGTGAAATGCCTCTTACTTTGTCATTGGTAAAATGTAAACTTTTGTAAAGCTAACTAAAAGCTAGCCAAGGGCAAAATAAGTGTAGTTTGAAAGGTTATGCGTCTACTGACAATAGTAAAAGGGTGTTGTTATTAATAGAAGATTATTTGATGTAGGAATGATTTAGATTTCTATGATAGTCTAAATTGGAGCATATAATATTGGAGAAGTGTAATAAATTGTTATGGAATATGAAAAGATATTATATACTAATTAGGATTAGATGGAGTGTATAGTATTTTAGAACTATTCAAATATTAACATTCCAAAGTAGTGGCATATATTATTTTGTTGAGCAGGTGGTAACACTTTAAGCATAAAATCTTATAAAGTGATTTTTGTTACATATAATTTTATACATAAAATAAAAAAATTAAAGTAACTCAAGGTAGAGTACTTTAATAAAAAGGCATAACCCTAACTTTAACTAATAACTAAAAAATAAAAAGTAACTAAAGTGCATGTATTTTTTATGATAATATCTTGTATTCCATAGGAGGTAGTGTTTGGAGCAGCAAAGATAGAAAATGTGATAATGTCATGGTTTTTGGTTAGTGAAGCCTGGCTTAAAAGAGTAATATGATTGTAGGATATGATTAACGCTTTGTTGAGAAAGGTAGTAGTTTGATGATTAGTTTAAGAGAGTAAAATGGTGAATGGAGAGATAGGGTGTTAGTAAAAATAAGAATTTTTCTCTCGCTTTCTATCCTCTTCTCTCAGAAGAAAAGTTAAAATCTCTCCAACTAAGGCTGGACATATATACGTTTTTTATAAAGGCGAAAGTATATAAACAAAAGACATTTTATTTTATTTTTTCATCCCATAAAGTGCTTCCTTTTTATATAGACCTCAAATCTTCATCAATAATTTAAAAATAATGAAAACAGCTATAACATTAATTAAATTAAGCAATTCATAAACTACTACACTTAGGCGATGGAAATGGCGATCGACAAAATAGTGGAGGGATTGAAGCGATGCAGACAGATCGGTGCCTCATTTTAGTTTGTTTTTGATGAGATGTACTGGCGAAGACGTGCTGAAGCTTCAGCTCCACTTTTGGGCAATGTGGGTTTCAGAGGGTCAATTAGTCAATAATTCGATGTGTTCATTGATCTGGTCAACACAAGTCAAGTGGGTTATGAGGTCCATGGGATTGTGCAAGTCATGGGGGTGTGAGAGAAGTGGCTTTAGTAGCTTTTGACAATGATGCTAATGGCAGAAAATGATGATGGAAGATGGATGGCAATGAAAACAACCAAGAAAACTAAATTTAAGTATTTTTAAACCAATTTCAACAAAATTTTGTACTTACAAAATTCTTGAGCAACTACAACACCAGCAATTATATGTTTGTGAGCTAATGTTAGATGCTCATGTGTCACTATTTGTGTTGATTAAGATGAGATGTAGGCCATAGTTTTATCAAATCACCTGAAATCCTTATACGTTTCTTTTGATTTATCTTTACTTTAATTTAGTTTTTATTTTAGAATAACAACATTATCACATAAAAGTTTATCAAATCTAAAAATAACTGTCAAAAATTTTGTTATAATGTCACTCAAGGAAACCAAAAAAAAATTCTTTTGTAAAGCACTTGTTTTAAATTAGATTGTGTTAGAATAAGTGAATTCTATTATGAAAGCTAAATAAGGTTTTCAAAAACTAGGATATATAAAAAGTTATTATGATCAACAAGAGATTATTACAATGATATTAATTGGTTTGGCATAATAAAATTTATGTTTGTGTTGAAGTTTGATTTTTATTTTATATTAAAAAATTAAATGAAATTCACTAATATTTTTATGATGAGAAAGTATGCCAAAACTAAATTAATTTGATCAAGTTGAAAATTGTACAATTCACTCTTTCTTGTGGACATTATCTTCACATATTTCTAAAACAAAACATTTTAGATGTTTTATTTTTTAATTTTTTATATATTTTTGTCATTCATATAGCTCTTTACCTATGTTGACTCATATTGTTAAGTTTACAGAATTTTATATATTATTTTTTAATTAAATAATGCATATTCTTTAAAATTATTAAGAACTTCCTTGAAACAGTATACTATAATTGAAATTTTCATTAAATAATAATTTTCTTGTGCAATGTAAATGTTATTTTTAACATTCAAAATTAATTTGAAATATTATCATCAATATTAATGAGCTTAATGTTTTTTTTATCTTTTTAACACAATGAGCCAACATTTTTACATTAATTTTTAATTATCTCTTTCTTGCATATTTAAAAGTCATTTCTCTAAATAGATACTTGATGTAGTTACACTGTTATAATTATTTTTCCCGTCTAAAAGCTCATAAGTTTTTATTTTAAATTTCTCAAAGATTAATAACTTTTTTTATCGTTTGTCTTTTCTATTCACAAATTTTGCACACATAATAACCAATGTTATGTCATTTAAATTTTTTTGATAAATTATTTATTTATTACTATATGACTGAATGGGTGATCATCTCTTAGATTAATTTTTTATATTCTCTTTTATGCCATCTTTTATCTATGTACAACTTTTGTAATTAGCAAGCTCACACAAATACATTTTTTAAACTACAATGTCATATCATGAAGTAGACCATTTTTATTATTGCTATTTTTTAATTCTTTACAATATTGTATGGGACAAGTTTATATTTTCACAATACATTCTATTAACTGTTATAAATAACATTTTAAAAATTTAATTTTATTTAACAACTTAAAAACTTATTTTTTACATTTTTAATAATTTTTGTTATGTTAAGTTGTTTTATCAAGGTTTAATTATTAGGAATATTTTTTTAAAAGATGAAACACAAAACAAGTTTCAAAATTTTCATTAATATAAAACTAGAAAATTTTAAATTAGATAAAAATTTCATTTTTTTGTTATAACGTATTTTCTTTAAGATCGAGAGAAAATCTATTGATGTAAAGGATTTATTTTTTATTATGAAAATATTATAACTCTATTATTTTTTATCTTTTAAAGTTTGTTTGGATAATGAAATATCCATGATTGATTGATCAAGATAGTTTCTTATAATTTATAAAAGTGATATATTATATTCTAGTTAAAACTAACTATAAATGATCTTTATTCTTTTTTAAAAAATTTCGAAAAAATATTTCCATTGCTTTTAATTATTATTATTATGGTAATATTTTTAAAATCTCCAAACTTTACTTGTATTTAATAATTTTGTTTTTTCTTCTACCACTTACTATTTACATTTCTTGTTGAGAAATTTTTTTGTGACATAAATTGTGTGAAATTATTGAAATTTCAAATATGTTTGTATTATTTTTTCACTAATATATTTTACAACTTCTAATTTAAGGACAGCAATATTTGACAAATGGCAAAAATAATGCAAGGATTATGTATACAAGTATTCCCTTTGACTTAATATAATTAATCATTATTTTTTCACTAATATATTTTACAACTTCTAATTTAAGGACAACAATATTTGACAAATGACAAAAATAATGCAAGGATTATGCATACAAGTATTCCCTTTGACTTATTATAATTAATCTTTATTTTGTAATGACTTCTGGAAAAAAACTCTATAATGCAAATATACGACATCTCTAAATACTTAATGGTACATAAGATAAATCATATCAAGGGCTTATTGATGCAATCATATGCCTTCTCTATGTCTATCATAAGAATGTTTAAAGGTGAACATATGTCATTATTTCTTTGGATTCTTTAATGACATTTTTATGTTTCAATGTATTATAATTTTAACATTTTGTGTTTTTAGAATAATTGTTGAGTTTTTCTTTGTAAATTTTTTAAATTATTGTTATGAACTTTTTTGGTAATTAAACAACACTTTTCTATCCTTTTAAATGATGTGAATATTTGATATCTTAATAATTTTGCTCTATGTTAATATATTTTTTTAATTTTCAACATATTAATAAAAATCTGTATTTTTTATTATTAACATAGTATTTTCTTAATGAATCATGTATATATTTAGAATAGTTTTATATTTTTAATTATTTGGGCATCTAAATGTTTTTAAAATAGTGATTTAATATTTCAGAATGCTTTTTCAACATTTATTTTTTAAGTTATAATGAAAAATTCATAAAAGAAATTTAAAATGAAAAAACCCGTTTGTGATGCATTATTTTGAGTACTCACTATTTTTTCATTAAAGTTAATATTCACATATTGTTCAGGAAATCCTAAGTTCATACTCAAATAATATACTTAATTTTTGTAATTATAATTTGAAATATTTTCTATCATAAAATGTCATTGAATCACATAGTCACGTGACTATTTTATAAATATATTATATAATGGAAAGGTTTTTCTAATATGATTTTTATTAAAATGTTATGCTAATTCTTTTGTGCTAATAATCCTCTTTTTATCAATATAATTTTAAATTTTATTTTGTTTATGTGTAATTTTATTTTGAGAAAAAATCTATTATATTATTTTTTTAATATGTTTGCCATTAATATGTCACCCAATTCATTTTAAATATTCAAATATATTTATGATCTAACTATTTTTATAAGTATTTTTTACTGTTACTATATGTTATATTTTAATGAAAAGTTTTTGTTAAATGTTACACAAAATGTTTTCATTAATATTTAAATTTTTTAAATAAATATAATTTTTTATAATTTTACACTTCTTTCCAATGTTGGCCTTTTTTCATGTTTTGATGACAAGGCTATTTTTCAAAATAATTATTAATCACACTATTTGAAGGTTCAATAGTGTTGCTGTCTTAAAAGTTATATTTAACTACACTTTCCAAACTTGCAAATATCTATATAAGCATATTTCTTGTCATTAAAATTTAATAAAAAAACATTTAAATAATATATTTAAATGGTTTTTTAAATATTAGATGTTTCTTCTTTACTAATTTATTTTATTTAAAAATTTTCTATAATCAAAAATTTTTTATGACTGAATTATTGAAAAACAACTTTTCTAACATGTTACACATATGAGCTTTAATAATTATTGTGTTTTTGTTTATATGATTTTTCATTTTTTTTTTCCTTTTTGTAATTTTTATTTTCATGAACACATTAATTATTCGCTTTTTACTATGAAATTTTACGTATGACAATCGTAGTTTTCACATCCTTAGTTTCTAAAAATCCTCTTTTTACACAGTATTTCTAATTTAATATTCATTCCTAATATTTATCATTTATTATTAATAAATTACTCTCTTAAAATTCCATTATTTCTTTTTTTATAATTTTTAGTAAATTAGAATACTTAACCTATTTGGATAACTCTATGAAATAAATTTTTTTTATTTTAAGTAATCTTTAGCTTAATTATTATTACTTTTTCATTGATGCATAATTTCATGTAAACTTCAATATTTTAGAATTTGTTTTACAATAATGGGATCAAACATTAAAAATGCATAAAAAGCACTTATGGTTTGCTAACAAATACTTTTCATGCAATTGAAATATAGCAAACATATAATGCATATATGTAAGTCTTAAAATGTATTTAAGATAATTAAAATAAAAAGTATTAATGGCAAGTATTTGCTTGAGGAAAGTATTTTTAGGTGTAATTCAAACTTAATAAGAAAATCAATATTAAAAAAAATTTTAAAAGTATAAAATAAAAATTATATTTCTTTGCTAAATATTTAAAGGTATTAAAATAATAAAAGATATTAATAAAATAGTTTGGAATAAAAATAAGAACTATAACAATTTAATTAGAAACTTTCAGAACAATGAAAAGCAAAAAAATTATTTATTATTGTTGGGCAATTAAAAGGTCCAACTTATATGCATAAATTCTTAAAGTAAAAAAAATTAATAAATGATAAGACACCAAAAAATACGACAAGAAGGTCAAAAAAAATACAGCTATATGTTAAGAAAAAAATCATGTCCTATTCAACAATGTGATTAAAAGATTTTAGGAAAAAATTGTAATAAGCTTTACCAAAATGTATGTAAACTTCGAATTCTTTAGCAAAATTTATCAAACAGCATGAAAAAAATGTTTTAAAAAAATTATAAAATAGTCAAAATAGAAAGAATGATTAATGAACAAATACTTAAAAAATATGCTAGTGCTAAAAAGAAACAAGAAATATGTTTAGTACTGAGCCAAAAAGACAAACAAAACATGATTGTCATTATCAAGAATCTACTACAACTTATTTATTAGTAAAAAATTCTATTTAGTAGAGAATTATAACCAAATTAAAATCAAATAAAATTATTATATTCATGGTTATACCAATTAAAAAATGGTATTATATTCATCTAATTATGTAAATATATCAAATGCAGCAACTTTTTTAAAAACTAGAGTTTGTGTTGCTAAACTTTTTGAAAATGTAATAAATCAATTTTCAATGCTTGAAAATAAAAGATTACAATCATTTCCCATTTTAAGTCTAAGTAAAATAACCAAATTGCCTTGCTTTTCCATGTCTTGAACTAAATGAATATGCAACCACTTTGTAATTCTTTTTGACTTTTATGAACCATAACACCATAAAAGAACTAGTTTTTTTGGATCTATTATAACAAATAGAGACATTATGTTTACCTTATTTTCATATAATATATCCTTATGATAGCTAATTACCATTTTTCTTTATGAAACACCTTTGGAAATACTATTTTTTTTACAAAATATGCATTCATATATAAGTATCAAACTCATTTTTTTTATTTGCAACTACATTTAATCATTGGAGTAATCAAAATTTCTTTGACATTTATCCACTTTTTAACATGATTACTTTATTTCATTAGTATGACTATATAAAATAAACATAGATATACCTTATGTTATTTAAAAAATAAAGCATGCCAATAATAAATCATTTGACTAAGTCTAGTATATGCACAACCATTGCAATATGTAATTGCAATTTATCTAAAATAGTTTCACAAAGTATATGGAATTACTAAACAAATTAGTAATATACTATTCATCAATTAATTTTGACTTCCATATTATAATAATCAAGAAAATATGTTGTTTATTGTGTTATCATAACCAAATTAAAATACATAGTTCAACTTTGTAGATTCCTTACATTTTTTGTAGTAAGGGTTTTTGTTTTGAACAATCAATATTTTTTAGAAATCCTTACAATAACGTGCATGCTACTTTTTTCTTCATTGTGCCCACCACATTTGAAGCTCTTACGGAATGTCTTTCGTTTATTGATATTCTAATTTGCTTACCATGCTTAGATCATCTTTGACCTACCAAATTGTGTTAAAAATGTTTTATCAAATAATCAATTGACCCATACAACTATTTTATCCAATATTTCAGACCAGTCAATGGGTGAGTAACACAATGATAAGCATGTAACATCAATTCCATCCACAATCTAATTCTAGCCATCCTTCTTTGCTATCTTGTCCACTCTCAAGTTGACCCAGTTCATTCAAAGATCAATAGTTCATTTCTTTGCCTTACAACAAAGACATAGAACTAAATTAAAATACTAATATAATTTTTGTAGTTCTATGTGCACTCTATGTAATGTGGTTTAGGAAGATAGATGTGAGTTTCTTGGAATAAAAATTTTGATCACTTATAGAATATTTAAAATAAATTTTTTGAACTAATTTTATAAAAAACTTGAGTACATCTTTAAAATTGATTATTAACAAATGTTAATTTTCTTTTTCAACACATTAATTTTATTTTAAAATACATTGATTTTTTTATTAATAAATTTTGATGAAAATATTGCTAAAAAATAAAAAAAAATAAAAAAAAGATACACAAATGATTATTAGTTGCTTCGACTTAAAATCAAACTTACACACACTTCTAGGAAAAATCAAGTAAAACTACACTAGTAATATAAACCTTTTGTCATAAGAAAGTTAGGTTAAGCTCTTTAATAATAAAAAAATAACAATAAGCTCTTATGTCTTATAACATAATTAATGTGATAAAAATAAAATAATTCACTGACAAAAAATAGAAAATAATAAAAATAAAAATCCAATGATTAAAAAATGCTTAATTTAACAAATGTGTTTTAATTGAATAAATTGGAAATAAAAAAATTGAGAACTTCATTGATTTGAGAAAAAAAATAAAATTAGATTTTTGATGAGTGAAGAACACAACATAAGGAAGTGAGAACGAGTACTAGATGCTAACAACTTGAATGTCATGACATGAAAAATTTTCTTCAGATTTTGTAAAAATTTCATTAGTCAATTTTGCCTAAGAATTCTTTTAGTTATAAAAATTTTTAATGATTTAAAAAATTTGGCAAATTTATTAATTAATCAATAATGTCAAATTATAAGAATCTCAAAGGCTTGAAATAACTATTAAAAGAGTAGTTACGTAGGAGCTACTCCATCAAAAGCCTCTGTAACCCCTTTATACCAAAATGCATGATTAGATGACAAAATTGAATAAGCTCTACTTAGAAATTAGGATTTGATCTGGATTGTTATATTTTAATTGGGATATGATGTTTGGATTTAGATTTGATATCTAGATTACAAAATTATGCGATTGGATGGTAGAACTAATTAAGTGTTTCATGTGGATATGAATACAATTCATTGATCACATAATTATGCAATCAGATTTCAAAATAACTCCCACAATTTTAATTACAACAATATGAAATAGATGTGGGTTTTATTCCCACAATGCATGAATGATGAATCATTATGGCTTTAGAAGAGTTTTCTTACATTATGTAATAAATGTATTGTTTGGCGTTAGCTACCCTTGGTTCACTCTAAATTTATTTTCTCTATTGCAAGCACATCCATACTCAATTAAATCTGATTTATGAATTATATGCTGAAATAAAATTTTTCAAAGAGTTTTGGTATCTTTTTCTTGATCTAATAAGTACATCTAATCATATTTCATTTGGTTACCTTTGTCTTTGATGAGTTAAGCTTTAAATGCTTATCATTTTGTCCTAATGGGCTTGATTAGGGCGAATACGATTTAATTTTAAAGAAAAAGTCATATACCATTATTGATAATGAATTAAAGATATTCAAAGTACTTTGGAGTATTCAATAAAATTGAAGCATTCAAGATATATGTAACAAAATTTGTAATGTTTTTTTACTATAAAATTGAATATCTACTTGATAATTATAATGCACGTCTTCATTTAGTTTCAAAACCTATTTAAATATAAAATTTAATCAATCTTTTCATGATTTAAGAAACTAATAGGATTTCATTTTTTTAGCAATTTTTTTTTTATTAAATCCATCAAATAAATCTTAGCAAAACTTTTGTTAATCATTAAACTTTGGGTAAAGTAAGAAATTAATTCTATTAAATTTTCCTAATTAAAAAAAATTTAAGCCACACACCAAGATCTCTTAGTAAAAATTACTTGGGTCAACCAAGCCAAGCTAACGTGAAAGCATCATGTTAAGAGACCATCTAAAAACTTGCCTAGTTAGCTCTAAAATTTGTTAGGGTGTGTTCATGAACTTTTTTTTGGGAAAAGATAGAGGATTTATTTGGACTGAACAAATATAGATCAAACAAAATCATAACCATGAAAATACCTATAAAAAAACGAGTGGCCAAGAGGATGAAATCCTGAGCACACTTAGGTTATGCACCCATGAAAGGTATTGTAAGGAGAAAAATACTTTTCATTTCGATAATGTGCGACTAACATTGGTCTAATTATTTAGCACCAAAAGCATGTGCTATTTCTCACCAACCAATTTTTGTTCATGTTGTAAATGTTTCATCCACTATAAGCACTCAATTTTGGCTCAAAATAGAATCACTAATATCACGTCTAGGTTCATTAGATTGCTTTGATTGTTTGAACCTTTCAAAATATTCTACCCATTAATTAGAATGCCTAGCACTCTCCATGTTTATATCCTATAGTTGAGATCTTTTTTCCCTTGCAAATGATGAATCCAATGATCCAGATCTCAACTTACTTAATCAGATGGCTAGATTTAATCCATCTCGATCCAACCATCTAGAACTAGTCTGCTTTAATAACCTTTGATCTAAAAGTCCAAAACCTCTCTAATAAAATCCAATGATGCTTGTTGATCCTACCAAATGGCTAATTCCTTAGTTGTTAGT
The DNA here is from genome assembly GCA_023846275.1 of Vanilla planifolia. Classification (NCBI taxonomy): domain Eukaryota; kingdom Viridiplantae; phylum Streptophyta; class Magnoliopsida; order Asparagales; family Orchidaceae; genus Vanilla; species Vanilla planifolia. The sequence goes on along the minus strand of CM043871.1, from coordinate 125,173 downwards.
TGAGCCATTACATTAACCAATTTGAAGAAATATTTTAAATTATTTGGAAAAACCTTTTAAGCTATTTGGAGCCATCATTTAAAAACACCTTTTCTTAACTTTCTAATGTCTTTCATCAAATGTTTTCTATATAAATCTAACCATTATTCATGAAATAACTAATAAACATGAACCAATATTTGAGATCTCAACAAATCATGGCATGATATTTTTTTGAAGTAAAATCTATTGATAGCAACTACAACTTAGTTTTTCACAAAATGTTAAATTCATTCAACTAATCATAACACTTGTAAACTTTCAATTTCTTACTTGTCTTAGTAATTTTAAGCTCGTTGTGTCTTCTTTTATTGATCAACAAGCATTGATTGTTGTACAAACTTCTTATAATTTTTCCTTCATGTTGTATTTTTTCTTTTTTTTGGATTAGGTAGCCTAGCATTTATAAAAGCCAAAGTTTTGTTTGATGTCATTAAAATCCAAGTTTGTGTTATTCTCACAAAAACCTATGTCATAATCAAACCTATCAAAGCTAATAAGCTGAAGGATAGACATAGGCTTTATTTTATACCAAATAATCTAAAGATTTAATCATATTATATTAATTTTTTTAACCATAAAAAAGAAAAACAAACTTATATAAAATCAAGGATTTCCACAAATATAAAATTAATCTTATGAATAATTTTTAAAAAATACATATAATCTAAAAACATTTTAAAACTCCAAAGTCACCCCCTTATGTGCCATTCGTATACTTGTTTTTATTTCAATTGATATCAAATGGGTTCCCTACCAAAAAGTTAGTCAAATCAATTAGGTGATAATTCATGTCTATTTTAATTATTTGTTATGTTTATTTAATTACTATTCTCATTGTATAATAAGTTTAATTTCTATCTTACCATTTTTATGTGCTTTCCAAAATATGTGTTTGTTTATTTTCCTCTTACATTAAGTTTTCAATATCTTATAACTCATGATTAATATTGGTGTAATGCTAGAGGAATGTCATCTTCAGTCAATTTGCCATTTTTTAATAAAAAATTTTTAATAAAAAAATTTAAATAATAATTGAAAAATAGATTTACAATTTTTAACCAATCAATTGACTTACAAGTTTGGAAAGTGCTCACAATACCATAAGATTTAATTTGAGATTAAGGCACGAATGAAATCAAGTTGTTCAGTGCACTTAGTTGTGATCGAAGTAGAATGAAAACTGAATACCATAACACTCAACTACCATTATTGTAGTATATTTGCAAGTGAATTTAATCAAATAATGAATTTGTTTACTACACATGAAGTTAGAAGTAACTTATGAAGGCACTTTGTAAGTTCAAGATATAAAGATAAATCATTTTGCATGTGATTATGAATTTTATAGAATGAATTCAAGAGAAACTATAAAGAAGATGTCTATGCTATTTACTAATATTACTAATAGATTAGAAAATCTTGAAAAAATAGTTTCTAATTTAGATCTTGTAAGAAAAGTGGTAAAGATTCTACCCAATGAGTATGATCTTCTTGCCAGAGTAATAAAGCATCCAAAGACATAACAAGCTCACATTAGAAGAGCCACTTAGAGAATTATTAATGACAAAGATGAGATGAATAGATGGGCTGAAAAGAAGGCATACATAATTAAGCAATACAGCAAGGTACAAGTGACCATTAGCTTTTAAAACTAACAAAGTGAACATAGATAAGACATCTACAATTTCAATGGACTTGGAGGAAGAGGTAAAGCTTCACGTTAAAAGTTTAGATAAAAATTTTGTAAAAAATTATTGTGAATAGAAATTTGTAAAAAACAAGAAGAGAGAAAACGAGGACACCAAGATACTATGATTATGGTCGAACCAAACATATTATACAAGCTTATCCACAACTCAAATACATCAAAAATAAGGAAGACAAGAAGAAGAGAATGAAAAAAAGTAAGATTTTCAAGCTTCTTGGAGTGCTTGAGAAGAATTAAACTCCATAACTTCAAGTAATGAGGAGGAAGGAATGATGTGCTTCATAACAAATGATGATGAATCAAGTACATCAAGTGAAGAATAAAAGATTAAGGTAAGCTCTTGGCCTCGTGTAGTTTTTGAAAAATTATTACATAAAATTTACTAGTGTTTTAACTTCTTTAATATCTAGACATGAAAAATTAAAACTGTTTTACAAAGAAAAAATTATCATTTTGATTATTAATGAAAAGAGGTTGAAAAACGTTTATATGATGAAAATGATTACATGATTAATGGGAATATGTTTTTGAGAAAAGAACATGTTTGGGAAAAAAACTTTATTTTGTTGAAAATATAAAGTTTTCCAATATTTCACATGATCTTTAATTTTCTAAACATAAATATATCTTCTTTTGAATGTGCTTAATATTTCAAAATTACATAATTTTATTGTAGTAAAAAACATTATACCATTCAAAATTATCAAATTAAGGAAAATATTTTTACTTCAAAACCTTGTTTCAAATGACAAGTCAATCTTGTTGGGTTCCTATGATTAAAGAATAGAGAATTTAAAATAAGGTGTTTTCATGATTGTTTTATGGAGATGTAGTGTTTTCGAGACATTCATAGGTTAGAAGCCATATATTTTTTAATTATGCACAAAAATAAGGCAAATAAAAATTACATTTTATGATCACTAAGCTTGTATAATTCATGTAACCTTATATAAAGAAAAAAATCAAAGTAGTGCTCTTGAAAATTGAATAGTGGATGCTGATGACTTATGACTAAAGATCGATCAAAGTTTATCTCAATAAGATGTCCAAAAAAGATGGGTACACTTGCAGACAAGCCTAACAAAAAGATAATAAAAATTGGTCACATGGGATATTCTACGTTAACGAAAACAAGCAAGCTAGATATAGTTACAGATCTTCTCAAGCTAAACAAAACTACTTGAAAAATGAAGGAATAAAGGATGACAAGTTACATATTTCTTTTAAACCCAAAAATGACTTAACTGCTAGTTGACTTTTAGGGATAGTTTATTTAGACCGTTTTAGACTCACATAATCATAAAATTTAGGTAGAAAAAATATAAATTTATGATTATTAATGATTCTTCTAGATATAATTGGGTTGTATTTCTTAAGAACAAAGAGTATAATAATTGAAATATTTTTTAATTTGATAAAGGAGATAGAAGACCAAACCTATCTCCAATTAATTTTTATTTAATGTGATCGTAGTAATGATTTTAAAAATGAGGGGCATCAATTTACATGTTCTTATTCACATCAACAAAATGAGATTACAGTAAGAAAGAAGAGGACCTTTTAGAGATGGGTAGAACAATTTAATCAAACACAACCTATCAAAATCCTTTTTGGCCAAGGAATCTAACACAACTTGTTATGCAATAAATAGAATTAATTTAAGGCCAATATTTCAAAAAACCACTTATGAGTTATTTAAAAATGAGAAGTAGAAAGTTAGTTGATTTCATATTTTAGGGGATAAATACACCATTCTTAATAATTAAAGGTCCAACTTAAACAAGTTTGATGAAAAAGTATGCCTAGAAATTTTCATAGGAGCTCTTCTTTTTGAAGAACTTATAAAGTTTATAATTTAGATACTTAAATGATATAGAAAATTATGAATGTAGTGTTTGATGACTCTACTCATATGATAAATAATAAAACTTTAGATTAATAAATAAAGTCATCAAAGAACTAAGACTTCAACAAAGATGAAGGTGAAAGAGAAAGTAAAATAGAAGAAGAAAAAGAGACTATTCATCAATTACCTAAACATTAGAAATACCAGGCTTCACATAAAAAAAATCAATTGTAGGAGAAGTTAATCATGGAGTTAAGATCATAACCATTATGATAGAATTAATCATAGTACATTGGTATCTTTCATAGAATTAGTACGTATAGGGGAAGCCCATAAGGTGAAATATTAGGTTTAAATAACGAAAGAAGAGTAAGATCAATTTGAGAGAAACCAAGTGTAGGAACTAGTTCTTAAGCCTAGTGATCAACAAGTGATTTGAACTAATGGATGTTAAGAATAAATTGGATGAAAATAAAGTGATGACTAATAACAAAAAAAGATTTATTGGTAAGCATTATAACCAAGTTGAAGGCACATATTTTGAGGAGACATTTCTATTAGTGACACAACTAGAGGCCATTAGACTTTTCTTAGTATATTCATGTCACAAGAATTTAAGATTATCTGAAATTGACGTAAAATTTCTATTTCAAAATAGAATAATAAAAAAAGATGTGTGTATAGAACAATCCATAAGTTTTGTAACCCATAAACATAGTGATTATGTATATAAGCTTGAGAAGGGATTTTATGACCTTAAGCAAGCTCCTTATTTATAGTATCATACAACGAGTAATTATCTAGTTGATAGTGGTTTTAAGAAAGAAAAATTAGATAATACACTATTCATAAAATCTTTAAATGATAATTTGCTGTTAATACAAGTTTATATTGATGACAAAATTTCTAAAAGCATAAATGAAAATATGTGCAACTTAGTGACTTAATCGTAAGGGAGTTTGAGATAAGTATAATAGGTGAAAGGCATTTCTTCTTTGGATTGCAAATTATGTAACTAAAAAGTGAGATTTTTATTTTACAAACTAAGTATTTAAATTATTTATTCGAAAAATTTAGGTATGAAAATATGAAATATAAGTAGATTCTAAATAATTAATCAGATTTTGATGAAATTGAGAAATATGTTGATCAAAAACTTTATGAAGAACTTGTCAGATCCATACTATATCTTACAGTTAATATATTTGACATCTTATTTAGTGTTAGCATATGTGTAAGATTTCAATAAAATTCTTAGAAAGTCCATCTAAAGGTGATTAAATTACTCTTCAAATATACAAGAAGTATAATGAACATAGGTTTAAGGCATCCTAAAATGTTTAATCATGAGATCTTATAGGTTACCTAGATCCATACTTTACAAGCTCTAGTATAGAAAAGAAAACTATCTTAGGTATATATCAATTACTAAGAAATATTTTAATTTCATGGTCAAGAACTAACAAAAGATTGCATAGCAATATTGTCAATTAAAGTAAAGTATGCAGTGACTGAAAGTTGTGTTGCTCAAGTCTTATGTTTAAGACATTAATTTCTAGACTATGGTTTAGATCTCTCACATATTTCCATTAAATTTGACAATACCAGTGCCTTGGCTTAAGCAAAGAACCAAGTTCATCATCCTTGGAGCGAACACATAGTGTAATCCATCACTTTGTGAGTGACCAAGTAGTTAAAGGTTTAATAAAATTAACATATTTTTCTATTAAACAAGAATTGGTAGACTTATTAACAAAATTTCTTCCAACTAATCAATTTTAATTCATACAAATTGTATAAATTATACATCTTCTTTCATAATATTAAAGAGGGAGAATAACCATTGTTTAAATAGGTGAGTAGGAACATATAATAAGGGGCAATATGAATTAAGTTGGAGAACCAACTTTTCATTTTTAATACCAATTATGATAACAATATATGTTTTTTACTTATATTTTTATCTAAATATTTATGACTTATAATCATCAAAAGGGAGAGATTGTTGTGTCCTTTGTGTTTTATGAGTCAAGCTATAAATATTTAGTATTTTATTCTAATGGGCTTCTTTAGTGTGGATTAGGTTTTGTTTAATGATCAAGCCTAACACCTTTTAAGATGGTGAAATTGTGGTCTCCAAAATACCTTGAAATATTTAGTAAGCTTCAACGATTAATGACATACAAATAAACTTTGAAAATGCTTACATTTTTGTAATAAAATAGAATATTAACTTGTTGATTATATGCTACATCTTTAGTTATCTCTCTCTCAAATCCTAATTTAAGCATTTGACTTGTTCATTCTTTCCTTCATTTTGAAAACTTATAGGATTTCATTTTTTTCGCACTTGTTTTGTAATTAAATCCATGTAATACATCTTTGCCAAATTTCTTGTTAATTGCTAAGATTTTTGTAAGCTAAAAAATAATTATTTTAAATTTTCATAATTTAAAAAAATTAAGCCACCCCCAAAGCTAGCAAAGTGCAAAGCACTTTGGTTGATAGAAACACATGGCCTGATAGCTTCAGATAAGAAGTCTAGGTTAAAATAAGCCAAAACATTATTTAAGGTGCATCCACAATAAAATTGAGGTACGGTAGAGAACAAAAGGTATTAAACTTGAATTTTGTATGCATATGGGGCCTTATTGGACCTTATTAAACTTGAATTTTGAGTGTCTTAGGTGATGAAATCCTAAGGACAAAAGGCAGTGTCAACCTCAATTTGTTTAGCATTATACACCCATGATGGCCAACTCTTGTTCGACTTGATTGAAAATTTCTTATTATTTTAGCCTTTAGAAATAGTCTAACCTTAAGTCCAATGAGGCCATCATGGACCTTATTAAACTTGAATTTTGTATGCATATGGGGCCTTATTGGACCTTATTAAACTTGAATTTTGAGTGTCTTAGGTGATGAAATCCTAAGGACAAAAGGCAGTGTCAACCTCAATTTGTTTAGCATTATACACCCATGATGGCCAACTCTTGTTCGACTTGATTGAAAATTTCTTATTATTTTAGCCTTTAGAAATAGTCTAACCTTAAGTCCAATGACTTATCTTTCTCTATGTTTGAATCCCATAAATGAGATCTTTCCCAACTTTTCCATTAATGAATCAAAGGATTCAAATCTCAACTTACTAGATCAGTTGGCTCAGATCTAATCCACCTTAATCTAACCATCTAAAACTCATCCATTTTTTAATTTATTGATTTAAAAACTCTCAGGTCAAAGCCAATGACACAAATCAATCTCACATAACAATTAATTCCCTAGCCATTAATTAAGCCATCATATTAATCATTTTAGAAAAAAAATTTATGCTATTATGAAGTAGTATTTTAATCAACTTATTCTTAACTTTCTAATAGCTATGATCAAATTCTTTTCTAGAAATCTAATCTTTATTCATGAAATGTCTAATAAATGTGAACCAATCTTTGGAATCTTAAATAAAACATGCACATTTTCTACTACAAAATTCATTAACAATACTTAAGGTTTTTATCATCATACTGAACATCATAATTAAGGGTCAAAAATATAATATATTAACTATCTAATACTCCTTGCAATGATCATGAAACTATCGATTATCATTTAATAGTAACATTATCTCCATTCTACTATATTGTTAGATGATTCCATCCATTTATGGAACCATTTGGTCCCAACATACGATAATAGGTCTGATCTTTCTTAAAGGTACCTCCATAATTATCTAATTTGCCTCGCTTTTCCTAACCTTTACAATAATTTTCTATTTCACTCCAACCTATATTATCTTTGTTATCAATTGCATTCCTCTTGATATTTCCCTCTTTCAGTACATTAAGTTTTTTGTTAGATAACCCTTCTGATAAAAACCTTATAAAGATTTGTATTTCTTGCACATTATATTGCAAGTAACATCCAAAAGTCTTTTGAATAATTTCATAAAAACTACAATATGAGATATTTATTTAAGCAAAAAATTAATATGTTTCTAGTTTAGCAATTTTATTATTTTTCTACAAAAATCTCCTTAGAATTAAATTAATGTTATTTTTAATATTTTTTGGTATTTCCTTTTATGAAATGTCCTCTTCCGATGCCTGTAGAATTATTATTTTAGGTTTCTTTTCATTTTTTTCTTCGATATTTGACTTCCCCTCCATATTGTTAATTCTTTGAAATAATTGTCTTTTTGATCTTATACAAAGAAATCCATATGCAAATTTCATTTCATGATATTAAAAATAAATTTTGAAATGCACTAACATTATTTCAACAAACATTATATAAAACTTAAATGCTTTCAACTATTTTTTAAACATACCTCCATCAAAGAATTAAGTCAATCAAGTTTGAAAAATGCTGGGAAGTCCCCAAAGAGCTATTCCTCTACTTTCAAAATAGTTACTAGTTTGTCAATTGCATACGGGATGCTATGGTTCCTTATTTGATTGATTTCTTTAGTTAAGAATGTCTTTGTCATTTCCTTATGAAACAATTTAAGATGCACCACCATGTTTCTTTGATCATATTTGCATATAAAAGTTCCATTAGCAAAAAGTTTTACTAGGACTGAAAGACAAAATACATGATGTAATATGACAATGATAATGACAATTATTTTGTCTGTAATAGAATAATTTATTTTAATAATATATGAAAGCACAAAATGTCTTGTCTTTATTTATTCTCTTTTTCTAAACAATGTAATGTATTTCATGGGACTTGCCTTTAAAAATACATGATTGTCTTCCTAAAAGTCTACTTTCTTAATTTTTCTTATCATAATTTTTCTAAAGTAAATCTATTCCTTTTGAATTCATGTTTTGATTATTTAGAACTTTTTAATAGAACATAAAATTATGTCTATATCAATTAGAGTATTATTAGTTCGTTCACACCTATATAATAATAATTAATGCATCTTATTATATACATCTCTATGCTACACTAATGATTGTTGTTCTAAGAAAATTAATTAAAAGTGAAATACTTATCCTAGTTGTCTTAAAAAAATCATTTTCATAATCCTAATATATTCTCAAGTGTTTTAAATATTGTCTTTCACTAACTTTATTTTGGGTATAGAATGTTTTTTTAGACGTTAGCTGAGCATCACATAGAATCATTATGTAAAATATTAGTGTTTTCCATACCGCATAAGTTATACTCTTAGTCAAAATATATTTGACTCATTGATTTATCAAAAATGTTCCTTAATAAGTAAAATATGAGTTTTTGGGGTTGAGAACCTCATTTTCAAACCTACAAATATTTGGATTATAATTTTCTACACATCATCACGTTTGTTTAAGACAACAACTTCTTGCTATCATTATGCCATAATGATCAATAATAAAGTTTCTTCAATTTTCTATTGATATAAAATATATCAATGAACTATCAATCAAAATTTTTAATTAAGCTTCCTTTATATTATATATCATTAGCTTTTGCACTCAAAGAATTGGTATCTATTTTTTCTTTTTACTTGATGATATAGGTTCTCCAAACCATAATGCTTGAATAATTAAAGCTATTCTATTTATCTTAATGTCTATTTGAATTTATCATCAAACAAGTTATAAATAAGACATGGTATGTACTATGAATAATAAGAAGCCCAAATATGAAATCTTTAGCATTTTTTCGGATGGAAGTGTTATATCAAAAAGTAAGATAATGAATCGGAGATTCGAGACCAAGTGAATGGATGCTATCTCTTTATGATATTCCACAAAAAAATAGAGTTATAAACCTTTAGCCAAATGAACCTTAGTTGTAAAGGAATCTACTCAAGTGGTTTTTTATTGAATTATGAATCAAAATAAAGAGGTAGACCTAGAACACATGGAAGATTTTAGAAAACTAAAATTAGAAGATAAACAAAAAAAAATAAAGATATAGTACCATTATTAGAAAAATGTATTTCACTTATTATTTTGTCAAAAATGTTATCATAATAAGCAAAATATTTATTTTTGTGGTAGATAATGTTATTCTAATTTAGTTTAAATCAACCTCTATACCTGCAAATATTTTTTTATCTTACACAAATTATAATGCTGGTTTAGAACAACAACATTTGGTTATCAATATGTCACAACTACAAATATAATAACGTTGTTTCTATTTTTTATAGATATAGCATTTGTCTCTTAATTCTTTATCTAAATATTTAATTGGTTTTCTTCAATGTTATGTATCAAACAAATGGCTCTCCTCTTAAAGCATTCATAGCTTTTATTACTTTTCTCTTTGTGATATTGGATCTCCAAACAATAATGCCCTAATAATTCAAGATGTTATTTTTATCTCAATGTCTCAATAGATTTATTGTCAAACCATATATGAATATGATACTATATTACTTTAGAATAACAAGAAGCCTCAATAGTAAAACTTAGGCATTTTTTGATGGAAGTGTTACATCAAAAGGTAGGATAAAGATTGGAGATTTAAAACAAAGTTAATGGAGGAAATAACATAATGATATTCTTCAAAACGATAGGCCTATAAGTGGTTTAATATGAAAACCTTAATTGTAATGGAATATATCCAAGCTGTAATTGATGAAATTAGCATAAAAAGAGTTAGATTTGGATGACATGGAAGATTTAGAAAAAAAAATTGAAAGACCAAAAAAGATTATGGTATGACAAACTTAGTAGATTTCTACTCAAATGTTATTTAAGAAGGAAATTTAAATAAGACTTTGTTCAATAAAAACTATGCTAATGAACTTCTTCAAATCATAGATTATGTAGACGATGTCATTTTTGGATCAACCAACTTTGATTTATATGAATGAACTATTGAGCTTACTAGTGTAGGATTAGAGATTAACATAATTGGTGAGTTTTCCTATTTTCTTTGACTACAAGTTAAGATAGATGTGAAAGCCATCCTTATGTCTTCAATAAAATATATAAATGATATGCTAAAATTTAAAAAAAAAAGGGATATGGTTGCATCAAAGGAGTTAGTATTCAATAAAAATTATCTTAGTTATGTAATCCTAAGTTACTACTTGATTTTAGCACAACCGCATTCCTCTCTCTAAAAGGAAATCAAATCAGTTGCATCAACCTAAAAACTTGTTCCTTAAAATACAAGTAACACCTTGAGGAATGAATTTTATTATGTGGGTTCTCAGATGATTTAAACTTGTTTGTTAAAATGAATTCATTTGTTATTATTAGGTAGGATATGTCACCACAATATAGTCATAAAAAATGGGCATTAAAAAATAAAAACAAATTGATCATCTGGATATCATTCAAAATATGGAAAGGATGGCAGAAAAGGGTTATAATCAAGTGAGAGGACTAAACTTAAAATGACCACTTGAACAAATCATAAGGTCGAAGGAAACATGATCATTATTAGCTTTTTTCTTATTACAAGGTTTTTAAACAATGCAAAATTGATATTGAGAGCACAATCATAAATGTTATTGTTTAGGAGAAAGTGTATGCAGAATAATTGGATTGCTATCAACATTGTCCTCATCAAAATCATTTGTAAAAGCTAATTTAATGAATATATGATTTGCGACAAGAAAAAAGGTCCGAATATTGTTAAACTTAACAGATTTCTAGTCAAGCATTAATTCAGCATGGTAGTGTAGATTGAATTTTGTTTCATCAAGAACTACACTAATGAACTTATTTTAGTCCAAGGTTATGCAGACAATATCAATTTTGCATTACCAACTTGGCCTTTTTGAAGAGACCCAATTTCTCATATTGAATGTTAACCAATATGTGAAAGTTATCATTGTATCTTAAATAGATTATATAAATTAGATTTTACAAATTCTTGACCTTGAGAACCTAAAACCTATTTCTACTTTCAAGAGTCTTCTCCAAAGTATTAAACAAAGACAAGTAAGGAAAACAAATAGATTCAAGGTGTACCAAGGGATGATTTGTTCTTTAATTAACTAGAAAAGTCCTAAGAAAGTTTTTAGTGTTGGACTTTTTTAATCAATTCTCTGATTTGGAACCTATAAAAAGATTCTTTTGGTAATTTCTTGGCACAAAGGTATTAGGGTTTTCATATCACACATTTGATTTATGTCATTACCTCATAAGATAAAGCTACAAAGATTATGTTCATTCAAGACTACATAAGAAAATAATGTAGGTATTTAATCATTTTTTTAACACATCTTAAACTCATGATCTATTACAAAAACATTGAACTATTGCTTGCAATAATTCAACAATAAAATATAGCATTGGGAGGATTTTTGGAAAGAATTTTGGGGTTAAAAATTATACTAAAAGATATTGGATTACATTTGCAAGACAAATACCCATAAAATCGTACAATATGTGTGTCATCTTCTTAGTGCAAAAACTTATCTAGTACTCTAAGGACAAACAAAGTGATGTTGGCACAATTTCATCTGGGAACATATAGAATGAAATGTGGTAGACATTTAATTTGTTGTTAACAACATGCAACTTGTTGGCATCTTAATCTAGATGCTTAGGAAATATTTATTTAATAGGATTAGAAGACTTTCTTATGATAAGTAAAGTTGCAAACATAAATCTTGGTTTTTAGAGTAGTTCCTTGAGTGAAGGGGACCACATCCATGTCCTTTTATTACTTGCAAATCTAGCTTCACTAGATAATATTTAGCAAATGCTTTCTGTCTATACATTCAATTACTTTATGATAAACGTAGAATGTAACTTATTAAAAAAATAAGAGTTTATTGTTCTAACGAGTAATAATCTAAAATAGTTAAATAATAATAACTTATTTCAGTAGAATACTCATTGTTCATTAAGTATTGCTTCTAGTGAAGGTGAACAACACTAGAAGGAGATTAATGTTAGAAGACATCTCAATTGATTAAATATGTGGATGTAACCATTTGTTAAACAACAACGAAAAAGATATTTGTATGATCAAAAAACTAAGTGTTCTTTTTGAGTAAAATTTTTCCCTACCTTATAAATTAAAGAAACTTGTGGCTAAACTACACTATGAATGGTTTTTCAAAATCAAAATGAAAACTTTTGCATGAATAAATGCACCACATGATCATATTTTATACAATATGATTAGCTATTGTAGAAAAAAAAAAGACAATTATAAGACTAAACTATTTGATCTGAGCTAACAAGTGAATCTAGTAAAATTTTGTGGAACCGTTACTAGCAAAGATTCAAACAATATGATCAAATTATTCAATTAAAGGAAAACCTTTCCATAAAAAAAGGTATAGGAAAAACCCAAATAAATCAATTGATATAGTTAGCTTACACCTTATAGTAGAATCATTCAAATTAAAATTAAAGTTTTGAAAATATTGTATATCACCATCATATAATATGAAATGGTATAATGAACATTATGAAATGTATATTGGTGATGTTCTCACCCTAATTAAGCAAACAAAATCCAATATACAAGTATTAGTTTAGACCATGTAATTATCTTATATACACTTAAGTAAAATGAAAAAATTTGCATGGTACAATAAATGTTTATTGGATTCTTTGTTCAACTCACTTTTACTTACCATAAGAAATTCATTGAATTCATATAGTATGCTAACATTCTCTCACTCCAATTGGATTGGCTATAAATGGATATCAAACCACATGATTAATATGTTGAATTATACAATCAAACCACTATAAATTTTTTATGTTATGAAATTCTCTTATAATGTTATTCTTACTTGAGAACTTTTATTAACAAATCAAGAATTCTTATATAGTTTTTCAAAATAAGTAGCATTGAGTTTGAATGTTGCAAGAAGTTTGAAAAAGGAATTTTTAAGTCATGTTTTGCTAATCTTTTTGTCTAGTTGAACCTATTTTCTTAACATTTTCAAAGCCAAGAATTTTTTATTGACATATTTTCCTATTTATTTGTAGTGTTATAATATTTTATTTTAGATGTAAGATAGTATTTGTTTATTGTTATAAACAATTTTTGCTCTTATTTTTTTATATAGTTTCGAAAATTTTAAAAAAATATAATGTTAGCTAATTTATATTCCTTAAATAATTTATATTTTTAATTAGTTAATTATGCATAAGCCTTAACAAAATCTAGATTTATAGATATTCCATGAATTTATTTTGTAAACTATTTGTTCCAATTTTAACTTAAATTAAGACATGCTCTATTCATAAAATATTAAAAGAGTTGACTAATTACAAGCTTGTAATAATTTTAATATTTTTTGCATTGAAATTTTTTTATTCTTTCTGAAATACAATTTTAACTACATATGAATATTTGATAATTTAAAATCATAAAGAGGATTTATTATCAATATGTTGTTCATATATTAGAGGTTATCATTAAGTTATTGTTTTAATTTTTTATTTTGTCGTAGATAGTTTCTATTTATTTGTATTTTTAGATAATTAATTATTCAATTTTTAGGAAATGATTTGAATATTTTTTAATATTTTATTGTGATAATAATTTTTTAATTTGTAAATATTTTATACATTTTTAGCTATCATGGATATTTTTCAATGTGATAATTATCATTTTTATAGTTCAAATGTTTTTCGTTATTGATTTCCTTTATCTTATTTTACAAATTCTCTTTTCACATTATTTTTAACATGTTTATCAAGCTTATATTATTAAAAATAGTTTTTGTTGACATCAATAGAAATACAATAAAAAAGTTTCAGATAAATCATTAAAACATTTACATGATGATTTTTTGTATTTTGTTATAATTTTTTGTTATTGTTAGATAATTTTCTATGGTATGTCCTTATCAAATATTTCAATAATAAAAATATTTTATTTTGTACTTAATAAGTTTTTGGTATAAATATTTACTTCAGCTAGAATTATTAATTTTAACATTTTTTATTTTTATGGAAAAATTTGTTTATTGATTAATCTACTTGAAATTTTGACCTCTCAAGATATTTTACTTTGTTAGTTTTTTTATCATTTATATATTTGCATATTGTGGTATGCATGTTAGTTCATTCATTATGTCAAAATTATTGTTATAGCTTTTAGTTAAAGTGTTTGTAATACGAACTAAGATTTCAAATACTTAATTAGGTTAGCAACTGTAATTATTGGTTAAAAGCATTTCTAGAAATACATTTTCAAAATTGTGTCACTAAATGAATTCTATTAATATGTTATGCATGTTCTATTGATTATTTAAAACATTGTTATTAGCTAAATAATTCAGATTTTTAAATTTTGTTCATTAATTTCAATTTTTTATTCATAGAGACAAGCTGAAATAGTGCTATGCATTCTATGATTTTTTATTCGAAATCTTTCATGATTTTTTGTCTCATTTTTTTTATATTTTGTTCTGATAATTTTATGCAATAATTATTGTTATAATAATTTTTAGTTATTTTGTATTAAATTTTAAAGGTATTGAGTACTCTTTATTCATAAGAAAATTACCAATACTCATTTTTTGGGATATTATTTTGTATTATTTTCAAATATTTCAAAATTTTAATTATGATGAGAACATGTTATATTTTTTTAATTTTGTTTATCACATATTGGAATTAATAAAAATAATTAATATGCTCGAGAACCTTTCTACACCACCTCTATCCAAAAAAACATTTATTAAATATCGATATGAAATTGCATTTTAAGAAGGTCTTAAGTCTTCCTTAAGCTTCATTACATACGAGTTTGTGGTATCTATTTGTTACATATGTATACTAATTTTTTAGTTGTTGTATACTATTTTTTTAAAATTTTATTGCAAAATATTTTTTTAATTTTCAATTTTCGTTCACTTTTTTAGGATAACTTTGATAAATAAGTTATAAATTGTTTCTAATACATTTTTATATTTTTTATATTATTATCTTTTAACTTCAATAACAAGATTTTTTTTATTATGTTATTGTGCAACTTTAGGATGTATCATGTAAATATATCATATATTTTTAAAATATTTATATAATTATGGCGTGTCTTGTTTTTTGTTTTTTTTATCTAAACTAATCATGTTTTATTTAGCCAACTTCCCTTTAAATTACAAAAAGTTTTAAATATTTAAATATTTTTAATAGTAATAGCTTGTTATTATACTATAGCAATACCAAAACTCTATGTTCAAATATTATTCTTATTGCTTTATCTTATTTATATTTAAATTAATCTTGCTTTTAAAATTTTTTCAAACAATCCAAATTCTTTAACTATTATGTTGTCCCAATAATTGACATACTTTTAACTTGTATTATATTTTTGTTTCACCATAGCATTGAGTTATTTAATTTATGTTATAGCATTTGCATACACATATTTAATTTTTTAAATTGTTTTGCTTGTTTCACACAATCAAAATGTTTTAAATCATTAAAACTACATTATTAATAGATTTAATACCAAAACATTTTGTTTCAAATTTTTTTTTTTAAATTATGAAAATCATTTAAAAAATTATTTATTTTTAACAAATTATCTATTTTTTAAATGTATTTCTTTGAAAAAATAAAATTTTATTTTTTTATTTACCTATAGTGTTTTGTAAGGTTCATGATACATCTTTTTATATGTTTTAATATTTTTACAAGCTTTTGAAGTTGTATTTTCAAATAATTATTTTTCAGGTGTTCAATCACTTTAACATAGATGACTTTCCTATTTCTAAAATACTATTTATGAAACATGCACCAATATAAAATCTTTATAATGACTAGTAATGTTTTAATATTTGGTATTATATGTAAAGAAAAATTAGTGTTTCACAACATATATAATATATCAATAAATATTTTTTATTTTTACAATTTTTTTTTCATAGAAATTACAAGAAACTATTTTAAATGTTAATGTCATAAAGCTATATTTTAGCATATTATTTTATTGACATAATGTTAATGTTGTTTCGAACACAGAAATTATATGCTAAGAAAATTTTATTTTATTTTCTATTGTTTTTATATAATAAAAATGAAATTAAATTATAGTTAATTGTATAATTTTTATTACATTTTATCGAAATTATTTTAAATAATTTTAGAAATATCTATTAACCATTTTGTCTAACGTTTTGTAATATGTAATTTTTTAATAGTATTTTCCTAATTATTTTGTTTATGTTGTTTTGTTTTTTATTCAATTTTTGTTGCAACTACGTGATATATTGAACATAATGATTAAACTTTTAAATATTAAATTATTTCAATAACCATATATCTTTTAATTGCTTCAAAATATTTACATTGTTAAGTTTGAAACCATTACATTACTATGGAAATTTGTGTTCATTTCCAATGCATTTGGTGATAATTATTTAAGTCATTTTTAATAGTTTTGTTATTTAGTAATTCTTTTTTTTTTTTATGTTGACAAATTTGTCTTGATTTAATTAGCTAAATATTTTTTTAATATAATATACACGTTGTTTTAAAACTGTGGTATGAATGTGCTAATTGTGGTATCATGACAATTTAACATTTTCTTGTACAACAACGCCTTTATTTAAGTGGTATTTATTTGCTATTTATATTATGATATTTAAGGTACAACATTCTATCATTTGATCTATTTTCATATCTATTTTATAATTTTTTTGCTGATTAGGCATGTCTATGATTGTGCCAATATAAATGGATTTATTAAGCAAAATAAGAGAATTATTGTTATGTTGAAAGATCCAACTAATCAACATTGTGATGGAAATAACAAAAAAAAACGTTTACATAAAACTAGGAAAAGAAATTTGTTTTGTGAAAATTATGAAAATATAAAATAGTAAAAACTAAAAATTTGTCAAATTTATTAAACATATATAGCATTCAAATTGTACAACATATAAAAATAATTTACATATCATTACAAATAAATGATAAAAGATACATTAAACAAGAAACAAATTAAAGAAAATAAATAAAATGAAAGCACAAAAAATATAATATTACAAATATATTTACTGCACAATGTCAATAAAATGTGATAAGAAAACACATTTTACCAAACAAAAGTGAAACCGAAGTTTCTTTGACATCAAAAACTTCAAATAATAGATGCTACAAAATATCTGAAAAATCATCAAAATATTACGTAGAATTTGTCATAAAGCATTGCACATATATTGAAAAAGATAAAAACATAAAAAATAAAAAAATGCAAACGAAAAATAATAAAAAGGGCAAAATGTATAGTTTATCAATAATCATTTAATATATATATATTACATAAAGGCATGATAAATGTTTTATTAAAGATATATATGAGAACAAGAATTATGAAGAAAAAGATAGAATGGAGAGCTTTCTACTAAATTTAGACTCATGCCATAATGATAAAAAATGGTGGATAAAGAATAAATGAAAAGGAAGGACGGAAAATTATTGTGCTTCTCTATAATTGCTTGCTAGTATGCAAAATTTTAATGATAGAAAAATCAAATATTATAATACAAATTTTATATTTTTAATCAAGGGTTTTAGCATGTTGATAATAAAAATATTTGTATCAAAATTGTAGTCTTTATGTATCAAAAAATTCCTTATACATAAACCATTGCAAAGGAATAAATATTACAAATGAAAAGAAAACTAAGAAATGAATATTATTAATCTTATAATACAACTTTTCTTATATTAGTTTAACCCTACTAAAAAATTTCATACTTTATGTATGTATACTCTTACGATATTTCATTGAGATCAACTTTTATTTTGAAGATGTGACTAATTGCTTTATCAAAATAAATTCATATAAATAGGCAAATAAACATCATGCTTAGCATTATATTTGAAACCATGGACAAGAACATCTTTTGTAACACAAATTCATCTTATTTTTCTTCAAATGCTTTAGTTAGATTAAACTAAAGATAGATAAACATTGGTGGATAAGTTTTAGAAAGGAAATGTTTAAAAGTTTTATTATTATATTAAGAAGTAGAATTATGACATTATTTAGATGTTAATTAGATTCAGTTAAAGTTAACGTTGGTGGATTAATTTTAAAAAGCTCTTCAGACTTGTATTTGTATTAAATAAATTCAAAACTTCCCATTTGAACTTATCGTTGATGAAATGTAAAGATGAAGTATTCAATAATAAGATGAATATTTTACATGATAGAACTTTCATGAACAAAATGCCAAACACTTACTTAGCATAACTATGTTCTTTCAAAATATAATATAAATATAGCCATATAAATCCATCACACAAAGTATTATGGCAATATGATATGTTTGAGATCCTTTAACTTGAATGGCTTCACAAAAGTTCATTGAAACAGGTCTAGAAACTATAATAAGATTAATATTTGTAAATTTAAGTAAGATAATTTCTAGTAAACAATAAAGTTCTCAATAATAAAAATTATTGCTTCTTAAAAAAGTTAATGTTGAACATATTGAGAGATTACACATAATAATCAATTAGATTTTGATAGTGGATTAAGTAATTTAACTCATACATGTGTAACATGAATCATTTTATGGTTTGATTATAATAAAAACCCATGTAACTAAGATATAATTTGAGATGCTTATAGTTTGAATATTGAATGTAGTCTTTCATATCTTTCAAGTTTGATATGTTTTCATATGACAACTCTAAAATGGATAAATATTTAGTAATTTAATTTTTCATAAAATAGAATTTAATCTTCTAAAAATAACACCTAACGAAAAAATAGTATGTCACAAGTGGCATAAGAACAACATCAAAATACAATAAAATTTGAACGACAAATATTTTGAAAACTAACTTTCAAAATAAGTTATAATAGTCTCAAAAAAGAATTTAGCTTAGCTTACTTAGAAGTAGTAAAGATGCAATTACTTGGCTATGTTGATTATTAGTTTGGTGGTAAAGGAGACAAGTCACTCAAAACTTTTACTTCTGTGGGAGTTGCTTGGCCAATACGAAGTGTAATTATGTTGGCATGTACATAATAGTGAGGTCCTGAGTGGAGTTGCTACAAGACTATTGCTCAAAAATAATTTCATATAAATAAAATAGCAAATGTGCTAACATGGTGCCTTCATTTAGAATACAATAATGTGAAACCATAACATGGGTTGTAAGAAAATGTTAAAATTGAGGGAAGAAAAGTAAAATGTGGTAGTGCTATAAGTAGTAATTTTGAAACATAATGATTATTTCAATGACCCTTCATAAGCCATTTTCATTTTCAACTTAAATAGAAGTAGTTAAAAATCTATTACTTTGTTATTAATTATTTTTTTTGAGGCAAAGCAGACAAGTAACATGAAATTTTTACTCTTATGGGAGTTACTTGACCAACACAAAGCATAGTACTATTGACATATTCATGATAGTGAGGCCATGTGGAGTTGCTGAAACACTATTACTCAAGAATAATATAAGAAAACATATAGCAAATGTGCTAACATCATGCTTGCATTTAAAATACAATAATGTGAGGCCATAATGTGGGTTTCAAGAAAAAGTTAAAAAATGAGAGAAGAAAAGTCAAATATGGCGATGCAACAAGCAGTGATTTTGAATCGTAATGATTATTTCAATAACTCAAAAAAAACTTGGATAAAAAAGAATTGACCTTTTCAAAAGATTTTTATAGATATTTTTATGCACTAGCTATGTAATATGAATTTATTTGTTTTGCATGAAATTAAAGTACAATCTATTTAAATCCACTAGCTATTTGGTAGTTTAGTCAGTTTTTCTTTTGAATTTTTGTTTAAAATTACATTCTATTTTAAATTCCATGATGTAATAAATAGAAAGATCTTTTTTTAATATTGGCATTATATTTCTCCAAATAATGTTTTCTTTATCTAAAAGAGTTCACAATCTTAGTTTGACATCTAGGTATTTTAGATGATTATCTAATATGTAAATTATTATTTCAATTTATCTTTACCATTGTTGACATCCTTTTCATTGTTATCGTTCATCATAGATCCTGTTATAGGAGTTCCTCTTACTCATACTCCATTAATAATGTTTGGCCATGTCCTTAGTCCCTTAAGTCTTAAACCTCATAAATCATTAGGCATTATATTGAGTTTACCTAGGCCAACTAACAAAGTGGTTCAAGTTATGAAATTAAGTGCAATGATAATCCCCACTATGGCCATGGTATCACTAAGAGTGCATAATTGGTTTGCTTTAAATACTACATTACTCATATCAACTCTTCTAGCAAGAAAAAAGGATTTATTAACCCAAGCCACATCTTTGTTCATCATTTTTTATATAATATGATGTTATTCTTCATGTTTAGGATTTCTAGTTAAAAGTGATAACACCTAATACAACATAAATTGGCTTTCTCTTATTTTTAAATAACTAAAAATCATCTTCATTCATTTCTTTGAAATTTCTTTATTATATTTTAAATATTATTTCGCATAATTGACTTTTTTGACTCTTCAAATAAATTTATTATGTATTGCCTTCTAAATTATTCAATTTTTCTTCTAACTATTTAGAAGGACTTGTAAAATAGAAGTTGTTGATGTCGTCAGCCAAAATGGTGAGAAATTCATTCTGATTATGGAAGTGGGTAAGCTTCATGTGTGTGATTGCAATATATCAAGACAAAATTCATCTTACGTTCTTTCTAATTTTTGCATGTCTGATGTGCATATCCATTTCATTGAAAATATATGTTTGTATTAAAAGACTCCAATCATTTAGTCCAAAGTAAATAAAGATTAGGTTTGTTTAGTATAAGGCTTGAGATGCTTTTCCTATGTTCATACTTTAATATTCTTTCTTTCTATTCTACTTACTAAATTAATTTTCACAATATAATTACATCATAGGATGGAGAGTATTAGTGATCAGCAAGATTAAATGGATGATAATGTGATCATCATAGATCATATTAGTGAATTGTTTACAATCCTTTGTGAACCTTCAAACTTCCTTGAGCTTCCACATATACTATGTTATGATGATAGTCAGGTTTTCCTTACATAATGTTATGATTTGAGGTAGTGTTAAATAATAGTAATACTATATTTTCATAGTATTTACTTTGTTGCATATTTTCTTTATCCATTAGTTATTAAAGTTTACTGAGGAAATCAATCACTAAGATTAATAGTGCTCACCACCCATTACTATTCAACTATTTTTATCTTATGATTTTTTTATGCACATGAATAGTAACTCTGAAAAGTAGAAGTACCTATCTTACAAAATCAATTTTTGTATTGTAAAAAAATAAGTAGAAACCTTGGATATTTTAATTCTAACGCCATGTAATATGAACATTACTCAATATTTTAAATGTCATGTCATCTATGATGACAAAATGTATGAAAATTAGAATTTTGCCATATTAAAAGTGGCTTTGTATTTATCTAGAATTGATGTTTCATCCTTATATGAGTTGAATTTTTTATTGTTGATTTCTTAGCAATAGTATTGACATATCATTATTTTATTTATATAATAAGCTCCACTTAATGTTTAGCAAACTAGTTTCCATATTTGCATCATCCCATTTTCTAACTCCCATTATATATTATCTCTATCTTGAAATAGATTCAATAGCATACTAGAATCCACTAAAATGTATAAATTCTTAATTTCCAATTGATTACATAATTGAAGACCCCTAGTTATGGCCAATACCTTAACTTTAGGTGCTATTTGATTTATTTAAATATTAAAAAATCTAAATTTATTTCCTCTAAATTGTTCCAAAACATTCAATTGCAATAGCACTACAATTGGCACGTAGTTTTCCCAATGATGATGTTTAACTACATTGAGATCTTCGGTTAAGGGAACCACCTAATCACTTCCATTGTTGTTTCTTAAGTTCTTGCCTAGTAATATATGATTCCTAAAATCATTTGTTTTACAAGTTCCTATAAAGTTTGAATGATTGGAAAAAAAACATATTATGAAGCATCAATTCTCTGCAATGTTACATATAACATCATGCAACAACTTGAGTTAATTGCTGAAGGTTCTTAGTTATGTTAGCTTTCTAATTATTCTATGATATCCAAATGGGCAGTGTGATTATACCAACATTATTACAAATTTCATATTACCTTGAATGTCACATGATGTAATTCATTTCATGACCTTATAGGTATTAGCTTGCATAATGTTTAAATTATTTTCAAAAGTAACCCATGCTTATTTAGCTTCTTTATAATAAAAAAAACATGGTCAATCGAATCTTCATTTTGACATTGTGGTGTATTCAAGAAAGTTGAAAGTTTATCATTAGGTAATTTTGTAATGACATATGTTAATGAATATCATCCATGTTAATGTTAACATCTTCAAAGAGAATTTGGTGCCTCATAAGTGTAATCTACACTTTAGACATAGCTTTTTTGATCTCAAATAAAATTAGAAAAATTTGCATTCTTTTAATAAAATGTTTCATCCTTTGCATGTTAGACAATGTGCTAGATTTCATTTTTGTTGAACTAAGGATTAGTATTTTATTGACATGTAGTAAGACCACAAAATATTGTTATAGAATAACTTCCAAATACTTTTTACATAAAAGTTTCACCATTTTCTTCATTTTCTAAATACCAAGGATATTTTTTCTAATGGGAAACTAAGTTTATTCCAAGTAGTCTTGAGATGCTTAAGAGTTTCTTCAAAAATCCCAACAACAGGAAATTCAATCCTTTTTTAATTTATAATAATTTTATGTTGGGAGTTTAGCTATTATTAGGATATATAACTAAAATGAGGAAATGTCATGCTTGATGAGAATGAGCACACCCTTGATAGATAATAACTTCTTTTTCAACCTAACAAAATTTATTTTTAATTTTATCAATCAAATTTTGGAAGTAAGTTTCTTTCTTCAGATCTATATATAGTGTGTACCACAAATAATTCAAAGGAAGATTTATTTAAAGCAATCTTGGACCTTTGCAAATTTGATTTACCTAGAATACACTCATTTTGTTTCTACAGATGTGCTAACTTTTAATTTTTTATATTTATGAATTTTGTAGAGTGTTTGAAGAGCTATAAAAACTTTCTAAGGTTAATAATAATTTTCAGATGTCCTCTACTAATGACAATTATGTTGTTTGCATAAGCGAGGAAAGTGATAGGTATAGATGATCTATATTGTCCATATAATGTCATTTTTTTAGCAAAATAATTATTAGTGCTTTTTTTGAAGAACTCCGTGAATGAGATGAAAAGAATGGAAGATAGAAGATTACTCTAATTAAGACTAATTGAAGGTTGAAAAAAGTTCCTTGGTGGTCCCCTAATGATAATTGATATCCATGCTTTGCAAAGGTTATTGGTGGGCACCTTAATAGGCTTCTTGTTAACATTGTACTTGGAGAGTGACTTAAAAAGAAATTTCAATGAAATGTTGTAATTCACATTCCTCAAATCCAATTTAATGATTAAATTTCCACATTATTTTTATTGTTAAGAGAATATACTAATTACTAAACCAATAATATATTGTATGCAATATATCTGCATTTGTAAAATTTGTTTGATTTAGATAAATAAGCATATAAAATATTTGTTATATTTAATCAACAATGAGTTTTTTGAATATTATTTTTAAGATTTTTAAAGAATATTAGATCTAAAATGAACAAATATTTCTAGGTTATGAGATTTAGGGATATGTATGACATTTGAAATTAAATCCAAATAATTAGTGAATAAGTTTCCATTAAAACCATATGCACCCATAGTGCTTCCTAAATTCATATTAAAATTTATCTCTTTATTTTCTCCTTGGTGATATCTAGCACTATTCAATTGTTTGCTTGCTTTAGTTAATAAGGAAAAGATGTAGTTGAACATATTTTCACCTTCAATTACTTTAGAAGACTTAAAAAAATTATGAATGTGGTTGATTACAACTATCATTATTTTGACCTTTCATTTTTTTCTTCACTTCATCACTATCGTACATATGAATGTTGTATTTCTTTCTTCTTTCATTAGCCATCTAATTCCTTCTTTCTATTTCCAATAAATTTCCACACTTTCAAAATCTTGTGAATAATAAGAATTACCAAGACACAACTTGTTCCACTTATCATTTTCCTTGAAGAATTACTTATTTGTGACTCACCACATCCTTATCTAATTTAATAAGATCAAAGATTTTTGTAAATATTTATCTTTTCAATGTTTAAGGCATATTTTATGTTAAATTTATTTTAAATCTAGGGCCTTCTTCCCAAAATAGTTTCAAAAGCAATTTCAATTATTCTCCATTATTTTTGAAAATGTAGGGTGATTGAAAAACATGTTATAAAATTTAAACTTTTGGGAAATGAAGGATAGATGTTGATGAAATTTAGCAGAAGAGGCACATGACTTGATCCAATTTTTACAAGGTGATGAATTATGAAAGTTAAAAAGAAAACACCCGACTGGCTCTGTGGGAGGGGCTATCATGGTGTCCTCCATATTCAATTACCTTTTCTTGCCCATATAAAGGAATAAGAATGGACTACTACTTAAGTTGACATAGAATTATGCAATCAACAAAGTTTTACATTGGTTCTAGTATTATGGTTGATAGTCCATTGTAATCATCTAAAGATGTGATTTCATTAAAATACTTACCCACCATCCATGGATTTGTAGTGTTGTTGAAGAAGTGAAATGTCTTGTCCATAATTGGTTTTTTCTAGATACTACGCTTTTATCTTAGGTGCAAGTGTAGCTAGCTTTAGAAACCTAGCCTTAATGCTTGATATAGATATGGATGAACTACCTTTCATTAATGTTAACATTATAGTTGAAGTCCTTCCAAAAAATCTATATCTTTTTTATTGATTGAAATAAAAATGCTAAAAGTTTAGTTTAATAGCAAACTTCTACATCTTATCCTTATAAAGCATAAGATCCAACAACACAACTTATCTAACAATATATATTTTAATAAATTAAGTGATCACCTGACTAAGCCTTTTTTAATAGAACCCTAAATATTTTAAAATAAGAAATTATTCTTTAAGATAAGTATTACCTACAATTTGGATAACTAAAAGCATCCTCTAATACCTTTTGGGCTAATTGATTTTTCTTAAATCTTTTATAATGTTTTTCATATCCTTTGATATTTTATGGCTTAAACTCAATTTGAATTTCAAACATATCGGTTTTTTATCTCCAAATTTTTTTTTACTAAAGAGTTTAAGATCTAGATTTTCATATTAGTATAAATTGTATCTTATGTATTTTTTGAATAAAAAACTTAATCGTTGTCCTCATTGTTTAGAATGTTTTAAGGAACTATAGTCATCCAATAATTGCCTTGTCAGATTGTTGCAGTCCTTTGTATATATCAATTATCTTTCATATGCATTATGGATTCACTCAATATTTTTTATTTTTATTAAGACCTTTGGATGAACATCCATAGTGGATTTCTTGACCAAAGAGTTAACAAGTAAAGTAGGAATTTTGGTGGCTTCATTATCTTCTTATTGTTGACATCTTCTTTGATAATTTGTCCATTAATTACATTACCCTATTCCTAAAAATAAACAAAAAAATGATCATAAGAGTTATCTAATTATTTTTAATTCTTTCCTTGAGTTAGCTCATTCCTATATTTGTGGCATCCTTTGCCAAATTTAGGTAAGTTATTATGCTAGATTTTCTCGCAAAAACCATCGTTTGAAACACATATAGTAAAAATTCTAATTGTGTTTGGCAACTATATTACTAACTCAACATCAACACATACTCAAGCAATTTTAGGATGTGTTTACATTCAAGGTAGCAACATCTGCCTTTAAAGGGCCTAGTCACTGATGTTATTAAGTGTAGTAAAACAATAAATTGTGTATGTGCTTTATTTTGTACCATCCCATGTGATTGGTCCAATTTAATGAAAGAAAGGGTAGAAGCCATACACAAATCAAATGGACTATCAATAGTCTTAAAAAGTCCAGTCAAATTCATATCTAAATAACTTGTGTACATGAAGAAACAAGTTATCACCGATATTTACAAATTTGCCTTCAATTTAATAAGTTATCCTTGCAAAACAACTAAGTATATAAATTTTTCTTTGACATCTACATTTTCTTTTTCTTAATGAAATAATTGATCAATTCAAAGCGTCAATGCAAGAATCACTTAAAAATATTTGTTTTCATAAAAAAAGCTTGTTTTGCAAGTCATTTAGAAAGTAGAATATCGGCAATTTAACCTCTAGTGTATTCATTAATTCAAAATTTCATGCCTCATGTAACTCATCAAATATGTTGTTCAAGCTTGTTGCTTTTAGTTTTTAAATTATCATAATACAGATTAACTTCATATGTTACTTTACTAATTAATTAATGCACTTAGATAAATTATCATCATATTCAACAAGTGAGATATCATCAACATATCAATTAGACTTTGCACCTTTAATCGACAAACTAAGTTCAAGTGTACGTGAAGATACTTTTCTTTTATATTTCTTTTGCTTCTTCTTCTCTTTCTATTATAACATAGTGATTTTAGGCAATTTATCTCCAAAGGAATAAAGAAGGTGAATCCACAATTTAATAGATATTGGAAATATTTCAACATAAAATAATGCAAGAGAATGACCTTGTATTAAGAACTTCTACATTTGACACAACCCTTATGACAACTTTTCAATGATATACGATTGCTATAAAGAGGAAGGGAATTGTGGCTTTTTTCAATCATTAACATAAATGAGTTTTGTTGTATAACAATTATTTTGATCATTTGAAATCCTTCCAAAGAATTGTAAAAAAATTATTATTATGCGGAAAATCTCGATTAGGGATGATCAATTGAGCACTCTAAAGATTGAAAGAGAGCACTCTAACATGGAACACTCTGACGATGGAACACCGACAGACGACGACTGCGACGGAGTCAGGAACTATTCCCATGGGCTCGCTCCTGGTGCAAAAATCTTAAAGCTACGTGACTGGATTGCATTGTCCAGTCGCTGTCCGGTTGGAGCAGACTTCAATCATTTGCATGATGAGAGACTCTTCTGACAGTGAATCTGCTCTGACGACTACCTCTGAAGACGAAACTTTGACGACGACGAAGACAGTGACTATTTCGTTCCGGGTGTGTTAAAGAGCGAAGTGGCATCATTGAACTGTAACGTCCTGCTGGAAATAGATCTCAAACTTCAGAATAACAGAAAGCGTTATGGTACCTCACTGGAATTTTTTATGCTTGATTAAGTTTTTTGGTGCCAATATTCAAGCGCCGTGCTAAGGTGGACAAAGTTGCCGTTTGGATTTCAAATTTCAAATTTGAAAGCCTACCTTTTTTTTCGTCCACTGCATGTGGTAGTGATGGAACACTATTAAAGTCTTCGGCTGCATAGTAGTAGGAACATGTAACTTTTGCCATGAAAACTTTGTAGCGGTTGATTGCGGGTTATTTGTGGCCTAGCTTGACCGGTGCAAAGGACAACAACTAACCTCTACATCCAGTATTCTGGTGCCAATTTCTCCCTATGAAAAGTAAAGCTGATTATGGCGGGTTCTAAAGGGAGGAAAAGCAACAAGGAAACTAGAAATAGTGGAAGTGCCTCTCCTAAAAGGGAATGTGCGAAGATTGTTGTGGGGAGAACGGCTAGTGACAATGAGAAAAAAAAAGTTTGCTTATTGGTATGTCAGTAATAGATGGGAAGGAAGGGTACTTATTGCACCAGCTTGAAATATCGAAATATCTCCACTAACTCTACGAGTGCCAATGCAGTAAGTCTGGAAGATAGTGCGACCTCTGCTACCCCACTGCTGCCTTTGAAGCAGGCTGACTGTGAGTAGGGAGGGCTGTCAGGTGAATCCATTAGTGATACAGGGAACTCTGGGGATAATTTGCATTGTTTAGTCGGTAGTGTTGTAGACATGGCAAATGGTAATTGCGTCTACAATGGAGAGAATTGCGAACTTGCCATATGACATAGATAGCTTTCGGGGCAAGTAGAGGCTCGCACCTGCCGAAACTAGAAAGGTGAATTCTGGCAAAGATGTAGATGGTAACTCGAGCGCTGTGGGGTTACCTTTGTTGGACAGCACAGC
Organism: Vanilla planifolia; assembly: GCA_023846275.1. Taxonomy (NCBI): domain Eukaryota; kingdom Viridiplantae; phylum Streptophyta; class Magnoliopsida; order Asparagales; family Orchidaceae; genus Vanilla; species Vanilla planifolia. Next base: position 96,571 of record CM043871.1, on the reverse strand, counting down.
TCCACCGACTGTTACCAACATGCGGCGCAAGTAAACAGAGTCAGTTTAAAGGAAGCGTTAACTTCCAAGAACATAATGTCAAATGGAGCGATGACATCCTATGTTAAGCCGATTGTCATAGATGTAATGGCCATGGGAGCAAGCATGGCTGATTATATCCATAACGATGAGATCATCATGTCGAATGAAGCTTATGGAAATACTCCCAAATTTTTTGTTATTGCTCGAGGTGCTACAGAGGCGTTGGGGGCATTATAAGAATTTCAGAGTCTTAGATATCTCTTCAGGCTCCTTCTACCTCCACTTTGAATCTATGGAGGACAGGAATGCTGTCTGCTGGGCGACCCTTGGCAAGTCACAGGCCACGCCATGGGCTTGGGACATGTGGTCTCCCGACTTTCGACAAATGCCATGACAGTGATGTACCCCCAGTCTGTGTTCAATTTTCGACCCTCCCCTTAATTTACTGGGGATGTTGAGAACATACTAAGATCGCAAAGTCGGTGGGAGAACCGATTCTTCTTGACAGGTGGACGGCAACATGCAGCGATTTTCACCAGGATGGATTCATCAAGCCATTAAAAACTGGGTATGTGGCTGAGAGGGCCAATGGGAAGATCGTTTCAGTCGTTTGAGTATGAATGGTTGCCTAAAATATGTTTTGTGTACAGCCATGTGGGTCACCTTGTCGAACAGTGCAAGCTTGGGGAAGCCAGGTATCGCTGCGCCTGCACCCCCTGTAGGGATGTGAGGACCACGCTGTATGACCTGAAAAGCCTCTACTTAAATGGTTCTGTAATGTAACTCCATCACAATTTGCGATACCAACCTGCTTTCGCAGGGGCCACCTGCTATGACGTCTGTGCACTTTGAAAAGATCCCGGATATAGGAATCTCTGCTAGTCAAACCACTATGGTGAGGGGACGCCCCATAATACAGCGAGGAAAGAGAATCCATGCTCGGATGATAAGGAGAGTACAAAAAAGGAGAACCTTTGCCCGTGGATGTTGGTGTAACCAAGGCGATGAGGAAAACAGACCACAAATGCAAGGAGAAACATCTCAGGCAATCGGGTGCATCAGAGCGCACACAAGATGGAAAATAAACCGAATAAGGTTGATGGGGGAGGAGGCCGAAAATGGCCGAACGAGAAGCATCTCTCTAACAAGGAGGAGGGATCCAAGCAGAAGAGTACGCAGCCCCCATGTGACAGACATTAAGGGGAAGGGGCCGATGCTGGAAAATGATCAGGCCCAGGAGGTCAACACACGTGTGATGATTACTATCATATAAGAGCTAGGAGATTTCCTCCTTACTATCATCGTGGAGTTGCAGTAAACATTTTAACCTCGTTGTGAGGGCTATGGTGTGGGATGAATTACCACAGGCAGAGAAATATGGAGGTACATGTATGTATGAAGTGTTGCAATTCATTGAGGACGGGGGTTGGGCTGGGGCATCGTGACACGATGGTGGCGCTTGGAATATCCTGATGGGTGACTCATATCGTCAAGACCTTTGAAGGAGGGAGGCTGAGGCAAATGCTTTGGATGGTGCGCTGTGAAACTCTGGAGTGATGTGGTGCAACAAATACCTTTTAAATGACCAAAATCTAGTATGGAACATAAGGGGCATTCAGGGGAAGAAGTCGAGGGAGCTATCTGCAGAGATTTTTGAAAGAAGGTAAAATTGAGGTGGTTACCCTTGTGGAGACAAGAGCACAAAGGCTTCACGAGAAGGGATGCCGACCCTGGCTGCTAGGAAGAGATTGGAATTATGTGACTCAACCTTCGACAGGGAAGTCTGCTGGCATTATACTACTATGGAGGAGTCGGCTGGATGTTAAACTCATAAGATCGTCAAAGCATGTGGTGTCGTTCGAGTTTGGCATGAAAGGAGGGAGTCATACTCAAGCGTTTGTGTGCTCTATAGCCCGAAGGAGAATCACAAATGAAGGGAGATGTGGGACTTCTTAAGGGAGGAAGCCATGAGTGCTGGACCCCTTTTAGTTGTGGGCTACTTTAACCTTATTAATGTCGCAAAGGCAAGAAGAGGGGGAAGGAAATTTCAATATGGCAAAAGGCAACAAGAATTCATAGACAGAATACAGGATGTTTAACTGGTGGACCATGTGTTTGTTGGAAATAAGTTCACGTGGTGCAATGGAAAGGAGGGTGGCGTAAGGATACTAGAGAAGTTGGATAGGGCACTAATGATCATCACGAGCATGCATGTGTTCCCTGGCTGCTTAATTACGCACTTGGCATAGGTCGGCTCAAACCATTGTCCACTGCTCATCGACAGGGACGGCAGGCATAATCCAGAAAGCAAGCACAAAATACAATTAGAAAGCATCTAACTGGAGTTCTCGATGGTAGTTGGAGTGGTGCACCAAGCTTGGAGCAAACAGACCAAGGGGAATCAAATGGAGAGCCTATCGGCCAAATTCCATAGATCACTAGTGGCACTACGCAAGTGGAACAAGACAGAAGTGGGGGCATCATGAGTAGTAATGGAGAATTAGAGCTAAGTATTAACAAGTTGCAAATTAAGGAGTCACATGAGGGATTGAATGCGGAGAAACATCGACTCCTTGGGCAACTGATCTTGGACCTCCACCACGACTGCACGTTACAGAAGAGATGGTGGTGGCAAAGAACAAAAATTCATTGGGCTCAGCTGGGTGATAGCAATACTCGCTTTTTCCACACGGCTGCTACTGCGCAAACGTGTAATAACTTCATTGCCCAGTTGAAAGAAGGCTCAGGTAGCCTAGTGACAGCGCATGGAAGCATAAGCACAATTATTGAACCCTACTTTCAGAAGAAGTGGTGCGGTGCGACCAGCGTGCTCCCTCCTTTGCAGCATGTGCCACACGCCAGAATCAATAGCACACAAGCAACCATGTTGGAAAGTAAAGTGACTGAGCAGGAGGTCATCTCGGCTATCAGAGCTATTAGGAGGAATAAAGCACTGGGTTTGGATGGGGTCACTGTGAAGTTCATCCAAGGCTATTGGGAGATTACACATGGTGATATAATCCATGCGGTGCTCACTTTCTTCGATGTGAAGCAAATGCCCAGGACTTGGAAAGACACACTCATTGTCCTCATACTGAAAATCCAAGGTTCCTGTAAGTCGAAATAATTCTGGCCAATCAGCTTATGCAATGTTATCTATAAGGTAATTGTGAGGATCCTGGTAGAGAGGCGTTAAGCCACTACTTCCTAATACCATATCCAGTGAGCAAGGAGCATTCGTACCGGGAAGAAGCATTGCGGAAAATATTTTTATACCTTAAGAGATGACCTTGTGCATGCATTCATCCTCTACAAGGGCAGGGCTCATAGCAACCAAAGTGGATATGGAGCAGTCATACGATACTATGAGATGGGATTTTATCATGAATGTGCTGAAGCTCATGAGCTTCCCATGCATATGGTGTGATTTGATTGAAGCATGCATCACAAATCCGAGATATGGGGATTTGCTTAATGGAACTCGACTACCATGGATTGTGGCGCAACTCTACCACCATTTATTCACAATTGCGATGGAGTACCTCTCAACCTTCATGCATGAATATGAAACGAGGTCACTGCTTGGATTTTCTTGTGGAAAAAATGCACCACCAGTCTCACACTTGCTGTATGCAGATGACATCCTAGTGTATGCGCCATCAACGCGCATTGCTGTATGCGCGGTCACAAAGACCATGCAGGAGATTGGCAAGGCTACGGGGATGAGGGTTAACTTCACGAAGTCGAAGGTCTTCGTCAGTAAAGCCACGAGGACAATAGGAGGAAGGTGGTTGCGAGGAAGCTACGAATGGCTCGGGTGGATAACCTAAGCTACCTTTGTGTACCCATTTCGGCGAAAGTGATCAAGAAGTAGGACGTCAACCTCATGCTCCAGAAGATCAACGAGCAGGTTTTGAAATGGCGTATCAGGCCACTATCACTTGCTGGGAAAGTTGCTATAATCAAGTGTGTCCTGAATACTATCCCGAGTCACTTATTGAGTCACTGCATTATGCCAAAGCATGCCATTGACGTGGTAGAGAGGAAGATCAGGAACTTCCTATGGTGTGGTGCAAGCAGCTCAAGAATGATGCATTATGCACACTGGGATACTGTCACTCTGCCTAAAGAAGCGGGTGGCCTTGGCCTACTGGACATGCGCATCTGGCAGTGGGTCTTGCTCATGAAGCAGTGTAAGAGACTGATCGATCGCGAGGAAATCTCTTGGGTACAGATCATGAGAACTAAATACGGTGCAGCAAGAAGCTTTGTTAGGCACCGTGGGGAGCCTCCCATGCATGCATACTTGTCACTACAACCATGCCGTATGCTCTCGCCAATTTTGTATGGTGAATTGGTGATGGTAAAGACGTCCTATTCACGGAGGATAACTGGCTCAATGTGCTTTCAATCAGCTGGTGGCCCACCTTCATCAACATGTACGTTGACTGGCCAAAACACGTGGGTGAGTGCATTGTTGAGAATAGTGTTTGTAATGAAGGTAGGGTCTGAGCTTGGGCCAAGGACTTATTGTATGAACACATAATGCATTTGCCCTGGGCTCAGAACCATAATCGTGACACCCTCCTGCAGACCCATACGAAATCGATACGGTCAACAACTCGAAAATTTACATGCAGCTACGTAGCGAAAGAAGTGGAGAATGCATGGAGTGCCGTAATGCGGACACAGAGCATCTTAAAAAGAAGCACAACATGAAGGCTCTACCAAGGGTGCATCTCTTTCTATGGCGTTTGGTGGGGGACCATCTCCCCACAGTAGTCTGGATGGCTCGTAGGAGCCTCGCTGTAAGCAGCAACTGCATATGGTGGTGTAATACCGATGAGACGTCGTAACATATAATGTGGGAGTGTCTGTGTGCGTAGGACTTGTGGAGCAATTACCAGCTACGTGGGGCCGTCACCGCACTTGGCCTCCATCCTAGACTGTGTGAAGAGGTGTCTTTCAAGCAGAGCTTCATTGATTATGTGGCATCGCCTATGCAGCGTGACAACGACGACGTGTTGCATGCAGCAACCTTAGCTATAGGGATGTATTACATATGGGAGTTTCGTAACGCAAAGAAGCACAACGAAGAAACGCCTAACTATAGCACTATTTTGTGGAAGCTGCAGATTGAGATCCCGTTGTTCTGTAAAGCTCGCCCATCCATATCCTGTGGAAACCTGTTCTGTTCACCTGAACTAATGGTAGCCCAAAACTGGGTTTCCCTTCCCGCTGGATGGGTTAACATTAACTGCATCACCACTTTTGCTGATGATCTAGCCGACCTGAGACTGGTTGTCAGTGATCACATGGGGAAGCCCTTTTTTGGTGATCAGGATGAAAGTTTTCTCTCAGGAGAGTATGGCTATGGAAGTTTATGCCATGCTTGAGGCTCTTGAACTAACGAGGACCGTGCCCTCGTAGTTTTGGGCCATTGAGATCCAAACTGACTCAACACTCGCGATGCAGGAGGCGTGCACTGCCCTCACCCAGGTGCCCGTGGGAGGTGTTTTTTCTAGGCAAATCTGCATGCTCGGGGCCTTGACGTGCTTACTATCATGCATATCCAGAGAGACGGAAACGTGCCAATGGACTGGGCTGCGCGTGTTGCTTGCAGCTTCGACTTTGCTTGGAGTTGGGGAATGCCCCTCTCTGAGCTTCTTCTGAAGCTGTTGTTGCCTTGTTTCCTTTTTGATCCTCCACAGAGGACGATACATTTGCTATTTTTGCCTCCTTTTGGAATGAAGGAAGGCTTTCAGGGACAAAATAGTAACAAAATTAAATAAAAAAATGAATCAATCAAAGAATGATTTCAAATGTTTCTACCACAAACACAAAGTCTTCAATAAATAATAGTAAACCTAATGCGGCTTCCACTAAACAAGCAACGTTTGTCATATGGTGGGCATACTAGAATTCCTTGCAACAACTTCATCAATTTGTGCAACAACTTCATCAATAAACTATGACCTTTTAGGTTGACAAAAAATTTTCATAGCCATAAGTGAACATTTGTAGACATTCTTAAGTATGTTCTAAGCCAATCTATGAAAGTTTGATGGCAAATTCACAATTGGAAGGAAATAAATTAAGTTTATGAAAGATAAACCATTCTAAAGTTTTTATAAGTAGAGTTAAAGAAACAATATTTTAATTAGTGCTTCATAACATTTCTTAATGCAATCAAATACTACAACACCTTCATTAAAATTAAGTTTATGACACTAAACTATATGAAAACCCTTGCCAACATCAAAATCATGCAACTACTTATTCAAACTGCATTTGAAAAAACAAAGTACATTGTTGTACATAATTTCCCCATCAACCTCATACATCAACAAAATTTGAGGGAATGTTTTTTTTATTTTCTACATGTTCTACACATGACCCACATTTTATAGGATTTTTTTCATTATGCTTCAAGTGATGGGAGTTGTTTTTTAGAATTATAACTTGATTGGGTTTTAGTTACAAAAATAGCCATTTTATGAGTTTTAGTCTAACCCACAAAGTCTCAAGAAAGTTTGGCTTTAGCATTGTAAAAGAACAACTTAGATTATTTTCCGATTAGTGAAGAATACAAGTCGTTGTGCATTAGCACAAGGAGAAAAACAAACAAGGTGAGGTTGTGTGTTTACCTTTTGAAAATGACAAGTGATGCTTTCTCAACTTGATATGCAATAGTTCTTGGTAGAAACAAAACCAACTAAAATGCTATTGTTGTTTTTTCATTACTATCAATATTCTTTTCTTGTTTTCACTTGCCAAGAATGTGATTACTATTTCTACTACAAGTTGAATTATTGGGGAACAATAGTGATTATCATAAACAAATTGCTAAACTTTTAAAACATGCAAGGTAAGATCATTAGAACATAGCACACATTTTTTTCTAAGAGCTATTGTTCTTCAGTGATAATCAAAGTAGACAGTTTTCATAAGATTCTTAGTATGGTCATCAGTTAGCAATTTTGATGCCCAAACACTAATCAAACGTGTGTTGACACTTTTGGGGAATCATTGTATCTTTTCTTAATATAGGGAGTTAAGATATTGCTTAACATTATGTTACAAGATCAAATTTCATGCAAAAAAGGTGAAAAGGACCGAAAAATGGCTTGCTTTCACCAATGCCTTCGTTTGTTACCCACCACGGACCATATTAGACTTAAAAGAATACATGTACCCTATTTTCCTAAAAAAGATCAATGAATAGGTCTTAAAATTGTAATCTAGATCATGAGCTCATATGACTTACAAAAACACCTAGATTATGTTACACCCCATTTTTTCCTAGGCTGATTTTTGGCATACATTTTTTTTTTTTTTTTTTACATATAGACAGCTCAGATCGTCCCATACCAACCTGAGTAGCCTACGAAAAACATAGGATATAACACATCATTACACACCTACTTTCCTTAACAATGTGGATCCCATCTCCCGGGTATACCGTCAAATCAGGTTCATGACTCCTGAATTAACAGATGGACTCGCGCAATGTTACTCCTGCTAGACCCAATACTCCTAACCCATACCGATAGGAGAACCGGTCTAATAGAAGTCTGAACCCCCACGGTTAAGTTCCATAGTCATGTAATGACCTCACCATCAAAAATAAAATACATAACATCCTCAGATAAAATATGGCACTCCACACACTATACCATCAAGATAATAAAGTAAAAAAATGAATGGAAACTACATCACAAGAATAAGATCCAAGTCCAACAAATACAATATCATCCAACTAGATACATAAGTCAGAATTACTCTCACATAATACAAGACATAAAAATAACAGTCTCACAGAATACATCTAACAGCAACAATCAACTAACCAGAATGTCTCGGATAATCACAAATCAGATCTCCTCCACTAGCCTACTGATCACGATCCCACCTAAAGCTGGGTGGAGTCAAGTCTGCCGATCCACTGGAAAAATATAGAATAAAAAGGAATGAGCTACGCCCAGTAGGAAAGACAGCTAGTAAAAACTCACATGCAAGAGAAGGATAATAGCAAGAGTATAAGAATACAGCATAACAATGTAGGGTGGATAGGCACTCTCAGTCCCAGACTCCGACCAACCACAATCACCCCCAGTCACACCAGAGTAGCTCTCCTCTGGGCTCCCAGGTAGCATGCCAGCGGGACACGCCCATCTCTGCGCACGCATGGTGCCTAGGCAAAGCATGCCAGCGGGACACGCCCATCTCTGTGCACGCATCACAACGCCTAGCACCCGACACCTCAGCGTCTCTCGTCAATCAATCTTCTGGAGACTATAGACATAACCCGTCACATAGATCTCTAGCCAACGTGAGACACCCTGGCTAGCCACGGCGAGTCACCCCTGCCGCTGCCACTCTCAGACGTGCAGGCCTACACTCGTGGACCAGAAGAGGTCGACTCAGCCACCGTCCCAAGAAGTCCTCTCCCAACAATTTCCATAGAAGCCACGCCCCTACAGTCATTGCCAAGCTTTAACTCCAAGATTCGGCAACATGTGTCTAGATACAACAAGGCGCAAACCAGTCCACATGTATACTGTGAAAGTTAAGTCTGAACCGCACAGTTACCTACCACAACTACCCTAAAACATCATATAGGGTCTATAGTAGTCCGGTCCAGTATGCCAATCCATGAAATATGCCAACACTGAGTAAACTGACTCAATCCATGTCAATGCCATCCAAGTAACACAAACTGTATCGAAATTCTGACTATTCTGGTAACACTTACCCAAGTGTCACACTTCCTTCCAACTGATCCAGCTGTACTGAATTTATGGATAATTTCCAACAGTAACTTTCAACTTATCTATGTGATTTCCCTAAATCACCTTTTTCTCGTTTCAGGAAATTTTAAATTTCAACTTCAATTTCTGCCCTTTATCCATTTTCCGAAATTCGGAATAAATTTCCGAATTTAAAATTTAAATTCCACATATATCTTTTTTTTTTTCCGAAAATTTGAAATAAATTTCCGAAAATTTAAATTCCACATATTTTCCAAAAAATTCGGATTAATTTCCGAATTAAGTTTTTTTTCCTCCGCCGTTCGTCCGCGCCCGCGTTCCGCTGAACCGGGTTTCGCTGCCGGTTCGGAAAACCCGCGCTGAACCGCGAACCCACCGGCCGAACCTTTAAATCAAATTTTCCAGCCTTAGTTTAGTATTTAATTATTATTAATTATTAATTAATTACAATTATTTAATTAACTAAGCTGAAATTAATCTAATCCATCTCCTTCCTCCGCCCGGCGCCTGCGAAACCCTAGCCGACGATTCCTCCGGGAAATTCCGTTTTCCCCGTCGATTTCCGGCGACCGAGATCAAGGAGAAGCAAAATCCGATGTTCATACTATCCTAATTTGTCAATAATGCCACTAAATTTCTAAGATTCAATCAAATTTCCCGCCGAAGTTTTCATCCGATCCTCATTTAACAATTTATGAAATTAAACGAACAATCTATGAAATTAAACAATTTTCAGCATTTGATACAATCTTAACATGATTAAAGTCCATAATAGAATCATCAATTGCTCGGTAAAATTTCCAATTTGACGGGTATAATTTTTTCCGAAAACCCTAAAATGCTAAATCAATAATTTGCATTAATCACTTTCAAAAAAACACAATTCACATGCTCTGGTAGTTAATTGCAAAGTAATTCATATTTTTAATTCGCTAATTAACGAAATTTAAACTGAATTTCTTACCTTTCTTCCCCGGCGACGGTGGCGACGGTGAAGCTCGCACGCGACCAACCGCTGCTCCTCGCCGAACGAAACCGGTACCAATCGATTCTCCTCGATCACGCGAACCTCCAGGTACAAAAAGCCCCTTGAAAGGCTGCCGGAAAATATCGCCGTCCGCCGCGAACACCTCGTCTCCGGCCGCCGTTCGAAACCCTAACGGCCGAAACGGTTCGGGTTAAATACCCTGCTTAAACCGGTAATAACCCGTTAAGAACCCATTAAGCGCCGGTTGACCTTCTAAAACGCAGCTTAACACCCGATCAGCCGGTTAATCTCCACCGCTGATCTCGTCCGTCCGATCCGCTTATCCGCGGCTTATCCGAACGCACGCGCAAACGCACCTCGGCGAACCGCCCCCGCCTTCGCTGAACCGCTCCGGTCCGGTTCATGCGCGGTAAAAACCAAATTCCGGTTTAAAAATCTAATTAACCGATTTAAATAGATTTTCGAATTTCCAAAAATCCAATTAAACAGGGAAAATTACTTAAAAATTTCCTCGGTGCTCCGAAAAATCCCCAGAAAATTTCAGAAATTCTAATAGCCTCCAATTGAGCTCCTGGCTCATCCTACGGCCGATCTGAAATCATCCAAGCCACAATTTAATTATTGAAGATTAAACCTATAATATTTTATCGGGTATAACAATACTACTTTGTGCTTACCCATTAGAACCAACTTAAAAGTTGCACAATTTGTTGGGCCTCCAAATGAAACTGAATCTACCAATGCTATGCTTACCTACCATCGCACTTTAATACGCATTGAACCTGATCTGGTCCATGACAATATTGATGTCACATTGACCTACTAACTTCATCCACGACACATCAACTCAAATTTGACCAAGGCATCATTGAAACCACAATGATCCAAAGGCTAGATCCACAACACTCCTACTTGGATCTGACTTACAACACCATCGATGGTGTGCTAATTCGCTTGTTTAATCTGCAAAACCCGAGCCCAAATATATTTCAAAGACCCATGTGAACATGGCTAACAAAAAATGAAAATGCAACATTTTAGTTTTGCAACTATTTGGACCATGGAAACTTTGGACAAAAACAATAACTTTTTAGAAACCTATTTGACGATAGCTTTAACCAAAGCTTTGGTAACCACTTTTTAGAAAATATATTTTTTGAAACTAAATGGGCTGCTTTTCAAATTTCTTTTCTTTAAGAGCTAATTACCATCATTTTTTATTTTTAATCTCTTTTTTTAATGCATAGACTCTTTATAAAATGGGAGGCAAACCTTTTCAAAAAGATGATCCTTACATATGTAAAAGTCCCTTTTTTCTTTATGTCTTGCTGAGGTTTAGATTAAATTAAAATGAGAACTCCACCGTGCTAAATCATCTAGGGTTCAATATTTGGTGGAAGGGTGGGTAGCATAACGATGAGACAGTCTATTAGTTTTTTACCAATAGCACCACTACATTGTCGTCAAGTGGATGCTGTATAATGGTTCCTTTCAATTTGATTTTGGTTTTATTTCATTCATTCACTTTTATTATGTCATTTTCTTGCACATCCTTATCTTCTTTCACTTTGATACTTTAGTTTCTTAAAATTATACTACTACCTATTGTCACCTTCCATGTTATTCTCAATTCAACTTTTTCGTTTTGTTTGAACCTACTTTTTGTGCAAGTTACTTCATTAATCTATCTTTTCTATAATGTTTATTAATGTTTCTCAGAGCTTTTAGATTTCCATTCCATATAGCAAAATTTGTTTTGTCAAACCCCTTTGCAAATGCACTTTCTTTCTACCATTGAATTGGTAGTAGGCGTAACATAAGGAATGCAACCCATTTTGTTCTTGGTTCCTTCTTTACTAAAGTTGCCTTGGATAGATATCTCATATGTGTTTCCTTTCTAGGTTTCACATTTTTATCTTGCCATTTCCTTTATTCTTAATTTGTGTAATCTAATCTCTGCGTGTTCATTAAAGTTTATAACACTAGTTAAGCATTAGATCTTGCTTTAGAGCTCAATTATAGTGTTTGCAATGTTGATAGCAAAGTAATAGTAAACTAAACATTCTTTTGAATTTTCCTCTATTAACACCTAATTTAAAAAGAATAAAGTGATGAACCTCAAAAGAGGGAGTTTTCTTTCCTTTCTTTGAAGGGCACAATTTATACAAATGATATCATGTAGAACTTATAACATGGAGACCCACACATCAACTAACCACAAGTGACACTCTAGAATCTTTTAAGTTGACTACGAACTTTGGAAGACCAGCTAGAGAAATATGGTTTTAGGATCATCGAACTAGATTAAGTTCTAAATGAGCCCACCTTTTCTAATCGAATATTGTCATTCACTTTAATCAAATTCTTATTATAATCAACAAACCTTGCTTTGGTTGATACTAAGAAAATGATGATTATAAACACATAAAGTCTATAAAATGTGACATTCTCATCCTTGGAGGCATCATAAATTTTAAATAATATATAGGGAGGAAGGTTTCCTTGGACTGTTCCTTCTAATGGTTTAAACTTAGTGAAAAACCAAAAGAAGTTGTTCAAACAAATGAAACTGGCAAAATAAACTCAACTATCTATAACAATCATAGATCCATTCTGAACAAAGGGGTTCTCCACTCATCAAAATACATATGCCACTTATAAATGAATCACTTACTTGACCAATGACATGCCTAACAAAAAAAGGAAACTATGTAATGAGTACATTACTTATTTTGATGAGTACATCTGTACTGTGGTGTTAATGAAGATCCTTTGGTTACTTTTTTCTAATAATGAGTTGGCTTAGAGATATATGTAGAGGGAACTTTTGATGCAAATAATTTGTGATTAGAAGAGGTCTATTGGATTATTATTGACTGTGAAACCTAAAAACATTTATCCAATCAAAAAGTTGAAGAATCAACCATGTTAAACTTTGACCTGACAAATCCCAAATGCTCCATAATTAGTGTACCAAAATATCCCACTCTGAGCTCCCCCAATCCTTAAACTTACAATGAAACTCAACCAACATATTAACCAATCAACCAAAGGTAACTTGTTACGATGTAAAAAGTGAAGTCACATAATAGCCCAATACAAAAAATGACAAGTAAGCTATATTGAGGAAGGCAATTATAAGGAATTAAACACCAAAGTAGAATAAGAGATCAAAGATTATGCTTCGTAATCATACTTAGCCAATGAATACTTCAATGAGGATTGAGAGAACAACATTGATAATACAAGGCCATTATAGTCATGAGAAGCACCTTTGCCAAACCAAACAGAAGTGAAGATTGAAGGCATACCACCATTTTTTATATCTTTGTCAAGCATCAATTCAATTTCCACAAATGGTGTAGCATGCCTTAGACTTTGGATCATTCACTACCCAAACCCACACAATATGTCATTTATTAACAAAATATCCACGTGTGTCAAGAAAAAAATGAACTATACTAATTAAATTTGGCCAACAATATGGAAGATATTTTATGTCATGTTGTTCTATGGCAATATGAAGTATTATCTTATTATGAGCATGGTTATATGACCATGATGCCATTATTGCTATAAAAGCCAACACTTGCACAGCTACACATCACAACTAGAAATTTAATATATGCCCATCAACATTAAAAGATCATGTCCAACCTATGAAGAACCGCCCAACAACCAAAATAAGTAAATTCTACTTATGTCTTATGGTAAACTAGATAAAAAAATTTATTTATAGAACTTTCATTTAAGCCATAATAATACCTTATATAATAATACCTCCCACTATAAAATCTTTTTTATTTAGCTTCCCTAAAAGTTTTAGAAATGAACTCCAAGGTTTGCCACCTCTTCATGACATCTAATATGCTATAGACCTTAGACTATGTGCTAGTTTACTAAATTTATCACATTATAAAATGAATCCTTTTAAAGATTAAGAACTCACCTAACAAGTGCATGAATTATTAAACAAATGATTATTTTGAGAAAGTCAAAATCCATGTGTTGTTCCTACCCCTCAAGCCTTAAATAAGGATTGTTGAAGGATAATGCATTTCGATAATAAAAGAGTTAGCAAAATAATGCAAAGTATAGGTTCGTTATCCCTTGCTTGGATGAACTATTGGACCAAACTAATGGAGCCACTATTTTATCCATAATCAATTTAAAAAGTAAAAAGCACCAAGATAGAATCTAGTTAGTCATTCCCTTCACCACATTTAGTACACGAAGCAAATTTATAGAATCATGACCCAAATATCATAATAAGAAAAGTTTGTGATGGTTTACTTGAATGATATCTTGAAATTTAATTGTACCATTTAACATATTGTAAATGAAATTTAAAATTATTACAAAATTACTTTTAGATATTTGTTTAAGCTTATTACAATTTTTTTAAACAATTTCTTTAAATATTTTTCTATGAAAGATATATTATTTTGTCTAATAATTCACCTATTCTCTTGTTGGACAACTCTTGACATGATGCAAGGAGCTCATTTGCTTAATATGATTGTATAAAACTCAAGTGAACTATAAAGAGTAAATTAAAAGGAAGGAGCTTAATGAAGCATAAGCAAAGAAGTTGATATTTGAAATGAAGAGATAATAGCAATGGAGGACATAATGCTAGACTTAAATAATAAACAAAGAAAAAGAGCAATTTTGAGCAAAAATTTTGACTTAATAAATTTTAAAATTAATCAATTATCAAGATTAATTACATTATTTAAGGCATGTTTTATTTTTAAAATCATAAAAAGATGAATTTTGTCACAAGTTTCAAAAGAACTTCATAAGCTAAAAACAAAGTGATAGTGAGCTAATATCATTTTTCAAATTTGTTGTGAGCAGGATGACACTTCTAACTTGAATCTAGGGAGGTCCTTTTCTAAGTGTTCTCCTCTCCCTTATTGGGTATATCTCATGTGAGCATTAGCCTCATGGCCCTTCTTTTATGGTGAATATAGGAAAGTTTTTTATCCTCACCAGTCATGATAATGCTAATGTCTTTTTTAAAGTGTGAACAAATGGTCATATTTGATGATGATGATGTCTCAAAAAAGGTTGCTCCCTTCAAACTAATTCTAATAGCTTGCAAAGAGTTAAGCTGTGCTCCTAAGATTTCCACAAGAATGGGAAAACATTTGATGTTGGATTTACAATATTAGGAAAATTGTACTCTTCCAAACGAGGGTCCTCAAATGGTTCCAACTTTTTGGCTTAATACTAAACCTTCGTAAGGTCTAGTGTGGATCTCATTGCAGCACCTTCCAATCAACTTGGATAACAAATAGGTCCTATTCTTCATCATCTTAGTAGTTAACAAGTCATTCAAATTAATGCTATGAAAATAAACTTAACAAGGTCCCAGGGGCTCTAGTCTATGCCTTGGTGAATCATGCTAAAAATCTTCCTTTAGATATTAGAATCTCTACAAAGATTTGGTGCAACAATGCGTTATGCAAAACAAAATTAAGCAAAGAAATTTTTCCTAAATACTATCAAAGGAATTGTAAACAAGTGCTCTAATCGATCCAATGCAAGCAAAAACAATTCTAAACCCTTATAAGTAAAAATGGAGAAGATGAGACAATTCAAATTATTGAAGTTATAAGTAATATGAAACTTCAAACCATGTTAGCCATTGATGTCGAAAACAATATCAACAACCCACTAAATCACACAATGTCAACACATAATAGAAAAACCTAATTATAATATAAATCACCTATTCAATGACAAAATGATCAATTACAATTAACAATTATAAAGTAAAAGTAAACAATATCAATCTAATTTGAACTTAAGAAGGACATGTAGCTTAACCGACAAGTAAACATTCAATCTCTGAAAGGCTCGAATAAAGGTCTCTAGAAAAAGGCAAATACTCTCAAGTGTTCTAAGATACACTCAAATGGATTTATAGTGGTTATTAGTGACAAGTAAATGAGAAAAATACATGAAATGGAATGTCAATTAAAGTGATTTGTCTAAAAATGACCAAAAGTAGTTTTCAGGAATCTCAAAATGTAGACATTATTGTTTGTAATTAATAATTTCCTACTATTCCAAATAAAGGGTGTAGTTAGTTCTACACTAGCTTGATGCCTTAATAATATGATCAGTTTATAAAAATTAAGTTAATGATAATGATGGTAAGCTTTGCAAGTTGTAAACAAATGGATATCCTTTTTAGTAGACTAAATTTTTACTATTCTAAAGCAGCATTTTTGACAAAGTATAGGTGTTTTAGTTGTACTACTTACAATGTTAAAAATTGGAAATTAAGAATACTTTCTTCACATGGTGATATGCAAATGATGTGTTACATTTTTGTGTTTGCCAACAACTCTTTTATTAATAGAAGAGATGTTTTGGGAGATTTAAGATTGATGGTGGAGGCCAATTGTCTTCCCTAAATGGAAAGGACACTAAAATGTCTTTGCTAAAGCTCTGAAATATAAAGGTTACTCTTGTGGATAGAACCCTATCGAATCATGATTTGTCCAAATCCTTCCTAACATAGTGGCTTGGCATATGAACAAGTTTTGCTATACCAATCTCTATTACTAATCATTTCCCCATAAATAATCAAATCTAATCTTTCGAAAAATAGACTCCAATGCACTTGGAGTAAAAGCTTAGAATTCTCTCTAGTGGTTGCTCAGAGGAGTCTTCAAATTACTAAATTAGAAATGAGGGCCTAAGCCTACAAGCTGAGGGAAGCTAAAGTCCACCTTAATTAATGGAGTAAAACTTAATTTGATAATATATTTTTAAAGATTAAAGAGAAGAATAACATGTTATGGAGAAGGTAAACAACTTAATGGGCTACAAACGAGTTACGAAGGTTAGAACTAACAAAGCTTAGGATGAATTAACCATGGTTATTAAGATGGAGGAGATGTATCGAGAAGACATTTAGGAATACTAAGGGATATTTTTTGGAATTCTAGAGGGCATTTTAAAATTTTGAAAGCCACCATAAATTACAAAATAAATTCTTAAAAGTCTTCAAAAAAGAATAAATCAATTGACTTAAAAAGTTGCATAATTAATTATCATAATTAGTTCCCAAAGTGACACATGCATTTTGACCAGTAGTAGTTGCGAAAGGTGTTGCAATGGGTAGTGCATGGTGCAACACAGGTGGATCAATGCATCACTTTGGACTCCAATTTCAAAAAGTAGCATAAGTAGAAAGGCATTGACACTTTGGATCTACTTTGTGGTCAATGCAGATTGAAGAGAGTTTCCATGAGTTGATGAGTGAGTTCTAATGGTGATGGTAATGATGATTGTTAGAGGTGGATGATAGCAAAAAAAATGTCCAAAACTAAATTTCAAGCCCTTTTAAATTAAATTTTAGGAAAGATTTGTACTACTAGACTTGTGAGATGGTTGAAGGGATGCCTATACAGAATATAAAGATGAAAATCTTTGAAAAAATTTCAGTTGTTCTTTAAACAACTTAAACTATACTATAGATGCAAATAATTTGATGAACTAATGAAAATAAATAGAAATGTTCAACAAATGAGGGTCTATTGTAATTGATCCCTACAACGAAAATGATAACGAAGACTAACAAGAAGCATAGTGGCCAATCCTCATAGGCCTCTAAGTCTGAATAGAAGTAGTACATCTCCAAGTTTAACCTCTATGTGATATATTGCATGCTACATCATTATATATATAAGAGTTGAAAGATAGGTACTGTGTAGCTTAAAAGTGGTGATAAAAACACAAATTTCTTCCACAAAATATTCAATAATAAGCAAATAAAAAGTAATATATAAATAGTTAAAGATCCAAGTTGGTGTTAGTTCTTTGAGAGGTATTTATTTGCCAAGCATGTCATGGATTGCCTCACATCTTACTATTCCCTACTAAGAAAAATGGATGGTCCTTTGCTTTATGATGCTTAGACTCAGTGAAAAGTAATATGGTACCAATTCAACTAGTTAATAATGAGAAAATAAAATAAATTCTTTTTTTGATGGATTCTTCATGTTCTTATAGATTGGATGGGTTTATTATTTTATTTTACAAGCATTATTGGTCCATATTTCAAGATGAAATTTATGTTGCTATTAATGATTTTCTTGTTAGTAGCCCATCACCTAAAGAATGTAGTAGTACTAATCTAATGTTCCTTCTAAACAATAATTGCAATACATCTTTTGAATACTTCATGGAAATTTGGATGAAGAATTTTTAAAAAAATACACTAAGTTGTTGGAAGTTAGCCTATGGTGTTTCATACCCACGATCATCTCAATGGGACAATCATCTTTTGCTAACGAAGAGGAAATCACTAAAAATACTTTATTTCCATAATAAATCATACTTTCATAAGAGAAACTTAATTATTTACATGAGAAGATCAATGCTAATAGCTCTATTATCGAGCTTTACTTTAAGAATTTTTTCAATAATGTATCATGGGGGAAACAAGTATTAGAAAAGTCTAACTTCAATAATTAATTTAGTAATCTAGTCATGAGTATTTATAATGAGTTTATTATCAGTCATTATTAATGAGAAAGGAAATTGTTCCATTTAACTCTTTTATTATCTTAAGCATCGTAATCCTCTATCCTTATTTCTTCGCCACATTGTAGCTAAAGTGCAAAGAAAAGGTTTAAACAATATACATATACTTGGTAAAGTGAATTACTAGGCCACTCCAAGTGGTTGTCAACCAAAGTCCCATTTGTGCTTTGTAGATTGTCTTATACTCTTCTTAAAAGGTGATAAACACTCAATAAAAAATATCAAGTAATTCTTCTCTAATCTCTAGGACCATCAAGTCTATAGATTAATATACAAAGGATCTTCTTTATTAGATGTATAGACATGAAACACAAGCAGGAGAACATCGACAAAGAGCTCTTGCTTCAGAAAAGGTACTACCTTGGAATCCCTTAACTTAAAAGCACATTATTCAAAGGTAGGAAATAAGTGGTCCACTTCAAACACAAGATTAATAAAAACATGCAAAAAGAAATTACTCTCAATGAGAGGTAGTGCTTGTTAGTCATGTCCAATAGTTAATGGAACTTTACAATCTAATGATATCTTATCTTTTTAATAATATTATTAATTTTGTAGAAAGTGTGATGAATGGTTCCCTTTATGGTGATAGTGTTTGGTGAGCAAGCACCATTTGGCTAGCTAGAACATGATTAGCTTCCTTTATGAAAAGTATGGATTATTGATCAAGACATTGAAAGATTTTAGGGATGCATATAATGCAAAGCCTTTTTAGAAGGTCTACACCTCTAACATTATCTATTTTAGATACATGAGATGCAATTTCCTTAATATAGAGAATGTTGATGAGAATGCTCAAAGACTTGGAATCAAATAAAGACAATCAATCTCACTATTTTGTATTTTATACTTGGAACAAAATAGATAAGGATGGCAAAAATTGTTGGACCCACACCAAGGATGGAAAATTCACTATCAATTTAGGAAGGGATAAGCTTAGAGGAAATTAATTACCTTATTCATAAGTCACAAAAAAAACGTAAAATAATTCTTAAACTTCCAAAACCTTATTAAAGTGAAGCATCCTAATGAACCAATTATTGTTTTATAACTTGGGTTAGTTGAATTTCAAGTTATAGACAAATCCTTTTTTCTGCACATATGGACTCTCAAATGAATCTTATAGAACCCCTTCGTAATGAATCTTGCAATCAAATAAACCCAGCATCATGATTCAAGAAATGCTTTTACAATGGTGAAAGTGTAGTCCAACAAACCCAATAGCTATTGAAGGATTTAATATTCAACCATCTCTCATATGTTGCAATATCTAGAAGATAGATATTCAAAAAAAATCAATGAGGAAATATTCCTTGCAATTTCTGTAATAGAGTTCAACATAATACTTATGCAATTTTCAAATGTTGCCAAATTATGTAAGGAAGTTCAATAGTTCCTCAAATGGTAAAATATGCATTGCTTCCTTAATTTTTTGAGATCAAGTTAATAATAAAAAAAGTTTCTCAATGGACTCTGCTAGTTGTGGATTTAGTCAAATCAATTTTTGTCGGAGTTATTAGAAGGAGCAAAGGCCCTATAGTCTGTGTTTGTGTGATTAGAGACTAATTGTTAGAGCTATTAAAGCACTCTCAATTTACATAGTATCTAAAAAAATATATAAGTTGAAGCCAATGAAATACTATTTTCTTTAAAGTTATGTGATAATTTCGGGTTATAAAAACATCATAGTAGAACCAAATAATTAATCAATCCTGTAATGATGCCTAAAAGCTTTGGATTCTGTTGCTATATCTTAATCCTACTAAATAGAATGAATAAACTTCATTTCAAAGTAGTTCAATCCTAACACATTTTTAGGGTAGGAAATCTAGTAAAAAACTTGTAGCATAAATAGTTAGTAACTATTTTCATTTAGAGGTTCTAAATTCATAATAAATTCTTAAAGTTTGGAAAGCTTTAATTAAGATTGATGAGGAGAGATGTTGATATAATCATATAATGATCATAAGGGAAGTCATCCAACTAATGCCTCCATAATCAAATGTATGAAATGCATTCACACAATCATTAAGGCTGACTTGGATTTGTTCTTATGAAAATTATTGAGCATTTGAAGCTAAAAAGAGGGAATTAAAAGCTTTGAGGGCCACTAGATTTTATCATATATCTTTTATTTTAGCCAAAGAAATCAATTTTCATAAACAACTTTGTGTTCACATAACTTATGCCAAGTTAATCATATTTTGGGAAAAAGCTATGAACCTATTTCATGTGGCATATTTCATAATAGCAAAAGCAATATACATAAAGTCTCTCAATTTTAACAAATGATAACGATTCTTCTTATATCTAAGGTCATGATTTTTTTTTTGCAAAAAAAGGAGTACCAACCAAACCCATTCCAATATATTCTTACAAAACTTCCACTTGATTCTCGAAAAAATTCAAAGGAAAGGTTCACACAATTATTACTACAGTAAATTGAGTACATATTGTATTACAATTATAAAAAAAATGTTTTTTTAGTATGAATTTAATTTTGTAAATTAGGAAGCTACTTATCAAATTTATTATTCTTTTTTAGGAATAATATATGCAAAGAATGGAAAAAAGCAATCTCATTCTCAAAAATTTCTTTCACATTTGATGTAATAGCAAACATAATTACTCATCAATTTAAGTTACAAAACATTTTTCTACATCCTCATTATCTATTACTCCTTCATTCGCTGGTCATCACATCTTCCCAATCAACCTTATATAAGAACTAGTTCATTGGCATCAGTTGAGTATGATGGACTTAATTAGTCAATACTTTAGGCTCTCTATTTATTTGGATTCTTTGTACCTTTATCATGTCTTCCAATCATATTAATTTGGTCATTAATGACTAAAAAAATATGATGACACTTATTGAAAATTTTAATAGGTATGGTGACAGAGTTCATCACGATATTGATTTATATCTTACTTCTTAGCAATACAATTGCTAGCTAAGTTGGTTTCCCAAGATAGATCTTTTAGAATGGTCCAAAACATTTTAATAATGCTTCAATACTCAATTTGGATTACTCCATTGGGGAACAATTTCATAGCACATGTAATATGAATCATTAATTAGCCTATTATAACATTTCAGATCATGACTATCATCTTCTATGCAGGTTTCTCATTGGCGATCAATTAGATCTATCTTTTCTGCTTCCTCTTTGGGTCAAGGTCATTTTGATACTACCACCATTTAGAAAGGATTTGACAAGTATGTTTACTCTAATTTGCTTTTCTTATGTCATACAATCACAAAATCCATCAATAAGGCACATGATATCTTATGTCATAGCCAGATTGTCGTCAGCTAAATATGTGGCATGGCATGAACCATTTGGATTTCTTTGAAATCATATTGATTTATGTCAGATTGTTTAATTATAGTAATACATTAATCAAACTTATCCATTGAGGCACATTGTCTCACTTTTTGAAGTTTAGTTCCTTAATTATCTTTGTTTACCACTTCATAAAGCTTTTCATAAAATGTTTGACATATGATTCTCGTCATATAATATGATAGTTCCTTAGAACAAAACTAGTGATTACACTCTTATATGTGATTATAGATTTTCAATGCATAACTTATGTGGAATCAATCGAGATCACTATCGATACCTCTATGCATTGGACTCATTCAAAGCTATATATTGCATTGGTAATTTTGATACTTCAACAAGACACTGAAAATCACAGAATGGTAACTAGTTAGCATATGACATTCATGTGCATCAACATAGAAAAAGCCTATGGATGCTCATTGTCACACACACATATCAACTGCAATCTTTAGAAGTGTTGACAATAATAATAATAATAATAATAATAATAATAATAATAATGTATTTTAAGTAATAAACTATAACTATTGTAATCTCCAATATGTATAATTTTTTTCATAAAAGAAAAGGTTGAGAAATGGTTTGCATAGGCATGTAATTGTCAAAGAGTTTACTAAATGATTTTTATGAGATGTTAACTACTTGTAATAAATATAAATAGAACTTTATAACTTATGATCAATATAATCATCCAATATTGAATTACATATCATTATCTAATTATTAAATATTTTAAAAACCTCGTTTCTTCATTTTCTCATTGCCACAACAATAATGCCATGTATAACATTATTACGGAAGCTATGAGGAGCATCTATATCATCAACATAGCTTTAAAAACTGTATAAGCTTTCGATATCTACATTCAAATCATGCCAAACATCATATGTAAAAAAATTAGACATTATTTATGCTTTAAAGAGAATATTGTAGAATTTTGTTTTTTCAAAACCATTAAATAGGTTGGACTTCACCCTTTAAAAAACTCATTGAGTAGCGATGTTCTTGCATTTAAAAAATATTAGTAATTTCATGACATAATAGTATTCTATACATCACACAATAGTTTCACCTAGAGGCATACTAATGCTACTCAAACTTAGAGCCACTCCAAGTTTAGTATATGTACTTTTCGTTAGTCTCTGGTATCATTCCTATTGTAAGGGATAGTTATAATTGACCCATGAATATCACACTTTTTAATATTTTGTTTATTAATTTGTTAAGTTATTTGTATTTATAATTTATTGAAAGGAATTTAGAGATTAATTTTTAGCTTTTGAAATACTTTTTTATTTAAATTCCATCCATATGTTGTTAAACTAGTATGGTAATTCTATTAGCAGAAACATTTCTCAAAATAACTTTAAAAGACCTTAAAATTGAGAGTTGGGTGCTTTTTTCTACTGTTTGCTGACGTCTTTCACCATTGCCACTACTAGTGTTGATTCAAATGTACTGCTAAACCCACCTCAACTCTTCGAACACATTTATCCATTTAACACACACCAAATAATGTTGATCTACAATCCACAAAATTTCCTAACCTGTCAACACATACCAACATGTTAACTCGCACAAACCTACAAACTAGACTTCACTTGTAACTTTGTTTATCAGCTCGTACTGCACTGATCACATAGGCTCCTCCCTGCAACTCACTAAACTAACACTCCAAATGCCCATGCCAATTTGGGAGCTTCTTATGCTAATTTAATTTTGCTTCATTTCAAAGAAAATTGTTGGCTTCATTTAAATTATGTTTTTTATATATTGAATTGATTTTTAGAGTTTTAAAAATATTTTTTGGTATTCTAAAATATGTTCCACAGTATTCCAAAAATATCTCTTCATATCCTAGCCTAACAAATTATCACTGTAGCCTTTAAATCTCCATAAATAGTAATGCTACCAACATTATAAGTAATATAATTTGAATAAAATAACAAAGTACTTCCATTAAGCTAGTTTAATAGAGGCATGTTGTGTATATTCAAAATAATTGTGTGATTATAGAGGTAACCTAGGAAGTAGAGTTAAAGGTCCAAAAAAGAGAGATCTTAACATATTATCTAGTATTTATGAGAGCATCAAATCACTAAGAAAGCACTTAATCACTTAATTTCAACTTTTGGAAAATTATTCACCTCAGCCAAATTTTTAGTTTATCTTAATGAACATATGATTTTCTTATTTAGTATTCAAAAACTCCACTTTTTCACCTTGATAATTCACCACTAACTTGAGTATTCTAGATGTTAGTTATTAAAATAACTTTCCCAATAAGTTAAAATTCCTAATGTAAATGATAAATGTATGTCCTAAGATTCTAAAAAAGGTTTTACTTGTCCATTGATTCCAAGATGTTCTGTTATAAACTTATATCACCTTTGGGTAAGCCATTATATAGATATATTGCATGAATTTGAGAACTTTTCAATTATCGATGACCAAAAAAATAGTTTAAGTATATCATCCTATGTCAACTTGGTATCAACAAATGATTTGCTATAGGAACTTTGCATAATTTTTAATTTGTCATTAAACCAACATCTTTCAATTTTATGCATTTTTTAGTAGTTGGAAAGTATTTAAAACTATATCAAAAATAATTAAAAAATAAATAAGAAAAACTCTTATTTTAAAGTCTAATTCTACAACATTTATTTATTTATATGTTCTACTTTTACATTTCATGACTTGTTTGTCTCTTTATCTTTATAATCCCTAATTAGAAACTTTTTTCAATCCCAATTTTTTATGACTACAAGGTCTATAAAATAATATAGAATGCTTGATTCTCTACAATTATAGTCATCTAAGGACATAATAACATAACTTGTAGTTATAGAACTAATTCATTCCATGCAAGAGCTAAGAGCAACCATAGTAACATCCATAGATTGATTGAAACAATGTAATGAAAATAGATGTGGTGAAACCCAACCCATAGATTAAGTTGGTCTATGACAAGTGACTCTACAGTGAGAAAATGTCTTCAAAAAATGAACATAACCAAATTGAATGTCGACCTAGGAGACAAGCTACCCCACATAACCATGATAGTAGAAATAGTAGAGATAATGATCGCCAAGCTAACATGATTAAAATAAGAGTTGCAACTTTTTAAGATATTTTAGACTCCAGAGTATATCAAATTTTGGTAATGGGAATGAAGCATTTTTTGAATGGTATGATCTTAGTAGGCATAAAAGTACTTATTTGTAAAAATGTAGGCTCTTATCACATGCTAGATTATTTGTTTGCATGCTAAAAAGGTAATTTTTTTATGAGAAGAAAGAAATCCCCTAATCATGAGAAGAACTCAAGGTTTTCCTACAAGATAAATATGTTCTTCTTATTTAGGTCAACTTTTCGATAAATGGTGTCCTTTATCCCAAGATTTAAAAACTTCTAACAAATACATTACTAAACTTTAAAATTATATGTTATGATGTGGTTTTTAGGAGCTAGATCAAGTAGCATTTTTTTATTTTGAGTTTTACTCAGAGAGACTATTGAATTGACTTATACTTGAGAAATATTATTAGTTTATAAAAGTCATATACAGTGTCCCATGGTTTAGAATATCAATTACTTGTAAGAGTTAGATTCCATTGACCACTTCCTACCCTAAAATGAATACCACTACTTCTACTAATTCCATTACTTCTACTCTAGAAACAAACTATGTCCCATCATCAATACTACCAGCTCATTGAATCCAAGCCTTGGGCAAACCATCTACTACTTCTGGAGTACAATGTTATCATTGTCACAAAAAAGGGCATGTCATAACCTAATGCCTTAAAAGAGTCTTACACATACATATAAAAAAAGAAGAAAAAGAAAGTAATAAACTTAAGAAAGAGGAGGTTATATAGCTAGATGAGGTTGTTCAAGTAGAATTATATGCAAGAGATGAAACATTTTAATATATTGTACCACCATAACCATTATGAGATGCATTTTGATTGCACTAAGAATAGCTGAAGTTTGGTGATGAATTAAAATCCTTTGCACCTTCATAAGAGTTAAAGACCAACATAGTAAGATTGTTATAGATACCAATAGTTATATCATTATCATATCAAAGAATGCTACAAAAAAGATAGTTTTAACATTCACAGACCATCTCCATCCATACATAATATCTTTGATCGACAAAATATCAATTTTCATAAACACAAAGGTGCTGCATTCCTTTACTAAATTAAAGATTAAATCCATTGGCTCTTGTAGAACTTAATATGTAAAAGAGCTCACTCAAAAGGGATTTATTAAGAAAAGTAGTAGAGCATGTGTTGTCCCCACTTTGTTTGTTACATAAAATGATGAAACTTAATGCATGTGCATAGGTAGTCATGTCATCAACAAAATAATGATTATGTCTAGGTTTTCAATTCCTATGCACAATGACTTGTTAGTTAAAATAGTTGGAGCCACCATATTTTCTAAAATAAATATTGAAAGTGGAAACTATTTTGTCAAAATCTACCTAGTGATGAATATAGGACTACTTTTAAAAAAAAGATGGACTATATGAATGGTTATGAGCCATTAACATTATCAAATGCACCAAGTACATTTGTGAGACTTATGAGTCAAGTTTGTGTCCTTATCTAAGTCATTTTGTAGTTGACTACTTTGATTATATATTAGTGCATAGCCATAGCATATTTGAATTGTTAGGACATCTTAAACAAGTATTCAGTACTTTACATGAACAATATTAATTTTCTATCCATTAGTGTTAATGTTTAATCAAAGAATGTCAATCAAAGTTTTTACAATTCAAAAATAATGATTAGTTTTTATTCCTAAAAATATAAAATCCTTTTTTGAAAGGCCAACTCAAACAAATGTATATTGAATTCATAGTTTTCATAGCTTGCCTGCTTTTTATCTCTGGTACATTCAAGGACATAACGTGATTGTAGCCTTAATTTTAGATTATATTGAAAAGGTTTATTTAAGCTTATGAAAAGTGGTAGAAGTAGCCTTACTAAATTAAAAGAAGCCATGACTCAAGCACCTGTCCTTAGATTACTAGATTTTTCAACCTCTTTTAAAGTCACTTATGCTTAAGGAGTAAGCATTGATAGAGTCTTACATAAAATTGGTCCTCCTATTGCATTCATTAGAGGAATATTAAATGAAAAAGGAAGAAATACTCTTATGAAAAATAACATTATGTGATAATTCAATCAGTAAGATATTGGAGATATTATATATTATCCCAAAAATTTGTTCTTTATTTTAGTCATGAAGCACTTTAACTCAAGAATATTCAATTTATTATATTCTTTATTTTGGTATATGAATTTAATTCATTAGCATGGTAAGTGGTTTGAATATTTACAAGAATTCACTTTTCTTTTTAAACATGAGACACGAGTGGAGAATAAAGTTGCAAATGTATTAGATAGTGATAGTGGTATCATTGTCATATCATAGAATACTCCCAAAAAGATAGGCTTAAGATACGTAAACCATCTGCACCCATACACAATGTCTTGGATGGTCAAAAATCAAGTTTCACAAACACAAAGGTGTTGTATTCTTGGTCAATATTTTGAAAAGTTATGGTGTAATGTTATCCCAATGTATATAGGTCGCTTTATTTTTGAAAGGCCTTGGTTATCGATTTAGATGCTACCTTATATGGAAGGGCCAATACTATAATTTTGGATAAGGAGCAAAGATCATGTTATATCCTTGACTTCCCTCAAATAGAATTTCTAGCCTAAATACTCCAAAAGAAAATGATAAAAGAAAAGAAAAACAAATTTGTTATTTCACTAGTTAGGATTTTGAGGAATATAACCAATGGCAAAGTTGTCCAGTTTATGACAATTAGGAAAATCCTTGTTAGTATTATAACCTCACCACCCGTAGTGCAATCCTAATTAAAAGATTTTGTAAAGGGTTTCTTGGTGACTAGGTAAACACACCAATTATTAAGAGATATGTAGCATACTATTGATCTAGTTTATGACTATTCACTACCACATTTTAGTTTTCTTTTCCTTTGTATGTATAGTGATTTATATCTACAATTTAGTTTAAGGTATTTGAATATCAATTTATAACTTTTTATATATTTGTAGTTTTAAACTTAGCATAAGACATCCTTGTAGATGTCTTATAATTTTATCAATGAAATTCTTTTTTGAAAATGTCCTTAAAAGGCCTTAAAATTAATTTTTGGACTATTTTTCATTACTATCCATCATAATCGATCATTGTTATCACCAACATTTGTAACCATTTCCCCTATCCATGCCAACCAGCTTGGCCATCTCAACTATGTTTTAAGCATTACAATTTTAATGAAGTAATAAAGTGTCGTCTTTAATCTTGATTAATAACAGCGTTCCATGTATAATCAATCAAATAGTGTATTTTTAGAGGTGCCTTGGATTCATAAGAAGTGGCTCAAAAAAGATCCTAACTCTTTATCTAGCATTAACAAAAAGTATCAAATCACCAAGAAAGTTTTTAATTACTTTATCTCAAATTTTTGGAAACGTAAAAACTTACTCCAACTTTCTAGTTTATCCAAGTGAATGATTGATTTTTTGTTTCGCTTTCTAAGAACTTTACTTATGTGTTTACTTTGCCACTTAACCACCAATGTGAGTACTCTTGGTGTGGATTCTTAGAAACATTTTTTCTTTAGGTTGTGATCTTTAATGTTAAAGATCAGTGCAAGTCTTTAGCATTTACAAAAGGTTTTACTTGCTTAAGTTTCTTAAGATTTAAAATTTTAAACCTATAACATCCATGGGTAAGCCTTTTGTTTAAATATATTACTTGATCTTTAGCATTTCTCAATTGTTTATGAGCTAAAAATAAGTTCAACATATCATCCTACATGAGGTTTTAGTTCGGGCCATACAAATATCTCATAGGAATAATAGTGTTCAAGCCCAAACATATCTCAAGGGAGGGGTTGTTCCCAAATTCCAAAGATATGGTAGATGATGCAATGGCTTCTTTACTAATTATGATAAAGGAGTGAAAGGTTTTGGTAAGCTAATCCCAATTGAATTGGTTGTAGATGTTCACTCATTTAGTAAGTGCTAAAACCAAATAAAATAATTTTTAGCTCTCTTTATTTCACATATTATTTCTTAATATTTATTAATATAGTTTGTGTGATACTATTCACTACAATTCAAAAAAAATTTCGATTTTATTGCATGAATTTTGAAAAATCTCCACAAACTTCTTTCACTCGCCATATATTAAGTGTTATATGTGTCAATAAGTGTTACATGCGTATATTAAGGAAGCCTTATGCTATTACGGACAATTCTATTTTGTAGTATTTTCTTACATTTAGGTATAACATCATCAAAATTTTAGTATCCTTTCCACCTTGTGCTCTAAAGGCTAAATATGATTTTGTCTATCCCAAACTATTTAAGTAACTTATTTTTTAATTTTATGGTATACCTAGTGCATGATTTTTTTAAGCAAACTAGAATGTTATAAGTGATGATTCTTATCCTATGGTGTGAATTGATGCTAGAGTAAAACATACAAAAGTGATATGAATGATATAAAATAAGTTTGAGGATGTGGACGTTTTTAAGCACCCAAAACATAACAAGAGTTTTTGTTTAGGGAATTATTTGTGCTAGCAAGTACTTATGTAATGGACAAATTATTTTTTATTAGAGATTAGCCATGAACTACAATTGCACCTTATTTCAAGCATGCACTTACAATTCACTTGAAGCATTAATAGAATTGAATATAAACCTATTACCTTTCTTCATGTTAAAGCTTTTAATTCTAGGAAAAAACAAAAGCCTTAGGCTAAAATTCTTACGAAAAACTTGAATTTTTGTATATAAAATTATTAACTTTAAAATGAAAAAAATATATTCATACTTGCAAATAGATTTCATCTTCAACAATTCAAGATTTTGTTAACAAAATATCTGCAAAATGGAATTACTACAAACAAATTTTTTGCAAATAAAAATGACTAAAAGAATCTTAATTGGATTGTCCATTTGATAATCTAATTAGCTACCTAAACTAGTGTTTTATGGGCAATGAACCACCTAGTTAGATTGGAATGAATAACAATAGTCAAGTTGTAAGTTGTAGATTTGTTTAAGGTCCATCAAACCACTTTATTAATCATGTGATATTCAATTTAATGCACTATAGATCATTCGTGGTTTATATCCAATAGAAAGAAAAAATTTTATCATGAACTTGACTTTTTATATGATGTTCATCAAACAATTCATAGGAATTTCATGTTCAATATGATGGCATTTTTTAACGTGGGTCAAATAATTTATTGAATAAGAATAAAACTTTAGCCAAAACTAGGTTTCTATCAAAAGCTAATTGGAAATTTAAATGCATAGTTTGCTGAACATAGAAAATAAAAGTTGAAGGGAGTGAATTATTTGATAAGGTTAATGAACTTACAAAGAGATATAATGTTTAGCTTAGCAATTAGTTTAGAAATTATCATATTGTGTTAAAGAATTGTAGTAAACATTAAGGAAACATAAGGATAAGAATTTTAATCTAAGGCTAAACTAATATACTTACTACAACAATAAATATTATTTATGTGTAAAAGAAAAAATATATATTTTAATACTCAACATGGAATTTTTATTTCAATTGTTAAGTTTGAAAAAGTCTAAAGTGCTTTTTGTGGCCTACTATGTTCTTTTTCTAGACTTTAGTAATACTTCACTTTTTTAATCTTTTTTTCTTGCAAAAGCTTAGATGTGTATTTTTGAAGATCTTAGAAGAGCTATAACACAACATTCTTCATATGATAATTTGAAAATATTCTTTGGTAATAGTGATTCAACAATTATGCTATGACTCATTATTTTATATATCAAAAAGGGTACATTGAATTTTATTATTTTTCCTTTTTTGGAATTATAATTCTTGTGCTCTTTATTTCCTTCGAATATGGATTAGGAGAAAGGAGGTCCCACTCTATTGCTCTATTGTAGGAAAGGAAGAACACTTTTAGGGCTTAATGTGAAGATTTTTTTTTGTTTTGTTTGACACCATAAAAAAGAAATTAGGGTTGAGTTCTTGTAAAAAAAAAGGACATGAAGGTAATATAATGGTTCATAAAAAAGTAAAGAGGCATTTATGCTTTAATTTATGTAAATAGAAATTGCAAAACATTATCCACTTATGAAGGATTGGATAAGTACTAATAGGCTTGAGCTTGGTAACTTAAGGGTTGAAAAAGTCCATCCAATGATTGGGCAAACCATGTCATACTTTGCGAGTGCTTCTCCTTAGTACATATTTATCTTTCTTATTTTCTTATTGTTCAATTATTTTAATCATTCCATGCAATGTTTTGAGATCCATTATAGTAAGCTACCAAAGAATTTCAAAAATCTAATAATTCAAAATCCACCCCCATCTCGAGTTTCGTTATATGACATCTAGTGAGTTGAATTTCAAACCTTACAAAAAGTGTCATAATGGCCTTAAACTAAAAGATGGCATAAAAGAATCCCATGAGGGCTAACTATGGATCAAAAGTACAGATTGTATTAATGCTTATCCTATAAAAACTAAGAGCTACAACTACACATTAATATAATTTATAAAAATCTTCTGTGCATCAAATAAGATGAAAACTATAGTTAAATCTATGTATCAAGACTAGTTAAATTTGTATAATACAACCCTAAATTGGTAAATAATATTGTTAACTATCCTTATTCATGGATTGCATAAGAGACTTATTAGTTGTACGATTATTATCCAACATATTAGTTGTGAAGTTCTTTAGAAAATATTTAATCCACTTGAACAATTAAGGTAATTTTTCTATTTAAATGATTCACGTTAAGATCATGCCATAATTATCATAGCTTCACTTGACTTGACTTATGCATCACTTGTGTAGTAAAGTTCAAAAAACATTAATATTTTATAGTACAAATATATCACGCATTAAGCATCATTTGGTTGATTTTGACAGTTGTTTGAATCGACTAACATTAAGTTAAAATGATAATTTACATTTATAGAAAAGATAAAGTTTAATGCAAACATTAAGTTAAAATGATAATTTACATTTATAGAAAAGATAAAGTTTAATGCAAACATTTGTTGTGATAAGGTCATGAAGTGTACATGACTTGTAAGATACATAATACTTAGTATCAAACATATAATTTCATGGCCTTGGATAGTTGCATATAATATGTAGGTAGACTCATTCATGAAGGAAGGGATTGTGCGAGTGAGTAGACGTACGAGCGCAATGCACAATGCACAATGCGAACATGCATAGAAGATGTGTGATGTGTTTTCTCATCGTTGAGTGGAATTGGAGTGTTAAATATTCTTCTAGATGTAGCTTCAATAGGGTAATTCATGTGGACTAAGTCATAGTGATGTGAGGTATGCATATGTTGTGTAAACAATATGTTTAGAATAGGAAATCTATGAAGATTTTTATGTATTATGACGAAAACTGAAGTCTTGATTAATTGTCATACAACCATTTGGATGCAATTATGAGTGCTAAAATTCATATAAATAGACTTCATTTTTCTCCCACACTGTGGTTAAGAAAAGTAGGATGATTTCAATAGTATTTAATCATCTAGGATCATTTCTTTTAATGGATCGTATTCCATGGGACATTAACTGAAATATAATTTTTGGATTATGTTGAAGTGCATTCCTCTATTACTGTAATATAGCACTTTCATTCCTTCAAAATCATAAAAATCTCATGATTTTCTTTTCTAACTTCTAACCTCAATTTCTTAGTGATATTTATTACATATTTGTGCAATTAAATTAGGGTTAATGTTTTCTTAATTTCATTATGAGTACATTCTTAAACAAACCCTTGGCTTTATTTCTGAGCAAGGAATGATCTTAACTATTTCTAATGAGTATATTACTAGCAACCTTACATTGAGGCATTATGGAGCCACAACGTTTAGCTCAAAAGTAAGGCCTTTTGTTAGTAGAAATTGGAAAGATTTACTCTAAGGCTTGGAGTGAGGTGTGTTATTAAGGTAAATACTGTTGGTATTCTTTTTGCTTGAGGATTGGTAACACATTGTTTTTATAAAGGAATGTCAATCTAATGCCTTCTTGCAGCACTCATGTTAAGTGATGGAGTGATTATATAGCCTTGTTTATAGAGTTCTATGGGGCAGATATTCAATATGGCCTAATGGTTTAATATCCAAAAACTTTTTAGTGCATTACTTTATTACACTTTTCTTCATATTTTCTTTTTATGAACCAAAATGCTAAAAATAGAGATCAATCAAGATAATAGATAATAAAAAAATTGATTAATTTTAATTCTCCACCACTGGTTACAAAAAATAATGAACAAGTTGTATCAAAGTACATTGTTGCATTGATTAGAGAAGTTCTCTATTCCATTGGCTTAGCATCATAAAGTAGCACCTATGTAGGAAAATTACATTATTTTTTTAAAATTTGCGAAATCCCATTTGGGAGCATGCTCACATTCCCACCAATGTTTATGGGTCGAAAATTTTCATTTGCACAAAATTCTTTCCAACCATTTTGTCCATAAAGTTGATTAAAGTCGACGAAATTATTTGAAAAAATCATAACATTTTTTATTAATATTTCTTATGAACATAAGTACATAACTTTATTCAAAAAGTATAATACTTATTTTGTACTATATGATAAGAAATTTTTACTAAAATGTTAATGCAGAACACTTTCTTTTAGGTTATGTGTGTGTTGGAAGGGTAATATGAAAAAAAAGGAAGAGGTAATAAAAAGAAAAGGAAGAAGAAGAAAAAGAAGAAAAGGAAGAGGAGGAGCCCCAAAAATAATATGGAGCTTACTTGCATAATAGCACATTATTAAGCTAAATGTTCTTCATGTGACAAAGTTAATTTAAATATTTTATTTTATGATGAATCATGTTCCTCCATTCATGAATTACATGACAAATTTGAAAAAAGGGAAGAAATATTTTTTTTTGTAAAGAATTATTATACATTGCATGAGAAAAAAATTAATGATCTTGAAATGATATATGATTAACTTAAGATAACATGAATCATTAACACTTTATAATTATTTGAAGATTCCTTTCTATTGTGAATTACATGCAAAAAAGAATTTCTATGACAATGTTCCATTAGAACTTGATTCAATTTTCAATTATTTGACATTATAAAATTGGTTACTCAAAAATAAAAATTTTGATTTCAAGAATAAAAAAAATTTCTATTGTTTGAATCTTATGAATTAATTTATTTAATCAAAAATATTTTTTTTAATACATCGTATATGCATATGCATGCATTCTTACAAACTATTGTTAACATTGAAACTAAGAAAATTTATGCATGAAAATGCCTTATCATTAAGGACCAATTCGTATACTTTACATATGTATCATCAAAGGTAATATAAAATTATTTCTATAGACTATCTCAAATTTTATTACACTAGTGTTTGAGAAAAACCATTTGTTCAATTCCATGTAAATATGCTCAAATTCATAGGTGATATTTTTTGGATGTGAACTTAAAATACTTCACACTCACCACTCATTACTATGTCTAATGAATACACACCTTTTTTGGATTCCTAAGTACAAAGCTTAGGAAATCATGTGGTTCACCTTACATTATAAGCTCCTACAGAGATTAAAATTATCTTTGTTTGCTTCAAAATGACATACCCTATTTCTCATAAAGATTAACATATATTCTATGTAAGTAGATAATAATATCTCAACATTGTCCTTGACATTATAAGCTAATGGTAAAATCTATTATACATTTAAGTACTACTTGAATGTTTATTCACCACTATGAGATAGATGTTATAAAATTTAGTAAAAATATTGTTGTAATGATTAGCTTCAAGAATTCATTATGTATCGAACTTCTACCACCAAGTAAAAAAACATTTAAACTTAGCATAATGTTATAAGATTTTAAGATCAATAAGGACAATTATTTCTAAATATAATGTAGTTATTCAATTAATTTTGATTCCCAAGGAATTAGGCTTCACCAAATTGTTAAGTATGAATCCTACGTGAATCAAAATAAGTTGAATAAGGAATGTAGATGAACTAGAATTCTAAATCCTTAAATATATATATTGAGTATTATTTTTTAAATTTTAATAGTCTTGATTCATATGTATTTAACCAAATCTTAAATTTCTAAATCTCAACCAATTGTTGTACATAGATTAGTTGTGCTTTTTAAAACATGTAAGAATTAGTGTATCTTCTCATGAGAAGTTGTCATTTAAGAAGGCTTGATTATTGCCTATTTTATATTGGCAAATAATGTTTAATTATTATTCACACAATTATTTCATTATTAAGGAATGATTGCTTAATATTACATATCCCAAATAATTTTTCTTTATGATTCTATTGAATAAATGAGCAATAATAGTAAATAACAAAAAATTTAGTGGTCAATGGTTGTGATGTACAGGCAATGATAGTATCCATAAAAAATCTTAATTGCAGCTAAACTGGAATCATTGTGACACTTGGAGGTGAGTTCCTACACTCAACCATATTTTAGCTATAGTAAGCCAACAGACCAGAAAGTCTTTGTTTAGGTTTAGAGGGCCTCGCCTCCATCAACCATTCATTTGTTGAGGTTGTTTGCTAGGTAGCTGACCTTTGACTAGTTCGAATCAACTAAAGGGAACCTTTAATGGTCAACCAAAAATAATTTTCAAACAAGAAGAAATTTAAAAAATTGACACACTATTTAGGCTTGAATTATTGAGAAATGTTTCACACATAGTTCCAAATGAGGAAACAATGGCAGTGGTATCTATGAAAATCGAAATTTTTAGTGAATAAAAGGTATCATTTTAGGATAATGGACATATAATAATTATATTTGATTGATTATTTGAGATGTTGACTTCACCAAGCATAGAACATCACTGACTTTATGAAAACAATATTTAAGTGGTTCATGAGTTTCATGTGAATGTTGTTTGGATCAACATTTGCTCTAATTTAGGTTTCACTTGAGTTTTTCAATAAGGTAACTCTATACTACCTAGCTTTGGAAGTAAAAACTCCTATACAAGTGACCATATCTACTGTAAGGCTAACTAGATTAAGCATTAAATAGACGTGTGTTGAAGTAGATTTATCGAAGCAATTACTTAGTTGAATATAGTTAACAAAAAATTTGGAAACTCAAATAGATTAAGGCAATGAATTTAATTTGATAACTTAATTATTAAATAAAGTTCTATGGCCAAGGTCACACCTCTCTTCAATGTAAACAAAATAAAATGTCACCAAATATGCAAGCTAAAATAAGCACAGACAAATGAGAATGAATATAGTTTGAGTTGGCTATTATTTATGAACTAAGCAACATTCTAAATTAGAAGTCACTACATTCTGATAGTCTTATTTTTGCTAGGGATGTATTATGAAAAAATATTGAGGCATTATCAAACTGTTCCATGATAAGATAGGAGTATAAAAAGTCACAAATTGTTTAGCTAATGTAGTTAGTGGTAGGATTAGCAAAAGCTTAAGGAAAACCAAGTTTGCAAATGAATTAATATGGAACAACATGAAATTTTGTACTAGATTATTGATGATTAGATTTCTTCTAATAAAAACCCAAAGGTAAATTAAACAACTATGTTTAGTTTTTGATTTACTAGTGTCTTACAATAAAGCTTACCAACAAAATGACTTGAAATCATTTTGAAATTTTAGCAATGACAAGCTTAAATGATCTAAAAATTCTAGTCTATTATAATCTAAAGGAAGATTTCAACCTAGTTTAGAACAAGCACTCAAAGAGAAATATTAGAAATGGTTAAAGAGGCATCTTAGTTAAAATAGGATTTGTAGAAGTTCTTGATTTTCTAAAATTTCATAACAAATGACTTTTATTGAATAACATCCTAGCTTGTAATGTAAAAGGTACAACAAATAAGAGCTATGTGAGGTAGTTTATTCTTCTACTCAAAACAAAAATTAATTCTAGTTACTCTCGTCAAACCTATGGCTAACAATAGCTAGTTGCATAATCAATCTAAAAGACTAGAATTTGAGTACTACATTGGGATTAAATCCAATGAGATTTGGGTGTTATGAATGTAAAGCATCCATTGTGAAACCCTAAATGAGGATGAGCATTTTGTTCACTTACTCATTGATAATCCACGGAAACGAGATGGGGCCTGTTATAGCTATGTGTATGCTAAACTCTAGTGGTAAATTAAAACACTTTGGTATAAGATGACTCAAATTGTACAGAAAATGATAGCTCCATGGATAGAAATTGTATTCTTTAAGCAATAGCTACACAAGATGGATACAAGAGTCCCTCAAATCTTAGGTGGGAAGTGATGAATGAATTCATTTATTACATCAATCAATGGTGCATAAAATAACTCTTTTTCCTTAGGCTTTTATTTACATGGATAAAGAAATGAAGGGGAAAATGGTTCTAGAAAAGGCTACATTGATTTCTAGACCATCATGCTTTGATTGATCAATTCTTAACGACAATAATGCAATATTTATGCAGAATTCAATCAAATGTTTCTTATTTACTTCATGTAGAAGGGATTCTACTCCTCTACCAAAGTTTTTAGAAAATGCTTGTGTATTCAATTATTGTTTAAATATTCAATAAATTTCACACTTCTAAATTCTCCTTTATTATCTCTTCTAATGGCAACTAAATTGTAAAAGACCTTGTTTTCATTTTAGTCATCAAGATATGAAATTTTTCACAAGATTTACTCCTTTTTTGTAAGAAAATTATATAAGTATACCTAGAAGACTCATCTAATATAACTAATACATATTTCTTATGTCATGTAGTGTATAGGTACAGATAAGTATTTTAAAAAAGTTCAAAGCCCACACATAATCATCTACAAAAGACAATTTAGTTAAATCTCTTACTAAGTTATATTTCATCATTTGTCTAATGGCATGTGTGCTAGTATGGCAAAGTATTCTAGATCATAAATTAAATTCACTAACATATGATAGAAACATTTTATTTGGGACTTTATTCAAATCATGTAAATAATTGTTATTTCTTTTAGCTATAATAACTACTACATTTACATATTTACTAATTTTACTTCTAACAAAATAAAATAAAATACTAAAATTGCTATCACATAGTTGAGTTTATATTACACAAATTATACTTTCCACTTTAAACTAATAAACTTTAGCAATAAAAAATGTAGAATTTCTAATAGTATTTAGTCAATTGTTGTATTTGTTTGAGTTGTCACTAAGTAATACTTTTCCTTTAACATAGGCTTCCAGTTTGGTGAACAAATTGATATTTCTAGTCATGTGACTCAAACAACAACTATCCAAGAATCACATGTCTTACTTGTCCTTCAAAAGAAAACATTCCTATAAATATAAATTAATTAGTAGGCTTATGAATCCAAACCATTTTTGGTCAAGCACATTTTTGAGTGGATGAACTATCATTTCCCCTAACTACCAAGCAAAGTTTAGAAATTTAGATTAAATATGAGCTTTAATAATACCAACATGTGCTATATAGTCAGTTTGCATGCTATAATGACATGTAAAATTGTTATTTTAACCCTATAAAAATTGACCTTTCCATTATGCCAATGAACATGAAATATTCTCCCACTAAAAATAAAATCTTTTCTACTAATAAGTTTTCTGTTTAATAATGATCAAGAATATTGCAAGGATTTAAGATCATTAATCCTATAACTAAAGATGCATGCCCTTAAGTTTTTATGCTAATCCATCATTGGCCTTTTACACGTTCATTAAATATTTGCTAGCCGAATCTCTAATATGTTCACAAAGTCTTAAATATTCACTATATTTTTCTTTTAGTTTCTTATTTTTGTTATATAAAGCTTCATACTATTACACACATAAATTAATTGTTAAAGTAATCCTTCATTATGATAACTTACCATTATTTCACTTAATAATGTTCCCCATTCTTCTTCATCCTCTTGAGCCATCATCCAAAATAGCCTTTTATTATTCTCTTTCTTGTGTTAGTCTCTTCTAAGTTAATTTAGGCTTTATTAACGGCCTTCTTCTTCTACTTCTTGCTCTTGGTCATATCATTCTTCTCTTTTTTGATTCCATCTTACACCATAAGACGTGTTGGTTTGATTTGTCCTTGTTTGTCACACTTATGGTGAAGGATCTCCTCTTTTCTTCTCTCTATTTTGTGGACCTTTGTTTTTTATAACTTCTTGTAACACAAAAACTTTTAAATAAACATTCCAAATTAAAGCTATGCTATCTTCATCGATAGTCTTCTCTTCTAAGGTATCTTCCTCTCCCGTTAGTGCTATTGTTTACTTTTATTTCATAATTTGTTTTTAAAAATCAAGACTTTTTCTTCTTTTCTCCTCTCTAGCTTTAGTTTAATAAAGTAATCCAATGTTAGAGTTGAAATGTTAGCAGCAATATTGAAGGTTCATACCCTTTTGGCAAAATTCAAAGGATCTTTTTTACATGTTTAGTATTAGATGCAGTCTTTTCCAAAGTACCAAGTCCATTAATAATGTTAATAAATAAAAAAAAACATCCTTTCAATAGATTCAATAGAAAGCATTTCGAACAACTCCTAATCATATGTCATCATATTTATTTTAATTTCTTAAGCAAAAGATGTAACTTTTTTATGTTACCACTAAATTGTGAAAAATTTTAAAATTGATTTCCAAATTCATCATTCTAATAAATATAACAACATTCAAAACTTAAAGTAAAACATTATAACAGTTTTTGGTTTTGTTAAATTATATGTTTCTTATTTGTATCCATGTTATTATTTTTTTTCTAATACAGCTTATAAATTTTTTTAATTGTGCATTTCCTTACTAACTAACTTAAATTGAGTGGTAGTATTAATATTTCAATAAAGGAAGAGAAAGAAGTAAGAGGAGGAAGAAGAAGAAGAGCAAGGGGAAGAAGAAGAAGATGATGAAGAAGAAGTAGGTGATGAAGTACACGATGAAGAAGAAGAAATAGAAGAGGACAAGAAGATGAATAAGAAGAAGAAGAAGAAGGAAAAGAAGAAGAGGAAGAAGAAGAAGAAGAAGAAGAAAAAGAAGAAGTAGAAGAAGAAAAAGAAGAAGAGGAAGAAGAGGAAGAAAAAGAAGAAGAAGTTGAAGGAGAAGAAGAAGAAGAAGAAGAAGAAGAAGAAGAAGAAGAAGAAGTAGAAGAAGAAAAAAGAAGAAAAAGAAGAAAAAAAGAAGAAGAAGAGGAAGAAGAAGAAGAAGAAGAAGTAGAGGAAGATGAAGAAGATGAAGAAGAAGTAGGAGAGGAAGAAGAAGTGAAAAAAAAAAAGAGTAGTAAAAGTAGTAATAGTAGTAGTAGTAGTAGACAAAGAAGAAGAAGAATAAGAAGAAGAAGATGAAAAAGAGCAAGAAGAAGAAGGAGAAGTAGAAGAAGAAGAAATAAAAGAAGAAGAAGAAGAAGAAGAAAGGAAGAAAAAGAAGAAGTAGAAGAGGAAGAGGAAGAGTAAGAATAAAAATAAAGGGAAGGAGAGGAAGAAGAAGAAGAAGAAAAAAGAAGAAGAAGAAGTAGAAGATGAAGAAGAAGAAGAGAAGAAGAGGAGGAAGAGGTAGAAGAAGAAGTAGAAGTAAAATAAGAAGAAGAAGAAGAAGAAGAAAAACAAGAAGGTGAGGAAGAAGAAAAAGAGGAAGAAGAAGAAGAAGAAGAAGGTGAAGAAGAAGGGGAAAAAGAAGATGAAGAAGCAAAAAATGAAGAAGAAATCAAAGAAGCTAAAGAAGGAGAGGAAAAAGAAGAAGCAGTTAGAGAAGAAGAAGAAGAAGAAGAAGAAATAACAAAAGAAGAAGGTGAAAAGAAGGAGAACCAGAAGTAGAAGTAGTAGTTGTAGTAGAATAAGAATAGGAAGAAGAGGAAGAAGAAAACGAAGATGAAGAAGAAGAACAAGAACAAGAAGAAAAAGAAGAAGAGGAAGAAGAAGAAGAGGAAGAAGAAGGAGAAGAAGAAGAAGAAGAAGTAGAAGACGAAGAAGAAGAAGAAGTAAGAGGAAGAAGACGAAGAAGAAGATGACGAAGAAGTAGTAGAAGGACAACAAGAAGGAGAAGGAGAAGAAGAAGAAGAAGCAAAAGAAGGAGGAGAAGAAGAGGAAGAATTAGGAGAAGAAATGGAAGAAGAAGAGGAAGATTTAGGAGAAGAAATGGAAGAAGAAGAAGAAGAAAAAGAAGAATAACAAAGAAGAAGAAAAAGAAAAAGAAGGTGGTGAAGAAGAAGGAGAAGATGACGAAGAAGAACAAGAAGAAGTAGAAGAAGAACAACAACAAGAACAAGAAGAGGAAGGAGTGCAAATGA
Source organism: Vanilla planifolia (assembly GCA_023846275.1). NCBI lineage: Eukaryota > Viridiplantae > Streptophyta > Magnoliopsida > Asparagales > Orchidaceae > Vanilla > Vanilla planifolia. Next base: position 55,486 of record CM043871.1, on the reverse strand, counting down.
AAGAAGAAAAAGAAGAAGAGGACGATGAGGAGGAGGAGAAGAAGAAGAAGATGATGATGATGATGAAGAAGAAATAAGAGGAAGAAGAAGAAGAAGATGATAAAGAACAAGGAGTAGCAGTAGGAGATGAAGGAGAAGAAGAAGAAGAAGATGATGAAGAAGAAGAAGTAAAAGGAAGAAGAAAAAGTTGTAGAAGAAGAAGAAGATGAATTAGAAGAAGAACAACAACAAGAAGAAGAGAAAGTAGAAGAAGAAAAATAAGAAGAAGAAGAGAAGAAAAAGAGGAAGTGGAAGAATAAGAATAAGAAGAAGAAGAGGAAGATGATGAAGAATAAGAAGAAGAAGAAGAAATAGAAGAAGAAGAAGCAAAGGAAGAAGAAGTGAAAGAAGTAGGAGGAGGAGGAGGACAACAAAAAGAAGAAGGACAAGAACAAAAAGTGTAAGAAGTAGAGAAAGGAGAAGAAGAAGTAGAAGAAGAAGAAGAAGAAGAACAACAACAACTAAATGAATAAGAAGAAGAAGAAGAAAAGAAGGAATAAGAAGCAGAAGAAGAAGAAGAAGAAGAAGTAGAAGAAGAAGAAAAGGAAGAAGAAGATGAAGAAGATGATGATGAAAAAGAAGAAGAACAGCAACAACAATAAGAAGAGCAAGAAGAAGAGGAAGAAGAAGAAGAAGTATGAGAAAGATAAAGAAGAAGAGGAAGAAGAGGAGGAGGAGGAGGAAGAAGAAGAAGAAGAAGAAGAAGAAGTGGAAGAAAAAGGTGAAGAAGATAATGGAGGAGGAGGAGGAGAAGAAGAAGAAGAAGAAGAAGAAGAAGATGATGAATATGAAGAGGGAGAGGAAAAAGAAATAGAAAGAGTTGGAGGAGGAGAAGAAGAAGAAGAAGAAGAAGAAGTGGAAGAAAAAAAACAAGAAGAAAAAGAAGAAGAAAAATTAGAGGAAGAGGAAGAAGAGGAGGAAAAAGAAGAAGAAGAAGAAGAAGAAGAAGAAGTATGTGGAAGAAGAAGTAGAGGAAGAAGAAGAAGGAGAAGAAGAAGAAGAAGAAGCAGCAGAAGAAGAACATCAAGAAGAAGAAGATGAAGAAGAAAGGGAACAAGAAGGAGAAGAAGAATTAAGAGAAGAATCGAAAGAAGAAGAACATAGAAGAAGAAGAAGAAGAAGTGGAAGAAGAAGAAGAACAAGAGGAAGAAGAAAAAGAAGAAGAAGAAAAAGAAGGTGAAGAACAAGAAGGAGAAGAAGATGAGGAAGAAGAACAAGAAGAAGTAGAAGAAGAAGATGAAGAAGAAGAAGAATAAGTAAGAAGAAGAAGAAGAATATTAGTAGTAAAAGAAGTAGCAAACGAAGAAGATGAAGAAAAAGAAGAAGATGAGCAAAAAGAAGTACAAGAAGAAGAAGATGGTGAAAAAGAAGTAGAACAAGAAGTGGAAGAAGTAAAATAATTGGAATAAAAAGAAGAAGAAGGAGAATGAGAAGAAGAAGAAGAAGGAAGAGGAAGAGGAGGAGAAGAAGAAGAAGAAGAGGAAGAAGGAGGAGTAGGAGGAGGAGAAGAAAAAGAAGAAGAAGAAGAAGAACAAGTAGACGAAGAAGAAGAAGAAAAGGAGGAAGAGGAAGAAGAAGAAAAAGAAGAAGAAATAGAGGAAGAAGAAAAAGGACAAGAGAATGAAAAAGAAGAAGAAGAAGACGAAGAAGATAAGGAAGAAAATGAAGAAGTAGAAGAAGAAGAAGAAGAAGAAGAAGCAGAAGAAGAAGATGAAGAAGTAGATGAAGAAGAAGAAGAAAAAGATGATGAAGAAGAATAAGAAGACAAAGAAGAGGAAGAAGAGGAAGAAGAAGAAGGAGAAGAAGGAGAAGAAGGATAAAAAGAAGAAGAAGAAGAAGGATTAGAAGAAGAAGAAGCAGATGAAGGAAAAGAAGTAGAAGAGAAGAAGGAGAACAAATAGAAGAAGAAGTAAAAGAAGAAGAAAAAGAAGAATCAGAAGAAGAAGAAGATGAAGAAGAAGAAGAAGAAGAAGAGGAAGAATAAGAAGAGGAAGAAAATGAAGAAGTGAAAGAGGAAGAAGAAGGAAATGAAAGAGAAGAAGTGGAAGTAGAAGAAGAAGAAAAGAAGAAGAAGAGGAAGAAGAAGGAGAAGAAGAAGAAAAAGAAGTAGAAGAAGAAGGAAAAAAATAAAAAAAGAAAAAGAAGAAGAACAAGAAGAAAAAGAAGGAGAAGAAGAAGAGGAAGATCAAGATGAAGAGAGAGAGAGGAAGAAGAAGAAGAAGAAGAAGAAGAAGAAGAAGAAAAAGAAGAAGAAGAAGAAGAATAAGTAGTAGAAGATGATGAAGAAGAAGAATAGCAAGAAGAAGAAGAAGTAGAAGAACCAAAAAAAGAAGAAGAAGAAGAAAAAGAAGAAGAAGAAAAAGCTAAAGAAGAAATGGAAGAAGAAGATGAAGTGGAAGAAGAAGAAGAAGAAGAAGATGATGATGATGATGATGATGATGATGATGTAGAATAAAAAGTAAGAGGAAAAAGAAGAAGAAGAAGAGGAAGAAGAGCAAGAAAAAGAAAAGAAGAAGAAGAAGAAGAAGAAGAAGAAGAAAAAGAAGAAGAAGGAGAAGAAGAAGAAGAAGAAAAAGAAGAAGAAGAAGTAGAAGAAGAAGAAGAAGAAGAAGAACAAGAAAAAGAAGTAGAAGAAGAAGAAGAAGAAAAAGAAGAAGATGAAGAAGAAGAAGAAGAAGAAGAAGAAGAGGAAGAAGAAGATGAAGAAGAAGATGAAGAAGAAGAAGAAGAAGATGATGATGATGATGATGGTGATGATGAAGAAGAAGAAGAATAAGAAGCAAGCGGAAGAAGAAGAAGAAGAAGTGGAAGAAAAAAAAGAAAAAGAAGAAGAAGAAGAAGATGAAGAAGAAGAAGTAGAAGGAGTAAACAAAAATTATGTAAGAAGAAGAAGAAGAGGAGGAAGAAGAATAAGAAAAAGAAGAAGTAGACGAAGAAGAAGTAGAAGAAGAAAAAGGTGTAGAAGAAGAAGAATAAGAAGAAGAATATGAAGAAAAATACGAAGAGGAACAAGAAGAGAAAAAGAAGAAGAAGAAGAAGAAGAAGAAAAAGAAGAAGATAGAAGAAGATGTATAAGACGAAGAAGAAGAACATGAAGAATTAGAATAAAAAGAAGATGAAGATGAAGAAGAAGAAGAAGAAGAAGAAAAAGAAGAAGTGGAAGAGGAGGAACAAGAAGGAGAATTTGGTAGAGAAGAACAAGAAGAAGAAGAAGAAGAAGAAAAAGAAGAAGAGGAAGAAGAGGAACAAGAAGGAGAATTTGGTAGAGAAGAAGAAGAAGAAGAAGAAGAAGAAGAAGAAGAAGAAAAAGAAGAAGTAGAAGAAGAAAAACAAGAAGACAGAGGAAGAAGAAGTAGAGAAAGAAGAAGAAGAAGAAGAAGGAAAAGAAGAAGAATAAGTAGAAGAAGAAGAAGAAGAAGAAGAAGTAGAAAAAGAAAAAGAAGAAGAAGAAGAAACTAATGAAGAAGAAGAATAAGAAAATGAAGAAGAAGAAAAAGAAATAGAAGACGAATAAAATGTAGAAGATAACGATGAAAAAGGAGAAGAAGAAGTAAGAGGAAGAAGAAGAAGAAGAAGAAGAAGAAGAGGAAGATGAAGAAGAAGAAGAACAAAAAGAAGAAGAAGAAGCTGGAGAAGAAGAAGGTGAAGAAAAAGAAAAAATAGAAGTTTTCATAGTAGTGCAGGAAGAAGGAAACAAAGAAGAAGATGAAGAAGAAGGAGAAGCAGAAGAAGAAGAAGAAGAAAAAGAAGAAGAAGGAAAGGTGAAAGGAGAACGAAAAGTAGAAGTAGAAGAAGAAGAAGTAGAGGAGGAAGTAAAAGGAGAAGAAGAAGCTGTAGAAGTAGAAGAAAAAGATAATGATGATGATGAAGAAGAAGATGAAGAAGAAGAATAAGAATAAGAAGAAAAAGAAGAAGAATAAGAAGAAGAAGAAGAAGTAAAAGAAGAAGAAAAAGTACAAGAGGAAGAAGAGAAGAAGAAGAGGAAGAGGAAGATGAAGGAGATGAAGAAGAAAAAGAAGAAAAGGAAAAGAAGAAGAAGAAGAAGTAGAACAAAATAAGACGAAGAAGAAGAAGTAGCAAAAGTAGAACCTGATGAACAACAAGAACAAGACAAAGATGCAGAAGAAGAAGAGAAGAAGAAGAAAATGTAGAAGAAGAAGAAGAAGAAGAAGAAAATGAAGAAGAAGAAGAAGAACAAAAAGAACAAGAAGAAGGAGAAGCATAAGTTGATGATGATGAGGAAGAAGATGAAGAAGAAGCTGAAGATGAAGAGGAAGAAGAAGAAGAAGAAGAAGAAGAAGAAGATTAAGAAGTAGTAAGTGGAAGAAGAAGAAGAGGAAGAAGAAAAAGACGAAGAAGAATAGGAAGAAGAAGATGTAGAAGAAGAAGATGATGGTGAAGAAGAAGAAGGAGAAGAAGGAGAAGAAGAAGAAGAAGAAGAAGAAGAAGAAGAAGAAGAAGAAGAAGTGGAACAAGAAGAAAAGGAAGAAAAAAAGGAAGAAAAAGTAAAAAAAGAAGAGAAATAAGTAAAGGAAGAATAAGAAGAACAAAAACAAGAAGAAGAGAAAGCAAAAAAGTAGAAGTAGATATAGAAAAATAATAAGAAGAAGATGAATAAATAAGAAGAAGCAAAAGAAGAAGAAGAAGAGGAAGAAGAAGAAGAAGAAGAAGAAGAAAAATAAGTAGAAGGAGAGGAGAGAAAAGAAGAAGTTAAAGAAGAAGAAGAAGGTGAGGAAGAAGAAGGAGAAGAAGAAGAAGAAGAATAATAATAAGAACAAGAAGAGGAAGAAGAAGAAGAATAAGAAGATGAAAAAGAAGAAGAAGTAGAAGAAGAAAAAGAAGAAGTAAATGTTGAAGAAAGAGAAGAAGTAAGAGGAAGAAGAAGAGGTGGAGGAAGAAGAAGAAGAAGAAGAAGTAGGATAAGAAAATGAAGGTGAAGAAAAAGAAGGAAGAGTTGTAGGAGTAGTACTAGTAGTAGAGGAAGAAGAAGAAGAAGAAGGTGAAGAAGAAGATGAAGAAAAAAAGAAGAAGAAGAAGGAGAAGAAGAAGGAGAAGTGGAAGAAGAAGAAGAAGGAGAAGAAGGAGGAGAAGAAGAAGAATAATAAGAAGAAGAAGAGGAACAAAAAGATGAAGAAGAACAAGAAGAAGAAGAAGAAGAAGAAGAAGAAACAGAAGAAGAAGAGACCGTAGAAGAAGAAGAAGAGGAAGAGTAGAAGAAGAAAAGGAATAGGTGGAGGTAGAAGAAGAAGAAGAAGAAGTACAAGAGGAAGTGGATGAAGAAGAAGAAGAAGAAGTAGAACATGGAGAAGAAGAACAAGAATAAGAAGAAGATGAAGAAGAAGAAGAAAAAGAAGAAGAAGAAGTGGAAGAAGTTGAAGAAGAAGAAGAGGATGAGGAAGAAGAAGCTAAAAGTGAAAAAGAAGAAGAAGACGAAGGAGAAAATGAAA